>JAMGYT010000009.1:1200000-1800000 GCA_024713595.1 Morchella rufobrunnea
ATCCAAATCCTTGATTACCACTCGCGGCGTATGGCTATGGAGATACGGGTCTTGAATCTGAAAGATGTCGTTTTCTGTCTCCCAGAACATTACGAGGGCCTCGCAAGCCATCGAGAAAGCCTCCGGGACAGGCTGGAAGTATTCAAAAGCGAGGATCGACAAAGGGCAAGCAAAAACTTCCTAGATGAACATCCCATACCTAAGATGACAACCTCCGATGGTAGACCATGCATATTATCCGATATCGCTGATATGATTAAGGTGAATAGAACTACAGTAGCAAGAGCGGTGTCGGAATATGACCAGGGCTTGGGCCGGGGAGAACAAGGCTTATTGAGCCTTCTGGAGTACCCAATGATGCCCTTTAAATACCTAAAGATACCAGTAGCAATTTTTCAAAAGCCTAACAATTATGAAATACACAATATACGATGTACCGGGGAGACACTATTTAGAAAACGATCAATTCGGAATGATTGGGCATGGATTAAGGTGGCTAGCGGAACGCAGGAGCCTTTCAAGGACGCCTACCGGGGCTTGTACGAGCAGTATTCAAGCTATGTGACAATATATCGACGAAAACATATCAACTTTGTCTAGTAGAGCTACTGGAAGCCAGGGATAGGGGTCTACCAGACGGTTCGCACGGCCTTCTTAGAGTCGCGAAGCGCTCTCGGCAAAGTTTTTAGATAGTTAATATCAGCAGTGTATTGGGAATGGTTCATTTGTTTGAACTGGGACAAGGTCAATGGCTTGTAAACACAAGGATAGATTTGAGAATATGGAACGAGTTCCATATATAGCGACGATGGCTCGAAGAGCCTGGAGAACGGGGAAAGAAGCCTTGTATTTAGAATGAAAATCTTGAACGTGATGGTAAAGCGATAAAATCAAGTTTGGCGGTCCAAAGAGCTCTCGGAGACTCAAATGAGGGCTCCAAAAGCCTTCGCAAAGATGCAGAGAGCCAGGAGCCTTCGGGAACAGCAGGAGGGCCCGGACGAGACATACGTGAGGGGAGTAATAGCTTTAGCAATGGCCTCCGGAGACTTAGTCGAGGGTTCAGGAGGCTCTCAGGAGCATTGTGTGGTTCGGTCGGAGAGATGAAGAGAGCAATAGCCTTAGCGATGGCCTCCAGAGACTTAGTCGAGGATTCAGGAGGCTCTCAGGAGGATTGTGTGGTTCGGTAGGAGAGATGAAGAGAGTAATGGCCTTAGCGATAGCCTCCGGAGACTTAGTTCAGGGCTCAGGAGGCCCTCAGGAGGGTACGGGTAGTCAACATGGTTATCAGGAGAGGTGGGAGAGTGGTTGCTTTAACGGTTGCCTCCGGAGACGTAGTCAAGACTCCGGAGAAAGTCAGTAGTTTGCTGATGTACTCATCTCTATTTCCGTCTACTAGTTCTAGTTTTCCTCATCATCAGTTGTAACAAGCGGAGGAAGACCCTTAAGATTATTCTAAGTCTACTCAGAAGAATCTTTACTCTCTAAACCCAATTTTTATTTCTACTGGTCCTCTTGCCTTCTACACTCTTGTTTAGTAGAGGCAGAGCTCTGTCACAAAAAATGCTAGTCATACGAAATGCCGAGAGAACCCAACCAGGAAATAGAGAACCGAAAATAATGAATCGAATACCTAAAGCAATATTCTTCCTCCGCAATCTAAAACCAGATATGAAACACTGTTAGATCATTGGTGGGAGCGTGAGAAAAGACAGATATAGGATTTGCAGAGGTGGGTATCTTCCTATCGGACGGAGATGATCACACAGGAACTCTTTTTCTGGTTATAGATTTAGTTATCGGCAACCAGGAATCAGCTTTTGGTAGCCCCAAAATGCTCTGTATATCTGATATACTATTTGATTGGTTCAAGATGTGTTGGAATACCATTATCAAACATATTTGTTAAGATATCTACTGGAAGTCATTCCATGGATATTTTCAAGGATTTGTAGGCGTTAAAATACAGTTTGTAGACACCACAGGAGGGTCTACAGATATCAAAACAGGCCGTGTCTACAGCGAGAGGTAAGATTATTGTAGAAGGATGGGAGGAGCCTATTGGCTTAACCAGTCATACAAACTCTGTTTTTATCCCTGTTTCTACAATAATCTTACCTCTTGCTGTATGCATAATCTGTAATTTATTACCAAATTTTCAAATTTGGACCCTTCAGAATATATAGGGGATGTCTTCCACTGACTCACTCAAACATATTTGATAGAATATCTACTGACTGACTCCAACATATTTTATAGAGAAAAAGAAAACCTCTCAAACCTGGCCAATCAAATCCTTCAAATGGCACATTGCATATCGGGTATATCTATATACTTATTAGATTGGGAGCTTGAGGTCTACAATATGCTGTGATATATAAGAAAGCAGTCGCGAAAACCATATAAGGAATTGTAGTACGTAGTAGTAGTTGGCTTGAACGGATCATGGTTTTACTAGCACGGGTATTACTGTTATGAAAAGGGATGATTCGCCTCCATCCAAGGTAGCTGCAAAAGATCTCGTACTAAGAAAGCTTTCAGTTTATCACGTATCGGAGGTATTTGGGAGGCTAAATCGAAGGTGTTGATGCAATTCTAACTATCCTGAATGGAGAACCTTGTGCCTTTCTTGTGTGCCCAAAGAAGTTTTTGTAAAGTGATGGATGATTGTTACAGAAGAGAAATTTTATAGCGCCTGAAGAACTCCTAATAGAAACCCCCTTAAATCCAATACAGCACAGAGAAGATTCCAAACAAGAGAGATGAGAGAACAGACCGTAAAAAGAAATAAAACCCTAGTTGATGGCAGCCCCGAAGATATAGGGAGGTGATGATATCGAATACGATGAAATTTTGTTGGAATTGGCACAAGTGCAGACACAAAGGCATCTTATCTTACTTCCTACTCTTAGCCCGGCCACGGGTTGACCTATTCGCAGAGCCTCTCTTTTTCTTCTTTAGGGTCCTTTCCGCCCAGTCTGGCTCGAGAATATCCCTCGCTTGTTTATTTTTTGCCAAAACCCTTGCCATTTCACGTATAAAAGGTTCATAGTCATGTCGAGTCCTTTCTACTACGAGGGACTCACGATACTTCTCCATCTCACTTTCTGCAATCTTTGTTTTGATATCCTTCTGTTCAATGCAGCGTTTATTGTGGAACTCGATGAGGGTCTCACTGCTATCGAGGGATTTGATCCTCATGATTTCAGCAGATTCGTCGGTAGGTTCGATTGACGTTTCAGTGTAGATACCCTCATGTGAATCTTTGGTAACAAAGCTGTGCCATTCAGAGTTAACCTGCTGGAGTCGCACCTCGATAGCACCCAGAATCTTTGCGTTTGCGATCAGTTCTTTGCGGTAGATGGGAAGACGCTCGGGAATGAGGGCCAGGCATGAAAACCGCTCGAGAGTCTGAGGATAAAGAGCAACGCGTTTGAGGAGTTTAGGGCCCATGACCTTCAGCCAGTCTTTGTGTTCGCAAGTTTCTAACAAACAATTCTGTTACTCAAAGCGCGTAGGGAAGGATCGCTCGAACAGCGGCTTACCAAATTTCACAGGTTGTCTCTTCAAGCCATCGAGCTCCCAGATTGCGCCGTCAAAGTGAACGTAAGAAATGTAGTGATACGTGATATTATTCTCGTCGATAGTTTCCTCATCCTCATCCTCATAGGTAATCTTCCCTCTCCTCTTTTCGGACTTGGGTCTAAACCCTCGCCTCGAGGATTTGAAGGCGTCGGCCTGGTTCAAATCCCAATCATCCATCTCGGATTTGCGCCCAAAGGAATTGTGCACACTTTTGAGAAAGTCGAAACTGGCTACAGCGAGGCCTTTGTGAGGTGGAGTAAGAGCTTTACTATACTCTTTGAAGTTGGTGAGCTCCGTGGACAGTTCAACATTTGGCGAGTTCATGACTATGTTCATAAGTGCATAGGTCCCACAAGCATTGTCCTCGACCTGGTTTGCGAACCAAAGTCCTTCGGGGCAGACGACTTCTTGCTCTGTTGGGTCGTACTTTGTGTTGAAAACCATACAGAATATGATACCGTGAGCAGGGCTTCCCGCAAAATTAGTCCTATGTTTATTTAAAGAATATGTTAAACTTACGTTACGCCCGAAAATCCATCTTCATCGAGGCTATAGATCTCTACAATTTCAGTACTTTTCGCACCGACATCTCGTAGTAGCTGGTTCCAAATAGCCTACAGACAGGGCACATTTTTTGATTAACTCGGGTATTACTATGGACAGGAGCAAAAATCGAACCGGTTCAGACTCCACGGTACACCAGTTTGCCCATGTGCGCTTGAAGTTGCGCAATTCGCCGATAGCTGGAGCGACGGGTGCTTGAGTGCGCTGCTTTTTAGTGGAAGACTCAGACATGTCAAAAATTAGAAAATCCAGGTGCCAAGAAGAAAGGCTGGAGTTATTGAGTGTGTGGTTTCAATGAGATATGACGTGAAAATGGTGAAGCTGGGAGACGCGTCTGTCATGGGTCCGAAACAGATTTACACGCCTGTATCTCTGCCAAGCGGTTCCGTGGCTAGTCGTGGCGGTGAAGGTTTTGTTGTGCCTCTTCATACTGATTCTGTTTTATACCTGGACGTAGCAATAAGAACTAAGTAGAACATGCAAGTGAAGAGACAGGGATTATTTGTATGGAGTGGCACCGCAAATGACTTATCATGCAGCACGGCGCCTGGAGTTTACAACCCATAACTCGTCTTAAATCCCTAAGGCCTTTTACTACGATTGGAGTAAGATAAGGGTCTGTTCGGTTGACACAAAAATCCATAGACTGGGTAGTTGCAATCTATGGATTGAGCCTAATAAAATAATCACCTCCAGAGGTGTTTTTTTTATTCAATCCATGGATTGCAACCAATTCAACGACAACCGAACGGAGCCTAAGGACTATATTTTCATAAATACAACCTAGGCCTAGGTGAATGAATACATGTATATAGTAGACAACCCCACGGGGGTGTGGTCAACCCCAGGGTATAGTCAATAGAGAGTTTGCGCTGCAGACCTAGGTGCGTGCCAAGTGCCGAATTGGTCGAGGTTGACCCAGAGTTTGCGAGCTCTTTTGTAGGTCCGGAGAGAACTACAACAGCCTGGTCTCGGATTGCGCGATCCAACGATCCAACGGACCCCCATCCATCCCCAATCAAAACAACACGAGCTCTTGAGTGCACGATCTAGGTATGTTCATCTTCTGAGTTTCAAACATTTCCACTAACAAAAATTACAGGTACGCGTTATACAAATATTTTCACAACCAAACCAGGCACACCTGCTCAATCACGTTTCCAATCCTCTGAATACAGAAGGGTGCGCTACAGGACTAACTGTCCGCTAGGTCTACTCAGTGCTTGCGCAACCCATCCCCTGACGCGAACATGATAGAACGTATCCTTCTATGCCTGAAGGGCCCAATTTTTGACACGGATGTGATGGAAAATACCTCTGTCTGTCCTGTTAGTCTAGTTTTGAGGTAGGAGAGGATGAAAAGAGCTTTAGCTAACCTTTTTGGCTTATTTTTCAGCGTGAGCTTGATGGAATTGACCTTGTCGGACAGCGATTCAAACCGAGACTTGCTTCTCCATGTCATTAAGTAGTTGAATAGACAATTGAGAATTCTCCTCTTCTAACTTATAAAAAGTAGATCGTATCCTCTCATTTACTTCTCCAAGCTTCAAAACTTGCAGTTCTACCCAAGTCGGGTGGTTTTGTTACAGTAGATATGTTAACATTCTCTACTATCAATTCCTCGTAATTTTCAATCCCTCCAGTCCGGAATCTGTTCAGGTCTAAAGCGAAAAGAAGTAAGCCGTAGAGAAATACAACCCAAACGAAGATAACTCCGATACAACAGGAAGATTGCGTGGGGAAGAAAGGAAAGGAAAGGAGAACAAAGGGAAATGAGAGCCATATATATGCAAGGTGATGTCGAGATGCTGAGACACCGAGACACGATTACTAACTCGAGTAATGGAAACTCACGGCGGTATGTTAAGGAAAATTACAGGAAAGAGAAATAATCGCCACACGAACACCTCAGGAAAGCCCAAATAGGAAACGATAACTCAAACTCTAATGCACTGAAGACCCAAAGCGATATACTTCCTCCGCAATTTGATAGAAGACACAAAACACCGTTAAGGTGGCGAATATTTCAAGTTTTGAAATGTGGAAAACAGGATGGATTTTCATGAAGGTGGATGTCAAGTTCATAAGCGCAAGGGCTGATAATCTTTTTAACCTTGAATTTTTTCAAGACACTTCGAATAGAATTTCTTCGAAGGTTGGGTAGTATGGATATTTTTGGCTTGCAACCAGACTTCATCACCAACTTTATAGGCAGGGGCCAGGAACCGCGGTCAGTTGATGTTTTCCTCTTATTGTGTTTGAGTATATTCCATTTCTGCTTTGAGTGACTGATGAAGCTTTGACAGGTGTAAGACTAAAGCATTGATGTCTTGTGGTTGTCACAACATCAGCAACCCTGTTAGGTTTTACCAAAGGTTCAGGAAATATGGGAGACCTCAGGAGCAGCCAAACCCTCTCCAGTTCTCCAATACCTGGGAGCCTAAAGCCCCTCTACCCTCCAAGTTCCAAGGTCAAGCGGAACAGGGGGAAACCTTCCTACAGCAATGTAAGAATGTGTTCTCCATTGAAAGTTAGGCCTTCCTGGCTGATGAGACCAAGATCTGGTATGCTGGAAATCTCATGAAGGGAACGGCGGCAATCAACTGGTATGAGGCTTACCACAATTCAATAGACCAAGCCTGTGCCAACTGGACTGCTGGGAGGCCTATAAGGCTAGATAAGCGCTGGAAGCTTTCAGAACTGCCTTTGGTCAAGCCATCTCTAGGGATGAAGCGGTAGCACAGTAGAATGTCCCTACCCACACTAAGAAGGAAGGAATAGACTCCTTCCTGAATACTATTATTCAGTTGATGTGGAAAACCAGCTATGAAGGACAGCTGGTGGATGACAAGATTTGAGGCTCACTTGTTACGGAGGTCTTGGCGTTGCTTGGCGAGGAGCTGGGAGGCTTTCTAGAGTTCGGGAACGAGGAGGTAGATGATCTCGCGTACAAAGTAGTGGACTCGAAGATACCAGTAGAGCACTCGCTCTGCGGACATGGACTATAGTCTATGGACGAAGGGAGCCCAGGAGCACAACCGAGGTTCGGGATCTATGGAACGTAAGGAACTACTAGTATGAGTTCCGAACGACTATGGGTTCGAGGAACGTAAGGAGGAACTATAGTAACGCAAACGATATATAATCTGAACTAGTAACACAACTATAATAACCGTAGAGAACTAAAGACAAACAATATAACACCCTAAAGAACAGGAAGGTTGCGTAGAGAAGAAAGGAAAGAGAGACAAGAAGAGGACAGGCCCATATATATATCCATCGCCGAGAACCGATTACTAACCCGTGTGATGGAAACCCATAGAACCCAAAGGAAACCTGATTACAAATGAAACCCCAACAATGCTTAACCGAATCACTGACACCTTCTCGTGCAGCGGTAAACCTAGTAACGTAACGTGAAGTCTTGGCAGGCCGTTATACGGACGGGATTGGTGGCTGGGTAAGAAATCGGCCGCATAGGGTTCAAGTTTGGATACGTGAAAGACTAAGTGGATTTTCATGGAACCAAAGAGGTCGAGTTCATATACGTAAAGACTGATAACCCTATTGATCTTAAACCTACCGGAGCGTTTACAATGGAGCTTTTTGTATAGTCGAGTGGTCTGGATGTTCTGAGCGTTCAACCATACTTCGTCACCAATCTTATAGTTGGGAGTTGAGAGGCTATCACGGCGTAGCATGATATCGTATGCAGGCATGAAGGAAAAGAGTTTGGTCGAGTTTTCATTTGTCATTGAAAGTTCTATGGGTTTCCTTTCGGTTCTGGGAGTACAGGGATTAATGAGTCGCTCGTTTTGTAATACAGTCCCTATGTTTTTCTATCAGGTTCTATGGATGAATACGCGAAGGAGCCATCAGGATATATATAGAGGCTTTGCTTCTCACCTGTACTAGTTTCTCTTCCTTTCCTTTTCTCTTCATGCAACCTTCTTTGTCTTTAGGAATTATTATTGTCTCGGTACTTCGGTACGCTTACAACCTTCGAACTACTCCCTACCGTTGTACACTCGAGGGGATCCTATACCCCCTGAATACTACAGGTATCGGACCCCTTCCTCGATTCGTTACAACGTGAAGCTCCTCTGCCTCGGTCGTGTACCTTGGTTGCCCACCTCCCCGATTGCTACGCTGGATATCGAGTAAGGCCTTAGATCTATCCGTGATACTAAGATTGCGTCTCCAATGCCAACCTACACGACTCTACGATACCATAGAACCATAGACTACCATGTTGCAAGCCAGACTCCCCCTCATAGACGAACACACCCATGAAGTAACCCTAGCAGACAGCAATAGTTTCCTGACGACCTTCTCTAACTTCGGTGAAGTATCGTCAAGCCCTACTCAGGCTCTCTACACCCTAATGATTAGAGCACAAAGAAGTTTGGAATGGTATGAGAACGAACTTAAGGAAGTAATCTCAGACGGGGACGATGCAAGGAGAATCTTCGAGAAAGACATGGCCTGGCTGAACTCTGATCTAGAGGAAGCCAAAGAAGAGCTGACTACTACAAAAAGAGCCCTCACAAAAGCGTTAGAAGATTTCGGGGCCGCTCGAGCCTCCACCCCTCAGGAACCTATCATCCTCCCTCCAGAAATACCTCGTCGCCAAAACCGTTTCCTCACATGCCGTAACCGTGCCACCACCCCCCATGCATCCTCAGTCAAGTCTAAAAAGCTCCCAGACCCGGAGAAGTTCAAAGGAGGCAGACGAGCTCTCCCTTTGTTCCAGCACCAACTTCGACTTAAACCAGTCGGCAATGCCGATCGCTTCCCCGATCTCCAAGACCAACTCATCTACGCTATCTCGCAACTAGAAAGCCCGGCAGCCGACCAATTCCTTCCCTTCCTAACCCACACCGGCGTCAACCTCCCATCCATGGAGAGATTCTTTGAGATTTTGGAAACAGCATTTGGAGACCCAGACTGTGTGGGCACAGCCCATCCCAACTTGGAAAGAATCCAATAAGGCAAGCGCCCCTTCTCGGAATACTTCGCTGAGGTCTAGAGATATGCAATGGAAGCAGGCTATAACGAAGTTGGGAACATTGAGGCCTTAGAGACGGGACTCAATGAGGAACTCAACCGGGCTATGGTCTATGAGGTAACCCCAGAAACCATCGAAGAATTTCCCCGGGTACTCCAACGCCTAGACAGCAAAACTCAAAAGATCAACGCTCGTTACCGAGGCCCCGCTGCAACCCCTCGTTGCATCCCGCGTTACTCTACCCCCACAGGTCCTGCTGCCTGAAACTTTGCCTCTGCTGCCCCAGCACCCCGTACCCCGAGTCCTGCCACGCCACGCGCTCCCCCCCCTCCAGCGGGACACCACTCACAAAGGCCAGGTGGTGTCGCACCCATAGACTTCTCTGCCGGCTGCAGACACCCAGACCCCCACAAACGAGATGCCCGCCGAGCTGAGGGCCGGTGTTACTATTGCGGTGGAGTTGGACACATAGTAAAGGATTGCCCTCAAGCACCACCCCCACGAAATGTCGCTCCTAGGATGAGAGGAGCATTGATTAGAACTAGCAATACGGAGTAGGAAGACTCCGAGGTGGAAGAAGAGACCTCCGGCGATGAGGCGTAAAAAGATTTATCCCTGGCTTAAGTGGCTCAGCCCGGGGATGTTTTAAGGATTTTTCTAAAGTTTCTGGTTCTGCGTTTTCAGTTTTGGAGAGGGATATGAATGGGAATCAATTAGTCGTAACGTGTTCAATTTCTCAAAATAAAGATTCTTTTCTCCCAGCATATGCCCTCATTGATACTGGAGCGTCCGATTACGGATTCATAGATAAATCCTTCGTAAGCCACCACAAATTAATTACTACCCCTCTCAAAATACCCTGACGAATCGGCGTTATCGATGGTAGACCCATAGAATCAAGAAAAGTTACAGACACCGTCACACTAAGTCTGGATATTCATGGACACCAAGAACAACTTCCCCTCTTCGTAACTCAACTCGGGCACTACTCTATCGTAATGAGAATACCCTGGATGCGGAAACACCAAATTACCATTCAACCAAACACCAACGAGTTATGTTTCGACTCCACTATTCGCCTCAAACACTATTGCCTCAAGAAAAAACCTATCAGAGCTAGAGGAATCTCTATCGAACTCCCCATCAAACAAATCACCCACATCTAAACTATTAGTTTTAAAACCTTAATCAAAGAAAAACGACGTAGAGGAATTCAACTCTACTCCATCACCCTGAAAGCATTGGACGACATCCTGGAGACAACAAAAGGCAACCCTCTTGACCTAGTACCACTCGACCACCCACACTTCCTACATCTACTATCATGGACCATAGCTGACAGACTAAGTCTAAGCCGTTACCGTTACCGAGAAGGCAGCTACGAAGCAGGGTTGTATAAGTAATTGGTGTTAGGGTTTCCCATTCGGTCCTCACTTGCGTATCACGGATGGATCTAAAGCCTTTGCTCGATATCCTACGTAGCAATCAGGGAGGCGGAGAGCCAAGGTACACGACCGAAGCAGGGACCGTTCACGTATAACCAACTGAGGGATGGGTTCGATACCTTTAATATTCGGAGACTATGGGGACCCCTTGATTTCTGAGGGGTGGGAAGTGGTTCGAGGTTCGTGGGTGTACTTGAGTGCCGAAACAATAATATTTCCTAAAGACAAAGAAGGTTGCGTGAAGAGAAAAGGAAAGGAAGAGAAACTAATACAGGTGGGAGGCGGGACCTCTATATATATCCCAGTGATCCCTTCGCTTACTCATCCGTAGAACCCAATAGAAAGACAAAGGGAATGTATTACAAAGCGAGCGACCTATTAATCCCTGTATTCCCAGAACCGAACGGAAACCCTTAGAACTCTCAATGACAAATGAAAATCCGACTAAGTTCATTTCCTTCACGCCTGCATACCATGTCGTGCTACGCCGTGATATTGCGTTAGGTGTTGATGTGGCACAGTTCTTCCTTGTATATTTTCTCTCTTCCTTCAATTTGCTACTCGGAGTGGTGTGATAATAAATCGGTGGAGTTTCTATGGGTTTCTTCTGGGTTCGGTTGCGTGAAGGTTCTTCTGTATATATATAGTCGCTGGTGTCTTTCCTCACTCCTTTCTTCCTTCTTCACGCAACGTCTTTATTTCGCTAGTTAGGTTTTAGTTTAAATATACTTAGTATTGTTGATTCTTCACCCTCGTCGGTAATCAGCCCAACCCTCCAGTTCCTAGTATCTCGAATCTCCGACAGGATCAAGCCAATCCCCGAGCCCCTGAACTCCACAAAGTGTACTCCGAGTCACTCTCCTGTCTAGTCACGATGTCGTCCGTTAGATCTACTCAATAAAAACAATGTGTCAGTATTCCCTCCTCACCGAACAAATTACGACCTCCCCATCAACCTATACGAAGGTGAAACAGTACCATTCGGCCCCATGTATGGGATGACTAGGGAGGAACTTCAAGCCCTACGAGATTATCTGGCCGAATACTTTGCCAAAGGAAGAATTCGCCACAGTGCCTCCCCAGCCGGTGCCCCAGTACTCTTTATCAAAAAAGCCGATGGATCACTACGTCTGTGTGTGGATTACCGAAGACTAAACAAGGTCACAATCAAGAACAGGCACCCCTTACTACTGACCCCAGAAACCTTCGCGGACATGTCATCGGCCAAGTGTTTTACCAAACTGGACCTACGTGATGGTTACCACCAACTCAGAATCAAAGAGAGAGACGAATAGAAAACAGCTTTTCGGACACGATATGGCCATTTCAAATACTTAGTCATGCCGTTTGCATTAACCAACGCACCCAGAACCTTCCAACATTGGGTCAATGATATGCTAAGACCTTACCTAAACCATTTCGCAACAGTATATTTGGATGACATACTAATTTACTCCAACACCCTGGAAGAACATAAGGAGCATGTCAACAAAATGTTACAAATCCTGAGCGACAATTAGGTACACCTTAAGCCGGAGAAATGCGAATGGCATGTTCATGATACAAAATACCTAGGATTTGTTCTAACCCCTGAAGGCATCAAGATGGACGAGGAGAAAGTTTCCACAATACTGAATTGAGGAACCCCAAGTTGCTTACATCAACAAGCCTGTTAGGCTTGATCGGAGGCTCGGGAGGTATGGGAGATCTTCGGAGGCACCCGCTAAACTTTCGATCTCCAGATGTCAACGTGCCGTGCGAGAGTTTCCAGAGCCCTTACCGAGGCTTCCGGAGCCCCCTGACTCTCAGCAACGCCCTCCGCAGGCTTTGTTAGATTCTCCAGAGCGTCTCTGAAATATCCGAGGATATCCATACTAGTACCTCGTTTTCATTCCTGGAGTCTCTTCTGCTTGCAGCGCTTCGAGACCACCGCTAATAAGCCCCGTGATGAAGCCAGCTTTCGTAGAATATGCTCCTGAGAGTCTACCAAGCCCTCCTGATGTCTCCGGAGACTCTTGATTTTTAAGCGAGATCTCCCACGCTCTCCTGAGAGCCTACCAAGTCCTCCTGATATGTCCGAAGACTCTTGATTTTTAAGTGACATCTCCCATGCTCTCCTGATGTCCCCGGAGACTCTACCAAGTTTCAGTGAACACCCAAAAACCACCTTGATTAATATAATATACACTAGCCCATATATGATAAAAAATAACCCGGAAAGAAAACCCATATACTAGCCCAAAAAAAAAGATTGCAACGGGAGGGGACTCTGTGAAAGCTTATGGAGCCTTTGCCACCTCCACCTTCCTCAAATTACTTCCCCCCCGAGTAGATACTGCTGGTGTCTTCCCTTTCTTTCCACGCACTTTTGAGGCTCTCCACGCAGCAATGTCCGCGGCTAACTGAACATCATCCTCCTCAAGGCCCAATTTCGATACAACCTCTTTAGGCCCTCTCAATTCATCAACCTAAACGTATATTAGTATTTAGATAAGGCACCATGAGCCTTTCTCACCTACCTTCTCACGAATCAATTCTCTTATCACTTCCAGCGTGCCCTCTTGGTTCTCCTTACTTCTCTTTCCCCACTTGTTTGACATCCGCATATAGGTAGCTGTGGGCATTCTGAAGTCAGCAGGAGCTTTTTAGAGGGCTTGGTGCGATGTACTCATGATATCTGGATTCTGATGCTGGTTAAAGTTCAACCCCTGGACGTATATGCCTGTTTTCCAACATCGCAAAATATATGAGATTGTAGTGCAAACTAGCATAACAAAAGCCATAAATATATCATCAATAAAAATAGGATCCTTTGTTCCACGCATCTTATCAACTTTGTAATATTTTAAAATATGACATCCACGATTTCGGGGGCTCAAAAGTGACGTCAGCCGGTCTAAAGACTGTAAGCGCCTTTGCAAAGGCTCGTAGGACGGTAGGAGAGGCTTACGGTATAGTTTTCAGGGTCACCGATAAAACAGTCATTCTCAAGGAGTATCACGGGCCATCGCCGACAACCTGAGTCTAGGCCCGTTCCATTACCAAGCAGGCAGTTGCGAAGCAGGGTTGTGTAAGTGATGCATCCTCAAGACTTCCTAGTTGGGTTTCGGTTGCGCTAAGTATTGTTGCGGCGCGGTTTCTTCCTTGTATATTTTTCTCTCTTCCTTGTAATTTCTCCTCGGGGTGGTGTGATGATAAATCGGTGGGGTTTCTATGGGCTTCTTCGGGGTTCGGTTGCGTGAAGATTCTTCTGTATATATAGTCGCTGGTGTCTTCTCTCTCTTTCCCCTTTGTTCTTCACGCAACGTCTTCTTTTCGCTAGTTAGTTAGAAGTCTGAATATACTTGACACTTTGGTTTTTCTCCCTCGTCGGTAGTCAGCCTAACCCTCTAGTCCCTAGTATCTCGAACCTCCGATGGTACCAAGCCCGTCCCCTTGGTCACCAAGTCCCACGAAGCGTACTCCGAGTCGCTCCTCCTGTCTAGTAACGACGTCGTCTGTTAGATTACATTGCGTGCGATTTACATCGACTGCTGGTACGCCCGAGATCATGACTACCTCTGCGGCCGGTAATTGGGCCAGCCCCCAGACACTCGAAGATTTTCAACAACAGTTGTTACGGAGGTCTTGGCGTTACTTGGCGAAGAGCGGGGAAGCTCTCTATAGTTCGGGAACGAGGAGATAGATGATCTCGCAGACGGCAAGAATAACTCGAAGATACCAAGAGAGACTTCGCTTCATGCGGCCAAGGTTATGATCTATGGAGGAAGGGAACCAAGGAGCACATCCGAGGTTCGGGATCTATGGAAAGTAAGGAACTACAAGTAGAAGTTCCGAACGATATATATTCCAAACTAATGATATAACTATAATAACCGTAGAGAACTAAAGGCAAACAATAGAACACCCTAAAGCACAGGAAGGTTGTGTAGAGAAGAAAGGAAAGAGAGACAAGGAGAGGACAGGCCCATATATATATCCATCACCGAGAACCGATTACTAACCCGTGTGACGGAAACTCATAGAAGCCAAAGGAAACTTGACATAAATGAAACCCAAGAACGCTTAACCGAAGCCGCCGACACCTTCCCGCAGCCAGAAACCTAAGAACGCCAAGTCTTGACGCCGTTATAGATTAGGTCCTCTCGGCCTAGCTCCTGCTAGGCTTAAAGCCATTGGTAACGGTCGAAAGTCCCTCGACCAATTCAAGATGTTCGAGGTCTGCTGGGGATTGTCAAGAGGGTCATATAGCTCAGATACCGAACCAAGTATTGCAGCTGTCCTCGTAGCCTTCGCGAATCCAGGATTGCATCGACCTCCCACTCCTGTTCGCCTCTGACTTCAACCGGGGGAGGAGGGGGTTGTTTCTGACCGGGGACGGGGTTTCCGGAGCAAGAGACAGCAGGGAAACATGGAAGACGGGGTGTACCTTCATCGTGGCGGGGAGGTCCAACTCATAAGCATAGGGACTAACCATTCGCTTGATCTTGTAGGGCCGACGCTGCTTTCCAATCCAGTTTCTTGGATGGTCGTTTGGTCTCGATGTTCTTGGTTGACAACCATACCTTGTCATCAACTGTGTAGCGGGGGGCCGGGGTGCGGTTTGCATTTGCCGCGTCTTCCTGGATCTTTTGTGACTGGAACATTTCGTCACGTCGGAACTCATAGACTTGGGCCATGTCTCGGGCCATCCCGTTTGCTTGGTCCTCGTTGGTGGTCTTGCCGTGAGTCAGGGGGCCAAAAGTCATGCGTGGGTGTCGTCCATAGTTAGCCTGGAATGGCGACAACTTGGTGGTCTCGGAGACGTGGTTATTTGTCGTGAACTCTGCCATTGGTAAGAACCTGGTCCAGTCATCCTACTGGTACGAGACATAGGCGCGGAGGTATTGTTCCATGACGGCATTGATTCTTTCTGTCTGGCCATCGGTCTGCGGGTGGAAGGCTGTGGAAAACCGGGAAGCGATCTCGAGGCGTTCGCATAGTGACTTCCAGAACTCTGCTGTGAACTGAGTGCCACGGTCGGAGACTATAGTTTCGGGTAGTCTGTGGAGTTTCCAGACGTTGTCGAGGTACATGGTTGCCACATGACCGGCCGAGGCTTCTCCGGTTGTCGGGATAAAGTGCCGCATCTTGGTCAGTCTATCCACTACAACTAGGATTGCGTTATACCCATTGCTTTCCGGGAGGCCAATGACAAAATCCATTGATACATCGGACCAGGGACCTTTTGGTACAGGGAGGGGTCGTAGGACACCTTGCAGGGCATTGCGTGAGGCCTTGGACCGGGAGCAGGTGTTGCAGTTCAAGACGTATTGGTCCACGTACTTCCCCATTTTTGGCCAGTAGTATGTGCGGCTGAGGAGTTCCAAGGTCTTGGCTCTTCCTGGGTGACCTGCCGAGGGCTTGTCATGGTATTCCTGTAGGAGGAACAGCTGGAGTTCGGGGTGGTTGGAGACGTACATGGTGTTTCGGTACAGGAGCAGTCCTTGGGTGCTGCGTGCGCACTCGGCCAAGGAGATTTTCTTCGAGTATTTGGTGCCGTTGCTAAGCATCGTCAGGACCTCGGAGGGGAAACTATCTGCCTTGTAAGCCTTCTTGAATAGCCCTATCAACTTGGACATTCCTTCAGCGGGTTCATTTGCGAAAGAACCCGTCAACAAACTTAACTTATCCTTCAATTGCACATTCTCCCGCTTCAGGACCACCTGAGCCTGGTGCAGTAGTCGTTTATCCCCCTCTTTAGGGAGATCTCCAGATCTTCGAGTCAATGCATCGGGTTTCCCGCCTTGTTTGCCAGGTCTGAAGACAATCCTATAGTCAAACTGGGATAGAAATTCTGACCAGCGGACTTCTCGTCGGTTCAGGATCTTCTTGGACATGAAGTACTCCAGGTTGCGGTGGTCAGATAGGACTTTGATGGGGAACCTTGCTGACTCCAGGTAGTGGTGCCATTCTTCAAAGGCTCGAATGACCGCCAACAATTCCTTGTTATAAATCTCGTAGTTGCATTCGGCCGGAGTGTGTTTCTTTGAGAAGAATGCGACGGGGTGCAGGATCCGGTCGTCATCCCGCTGGGACAAGACGGCAGCAGAGATATAATCGGAGGCATCGGTTTCAACTATGATTTCGCTATCGGGGTCGAAGTGCCTGAGGATGGGGCCCGAGGTGAAGGCTGTCTTGAGGTTTTCGAAGGCCTAATTTGCCTGGGGGGACCATTTCCACTGTACACCCTTCTTGGTTAATGCCGTGAGAGGGGAGACAACCTTGGAGTAACCTCGTATGAAACGACGGTAAAAGTTCGCAAAGCCCAGGAAAGTCTGAATGTCCTTGACGTCCTGAGGGGTTTCCCATTCCTGGATGACCTGAACCTTCTTGAGGTCCATCTTGATACCTTCTGTGCCTAGGATCATTCCGAGATACTTGGTTTCTTGGACATAGAATTCACACTTTTCAGGTTTCAGGTGGACGCCGTTTTCTTGCAGGGTTCTCAGGACCTTTTGTATGTGTTCCTTATGCTGTTCCATGTTATCGGAGTAGATAAAAATGTCGTCAAGGTAGGCTGTGGCGAAGTCATCAAGGTAGGGTCGCAGGATGTTGTTGATCCATCTCTGAAACGTGGAAGGGGCATTGGTAAGGCCGAAGGGCATGACTTGATATTCGTAGTGTCCTAGGCGGGTTCGGAAGGCCGTTTTCCATTCGTCACCTTCCTTGACTCTGATCTGGTGGTAACCCCACCTTAGGTCCAGCTTCGTATAGTACTTGGCCTTACCTACCTGGTTCAGGGTTTCGGGGAACAGGGGGAGTGGGTGTCTATCCTTGACTGTGATCTCGTTCAACTTGCGGTAGTCGACACAGAGACATAGGGAGCCATCGGATTTCTTGACGAACAGGACTGGGGCACCGGCGGGGGACTTGGAGTGGCGAATAAAACCCTTGGTCAGGTTCTCCAATATGTACTCGCGGAGTACCTGTAATTCACCTCGGGTCATGTTGTACAGGGGGCCAAAGAGAGGTTCCTTGCCTTCCTGGAGCTTGATGTCAAGGTCATCAGGACGGTGGGGGCCAAGGACAGAAGCATTTGACTCGGAGAACATGGGCAGGAACCGGTGGAGGTCAGCGGGGACTATGGCACTTGGGTCGAGGGCCTTTGTCTTGTCCAACACGTCGTCTATGGCCTGGAGGGATGCACAGAACAGCTGTGAGCCACGGTAGCGGGTCAATCTCTTGAAGGGGGCCGCCCCGACAGCCGCGATGTGGATAAGCGGGCTGTCTGGCGGGGTGATCGAGATTCCTTGTGCAGTGACCGGGTTCAGGGAGGGGAGACAGTGGCGTAGGCAGTGTACGGAGTCAAAGACCACATGATTTCTCTTGGGCCGGAGGGTGATATCATGATGGCGCATCCAGGGGATTCCCATAACGATCGGGTAGTGTCCCAACTTTGTAACAAAGAAGGGTGCTCCCTCGCGATGTCCATGGATGTCCAGGCAGAGCTTGATGACGTGATGCTTCTCGAAGATACCAACCTACCCGATGACTTCAAGCAAGCGTTGTTTCTTCAGGGAACCGTGATGTTGTGCCAGCAGAAGTCTTATTGATGAACGATAATCCGACGCCTCAGATCAATGAGGGCCCAGGCTGGCACGAAGGAGGCCGGGTTCTGGGAGACGGAACAAGTGGTAACCAATTGATCTTCGGACATCTTGTCCTCAGAAACGGATACAGCGGAGACTGTGAGACTTGGTGTTGGTGGCGCTAGCCCGTTTGGTTTGCCAGTGTTTACCAAAGAGGCATGGCCTTTAAAGCCGGCTCGGAGGGTTGGGGGCTGGACTCAACTGTTTTTCTCCAGTTGTCCTTGGTGTGGTGGTCTTGGGAACGGGGGACAAGGTAGCGGCTTGACTGAGAATGAGAGGTGGGGAGACAGCAGCGACAGGGCAGAACGGGAACAGAGCATGGCTGGTGAGGTCAGCAAAGATTGCTCTTTATGGCGACCTGCTGGATTTCCAGCTCGGCCATGGAGGTCCTCATCAGAGAACGCTAATTGCTCTCGATATAGAGCTGAAAGCTGAGGTCCTCCTCGGCGCTCGATCTGTTGGTCCAGGCCCTCAACGACTCGGGTAGTCTGGCTGCTTGCCTCCGACATTCTTGCCAGAGGTCTTGGCTTCAGCCAGCGGGCTGAAGTTGGGAGTTGAGGTCTTCAACGACCTCCTCATAGTTGCATCAGAGGTGCCGGGGACTGGCTTCAGATGGATCGTGAGGAGGTTAGACCTCCAAACATTCAGTAATGAAGTTATGAAATTTCGGTGATTTCGTGACCGACATCTTCGTCAGCCGGAGGGGCCAGAGTAAGATTCTGAGAGGCGCTTGAGCAGAAAGCGAACTGGGTCTGTCATGGTTATGACCGAAAGGCGACAGGAGCTAAGCGAGGTGTTGCGCTTTGACATGATGAGACGCAACCTTAGTGTTACGGAGGTCTTGATACATTTTAAGAAGAAGTTTCTATAGTTCTAACGGCGAGATAGATGATCTCGCAGACGTAGTGAACTCGAAGATACCAAGAGAGCACTCGCTCATGCGGTCACGCCATGATCTATGGAGGAAGGAACCATGAAAGACATCCGGCGTCGTGATCTATGGAAAGTAAGGAACTACAAGTAGAAGTTCCGAACGATATATATTCCAAACTAATGATATAACTATAATAACCGTAGAGAACTAAAGGCAAACAATAGCGCTAAAAATACAGAAGGTAGAAGAAAAAAAAGAGAGACAAGGAGAGAATAAGCCCATATATATAACCATCACCGAGAACCGACATTAACCCGTGTGACGGAAACTCATAGAAGCCAAATAAAACCTGATTACAAATGAAAACCCAAGAATGCTTAACCGAGTCGCTGACACCTTCCCGTGCAGCGGTAAACCTAGTAACGCGAAGTTTTGGCACGCCGTTATAACAGTACGCGGAAGATCCGTCCCTACTGTTTACCCATCTAGCAACCACTATTGGAAACATCCGTACCCAGAGAGAGCAGGCTCGCGCAGCCCTAGACAACACTTATCACGGATGGACCTAAGGCCTTACGTAGTGTCTTACAGGGTGTCCTAAGAGGCGAGGAGCCAAAGTACACGACCGAGGCTAGAGTAGTTCACAGGTACGAACCGAGGGACGGGTTCGATACCTTTAGTATTCGAGGGCTATGGGGCCCCGCGGGTTCACCGGGGTGCAAGTAGTTCGGGGTTCGTGGAAGTACCGGAGTACCGAGACAGTAGTATTGCTAAATGACAAAGAAGCATGAAGAGAAAAGGAAAGCGAAGAGAACTAATACAGGAGTGAGGAGGCCTCTATATATATCCCAAAGCACTTCCTTCGCTTACTCATCCATAGAATCTAATAGAAGAACATAAGAGATGCTACATAAAAGCGAAAGTGACTCATTAATCCTCAGAATCCCAGAACCGAACGAAACCCGTAGAACTTTACTGACAAAAGGAAACCCAACTAAACCCTTTTTCCTTCGCTATGCCGCGATATATACTTAGGTCCCCTCTGAGGCCTAGCTTCTGATAGGCTTGGGCCATCGATCGCAAGTCTTTTACGAGTTCGTGAGTGTTCTAGCGTCTTCTGGCTGCTGATGGTTCGTCAGATCTGCCAGATCGCATCAAGTATTCCAGTTTTCCACGTCGGCGGGAGTCCAAGTTCGCGCTTACTTCCCATTCCTGCTCTCCTTCGATCTCAACTGGGGTGGAGGTGGTTGACTTTGGCTGGGTACCGGGTCCTCAGCTGCTGGTGATAGTAGTGAGACGTGGAAGACTGGATTTTCATTGAAGTAGGGAGGTGGAGCTCAGAAAGATATGGGCTGACTACTCATGCATTAGATAGTGCCAATTTGTTTCAATCCAACTTCTTCGACGGTCTCTTAGTTAATAGATTCTTTGTTGATAGCCATACTTGCTCCAGTCATGTAGCGCACCCTCATGGGCATTGGCTTAATTCTTCTGAATTCTCTGAGTTTCTAACATTTCTGCTTTCAAAAGTCAAGACTTACGACATATCTCTCACAGGGTGTTGGCTTGGTCTTCGTGGTGACTCCATGCCGTAGGAGGCTGAAATTCATTCTGGGGTTCAGTCCATAGTTTGTTTAACGACATGTTGGTTGATTCGAGACGCGATTATTTGTCGCTAATTCGCCAAGCCAGTAGGTAATCTGTCCAGTTATCCCTGGTAGTCCACATAGCTACGGAGATATTGCTCCATTACGGCGTTGATCCTCTCGGTTTGACCATCTGTCTGAGGGTGAAAGGCCGCGAAAGAACGCGTGATATTTCCAGTCGTCAGATAATGCCTTCCAAAAGTCTGACGTGAACTGTGTGCGGTCTGAGACTATTGTTGTGGGTAGCCCATGTAGCTTCCAGATGTTTTCTATATACATCCGAGCGACATCCCTAGCGTTGGCTTTTCTTCTGTGGGGATGAAGTGTCTCATTTTTGTTAGGCGGTCAACAACGATGAGGATTGCATTATACCCATTGCTTATTGAGTAGCCCTGTGACAAAGTCCATTGAGATGCTGTGACTTGTAGTGGTCGGAGCACTCCTGGGGTGAGCTTCGATTTGCTTGCTTTCTTCGGCAGACGTGGCAATTCATGACGAACGATCTGTGATCTCCGCATGTTGGGCCAGTAATACTCGCCACTGAGCAGTTCGAGGGTTTTCGCTCTCCTGTCCTGCCGATGGTTTGTCGTGGTGTTCTCAAGCAGTTGTAGTTGAGTTCTTCATATTCTAACGATACTTTCCGACGGGTATAGAAGTAACCCTTCATCGCTTTTCGGTGCATTCGGCGAGGAGATTAGCTTTTGTCTGCTTAGTCCCATTTTTTAGCATCTCGAGGATCTTGGATGGCGTGCTATCAATTTGGTAAGCTTTTACCATTAATTCCTTTACAAAGATTCCTTCAGCGGGTTCATTTGATAAAGAACCCGCTAACAAACTTAGCTTAATCCAAATTTTTCTTCTTCAAGATCGCTTGACTTTGATGTGCTAGATTCATCCCTCCTTTCGCAGAGGCCACCTGACCTTCTGGTAAGTGCATCCGCTTGCCCTTGTTTCCTGGTCGGTACTGGATTACAAAATCAAATCGATAGGAATTCTGACCAACGTGCTTGTCGTCGGTTGAGCATCTTGGTCATCATGAAGTATTCCAGGTTGCGGTGGTCCGTTAGATTGCGCCGGCTCCAAGAAGTATCTCCATTCCTCAAAGGCCCGAACGATTGCCAGTAGTTCTTTATCGATATTTCATAATTACACTCGGCTGGTGAGTGTTTTGGAGAAGTACGCGACGGGTGCAGTATTCCTTCGCCGTCTCCATGATAAGATGGCCCCGATACGTAGTCCGAAGCGCCTGTTTCTTACTATCGCTGGTCTGTCCGGGTCCCAGTGCCGTAGTATGGGTGCTGTTGTAAATGCCTTCTTGAGTTTTTGGAACGCTGCTTCGCCTTGTCTGACCATACCCATCTAACGCTTTTTTGTTAATGCTGTCAGGGGGAGACCACTCTTGAATATCCTAAAATGAAGCGTCAGTAGAAATTTGCGAAGCCTAAGAATTCTCAGACGTCTTTAAGAACCTGGGGTCCCCCAATTCCGTATTGGAGACTTTCTCCTCGTCCATCTTGGTGGTTTTCAGGGTTAGGACAAATCCCAGGTATTTTGTTTCGTGGACGCCATTCGCACTTCTCCGCTTGAGGTGTACCTGATTATCGCCAGGATTTGTAACACCTTGTTGACATGTTCCTTATGCTTCTTCCAAGGTGTTGGAGTAAATTAGGATGTCGCCCAGGTATGCTGTTGCGAAGTGGTTCAGGTAAGGTCTTAGATATCGCTGACCCAATGTTGAAGGCTCCGGCGCGTTGGTTAATCCAAACGGCATGACTAAATATTCAAAGTGACCATATCGTGTCCGAAAGGCTGTTTTCCACTCGTCCCCTTGATCCTGAGTTGGTGGTATCCATCGCAGAGGTCTAGTTTGGTGAACATACTTATGACATACCCGCGAAGGTTTCGTCAGTGGTAAGTGCCTGTTTTGATTGTTACCTTATTTAGCCTTCGATAATCCACACACAGACGTAATGATCCATCGGCCTTTTTGACAAAGAGTACCGCACCGGCTGGGGAGACGCTGTGACGGATCCTTCCTTTAGCGAGTATTCGCCAGATAGTCTCAGAGGGCTTGAAGTTCTTCCCTAGTCANCCCATACATGGGGCCGAATGGTGCTGTTTCGATTTCTTGTAGGTTGATAGGAAGGTCGTAATTTGTTCGGTGAGGGGGAAGTGCCGACGCATTGTTCTTGTCGAGTAGGTGTAGGAATTGTTGGTGATCAAGTGGTACTAGGTCGAGGGGGTTGCCCTTTGTTGTTGCTAGGATGTCGTCTAGTGCCTTCAGAGTGGTGGAGTAGAGATGAATTCCTCTGCGTTGTTTTTTCTTGATTAATGTTTTAAAGCTGACAGTTGAAATGTGGGTGATTGGTTTGGTGGGGGGTTCTATGGAGATCCCTCTAACTGTAACAGGTTTTTTCTCGAGGCAGCAGTGTTTTAGGCAAATAGGGGAGTCGAAGCATAGCTCGTTGGTGCCTGGTCGAATGGTAACTTGGTGTCTTCGCATCCATGGTATTCCCATTACGATAGGGTAGTGCCCGAGTTGGGTTACAAAAAGGGGAAGTTGTTCTTGGTGCCCATGGATATCCAGGCTTAGTGTGACGGTGTCTGTGACCTTTCCTGATTCTATGGGTCTACCATCGATAACGTCGATTTGTCGGGGTATTTTGAGGGGGGTAGTAATTAATTTGTGGTGGCTTACGAAGGATTTATCTATGAATCCGTAACCGGACGCTCCAGTATCAATGAGGGCATATGATGGGATAAAAGAATCTTTATTTTGAGAAATTGAACACGTTACGACTAATTGATTCCCATCCATATCCTTCTCCAAAACTGAAAATGCAGAAACAGAAAGTTTAGAAAATCCTTAAAACATCCCCAGGCTGAGCCACTCAAGCCAGGGATAAATCTTTTAACGCCTCATCGCCGGAGGTCTCTTCTTCCACCTCGGAGTCTTCCTGCTCCGTATTCCTAGTTCTAATCAATGCTCCTCTCATCCTGGGAGCGGCATTCCGAGGGGGTGGTGCTTGGGGGCATTCCTTTACCAAGTGTCCCACTCCACCGCAATAGTAACACCGGCCCTCGGCTCGGCGGGCATCTCGTTCGCGGGGGTCTGGGTGTCGTCGGCCAGCAGAGAGGTCCATGGGTGCGACACCACCTGGTCTTTGTGAGGGGTGTCCCGCTGGAGGGGGCCCGCGGCGCCTAGCAGGAGCAAAAGGTTCGATTAGAGGGGTGCCGCAGGGACAGAGTAGCAGGGGAGTAAAGCGGGAGGTTGTGGCAGGGGCGCGGTATCGGGCATTGACCTTTGTGTTTTGCTGTCCAGGCTTTGGAAAGACCCAAATTCTTCGACCGTTTCTGGGGTTACTTCATGAATACCCGGTTGAGTTCCTCATTGAGCCCAGGGCCTCGATGTTTCCAGCCGTTATAGCCTGCCTCTGCTGCGATCTTTGGAACTCAGAAGTATTCTGAGAATGACGCTTGCCTTGTTGGATTCTCCCCAAGTTGCGACGGGCTGTGCCCACACGGTCTGGTCTCCAAATGCTGTGTCCAAAATTTCAAAGAACCTCTCCATGGATGGGAGGTTGACGCCAGTGTGGTGAGGTAGGGAGAATTGATCCGCTGGCCCTTCTAATCGTGAGATAGCATAGATCAGTTGGTCTTGCAGGTCTAAGCGGTCCGCATTGCCGACTAGCTTGAGACGGAGTTGGTGCTGGAAGAGGGGAAGGGCTCGCCTGCCGCCTTTGAACTTCTCTGGGTCTGGAAGTTTTTCGGATTTGGTTGAGGTTGCATGGGGGGTGTTTGCACGGTTGCGACCGGTGAGGAACCGGTGCTGGCGGCGGGGGATTTCTGGAGGGGGGATTGCAGGTTCTTCAGGAGCGGGGATCAGAGCTGCTGCGAGATCTTCTAGCACCCTGGTGAGAGCTGTCTTGGTAGTAGTCAGCTCCTCTCTGGCCTCTTCCAGGTCAGTAGTCTAGTCGCCATGCCTTCCTCGAAGATCCTTCAAGATCCTCCCTGCTCATGGTTTCTTTTTAGTTCGCCTTCATACCATTCCGCACTTTTTGTGCCCGAATCATTAGGGTGTGGAGGAGTGTGGGCCTGACGATATTTCGGGTTAAGGAAGGTTGTCGTGAAATTGTTGATGTCTGCAGTGCTGTTTGCCAGATCTTCGTCCACGTGGAAGTCTTATTATACATATGGTCTATGGTCCCATGGTATCGCGAGTCGCCAGAGTAGGTTGTTGGAGACGCAACCTTAGTATCACGGATGGACCTAAGGCCTTACGTAGTCCTTACAAGTGTCCTAAGAGGCGAGTGAGCCAAGCGACACGACCGGCCTAGTAGTTCACGGGTACGAACCGAGGACGGGTTCGACACCTTTTAGTATTCGAGGCCATGCCCCGCATGGTTCACCGGCAAGTAGTTCGTGGAAGTACCGAGTACCGAGACAGAGTATTGCTAAACGACAAAGAAGGTTATGTGAAGAGAAAGGAAAGCGAAGAGAATATGCGAGGAGGCGAGGCCTCTATATATATCCCAAAGACTTCCTTCGCTTACTCATCCATAGAATCTAATAGAAGAACATAAGAGATGCTATAAAAAGTCGAAATGACTCATTAATCCCTGTAATCCCAGAACCGAACGGAAACCCATAGAACCTTTCTGACAAAAGGAAACCCAACTAAACCCTTTTCCTTCCCGCTTGCATGTGCCTTCGTGCTACGCCGTGATAACACTGAGAATGTCGCGGCAGCCATCCCCGAATTAGAACACGAGGTAGTGGAGTTGCGTTCCCAGGTTGCGGAACAACGCGAACTCATTCGCTTCCTCCGAACCAATCAGTGCCTGCCTCCTCCTCCTCCTCCGGCGCTCCACAGGATCGGCTAATCCCGACCCCGCTCCGTAGCCCCACTCAGAGGAAGTTCCAGACTTCTAAATATGACGGCTCCTGCACTGCACTCCGGCCCTTCATTACCCAACTCCGCCAAGACGCTAACCACGACCGCTTCCTCGCTTCCCCAAAGAACAACTCGCATATGCCATCAACCTCCTATCTGGCAGAGCTCTAGACCAAGTCATGCCCCTGGTGCGAGGAGAGCAGATCGAGCTCGCCAACCTAGAAGCCCTTGTCACCATCCTAGAGGTCGCGTTTAGAGATCCTGACCGGGTAGCCACTGCCGAGCGTAAGTTGGAAACTCTCTCTCAGGAAACTCGAGACTTCTCCGCATACTACGCGGAGTTTCAGCGATTGGTTGCAGATGTCGAGTGGAATGAAAGTGCAAAGACACACTCCCTCACTCAGGGCCTCTCCCATGATCTCCGCCAGGCGATGATCCACCACGCGGTTCCCGCCACCTTGAACGAGTACGTCCTCTTACTACAACAGTTGGACAATCGTATCAGGGATGCAAAAGTTCGCTCCCACCCTGCCTTTTCTGTCCCTGTCCCATGCGCCAAGTTCCTGCCCCCGTGATCTCTGCCCCCACCCTGCTCCTCGCCTTCTCACCCATCCTTCTCACAGTGAGAGCCCCATGGATTTGTCCAACCTCCGCTTCCTCGACCCGTGGTCCCCTGTCCTCATTTAAACGCCTCAAGATCTCCCAACGCTTCAGACAGATAAGGGAGGCCAGCAAGATTTTGCTACGGAGTCAGCTCGACTTGACTGCCCCTCGCCTCTCTCTCTCTCATTGCATTTATGACGTGCTTTCTTTCTGGTTCTCCTTCCTGGTTCTTCTAACGCTTTCTTCTGGTTTCATTCTTCTTCTTCTTCTTCCTTTTCTGCTTCTGGTTCTATTTTCTTCTGGCCATCTTTTTCCTTCCTGCTTTTGGTGCTTCTGTTGCTTCGAAGTTATGATTCCTTTGGTGCTCCTGTTACTTCCAATAATCCTTTTCACTTTGCCCTGGGCCAGCTGTCGGGAAACGAGGACAGCTTACCTAAGTGGCTTCCGCCAAGCTTCCCCATCTCTCGCTTTTGTCTGTACTTTCGGTTGCTAGTTTCTCTGTTTCTTCTGCTGTTGGTTTATCAGATAACGATCACCTTGTTGTTTCGTGTTCCCTGTCCGATAAAAATAAATCTGTTAAATCATACGCATTAGTAGACACTGGAGCATTCGGAATTGCTTTCATCGACGAGAGATTTGCATGCAACCACAATCTTGTACTAAACCCCCTGCCCCAACCCCGTAAGCTTCAAGTCATCGATGGGAGAGAAATCTCCTCCGGTGACATTACCCACACTGCCCAATTCTCCCTTCGCGTTTCTGGCCACTTTGAGAACATCACTGCCTTCAGAACTGCCAGACATTACCCCGTGGTCCTTAATCCCTCATCGGCTGTCACAATGCTAAATTAGACTTTGCGAGCAATTCCATCACCTTCGACTCCCCACGTTGTCTCCGGCTCTGTAATGATGACCCTTCCCCCACCACAATTCAAGGCATCTCCTCCCCATTACCACGAATGCATGACCTGGAGATAGAGATCGTAAGCGCGGCTACCTTCGCAGAAGAGTCGAAAGGACTCACGGTCTATTCCCTACTCCTCCCTAAGGACTCAGGGACTTCAATAACCCGATTCCTCATGGAGCGAGAATACCCTGACTGCCTAACCTTCATGTCGGAGCAGGAAGCAAACCGCCTCCCTCCTCACCGGCCATACGACTACAAAATACCTCTACAGCCTGGCACCACTCCTCCCTTCGGTCCAATGTACAGCATGTCCAGAGAAGAACTAAAGGTCCTGATGGAATACATCGATAAGCATTTGGCTAATAGGTTTATCGATCACAGCTCGTCCCCGGCCGGCTCCCCCGTCCTATTTGTCAAAAAACCAGATGGTGGGCTCCGCTTCTGCGTCGATTACTGAGGTCTGAATGTGATAACGATCAAGAACCGGTACCCCCTGCCCCTATCTAAGGAAACCTTCAACATGCTGAGCCAGGCCAAATGGTTCACCAAACTGGATTTCAAAGGAGCTTACAACCTGGTTCGAATGGCCACAGGAGAGGAATGGAAAACTGCGTTTAGAACCCGCCTCGGTCATTTCGAGTATAAGGTAATGTCCTTTGGATTAGCCAACGCTCCCGGGACATTCCAGTACTTCATCAATGATACTCTGCGACCATACCTAGACCACTTCTGTACAGCATACTTGGACGATGTTTTAATCTTCAGTAATGATCTGGACACACATCGGGAACACGTTCGGAAAGTGTTGAAAGCCTTGATTTCTGCCGGTCTCTATGTGACCCCTGAGAAATGTGAATTCCACGTTCAGGAAACCAAATACTTGGGGTTAATCATCACTACGGAAGGCTTGAAACTGGACCTACGGAAGGTAGAGAAGATCCGCAACTGGGAAAGTCCAAAATCGGTAAAGGAGATCCAAGAGTTCCAAGGATTTACCAATTTCTACCGACGATTCATCAAGGATTATGCCAGGATAAGCCGCCCCATGACCTTGCTAACACATAAGAACACCCCCTTCGTGTGGTCCCCTCATTGTGAAAAAGCATTCCAGGAACTGAAAATCGTCTTCACTTCCTACCCAATTCTCCGACACTTCGACCCCGAAAGAAAAGCTATTGTGGAAACTGACGCCTCCGACTACGTGTCAAGGCTTTCTCCCAATATGCCGATGACGACTTTACACCTGGTAACCTACTTCAACAAACAAAGATACCTCCGCCGAGTACAACTATGAGATTTATGATAAGGAACTCCTCGCGGTAGTGCGTTGCTTCGAAGAATGGAGGTCGGAACTACAATCTGTGGCAGAACTGATAGAGGTCTTGAGGGATCACCGAAATCTGGAATATTTTATGACCAAGAGGAATCTGAACTGCCGACAGGCCCGGTGGTCGGAATTCTTATCAAGATTTAACTACAAAATCACCTACCGACCTGGGAAACAAGGAGGAAAGTTTCGACGATCGACCAGGAGATCAGAGATCTGCCTAAAGAGGATGAACGCCTACTGCACCAAAGTCAAGTGGTTTTGAAGAGTCAAAACATTGATCACAAGTTTGTTTATTCGCGGCCCGCCAAAAACGTTCACCAAGATGTGACCCCTTTAAAAACTGTTTGACATCAGATATACTAAAGACTGCTCACCAAGATCATAGTTTCTCCGCCGGCGCGATAACCACTCCCGGTAAATCATGCCGAATTTAACGTTTCACCCGCCGAGTTGTTAACCCATCGCAGTTTCACGCATTCGGCGATCAAGAGTTGCAGTTACACCTTCTTCTAACACCACGACGCACCATTCGCGACATGCAGTGTAGCGCTAAGACCTGAACTCTTGTCACGAGTAAGATTGTTACTCAAGATACGAAGCGGTGGTCGATCGACATGCTACAAGAATCGCCACATTTGCAGTCGAAGAAAACCTCTCTAAGACGCCTTCGGAGATTACGCCCCCACCGCCCTCAGTGTCTTTGCCCATCTATCAACGGATTTCACGGTTTGCCCCTAAGCCGGAAAGGATGCTTATCTCGGTTGTGGACCGACTATTCAAGATGAAACACTACATCGCCTGCAGTACCACCACGGATCGGAAGAGCTAGCCCGCTTGTTCATCGAAAACGATGGAAACTACATGGCCTTCCGCCAAGATTGTCTCGACCGCAGACCCAGCTTTACGCCCCACTTTTAAGTCTTCTGCCGCTAACTCAAAATCATCACGCATGTTGCCTGCTTTCCACCCGTAAACGGATGGACAGACTGAACGAGCCTAACGCGTCATGAACAATACCTTCGAGTTATGATCCTACCAACAGGACGATCGGCTGACCATACCCATCGCTGAAGCCACGCCAATAACGCGGTTTGAAACTACTCAAGATCCCCTTCGCGTTAACTACGGATATAACCCCGATTCACGGAGACTCTAGCACTACCGCCTCTACTTGAGACACCCTACGGACACTAACGCTTAGCTACCCATCTCGCCAACTCCATAAAGACCTGAAAGCGAGATGGAATACGCCAAGACGCTAAGAAGAACGCCAACCGAAGACGATCCCCGCCGCTTATAAGGTGGCGACGAAGTCTACTAACGCGAAGAATATCCAAACCATCCGACCCGCCAAGAAACTCGACAAACGCCTCAGAGGTTCAAGATCAAAAGCGTAATAAGTTTCTCACGATACGAACTCGACCTTCCCACCTTCACGAAGATCCACCCGCCTTTCACGATCCAAACTCGAACCCTGTTGTCGACCCTTCCCTACCATATACTCCGGCGCCCCCAGTCATCGCCGGGCGAAGAGGAACGGAGGTCGGCGAGATCCTCGACTCACTTACGATATGGAAGTCTTCAAGACTCATCCGGTGAAAAGTTATGACGCCTGACAGAACCAGCCGAGAACGCCTCCAACTCACCAGCACTTATCACACTTCCACCGCCTCTACCCCACCAAACCAAGTTTTACCGGAGCTCATGAGCTCGAGCCAGAGAGGAGCATTATCACGCCATCGCCGACAACCCGAGCTTGCTCCATTACCAGTTAGTTGCGGTTATATATGAGTGATGATCCTGATTTCCTAGTTGGGTTGCGCTAAGATTGTTGGCGCGGTTTCTTCCTCAGATATTTTTTCTTCCTTGTAATTTCTCCTGGGATGGTGTGATGATAAATCAAATGGGGTTTACGCTTCTGGAGCGGCTATGAAGATTCTTCAGATATATAGTCGGTTTTTTTTCGCTAGTTAGTTAGAAGTCTGAATATACTGACGCTTTGGTTTTTCTCCTCGAATAGTCGACCTCTAATCCCTAGTATCTTGACCGACGGTACCAGTTCTGGCCCCTCATTCCACCAAGTTCCCACGTCAGACAGCCACTCCTCCTGTCTAGTCACGACGTCGTCCGTAAGAATCGGAACCAATTCTGTAAATAAGTGGCTAATGGTTCTAGCTTTTTCCACCAATCACATTTCTCATATATTTTATTAGTAGGTGAAATATGGAAAAACTATCTGATTTCCTGATAGCAACTGAGAGAGATCTTATGCATTGGTGAGTGTTCAAAATCTTTCCTCCAATAGTCCTCAATTGCGGGAAACTGGTAAATACCCATATATATTTGAAAACTAATAAAGATTTGTACCTCCAGTACTGTGAAATCAAACCAAGGACGTTCTGGATCGTTTTCCCTCTTAATTTCCCCATATTTGTTTGTATTTTTGACAATTTATTTCAACATTTATCTGGTGAAAAATAATTGGAATAGTTCAAGAGAATTCAATTCCATTAATAGATAGGACAGGAGACATAGTTTTGCAGAATGCGGAGGGTTCGGACTTTTAAAAACATTAAACTCAAGCGGTAAAGGAACGTTCTGTACAATTTTAAACTCATCTGGAGTTAACTTCTTTGTTGCTTGCAGCTTTTTGTTGACTAGTGAGTTTTTGAGTACCTGTTCATTAACATCAATACCTTTTGAAGGCTGACGTTTTTTTCGAGACATAGTCACTAAAAGTCTTCACAGTAAAAAGTTTGAAAAACTCTCGTAGTGAGCGAGATTGAAGATACATGATGGTTGACAGCCGTTTGCATGACTTCAATTACCCACTTAGGAAGGTAGGCAATCTGCATGTCTTACCAGCCCAGGAGATAGCGGCCTGAGTCTGCTGCGCAAACTCTCTAATTCCAAGGTTTTGAGGAATACCCAAAGAAGCCATTGATTGACCATCTGCGTAGTATCTATCACTCTGGCGTATATTCGAGATTGACCACACCCAGGAATTGAACACTCAGCCATAGCAGTTAAGGTGTAAAGTCACGCCAACTGATATACCCTGGCTGTTCTAACTTGACGTTTCTGGACACGGCCGCTATTGCATGCATACAAAAAACCAAGATTGCGGTCGTGTTCGGAAATGCTATGAAGTTGCGAGTAGCTTAATACATGTAGAAGAAGCTATGCTAACGTGATACATGAATGTAAGAATGTATGACTAAGCGTGACTAGTGTCCCTCCATCAGCCACCAGCCACTTCACCGCCACCATGCGCCACATCCGTGCATAAACCACCTTCTCATACTCGCCCTGCCAAAAGTGAGAGGTGTGAGCAGGGTTGACATGCTACCCCTACAAGACTTCTTCCACCATACATACAGGTAATGTGGCCACCGTGTAATTAACACAACACCCTAGTCTTGTGTAAAAGATTCCGCTCCGATACTGACTACAGTACCTATAGTATACCATCGGGTCAAGGCCATTTCCGGCAATATACTTAACCCGGCGCAGCCTAGCAATCGATCTTTCTCATTCATTACTTATATAACTATACAATTCGTTACCCTGCCTCATTTTTTTGCGAACACGTTCGTTACCCGGCTGGTCGCACGCGTTTTTTTTTTTTTTCAAAGGAAAATAAAACCCCTAAGGAGAGCGCTTGTGAAGACAACAACAACAACTGTTGCTTTAGATACAGGCTTTAGTGGTTTATTTAACCACACTCCCCCAAACATCCACCCCGGTATCTAGCCCTCAGATGGTTGATTGCCAATTATGAGTACCGGAACCCCCAGACTCAACTCTGCATTTCCAGAGACCCCAATCACGGCGCCTCCGCTGCGTCAACGGCGTGGTAACTCTCCCGTGAGGGTAGGATCCGTTAGACAGCCCTCATTCGCACCTAAAGTTCCTACAACGAATCCCAAACCGGCCGATCCTCCTTCAATAATTCAACCTGCGGCTCCACCTCCACCACTCATCGCAACAGACGTCATTGATGCACCCACTCAGAGGCTTTATGCAGTAGCAGTATTCTTTCTACTACAATCATGGAAAATCTATGATATAGCCAGATTGTACGCTGCCGAGGGTGACTCAATATCAGAGTTATGGTTTTGTGTAAAATGGCTGGTCCTGGATGGCTGCTTTTTTTGGTTCTTGCCGCTACTCCGGATCCCATGGCTCACTTTCACGCCGACCTTTACACTTTGTGCGATTGCTACGCTTTCAGTTATGGATATTTTTGTGAGCTTAAAGTATCAATTACCTATTGCGGCATTTTTTGGAGCTTTCTGGAAACGTATGTATGGCCCGCGAGAGTTGTCGACGAGACGTACTAATCTGCTTTAGTCATTTACGATCGAGAGCTATCAATTACTGAACGAAGCGTGAAGTGGTATGATATTGTGAACAACAATTCACATATCCAGGGGAAATACACTGTTTATCTTTTGCCAGAAGGGTATGTCAAAAAAACAAAGTCTTGAGTTCTGTGCTTATGATTCCTTAGGGCAGCGCAAATCAATCCGGAGTCTACTTGCTTCTGTATCGGAGATACATCACCATTCGTCACCCTTCCGATTAGAATCAATGGGACTCAGCCTATCAACATTGAGATCCAGAGAATCGATTTGGAATCCGGTAGTGCTGAAATGATTAGCCTTAACCATAAAGAGCTCAAAAGGCTTCTGAAGAAAGCTCCCAGAGAAGACGAACCGCAGCTACGCAACCTACCTTACACTGTCAAGCAACCTGGTCTTTATCGTCTTACCAGGGTTACTGATGTATCTCAACTTGAAGTGCGCATTTATCGATCTGAGGCGCTCGTTGTGTCATGCCCGAAGGCGAACCTTAAAATATCCGGCTCCCAGAAGAGGGATAAATGTAAAGGAGACATGTCAGATATTTCCATGGAGATTCAAGGGCTTGCCCCGCTCCAGATTACCTACAGTCGTGAGATCAAGGGTAAGCCGACAGTCTTTTCGGTCCAGAGCATTCATCCCGAAGGCTTTGAATCTCCTTTGCTTGCCGGATTTAATAGCGACGGCACACTGGCTCAACAAGGCGATGGAACCTTAACATGGGCACAACGCAGGGAAATTATTGTACCCCTCAATGAATCTCTAGCCTCTGCTGGTGATTGGGGTTACTCAATTGACAAGGTTGTGGATGGGTGTGGAAACACAGTCGACTATAACGCTCTTTTGGAGGAAGGAGACTATGTCCCTAAGAGAAATAGTCTTACCCACAGGCTTATGGTCCATGATCGACCTCGTATTCGTTTTCTCGGGTGCGACCCTCAGACGCCCATTGACCTGCCAAAAGGTGTTTCCAGCGAACTTCCTCTACAGCTTGTATCTGTCCGTGATGACGCTCCTTATTCGGTTCGGTTTGCGTTTACGCCTCATAACAAACTTCAGTCAGCATCGGAGCACTCTCCAGATGCTATATTCAAGGATTATAGCATGAAGGGTCTATCTCAGGCTATATCTATCAAGGAACCTGGCCTGTACTCGTTGAAATCGTTTTCGAGCAAGTTTTGCCCCGGTGAAGTCATGGAGCCTTCTTCATGCCTTGTGATTACACCACCCGAGCCAAGCATGACTATGGAATCAGATGAAATTCTTGATAAATGTACAAGCTCGTCGATTGGGCTTACAATTGACCTCACTCTCGTCGGGTCGCCAACGTTTGAGCTTTCCTACAGACTCATCAAAGATGGTGGCGCTCCAGTTGTTAAAACACTCACAATCGACCGCACAAGGCACCAAGTCCGCTTTACTCCAGAGGATGCAGGCCATTACGCATACGAGTTTTTCATGCTTCGCGATAAGAACTATGCCAACATTAAACTCGATTCTAAAGTCAATCGTGTTGAGCAGACTGTAAAGCCACTTGCCGGTGCCAGTTTCATCGATTCAGCGCCTCGCAAGAATGTCTGCATCGAAGAACCTGTAGAATTCCAGGTTAAGATGCAAGGAACGCCCCCATTGAATTTGCATTATGACCTTATCCACAATGGAAAACGTCATAGGATGTCGGACAAAAACATTACTACCAGCATACATACTATCAAGACACCACCACTAACACAAGGTGGAGAATATGCACTCGCCTTGACAACTGTTGAAGATATTAGCGGATGCAAGATATACTTGGAATCAGAAGCAAAGGTAAACGTTAGATGGCAGAGACCAAAGGCTCAGTTTGCCCCCGTTGAAGGGAAAATGCACGTTAGGGCGTTGGAGGGCAAGCCCGTGGATATTCCGATCAGGCTGACCGGTGAAAGTGTACGACATCCTTTGAAAGCACGCCAATTCCTTGGAGTTTAGAGAATCATACTGATATTCCTGTGATTTATAGCCATGGACCGTTAGAATTCGTAACGCGGACAAAGACGAAGCAGCCAAAACATTCAAATTCACAGGAACAAACTCCTATTTGACTGTGCACGATGAAGGTACCTACCACCTAGAAGATGTTCGTGATCACGGGTGTCCTGGGTCTGTCGCTGGAGCAGATAGCACATTTAAGATTACCTGGATCGATAGGCCAAAGCTCCGCCTAGCTGAATCCGTATCAACTGTCAGAAGGGACGAAGGTTTTGTTAGACAGGATGTGTGTGAAGGAGATGAGGATTCTGTTGAGCTCGCATTCACAGGAAGTCCACCATTCATGGTGGATTATGATATCGCGTTCAAGCCAGATGGTTCTTCTGACTCCAAGCGTTTCCTGGAGCAGAGTTCACATCAGCTTCGCGCTGGTCTTGGCGTGGCAACTGTACGGCTGGAAACGAGCCGTGCTGGTATTTACCAATACAAGTTCAAGAGCCTTGCGGATGGGCTTTACGATAATCCGAGGGAGAGTTTACTCAAGAATCCCTTCACGCTCGAACAATTGGTACACTCGAGACCAACTACAAGTTTTGCAAACCCGAGCAAAGTCTATAAGTATTGCTTAGACGCAGGTGCTGGTGATGACATAATTCCGATCCAGCTCCATGGTATTGCGCCATTTTCCTTGACTATCAATGTCAAGCATTTTAGCACTGGGAAGAGCGACATAATCAACATCCCCCACATTGAAACCAATATCTTCAATTTCCGTATTCCTAACCACGCCCTAACCCTTGGTAGCCACGCTGTTAGCGTCCTCAAAGTTAAGGATTCCCGTGGCTGCGTTCGCAAGACACCGACTGATGCCCCTCATGTCATGGTCGCAGTTGCCGACATGCCGACCATCACTCCTCATGATACACAACGCAAAGATTATTGCGTTGGTGACCGTATTGCATTTACTCTCGCTGGTGTCCCTCCATTTGCTGTTGGGTATGAATGGAATGGCGTCCCGATGAAGGCTCAGAACCAACCATCGCAGTTCATCCGTGTTGCAGAGAAACCAGGAAACTTTACAGTTACAGGACTGCAAGACTCGGCCAGTGACTGCAAGGTTAGTGTTGATCTAACGAGCATAGTCCATGAGGTCCCGAGTGTTAGAATTAGTGGAGGGAACATAGTTGTCAAGGGTATTGCGGAGGGTGATCAAACAGAGATCAGCTTTAACTTCTTTGGGACACCACCTTTTACATTCACGTAAGTTGCGCTAGCCCTGAGAAAGGCTTCTTTAAACCCGCACTAACATGGCTTGTTATAGTTATACACGAAGTGAAATTGCTAAGAAGGGATCGAAACCTAAGATTTTGGAGAGTCATTCACAAACTACGAACAGCTTTAGCTACAGCATGTTTGCCTCCCAGGAGGGGGTTTACGAAGTTATCTCCATCGCCGACAAGTTTTGCCAGTACTCTGCAGGAAAGTCTTCGGGACGGAAGGATTAAACATAATGACGGAAATAATGAGTATGATTTTTTTTTGAATAAAAACATGGTTTTGTTTAGGGGATTGGGTTGGAATGGGCGGGGCTGTAACGGTATTATTACTACGGGTGCTTAACTAGAAAGTTGTAATATTATAGAGCACATTTGAGAAAGGGACGGCGTCAATGGTTTAGCGTTGTTTTTATTGCTTGGTTAACATGTTTATCTTTGCTTTTCAGCGTTACTCACTCGTACAATGCATGTTTTTGATATAACGCATGTAATTGTCGTAAATTATGTTTTTAATCCTTATATTGGCTAATTATGCATGTCCGTCCGATTAAAGAGCCACAATCAAGACCAAGGGCCGTCGCTAAACACCTACATCCTCCTGGACATCTAACTACGTGGCGTATCAGTAATGAATGAACGGTCAGTATGTGAGTGTGCTTCCTATTGGTAGTCCTTGTGCCTTTGAGGGTACATTTTCGTAGAGACAATCTATTTCGATAAATATAGCATACCACAGCTTACTCTGCTCTCTGGGGAGCGCAGCGCGCCTTACTGATTACTGCTGCGCGTGTAGCTACACATGGGCCGCCCTGGGAGTTCTTTTGTTACGTTCCTCCGGAATAGTTTTCTTCCCCATGTTCTTAGGAGTCTTAGGGTAGGGTTGCTAGATTTGGAGGAGGAAAGGTGGCTCGCTTGGCAAAGAATGCCCGAGTGCTATGCGGTGATGCAAGAAACACGCGACAGTGACAAAAAAAAGAAAAATCTATTGACAGGTGTACCTACAACATGATGTTGGTATGTATGTATGCGTTGGGTTTGTAGACCAGGAACTTGCATTTTCTGAGTCGTCGTCGTATGCTGGCATCATATCATGCAGCTTGGGTCGCCGATCTTCGCCCCACAGGTGGATGGATATACCCCACCGGTGAGACTAGCTTCTTCCATTGCCGGATGCAGTTTCTAAAGCAAGCAATAGACATAGGCACTTTTTTTTGAGCGTTCTATGGAATGGAAAGAATTCAAATTAACTCGAATAAATCACGACATCAAGTTATGATTGTCAAAGAGAGACAGCCAAAGAGGGCTTGATAGTTAAAAGGAAAAAAAATTGCATACACGCCAGTTACCCAATTCGAAAGCTGTTTGTCACCTTATACCCCCCAGCCCAAGCCTCGACACCGAACCTGGCATTGAATTTCGTTATCGTGTTTCGTTACAAAGACAATGCTCCTCGCAGGCCGCCCAGTTCACTATCCTATTCCTAAGGAGAAAAAGAAGAAGAAAAACAGTTGATTTATCTTAACAAACCGCCATGAGATCACCAACCCGCCTAGATAGCATATTTCCTAGTCCACTCCTTTGCTGTGGCCTCATACCTGTCTCGGTCGGTCTTGTAGACATGCGCGATCTCCGGAACAAGCGGGTCATCGGGATTGGGGTCCGTGAGCATGGAGCAAATGGAAAGTAGGACTAGGTAAGAATATATTAATTTCGAATAGATAGTATAAGTTAGGGGAGGGAGGAATGCAAACAAGTAAACTAAAGCCAGGGGAACAAACCTTTCGATATAGTGAGAGCTGGTGACCACTGGTCCCTCAAGATATCCAAGCAAATGCTACCGTTCGCATTGATATTAGGGTGATAGATGCGTGTAGTGAAGTTAACCTTGGGGGGTTTAAAGGGGTAATCGGTGGGGAAAGCGATGCTCAAGAAGAACACGCCTCCTGTGTATGGGCTCTCTGACTAATTCATCAATAATAGTTAGTAAATAATCGTCGTGCCGTGGATATAGACTCATGAAAGGAGCCCATAAGTTCGGATATCCGAGGTAAGAACAAACATACAGGACCCATGATGGTTGCTTGCCAGTGAAACTGTTCGATATGTCAGCACAAGTATTCATTCAGACAATAAGATATTCTTCGCCGAGTCCTGAGGTTGAACTTGACAAAGAGCCTAATAAAGATATGTGGAGACATACCAAATCCTCCCCGATGGGACCAGCGCTGCAGGATGAGGGTGGATCTCTATGCAGCAAATAGTTAGCTATGCTCAACAGATTCAGCTAACCGCTTCCCCAGCCTTGCTCACACGGTAGCATATCGACTATCGATGGCAAAGGAGTAACAGCTTATGGAGGAAGAGATAAGTTCATACCTTCCGAGATCAGTCAACTCCTTGTTAATTCTCTTGAGGGCCATTTCTGTATCTCTGGGGTGAAACGGTTTAAAACACTATTATTGGGCCAACAGGGCGGGGTCAGCAGTGTTATTTTTGACTTCAAAGTAACTATCAGAGCGATAACAGAAGATGTGAAAGTCGAGTACGTGAAAGAAAATAGACACATACCTTGTGTTGATGCTGTGATGGATAGAAAAAGGGAGAGGAGCAAAGTGGTGGTTTGAGTCAGTGGTGGGTGGAGGGATGGGGAGGGCTGGACTAAGAGGTGAGTTTTGTAGCGGGGCGGTACCGCTGGGGGCGAAGAAAGAAGAGGGGGGACGGCCACAGAAAGCAACAGGGATTTGATAGGTTGAGATGTGACTAAGCTCGGATTAGAAAGAGGGGAGCGCCACACGGGTTTGAAGAATCTCTGGAGTCTCCGGCATAGCATGGTATTGGATAAGGCCACCCACATCATTATATTGGTTAAGAATGTTCAGGGGCGCACAGCTACAGTTCTGGACCTGTAGTACCTATCATTATTTCCGCGCTGGAATAGAATGCCCCTTGTCTCTGCAGATTTGCAATACTCTGTAATTACCCTAGTATCATTACCCATCATTAGTTCTATAGTTGACATCATTGTCCAATATCGATATTTGGGATAGATGAGTAAGGCTCCGTTCGGTTGACGTTGAATTGGTTACAATCCATGGATTGAATAAAAAAACACCTCTGGAGGTGATTATTTTATTAGGCCCAATCCATAGATTGCAACCAACCTATGGATTTTTGTGTCAAAGGAACAGACCCTAAGTACACATTGCACTTTCACAGATTCACAAAAACAACATAGTGGTAATTGGCTTTGGTCGAACAAAGCAACTGCAACCAACATAACGTGAGACGTCTATTAAGGGTCCGTTTGAAAAGAAAATAGTTTTTTATTTTGTGTGAAGCAACCACCAAATACATTACGGAGTTCCCAAAACGACGTTTTGGTATGGCTGCCGAACGGGCCCTTAATCATCAACCAACAAATGTTACTATATTTAGGCCATGTAGGAATTCCCATTAGCCGATCTTGCACCCAGAGATCTTAACGGAGGACCAAAGTTAAACTGTACCTGTGAAAGCTCGAAAAAATTGGCTATGCATATGAGATCAAAATTACTGTTAGTAGACATGATCTACACCCTTCAACCAATCGTTGAGGAGTTTTTGCGGGTACTACATGTGTCTATCGAATAAACAGATCTCCAGAGTTAGGGAATGGGCTAGACTTACCCTGGCGCACAGGATTATGACGGGTGATTCGGCTTTTCGCTGGTGGGTGGATCTTTGGCGTGCGTGATCCCCGAAACCCTTCATACATACCGGATATCAATCTTTGGTACATCTTCACTCCTAACTCGTGAGCGGGGGCTAACTTATTGAAAATGGCGCGATATCATACTGAAACAAGTCTACGATCTGGGTTGAAGATTTCTATCTGGGAAATACCCTACAGAATTACACATCTTTGTCTCACTAGGTAGTTTATTGGTCTATTGGTGTTTACTCTTCTACATACACCCTTGCAAAAACTCCGTCCGATTACTTTCGCTGTCGGGAGCTAACAGAATGCTTGAACTCCAGTGATTGCTCTACCGAGAATCAAACCTTGTTTTATGCATTAGCTATTCACTCTTTATTTTGAAGATTCTATGAAACCTACTATGGATATCACTTTGACCCTCATAGGTTTGCGTGACAAACAAATTGGCAACGTGCCTGCCAATTCCGTATTCGTCGGACACAGCATTCCCGCCAAATATTTCTTGCAGGCTAGAGACGCTGTTAACCCACTGCAAGTTGATTTTAGATAGGAGAGATACTCACTCCCTAGCATTGGCCAAAGCCCTATCACAATTCTGCCTTTTTATCATTGAAATCATTTCCGGTGCAACTAGACCTCTATCCTTCAGCCTTCCAACCTGTAAAGCAGCTGCCAGTCCAAATGCAGCATCGGTTGACGCATTTGCCAACTTCTTTTGGACAAGCTGATACTTTGCTAGAGGGTTACCCTTGAACTGCTTCCTTTCGAGAGCATAGGTCCTTGCTCTCATAAGACAGTCTTCAAGTGCGCCTATTGTTCCCCACGCGATTCCATATCTAGCATTATTCAAACAGCTAAAAGGCCCTCTGAGACCTTCAATATCAGGGAATATATTTTCCTCAGGGACTTCCACACCATCAAGCATGATCATGCCAGTGATAGAGGCACGGAGGCCGTTTTTGTTTTTGATTGCAGGGGTGGAAACAGTGCCTGGGCCGGCAGTCGCTCTTTCGACAAGAAATCCTCGAATCTTTCCATCGAGTTTAGCCCATACCATGAGTACATCGGATATAGGGGAGTTAGTTATCCAGGTTTTCGAGCCCGTAAGAAGGTAGACTCCCTTTTTTGTGGGGTGTCGGCGTGCAACAGTTTCCATCCTAAAAACAAAACAATATCTCAAATCTTTCGTCTTGTATAAAATCATATTCGAACACGGGGGGGGGGGGGGTAATCTTACGATCCAGGGTCAGATCCGTGATTTGCTGTTAATTCAACTTAAAGTAAACTTCAAACATCCGAATATCTTAAGGCGATGGGTAGCGAAGACATACGTTCTGTGAGACCAAAGCAGCCAATAACCTTTCCCTTTGCCATCCCTGGGAGAAAACGCTGTTTTTGTTCCTCCGTACCAAACTCTTCAATACCGCCCATAACAAGAGAGCTCTGAACGCTCATTCCACTTCGGTACCCACTATCAACCCTTTATATCAATCAAAATAATTAGCATGTGGTTTGGCCTATATTACTTGCAAATAAAAAAAAAAAAAAAAAAAAAAAAAAAAAAAAAAAAAGGTAATTTACCTCTCTACTTCACGGGTAATCAACTATTTCATAAAATCATATTAGCCACACGATGTACGTAGTTGTTAATGTCAGGATTCACGTACTCCAGAGGCAACATTGCTTACGCCGGCGCATCCATAACCTTGAATTGTAGCGCCTAGCAACCCTAACTCCCCCATTTCCTTCAGGATCTCATTGTCGTAATGCTCATCTCTGTATGCCTCTGATAAATGTTCTGGATCAGCTTTCTAAATTAACGATACCTTCTAGCTAGGATAAGTGTCTTCTCTTTCTAGATAGTAGTACACTTGAAGCTGCATGCAAAAAATCCCACTCGTAGACGCTTACGGAGTATTCTAGGTGATAATTGTTCTTGGCAGTAAGAGCGCGCACTCTCAGCGATAGCAATTTCGTCTTCACTTAAATGCTCCCTGAGCAAGAGAGGATCCTCCCAGTCGAATATTGTGGAGTGCGCACGACGGCGAGCAACTGGTGTGATTGCAGGTTTTACCAGTGCAGCAGAGGGACGTAAAATCTGGCGTAACATATTTTCAAAAAGATATGGGTATCTCGGGGGGTCTTTTTTGTTTAGATTATATTGAAGCCACCAAGATGGGTTTACTGCAGCTTAAGTCTTAAGTCATGATTCAAGAAACGTCGAGCGTTGACCTCGGGCGTCGGGCGGCACTTGCCGAAAAAGGGTTACCCAGCCTCGGCACTCGGATCGTGCCGAAGTAGAGTTCAAGTAGGTGATTTTCTATGATTAAACTATTCTCAGACGTGCATGCCTATTATACCCTGGGGGTCGATAGATCTCTGGCTTGGAGTGCCATCATCAGTTCAATAGGACCCGGACTTCGTCTACAGTTCTTGGCCACACACTCCTAGCTCCATCTAGACCTTCTTCCATCTCGTTCGCTAAGGCATTAATGATGGCTTCTTCCACCCTACGGAAATCTTCTATAAATTTTTCGGCTGCTTCATGTGAGATATCCCCAATAACTTTAGGAGAATTTAATCCTTTGATCTCTGCCTGTGCATCCATCAATGCTGACGGGAGGAACCCGTCAAGTCTCTGCGAGACTTGTGTTAAGGACGGTAGGGAGAATGGTAGTAGCTGGGTTAAAGACGTTTTCTATCGGAAATGATCAGATATAAGCATTAAGTGATGGGAAGGGGCTATGTTAATAGATACCGTCGGATTCCAGTCAGTTAATGCAACAAGCAAAGGATTTAGTCCAGAATTATGCACAAAGAAATTGTGCTCATATTCCACGAGAGTCTTAACATATGACTTAATCTGATCGTTTAACATGCTGGCCCTTTTAAGCGTAAACGAAAATTGGTCTAACGCCGACTTGGCGGCCAATATACAATTTAGGCCGAAGATATTGCCTTGTAACTCTCCTAGATCTTTTTGAAGGGCACAACAGCCTTCTATGTAAGGATCAAATGCCTCTTCAAGTATTTTTGAAAACTCCTCTTCGCGCTCTTGAGTTGGGGCTAATGAAGCTTCATATGAAACCATCAGATCTTTGAGGTCTTTGAGGCCCTCCAGAAGAAAATCAGGAGGCGAGAGGTCCGGGGGTGCCTGAGGGAGATCGGACTGCACAGCCCGAACATGGGCCTGCAGGGTGCTGTGAAATTGACGGAGAGCAGATTGCTCGACACTGCAACGTGTCAATATAGAACAACATTCATCGATTATGCCATGATTTACCTTCTAATAATTTCTAGGAGAAATGATTCTTCGCCAAGAAGTTTCTCAAATGTTAAGCGGTAGTAATTTATGAGGTTTGATATCCGATATGCTAGGGTGCTATCTTCATGGCTAGCAACGACCTGCTCAATTCTAGACTACCCAAAGTCAAAAAAGCCTCCGTTAATATGTTAAAGAAATTAGAGCAAGACTTTAAAAATTAGTGCTTCCTACCTTTAGGGGCTTGCCCACCGTTTGTAAGCCTTTATCTACCAACATCATCAACCCCCTTCTAGCATCCCAGCCGCTTAGACTTTCCATAGTGTCTTGTCTATAATCACCGATCCAAGGCTCGCTTTTTAACCCTTCTTCGATCCCCCCTAAGATACTGAGCTGGTCTTCGTCTTGAGAGATAAATAGAACCTCTAAAGCTTCTTGTTCGCCAACGGCAGTAGAGTGTAGCCAGGCTAGCATATCACCAATATACCTTAGAGGGTCGTGAGCATAAAGCTCTATTGGCTTTGTGGAGGAGTCGATACCGGGCGTGCCTTGGGGGGCGCCGGTCAATGCCGTGTAAAATGAATCAAGGAGTATCTTTTGTCTAGCTTCCGCGAAAAAATCCAAACAGTCTCTACATTTATCATAAAATGTCAGAATGATTACTACTCTAGCAGTATAAGATATTGTGGGGTAATACTGAAAGAGGGTGGGTCTTTCAGCCAGAACCCGCAAAGCTCTCCTTATGCCTGAGTTTATTTGAGGATTCTCAAGAGACAAGTGTTTTAGCTCCCTTTGAGTCCACCTATATAATTTCTGGAAAGCTTCGTGCAGATGTTTGGTCATCAAATCCATGATTTCCATTCTGTCTTTGGGTTAGCAAATATACCCCTAACCCTGAAGTAAAACGCATAAATAAGCTGGGATAAACGCACCCAGCTCTTTGATTCTCACTTGCCAATAAGATTTCACAGTCACTATGTATTCTCTTTACCCTACTTAATATTCGAAAGAATCGATCGTCTAAAGGCTCGGCTGAACTGGTTAATACTAGTACATCTTCGTCGGACACAACGAAGTGGACCGTGAATGCCGATAGTAGCGCCTCTTTAGTTTCCACATCTTGTTTCTGAGATAACAGCTCCGAAGCCTCATCAAGTATCGGGGACGTTTCTGAAGAAGCTGCGCCAATGTGTGTTTTCAGGGAGGATACCACGGCGTTCATTGTGCTTAATGTAGTCCCTATATGTTTTAATTGCTGGTTATAGGGTATCATTTAGTGAATATTCGAGAAGTTTAAATTCGGGAATGTGGGAGGGGAGGCTCTCTGAGCTACCTCAGCTATTTTAGCGAACTCCCCAACAATATGAGCGTTGCTTTGGATGACCTCTGCCTGGATATCTACCCGGAGCTGTCGTCGTGAATCGGGGGAATTGTTAGTAAAACGTGCGTCCAATACCTGGAGCGCATTTTTGATTTCAGAGTCAGAGTACGATGTAGAGAGGACTGCCGACAACCTTTGCTGAGAAAGCGAATCCATTATGCGTTTTTTTGCTTGGTGAACATGTTTGTTCTGAGTGAATCGAGCTATGAATTGGATATGTTTGTTACCCGGCCGCGTGCTATGCATGTTTTTATCCCTTAGTCTATCAATGCTGACCCCCCTTATAATAGAGGAATTAAATTTGTATGGGAGATCTATTATTTGATAAGGGAGATAATAGGATCTGTTAGTAAAGCCACACAAAATTTGCTTCTTCTTGGGGGGTCAGCATTTTACTGGATAGTGATTGCTAATCCCTGGAAGACGGGGCTGGACTTGACAGGGGTGGCGTGTGTTGTGACGTGTGACCTTGAGCTAGTGTTCAGAGGCTGAGAACAGCCACAAAACTTACAGACTGTGCATGAGACCTCATCCGAGCAGGGTAGGTAAGTACCTACAGGGTTGCATAGAATCGTCACAGCAGGAAGCTCTCTCTACTTGATCAGAACGTGGATTACAAAAAAACGAAGTTTTCAATCTAGTGATCTTCTCTAAGCAGTGCCAAAGAACAAAACGGTCAGTCTCTCACCATAAGCTCATCACACCACCGATCACACTCTTTTCTCCCCATTAGTTTATTAGCTACCACCGGATCACTTTCCTTAGCTATACCTTAAAACGGGTGCGATTTCCCCCGCTTTTTATTCGCATAATAGCTTCAGGTTCTTTGCACATTATCGACCGACAGAGGCCGTTATCAAGAGTCTTGGGTTTAAACGCGATGACGAGTAAACTGCTCTCACAAATATTCAATAAAAACTCGCAGTCTATATACGAAACACTGCGAGAGGATGGTGACAATAATTCGGATTCGGATTTAGATGATCTGGAAACGGGGACTGGAAGGCTAACTAGCCATGGGCGACCTGAACAATATGAAGAGGGTATGGATGATGATGAGAGTACCTTTGAGCTACGACATCAACCGCCTGCACCAGCCTCGTCGTCGTTTCTAGCGCAATCAACCCAACGCCCTTTCTTCACCTCTATGTCTCGGCCACGAGGGGGCCGCTACACCCCACGAAGATTTAGGGAAGAGGATCTCGATGAAGATGATGATGTCCCAGCTTCTTTACTTTTTGAAGCTGGAGGGGCTGCGGGAGGTAGTAGACCAAGTGGAGGTACTGGTGTAAGCCCAGACGATCTAGGAGGCGGACTGGGACCAGCTACAGAGGCAATGAGAGCACGGAATAAACAGGAGCAGCAATGGGCTGCTGCCGCAGCACAAATGCACGCCAAAGGCGATGAGGGCGAAGCTGAAGCTAAGGAGGTTAGAAGGCAGGCTAGGCTAGGGTTAATAGACCCCAAAGAAAGGGCCCTGTGGAAGTGGGCCAATGTTGAGAATTTAGATAATTTTCTTAATGATGTGAGTTTCTTTTTTATCGCCTAGTTGATAGCTATCGTTAATGATATCATAGGTCTATGATTACTTCTTAGGGAAGGGGATTTATAGCATTGCCCTCAACCGATTACTAAATTTGCTGTGAGTGCTATCTTTGACAAATTGCTGACATCAACTCATAATGAAATGTAGAACTTTAGCCTTTGTGGTCGCTTTTTCAACGTTTCTCACTTTGTGCATCGACTATCAGTTGATACGCAAAAAAGACAAATTTGGGGACGTCATTATCCAGCATTGTATGAGTCGGTAAGAATCTCAGCTCTTTACTGATCAAAGTAAAGTTATTTGGCTCACATTTAAAAGCATGTCGGGCACAGCAACATTCTTTTTGTGGATAATATCCTTTTACTGGACGATCAAAGCAGTCCATTTTTTCTTGGATATGCGGCGCCTCTGGGATATTCATAACTTTTACACCTATTTGCTCGAGATACCTGATCAGGACATGCAGACTGTTTCTTGGCAAGAAGTGGTTGCTCGTTTGATGATATTACGGGATGATAACCCTACAACATCTGAAACCGTCCGCCGCCGCCATTATACAAACCAGTCTAAGCAAAGAATGGACGCCCATGATATTGCAAATAGATTAATGAGAAAAGAAAACTATCTTATAGCACTTTTCAACAAGGAGATCTTGGATCTTACAATCCCAATCCCCTTTCTAAGGAACAGGGGTTCTATGTTGACCAAGACTTTGGAATGGAATCTTAGTTTGACTATTCTTGACTATGTGTTTAATGAACAGGGCCAGATGAATAAAATGTTTTTGAAGGAGGGTCATAGGAAAGTATTGAGTGATGCGTAAGTTATATGAGTAATTTGATTATATTTGAACTAACGCCATCTAGTTTGAAGATCCGGTTTATCTTTGCGGGCTGGATGAACATCATTACCGCCCCTTTTATTGCTACATACTTCCTCTTAGTTTTTTTACTACGGAACGTACATGTTAGTGCTGAATTTTCACATTTTTTTAAAGATAAAGAATAATATATTTACTTTGTTGCATAGGACTTCATTAAAACACCGGCACGAATTGGCCATAGGCAATACACCCCTTTGGCAGAGTGGAAATTCCGGGAATTCAATGAATTGCATCACCTATTCCACATGAGACTCGACATGAGCTATCCCGCGGCAGAGGCCTATGTCGATCAATTTCCAAAGGAAAAGACCGCTCAAGTTGCACGGTAATCGTCCGGAATACTACCTTTCCTAGTGTTCTTAATGCTAAAGTTGATCCAGATTTATTTCCTTTGTAGCCGGGTCCCTATTGGGAGTTCTAGCGATTGCCTCATTGCTCGACAGTGATCTAATTCAAGGATTCGAAATTACACCGGGTATGACTGCTCTCACTTACATGGCCATTCTTACGACAATTGTGGCCGTCACCAGAGGAATGCTTCCGGAAGAGAATACTATATATGACCCAGAATGGTCCCTCCGCAATGTTATTCAGCACACACATTACATGCCTGACCATTGGAAGGAAAAATTGCGCTCTGATGAGGTAAGTATTCTAAGCCATCCATCCTAATCAAATACTCCGACTAAACGAGAATTAGGTTAAACGGGACTTTATGACACTGTATGATATGAAGGTTTCAATATTTATCAACGAAATATTGAGCGTCTTCTTCACGCCATTTATTCTTTGGTGGTCCTTGCCAAAGTGCAGTGACCGAATCATTGACTTCTTCAGAGAGTTCACTGTCCATGTCGATGGCATTGGCTATGTGTGTAGTTTTGCAGTTTTCAACTTTCAAAAGCCCGGGGTAAGCAAAATCTATTTTGGATAGTATTACCAATATGAGATACTGACTGCAGGACCCAACAGCATAACGTAGAGGACCTCCGAGAAGAATATTTTTCTTCGAAGGATAATAAGATGCTCTCGTCGTATTTGGGATTTATGGATCAATACCACGGAACTCAAATAAAAACTGGTCATGGGAAACGGCAGCATCAGGGGTCACTGCAACCTTATATGACATCACCGAACATGGCCGCTAATATGAGTAAATCGATTTATAATCAACACTCCCAAAATCGCCGCCAGGAGGCTTCTGGCCCGGGAATGGGCAAGTCTATCCATAGAGATAGCCCAGGGAGGATGGGCGCGTCTATGATGCAATCATCGCTCTTAGACCCTCAACATCAGCCAGCTTATGGGGCTTTCTCAAGGAATATGAGGCAACCAATGTTTCATCCGCGATCGGCAGAATCCTTGAGAGAAGAAGATGAAGAGGATGAATCCTCGATCACTGCAGGGCGCAATGGAAAACAGAGATATAAGAGTAACCTGGGGGAGAGTTTTATGTCGACAAATGTCACTGCCGCTATGATGGAGGCCGTTGATGAGGGGCAAAGCGGCCCTAAGACGAATGTATTAGATTTATTAAACCAGTTTGTAGGAGGGGGTGGGGCTGAGAATGCTGGAAGGCCGGGCGTTATATAAGCCTATGATTCTGCCTATGGCCCACAGAGTGGTTTATGAGTGGGTTTGAGACTACCTGTAGTTATCGTTTTATCAGCTATTATTTCTTTTCTTTTCGATAGCATTCATGTTCCCCCTGGCGGCATCTCTAAGTACTTGCAATAAACTTCTCGTATCCGAGATCTAGAGTGACACATGTAAATTCTACGCTGCCCATGTACTTACATATATAAGTACAGTATCATTAGATGTGGCACCATCAACCGCATGTATTATGTAGGCACTGTGTGTGTGGATATACGCGTAGTGCACTTTATATACATGCAGTTTAGAGGGAAAGTTATGGTTTACTACATGTATACAGCAGAGAAAAAGATGCGAACTTAAGGCTTCCTGGGACTTCGGTGAAACATTTCTTAACTGGGGACCGAGGTTCGAATTTAAGATCAATGATTGTTTTATTAGTTACTACAGCAGCATATATATGTCCGATTTTATGGGGCCTACATTTCGGGGTCGCGTAATACTTCAAAGTCCTCTATTCCTCTATTACAAGCTTGTCCAGATTGCTCGCCACAAGGCCTCGGCGGCCCGAAAATCCCTTTCAAATATATGTACAGCCGTGTCCGCAAAGTTTTGGCACCCCAGTCTCGAAGTTGAGTTCAAACCCCGATATCAACAACCAGATAAGAATGATTGCAAAGAGGAATTTGTGGTTAGATATTTTCCTACTGCTGTATATCACAACACTTAGTATGACCACCTTTCACAGGGAAGAGGATCAAAATGTTTTGTTGCAATCACTGCAATCACAACTTTGCGGATGCGGCTGTAGGTAGGATTTATCGGCATACGGAGGTACATAGCCCTTTATGGCCAGTAGAAGCGATATCAAGTTTGTCAGACGTTTTGGCAGTCCTTAATACTTTGATTACATCAGACATGACAACCCTTAACGAACCTCAGGGCTTTGGAAGTTCTATCAATTGGCGAAAGACCAACCGCCGGGAATTCTAGAAGGCGCATCGCGGTGCAGGAATGGCGCTAATTAATACCACATGTGAACTCTGGGGATCTAGGCACAGGGACGCAAGCAGAACCGGTTTACTCTACACATCTATGTATTGCAGTGACTTCAATCTCGTCCATGTTTCCCGCGCACCATAAAGGACTTCGTGGTGTATGAATACATACATGTACATGTATTGGGTCCTTATGTAGTAACAACTAAGGGCTAGGGGTTGGGTGGAAGCTGGGGCCCAGCCTCCAACGTCGAGTGCTGTCCATCGCTTTTTCTACCTTACCTATTATGTACACCACAGAAAAAGAAACACTACTCCTCTCTCACAACCTCCACTTCTCCACCTCAGACCAATCCACTCAACCCCGGCCCTGTGCTGCTCAAACTGCATCTTCTCCTCCTCCTATCACACCCTCCATACTTCACTTCGTGACGTTCCGATCAACTTTCCTCTCCTCTTCACGCTTTCCCACGATCAGTCAATCACATCCCTGCCATCCAAGCGTCAGCAGCACCACTTCATCCCGCTCGACTCTCTCACTCTTCCTTTATTCTCCTCCTCAACCCCCTTTTCTCTAACCTAACATTTCGTATTTATATCCCGCCGAACCGCATCAAATACCCTTGATTACCTCTGGATCATTCTCACCTCTTGTGTGAATCTATAATTATCTACTTCGCTCTTGATAATTCCCCTCTCACGATATCTATAGTTGGTGCCAATTACAATTGTCACTGAACCATCTTTTGACTTGACATTGAATCTTCCACCTCTCACCACTACCTCCCTTCCTTTCCCCTTACACAAATGGCGACTGCACTCGCCGAACAACTTGAGTCTACTTCGTTAGAGTGAGTCCTTTATCCTTTGCCCCCATGGTTAGCGTAGCAACAATCATTTGCTACTCTACCAGTTTCGTTAGCCTGCTCACTGGCGTTATTGCTTTAGGGGACAAGATCCTGACTGGAAATCAAAACTGAAAGCCCCCAAAAAGGATCTTAGACCACAGACAGAGGTGGGTTTTTGACCTATTTGGTTTAAAATTGATCTCCCCCGCCCCCACCGATTGGAGAGATATTAACAAAAAAAATCAGGATGTCACCGCTACCAAAGGTCTTGATTTCGAAGATCTTTATATCAAACGAGAGCTATTGATGGGTATCTTTGAGGCTGGTTTCGAGAAACCGTCACCAATTCAAGAAGAAACCATCCCAGTAGCGTTGACTGGTCGTGACATCCTTGCCCGTGCCAAAAACGGCACAGGGAAGACTGCCGCCTTTGTGATTCCTGCCCTTGAGAGGGTAAACCCCAAGAGCACGAAAACACAGGCACTCATTCTCGTACCAACAAGAGAGCTCGCTCTGCAAACCTCGCAAGTCTGCAAGACATTGGGGAAACATCTAGGCATCAATGTCATGGTCACCACGGGAGGGACTGGGTTGAAGGATGATATCATCCGTTTGAACGAGCCCGTGCATATCCTTGTTGGAACACCAGGCAGGATCCTTGATCTTGCGGGTAAGGGAGTGGCTGATTTTAGCGAGTGCCCGACGTTCATCATGGATGAGGCGGACAAGCTTCTCAGCCCCGAGTTCACGCCTATTATTGAACAACTTCTTGCGTATTTCCCCAATGATCGACAGATAATGCTGTTTAGTGCCACCTTCCCTCTTGTTGTAAAGAGCTTTATGGTATTACTACAATTTCCCAGATATAAAAAAAACCATGTTAACGATTTCCAGGACAAACACTTGAATAAACCATATGAGATCAATTTGATGGATGAGCTCACTCTTCGTGGTGTAACGCAATACTATGCGTTTGTAGAAGAAAAGCAGAAAGTTCATTGCCTTAATACCCTCTTTTCGAAGGTAAAGCATGCCATACTAACTCCAAATTTTGTCGACCAATGCTAAATATTGACAGCTACAAATTAATCAATCCATAATTTTTTGCAACTCAACAAACCGTGTTGAGTTATTGGCCAAAAAAATCACAGAACTTGGCTATTCGTGTTTTTACTCTCACGCCAAAATGCTCCAGAACCACCGTAACCGGGTCTTCCATGATTTCAGGAATGGTGTTTGCCGTAATCTTGTATGCTCTGACCTCCTCACACGAGGTATTGACATTCAGGCTGTAAATGTTGTCATCAATTTTGATTTCCCCAAAAATGCGGAAACGTATCTCCATCGTATTGGCCGTTCTGGCAGATTTGGCCACCTCGGTCTCGCCATTAATCTTATTAACTGGGAAGATAGGTAAATAATATCATCAACCCTCTTTCAATCGTTCTCTGACAGATTTTAGGTTCAATCTTTACAAGATCGAGCAAGAGCTTGGAACCGAAATTCAGCCAATACCCCCAACAATCGACAAGAAGCTTTATGTTTACGACTCCCCCGAGTCCATCCCTAGACCCCCATCCACCCCGCAACCCCCTCGTCAAAGTCAAGGAGATAATCAGAATCCTCAGCAATTGCAACAGCGAAACACCAACCACGCTGCACACAACCGTGCTCCTAACAATGGGCAAGGCAGAGGTCGAGGGTTCCAGCACCAGCAAGGCCCTAACCAGGGCCAGTATACCAATAACAATCAAGGATTTAACCAACAACAAAACCGTCGCCCCGGGCCTCGGTACAACCAGAATCAAGGCCAACCAGGAGGACGTCCAAATGGGTTCGGACCTCCAGATGCTGGGCCACAAGTACGAGCCCAGTAATCGTACACCCACGAATGAAAACAATCGGCGGCGGGGTTATAAGTGGGTGGAGGGATTAGTGTACTTTTTTTTAAAAAAAAAAAAACTAAGAAGATATGAGGGTACTAAACGATCGGTAATAGCGTGTACGGTTCGGATACCCACGAGTCAGCAGTATGCGGGGGATGTATATTACGGCAAAGGGGATCGGCAGAAAAGAACTGTTTGAGTTGATAAACAGATATCAACAATAAAAAGCCGGCCCTTTTCTTTCTTCGTTCTCGATTGGGCTTTTGTAAAGTTTTTTTTTAGTCTTCTGCATTCATTTTAACCTTCTTATTCTTTTCTTGTTTTTCTTTCTTTCTGGGGATGGTTGGCGGGAATGAATGATGATAGGGCTGTTGGGTTTTGAAGGCGCATGGTTTTCTATTTTTCTTAAATATCTCTCTCTTGCATGGTTTCTGGGTGCGGCTTTTGTTTCTTGATCCTTCCTGTTGTCCTGGCGCCTGGGTGTGCCTTTGTGCTGCTGTGTTTTCGCTTCTATTGCGGGTCGGATTAAACAGAGCTGGGGTCGGGATTGGAAGCTAGGGTTGGTGTTGGGTGTGCATATAGCGGAGGATGTTTGGCATCTATGGTATTTGCCTGTGATCACACTGCTGGTGGGTGGGTAGTTATCTACATTGATTTACCTATCAAGGTGGGGACGGTTGGGGAAGGTGGCAGGTGCGGATGGTTTGGCACAGCTTGACAAGCCGGTTGTACGTTTTTCTGGACAATCAAGCACGAAAACGAACACAAAACGGACAACATTTTTACAGCTCAATCTCTGAGGCTACACTTCGAATACAGGCAGATGGGCAAATCGTTTCGATATTATTTTGCAGCTGGAGATACTGAATAGATGAGGGATTAGACTTCTGGTCCTTCATGAACTGTCTACTCGCATATTACCGACTTCTCAGTCGGAAGAGAAATCCTGATAATCGAGAAGCAACATCATCCCTCTTCTAGATCAGAGGGAAAAGTCGGCGGAAGGGTTTCAGAACCGGAAAAAAAAAGTAAAAAAAAAAAAAGAGAGAAAGAGAGAACGGGGCGAATGGGACGAGGCATTCCGGACCAAAGATCGAACAAGGCGATGGAGCATGGGAGATTGGAGAAAAATGCGGTTTAATGTCATTTTTTTTCTCTATTCTCATCGTTCTATTTATTTGTTGGGTCTTTGTATCAATGGTGGAAATCCCGGTGGTTATGGTGCATGCTGTGGCTTGCGGCAATCTCTATTTTAGTATCTAGTATATAGAGTGCATCAATCAAAACAGCCGTCTCTACTGATAATTGTCCTGTACAAGCAATATCATAGTGAAACATACATGCATTTAACTAGTAGCAGTAAATATTTAAATTCGGGGGGTACTTAAATGCTAACGACTGGCCATCTGTAGGACACCGTGACAATTGGTACAGCATTAAGGCTTGTGCTTCTTCAACCTTTAAGACTACGAATAAGTTTTCCGGGTTCTTGTGGTCACCCATTATCACTCGATTTATCAGAAGCATGCCAACAGATCTAGAGTTTTGTTTTGTTTTTATTCGTTATAATGTCAGACCCAGAGCTAAAAACGCGCTGTCCCGAGTGTGAAATGTTTTCCAAGTTTCTGAGCCTTTCTTCTATTGATCATGTAATCTTTAGCGGAAGCTTTTTTTTTGGTATTGTGCTTGCTGCGAGAATAGGTTTCTGCCACCACCTGTGTTATAACCAGACAGATTTGGCGGAAGGTTCCTCTCCCCGCAGGCATCTTTAGAACTACAGCGGGTTGCATGCATGTGGTGGTTTTCTTTTTTTTTCTTTTTTTCTTTTTTTCTTTTTTTCAAAAAAAACCCCCTTTTCGTAGGTCCAGAGCCCGAGTGATGGATCATGACTAAAGAAACAACTATCAGCATTCTTTTTTGTGATTGGCAGTGAAAGGTTACAACCCCGAGTCATTTATATGCGTTATGAGTTAATGGTATAATAAAGTCGGAGAAGTACTAGATTGAGGACAATAAGGGCCCGTTCGACAATAGGCCAAGGCGGCGGCGCTTACAGGGGTGAAAACTCCATTTCAACGGCCTTTTTGTAGGCGTTGACCCCCGAAAACTCCGCTTTGTCTGACTGCTGAACGGGCTCTAAATGGCCAAACCAATCCGCTTCGTCTTCACTTAGCCCCTGACCTTCCCTCCTTGGGAATTCCACTATGGGTGCACTCAATCATCTTCAGTGTTATTCTTGTCATGAGGTCAAGTCTTTGAATAACTACAAAAAAGGGATATGGAAACAAGACTCCGTGTTCATATTAGCACTAAGCTCACGAATCTAGTAGAGCTTATAGCCATCTAAAAGTCTGTCGCCACGTTTGAGAATTCACCCTTCTCCAGTTTTGTCTTCCAAAATACGGGGTTAGTGTCAGTGAAACCGTGCTTGGTCCATCCCTCCTCCTTAACGTGGTACAGATTTATCGAGCCACCAGAGTAAGCATCCTAATAGAGTTCTTATTAGAACATGTCTACCCATAAATAGAATCACGGGATATTTACTCTGTGGGTAGCAGCTAAAATGGACCGAGAACCCAACGCCAACGCATCCTCAACACTGAGACTGTAGTCGTACTCTCGATCCAACACACCATAAGCAAAGGTCTGACCAGACCCCACACAGAAAAGGTTCCCGGAGAGACGAGTTCCATCCGAGTCGATATAGTAGAGAGCCGGGCCCTCAAGAGCCGTTACACCTGCCATCATAGTTCCCATAGACAATCCCATCCCCTTGTAAGAGTATACAAGGTTAGCAAGGATCTTTGAGGCAGCTGCGACTGAGATTCTGCGCTTGTGACGGAGCTCGTGGAGGCGGCATTCAATACCGAGATAGTTAAGCCAGTACTGGCAGTCAGCGGCGCCTCCGGCCATTGTTCCGACCATCTTGTCACTATGGTTGATTTGCAGTGTTAGTACCTTAGTACATAGTAGTACCTAGGAGGTGGTGGTACTTGATCTCGATGACCTTCTTGACGGTCTGCGAAGCGATCCAGTTTCCCGCCGTGGCACGGGAATCGGTGGCGACAATTATACCACCCTGAAACCTAAATGCAAGTGTTGTAGTTCCGTGGGCAATCTTTATGGGGCACTCTGGGTTTGCATGGTCGTCTGTAGCAGCGCGGAGGAAAGCACTTGGCTATAATTTATCCATCCTAAGGATTAGCACCGACATTCTTCTCTATCACCATGGATCTTGTGTAAAGTTATCTGTATGCATACCTGTGAGATGGGTGGCATAGAGAACGTAAGGTCCAGCGATGGCTTCGTCGACTGGAACTGCACTGAGTTCTCCTCGTCGTCAAAGAATTCGTCATGCTGAGTTGAGTACTTAGCGATGAGGTCATCCATGGTGTATATATTTCGATAGGAGACAAGACTGCGATGTTGAACGATAAAGTATGGGATGGGAACGTCGTCGAATGTAGCTGCTGTTGGAGGGGGGGGGTAAGTAAGTAGTGGAGATAGCTACTATGGAGGTTGGGTCCATCAACCCACGCAGCGCCAAGAGAGCACAAGCCACAGAAACCAAAGGTGGTTGATCTCTCACGTTATTCCCCCACTACATCCCCGCCGAAACAACTTTTTTTGTGAATTTTTGCGCAATGCCGGTAAACAGGAAGAAAGATAAGGTATGGATTTTTCAAGACTACGTGAACTTGGCTTCAATTGTGATAGTCTTATGAAAATTATTATCTAACAAAACTACAATCTAGCCCAGTGTCACTCGGTCCCTGATCGCGGGAGGTAACTGCAATTCCACTCAGCCTAGATATCCAATCCTCAATTTTTTGGTTGAACTGACATTTTTTTTATCTAAACCACAGCCTTCGCTGGCGCGACAGAAATTGGTATACTACCCTTTCTCTCAACTACAATTTCAAAACTAACACCTCACGTGCGGTCTCTAGCAATCACCTATCCCGCTGAATTCGCAAAGACCCGCTCACAGCTCAACCGTCGTCTTGCGGATGGTCAGAAACTACCGTGGTGAGAACTACCGGCCACCGGCTAGTCTTGCAAGCTCCACTAGATCATGAGCTCACACCCCCTAGGCCGAAATTCGGGCTCGAGTGGTATGCAGGCTGCACAACAGCAATCATAGGAAACTCGGTCAAAGCAGGTGTCCGTAAGTTTTGTATATGCACTAACCATAAGCGTAGAAGCGGGCTTGAAGGTTGAGGTTGCGTGTATTAGGATTTTGGTCGTTCGACGCATTCAAACACGCTCTTCAGGACGAAGACGGAGAGATCAGTGGGCCAAAAACCGTCCTTGCTGGCTTAGGAGCTGGTGCTACAGAATCTCTTGTCGCCGTTACACCATTCGAGAGTATCAAGACGCAATTGCATGCCCCTCCCTTCTCCTCCGAAAAGAGCGCCCCATTAACAGAGTACCGGCAGAATCGATGACCGTAAGTCTGGAAAGCCAAGGTGCGTAGAGCCACCCAAAACCCCGGTCATAACCCCATATCTTATCCGTGATGTTAAAATTCAATCACTAGAATGCGCGGTTTCCTTCACGGATCGGCTATGATCTTCCGCGAGAAGGGCTACCGTGGTTTCTTCCAGGGCCTTGTTCCAACAACCGCTCGCCAGGCCGCGAACTCGGCGACGAGGTTTGGGTCCTACACGACGTTAAAGCAGGTAGCGCAGGGATATGTCGCGCCGGGTGAGAAACTGGGGCCGTTCTCAACGTTCGGAATTGGAGCTATGGCTGGTTTTATTACTGTGTAGGGTTTTCTCAAAGGGTAGGTATAAAGTAGTGTGAGTTTTTCTAACAGCAAACCACGGGTGGTAGTTACTGCACGCAACCCTTAGATGTGGTTAAGACTAGGTAATTCTTTCCTCTGCATGCCCCGATATTTGACCAACTAACAACCTCGGGTAGAATGCAATCGATAGAGGCACGCGCAGAGTACAGAAACAGTTTCCACTGTGGCTTCCGTATATTTACAGAGGAGGGAATCCGTGCCTTCTGGGCCGGGGCTTTACCACGACTATCCAGACTTATGGTAAGTCAATACTAGTACCCTGTTAACTTAATGGATCTGAATATTGGTGTGGAAGATGTGCTGATCCACTGTACAGATAAGTGGAGGATTAGTGTTTACGATGTATGAGAAAACCATGGAATTATTTGATGTGATTGACCCGAAGAGGGTCTATATTTAGATATTAGAAATACTCTACTCTAGACTGTAGACACCTACGTTTGACTTTCTGGACTCTGATCACCTGTCGGCATAAGTGCGAGCAGCTATCAGTGTAATGCAGCCCTCCTTGCTTGACAAAGATGTGTCCATGAGCAAACGCACAATATTTTGATTGATACCCCGCACTATGCTGGGAAGTGGGGTGGAGGTATGTGGGGTCGGAATAAGCAAACATGTCGCTCTCCCGCAGCCGAGATGATCCTCGAAGTGTCCCGGGGTGAGCGCAAATGAACGTCTTCCTGAGATAGTCATAAACTCTACCTCTTAAGGTGTTATGTTGGGATAGTGCAGTGCTGTATAATTTCCGCACATTTGTGGGCAATATTTGCCTTACATGCAAGCAGGCCCGAAACGAGCTTTCTCGCGGAAGGGCAAGCGGGCGAACCAGTTCTCTGTGGATGGGTTATGTGAATTGTGTTGTATGTATCCATTAGGACATTGAGGTGGGACACAGCACTGGTGATAGGGTGGACCTTGTACAAGGAAGATTTAGGCCACAGCTATACTCACGCTCAGGATATAGAGCCAGGAAGTGTGAGTGATAGAGCAGGTATTATTTGTATGGAGTGGCGCCAATCTGCCCTACAAAATCGATATTTGCATTTTCTGGTTCTTTCCTCTACCACCCGTCGAGTAAGACTTGAAGCAACATGTGCCCGAGTGACGCGGAAAAGTGCCGAGAATTCAAGCCGAATGTTAAGGTCAGGGGAACTTGCTACTTAAGAGATAAATGCATATGTTGGTATGTAAAGTATCAGGATGCTGCGAAAAGTGACCAAAATCTGATAAGACACAAATACACGTATATATTCATTGCAACATTCACTTAGATTCTGATCACTTACCCGCACACCAAAGTACCTACATGTAGTTCTGTAAGTTCTGTACTAGTTGGGCAGCATCGTTACAAGGCGCGGCGCTAACAAGGCTAATAATGCTATGAAATCATGAATCACAAAATATCACTCGGCGCGCAAGGACATTTACTTGGCTCAGGAAAGATTTAATTAATTAGTCCTCGGTACTCTTAATGTTCATAAAGACAGTAAGGTAATTTAAAAAAAAAAAAAAAAAAGAAAAGAAAAGAAAAGAAAAGAAAAGAAAAGAAAAAGTATCTAATCCTTCTAGTTGTTCATCCCAAGGGCGTTCTTGACCTATTTAGGTCGTTAGTACTCACTAAAGCTAGCTGAGGGTCTATTTTAAGCACTAACCTTGTCAATTGGACCCTCGGTGTAAGTATCCTTCTCGCGGCGGGCGCTGTCAAAAGTGCTCTGGGAAATAGACTTGTTCTCGTCCGAGTTGACAGCTCCGGCAGCGCGGTCGGCGGTATCTGTGACTCCCTCCTTAAGCTTCTGGGCAGTGGACTTGGAGTTGTCGGGGGTCTAAAGTTACAATGTCAGTATACCTGCTGGGGGGGGAACTTGTGGATATGGATATCGAAGGTAGGCTTACGATCTCCTCCTTAGTCTTGGTGGTGAAATCCTTGCGACCGAGATCAGACATATTGAAGTATGTGATTTGTGGGAGGTGTTTGGGTAAATGGAAGTTATTTGTTTTATAATTATATGGAGTTTGAAGGCTCTTGACTGTGAGGATACTGAGAAGTTGCTTTCTGGCGGGGAGTTGGGCTGTTTATGTAGATATTTTCTCTCAATCACCGCAGTCTATTGTGCACAGACCTTCAGGGACACACTCAAGCCCCAGGGTTCAAATCTGCTATGACGTTATTGTATTTCCAGAGTGAGTGAGCAACAATATGTGACATCACTCGGATAGCAACCATTTTTGCCAGGAATAAATGAAGGTAACCGCTTTCGGCTAAACTCGGTTAGTATTGTCACATGACAAGAGTACAGTACGTATTGTACTAGGGGTGGGCCAACTCGCCACGGCGAGGTGCAAGTTGGAATAAGTTAATAAAGACTGTTTTCTTCAATTGATGGGGGCCTTCGGCCCCCTCCCTCACACCCACCTCCAGCTCTCTTGGAATCAATTCCCCTCTATCTAACGGCGTTTTCATGTCTTGGTTCGGATTGCGGAGGAAGGTTATAGTTTTAGGTCTTCGGTACATTCATTTCGAGTTTCCGTTTCCTTGTTTGGTTATCACTTCCTGTTTGGGTTTTCCTTCGGAGTTTTCATGCAACTATTATTTCTCTACGGTTTATTCCTTTTGGGTTTGTGTGTTAGCATATATTACGTTAAATACTTCAACCATCGTTCACTTGACGTAACGTCCCCGAGTTTCAAGCACCATTCCGTCGATTACAGTCCGACTTCTTGTCTGTGTTGTATTGTTTGTTGTGTTATATCTCTTGATGCTTTGTTTCAAATTTTGACACCTAACCCTGACCCCGCTCCCGTAACTCCACTATCTTCAATAACTCACTGTTCTTCCAACTTGATGCGTAACATTCTACAAATATGGGGCTTTCGGCCCCCCCATCCTCCTCAACATTTGTCCCAAAACCTGTTCCGTATATATTTTGATGTGTCGTGCTGACTAAACTACCTATGCATCTTCTAGCCAATCAAACACGTAAGAGGTTAGAAAAGTGTTACTCTAGTACAATATAGATTTGAACCAAGTTCGATACTAGGTACATACAGCCACTTTGCAAAAGTGTTCGTGATTGAAGTGAGACATGTTTCAAGTGACTAATCATGCCCAACAACTTGAAAAACTCCGCACCACCTGAATATCATCACTAATCATAGCTCGTCAGCAAAAGGTACAGGCTGATAAAGCCGTTGAGGTAGAACTTTTGAGAAAGAGTTTAGCATACTTGAAGTTGAAGAAGGCACCGAAGGCAAAGACAGCGAGAAGACAGATGACTTCTGCTGAAAAGGGTATGATTATAGCCTTTTTCTTCTGTTTTGGCTGTATTCAAATTGTGGCAAAGATTGTGGGCAGGTAAGTTCTATCCTTGGCTAAGTAGAAAATAGTATTTAACTAACCAATTAGGCCTAGGTCAACTATTAAAAGTTTCATTGATCGTACCATTCAGTGTAATGGAAATGAAGACAACCATCTCCGTTCTGGACGACCCCCCTTGCTTAGCCGAAGACAAAAAAAGGCACAAGTTAAAGCTGCTAAAAATAACCGTACAATGACGAAGAACGAGTTTAGAAATAAATATGCACCTGATGTATCCCTTGCTACGGTCGATCGAATTTTACGAGAAGCGAATATCAAAAAATGGCTAGCAAAACACCGTTCTTTACTAAAACCTGAACACATCAAAAAAAGGTTGAATTGGGTGATGGAGAGAAAGGCATGGGGTATCGATGAATTTATGAATGTGATTTGGAGTGATGAATGTTCAGTTGAAAGGTCAAAGGATCCAAGTCAGATTTGGATATTTAGGGAACCCGATGAAAAGTGGCTTGCAGACTGCATTCATCCTAAACCAAAAGATCGTGGCATTTCTCTTATGGTTTGAGGTTGCTTCCATGGCAGGACAAAAGGACCTCTAGTACCGGTACCTGAGAGCATGACTGCTATTCACTACTTAAGGATTCTCAAAAAATATCTCCCTTTTATTTATAGAAGTGCTATTGAACTCTATCCATATGTCACTTTTCAACATGATAACGCTCCAGTACATACAGTAAAAATTATCACAGAATGATTCGATCACATAAACGTTGAAGTTGAATCTCATCCACACTATTCACCTGATCTCAATCCTATCAAACATATCTAAGTAGAGGTTAAAAAAAGACTAAATCAACAATACCCCAAAATTGCTGATACCAAAGGAGATTCTAACGGCGTTTCGTGTCTTGGTCTTGGATTGCGGAGGAAGGATATCGTTTTGGGTTCTCGGCGCATTGTCTTTCAGCTATTCACTTCTTCTTTGGATTTTCTTTCGGGTTCTCGTGTAACGATCATTTCTCTTCCCTGTAATTTTCCTTGATGTGCTTCCGTGAGTTTCCGTCGCGCAGATTTTAATCATGTTTCGGCATCTCAGCGTCACTTGTATATATATGGCTCTACCTTCCCTTTGTCTTCCTTTCCTTTCTTCCTCACGCAATCTTCCTGTTGTATTGAGGTTTTTTTCGTTTGGGTTTTATTTCTCTACGGGTTATTCCTTTTGGTCTTTGGGTACTTAAATATATTACGTTAAATCTTCTAAATATCGTTCACTTCACGTAACGTGTCCAAGTTCCCGAAATCTCTCCGATCGGTATCAAGCCCGATCCCTCCAGAATCTTCCCGTCAGTTATAGTCCGGCCCTCCTGAATACATTCCGTCGTGTTGTGTCTCTTGGTTTAGTTTATGACAGCCGAACGAGTCCTCTATTGGTACCTTCGTGTTCACTACTTCGTATGCGAGATAATCTACATCATCACCCCCGAACTCTGAAGGGTTACCCCGCTTTTCCCCACATTCTTCTGTCCTCCAGTTCAGCGCGTAACAGAGGTCCACCTGCCATTAAGAAAGACTTGGCTAGAGCTTTGCCTTTAGTTTGGGAAACTATACCTCCAGAATTTTTTGAAAAGCTTGCACACTCAATGCCTCGAAGAGTACAAGTTGTTATTGATGCAAAAGGGTGGTACACGAAGTACTAGTATTGATATGAGGTGGAGTTGGAACACAGACGGACTAGTAGGCTGAAGCCTGAACACTTCGGATAGGACCTTGGACGATATTTTTTTATCCTGTATTTGATCATTTTTACTATCCAAAATTATTACTACTGTACGTCCTAAATATTTAATTTGTTGCTCAATCCACAAACACCCCGTGAATGTCAAAACCTACGAAAATGCCACTCATGTGAAACATGTCTCACCAACAGATCACGAACACTTTTGCAGAGTGGCTGTATATATAGTAGTGATATTTATGCTTTATAAGAAGTGTATGTACCTAGTACCAAACTTCATTTCTCTTCTTCCTTGCAACCTTGTTCTCCAAACAGTCAATACTTGAGAATAGGGAGGATGACCCCTCTGGTAGCGCCTCAAAACCTATCATCATACCTCTCAACCACGGTTTTGTTGCTCACAAATTAGTTCCAACACCTTCACAATAGCAAGTTGGGTAGTGTGTCCTTACCAGACAAATACTGATAGTGAACTAATGAGATTGCAAAGAATAGTAAATTCGGCATTTCTTCGCATTTAATTTGAGGTATTCCCTCTGAGAGGTTCTTTAATCCGTACACCAAACTTCATACCAACCACCAGTCGAAACATTCAGCTGGGTCCTTCGTCAAATCAGTATTACACTATCAAAGCGTAAAACAAGATCATATGTAAGTGCAAAGGAAAAAAGAGTTTAGTTAGGATTCCATGGGTCATCAAGGTTCTAGAGGATTCTGCTCGGTCCTGATTTTGCAGGAATTAAGGAATTATTCGTTTGGAAATCATCAGCAAAAAAGGGTTGGCGTCCAGACGAACCGGGTCTCGTTCAACGAGATTTGTTCGTCTCGCTGCATTTGGAGCATTTGGGGCGTCCGGAAAGTGACTGGTTCATTTTGGCTCGTTTTGGGACGTCCAAAATATGATAGATCATATTAGAGCTCGTTTAGGACGTCCCAGAGGTGATAGATCATATTTTAGCTCGTTTGGGACGTCCAAAAGGCGATAGGTTATATTTGGCTCGTTTTTGACGTCCCAAAGTATACTAGAGTGGCGACACTGACCTACCTGACGTTAGCCTTGGCATGATTACCAGGTCTTAACAGCCCCCCGGAGTCGCCTCCACCTCCACCTCCACCTCCACCTCTATATCTACATCTACATCTACCTTCACCTCCATCACGACCTCTGCCTCTACCTCCAACTCTGCCTCTACCTCCTTCAATTGGCGTACCTCCCTACCTCGAGATTCTGACTCCTATACTGACATCTATATAGAGTTTCAACTCGATGCCCAAATCAAGCACCGAATCGACACCTCTTCAGGTACCGAATGGACGCCTCTTCAGGCATCTCTCTAGGCACCGAATCACGCACCTCTCCAAGCGTCTCTTCAGGCACTGAATGAACACCTCTTCAGGCACGGAATCAAGTACCTCTTCAGGCACCGAATCGACGCCTCTCCAGGCACCGAATCAGGCGCCTCTTCAGGCACCGAATCAGGCATCGAATCAGGCACCGAATCAGGCACCGGATCAGGCACTGAATCAGGCACTGAATTAGGCGCTGAATCAGGCGCTGAATCTCGCTCTAAATCGGGCTCTGAATTAGCGACGATTACTGGCTGCAGGGTGGTAGGTAAGCATGTGGCAGAAGTGGGGCGGGCGGTGGGCAAGTGAAGGGTGTGGGTGGGGATTACCATGTAAATAATATTATATAGCGGGACAGACTGTGCCCAGAATAAAGTAGTTTTTGCCGATTTGACCTCATTTTGCCAGACTACAGGGTGCTAAAAGGGTATCTGCCGGGCAAAAGGTACTTCAGGCGAGGCAAGACGAGCCCAGATGAGAAATGGACGAGCGCAGGACGCCCCAAATGAGCACTAGAAGAGCCCCAGACGAGCTCCAAATCAGCCCAGGGCGTGATATCCTCGTCTCAGATGTCAGGGGCGATCTTATAGCACCGGGGCGTTGGTTTTAGCGTAAGCAAACCAATTGGGCGCCCAGCTCGCCCAGGGTATATAGGGCGTCGGGGCACCACAGGACGAGACCTGATTTTTTGTTGATAATGCATCTCCTATGACGTTCTATCAGATTCTATAGATGAGTAAACAAAGAAAATATTGAAATTTATATAGGGGCTTCACTTCTCGTCTGTACTTGTTTCTCTTCCGCTTCTTTCCTCCTCACGCAAGTTTCTTGTCCGTTCGGAAATATTATAATTTGTCTTTGGTATTTCGGTGTATATCCATCCTTATAACTATCACCCGACTCCGTGAACTCAAGGGGACCTCTACAGTCTTTAGTACTATAACATATAGAACTCAGTGAACAGTCTGTATTAACGTGAACGTCCTAAGTTTTAGTCGTATACTTTGGCTCTCCGTGCCCTATACCCTTGTTTTAGATTGCTCTATGATACTGAACTAGGCACCGAATTGACTTCAAAGCAAGTACTGAAGTAGACAGTAATTCAAGAATCAAATCGAATACTAAAACAAACAACAAATCAAGTAACAAGTTGTTTGCAAACAGTCACTATTTCAATGAATAGATTGGATCTGAATTGATTTCGATACAAGTGTTAAAATAGGTACCAATGAAGATACCAATTCAAACACAGGATTTAGATTGAAGTAAGTAAGGAACCAAATATCAAAGCATTTACAAAACAGATGTGATTCAACTTCTGATTCAGATATCAAATTGACTACATAGTAGAAATTGAAGCAGACATTAATTCAGATACCAATATAGTCATCAGATTCACATTGAAGTAGACATCAAATCAATTCCAAAGTAGATAGTACCTTAATACCTAATCAAATATATCAAAAGTATCAGCAAAAAAGATTTGATGCTCAAACAAACTGAATCTCGTTAATTGAGGTTTGTTCGTCTCGCTGCATTTGGAGTATTTGGGGTATCTGAAAAATGATTGGTTAATTTTGGGCCAGTTTGGGACATCTCAAATATGATAGGTCATATTACAGTTCTTTTAGTATATTCCAGAGGTGATAGATCATATTTTTGTTCGTTTGGGACGTCTAAAAGGTAGTAGGTCATATTTGGCTCGTTTTTGACGTCCCAAAGTGTATTAGGATGGCGATAGAGACTCACTTGATATCAGCGTTGGCATGATTTCCAGGTCTTAACAGCTTCTTGTAGTCACTTCCACCTCCCTCTCTACCTCTATCTCTACTTCCACCTCTGCCGATACTTCCTTCAATTGGTGTATCTCCATACCTCAAAATTCTGAGTCGTGTACTGGCATCTATATAGATTTCCAACTCGACGCCAAAATCAAGTATTGAATCAAGAATTTCTTCAGGCACCAAATAGACACCTTGCTAGTCATAGAATCTAGCTCCAAATCTGGCATCAAATCTGGCTCCAAATGTGCCTCCAAATTGGCTGTAAATTGGTTGATAAACACACACGGGGCGGGTAGTTGACAAGTGGAGAGTGTAGATGAGGATTATCATTTACATACTATTATAGAACGAGGCAGACTATGCCCAAAATAAAGTGGCTTTTGTCAATATGACCTCATTTCGCCAAACTATTATTAGCAAAAAAGCGTTGATATCCAGACGAATTGAGTCTCATTTAACGAAATTTGTTTTTCTTACTGTATTTGGCGTATTTTGGAAGTCTGGAATGTGATGGATTCGTTTTGGGACATCTTGGGACATCCAAAAGGCGATGAATCATATTCGACTCATTCTTAACGTGCCAAAGGATACTAGAGTGGCGACACTAGCCAACCTAATTTCAGTTTTGGCATGATTTCCAAGTGTTGAAGGCCCCACAGAGTCATCTCTACTTCCACCTCCATCTTCATTTCTACATCTACCTTCACTTCCATCACAACCTTTGGATCTCCCTCCACTCGTATCAGTAAGCTCGTTACCTTCTCCCATCGCAAGCCCTATGCCAAGCCTTCGCATCCTAAGTGCCTGAAGCCCTTGGAGATGCTACTCTGTGCCTGGAGAGACCACCATGTACCTGGAGCCTCTGGAGATATCATCATACGCCTGGAGCCCCTAGAAGTACCACTATTTTGATATTAGTTAATGTTTCTGTACACTCCTAATCCTACACACAAAATGACACCTAAGCAATGTCTAAAATGATGCCTAAAATCTACAGGTGGAAAGACCTTCTCCAGTATCACTGATCGATTCTGACAGCTGCAGTCTAGAACTGTTCCATTATCGAGAAGACAGTTGCAGAGCCGAGCAGTAGAGTAATGAGTGTATTGATTGGTTGTTAGCTTTCCTTGTCTGGGTATAGTTGCGTGCAGCGCTGCTGCCGTATGGTTCCTTCCTTGTATATTTTTTTTCTTACCTGTATGTTCTTTTCGGTGTGGTGTAGTGATAAATCAATGTAATTTCTATGTGTATCCTTGGGAATTGGTTATGTGAAGGAATCATTGGGGTTTTTCTGCATATATAGTTTCGGTTGTCTTCCATTTCTCTCTTTCCTTTCCTCTTCACGCAGTGTCTTTTTCTCATTTTGTTAGTTTTAGTTTGAATTATAGTTATTTTGGTTTTATCTCCATCGGTATCAAGCCTGATTCTGTAGTCCCTAGTATTCAGAATTTGTGACGGTAGCAAACCCGTACTCGTATCCCTGAACCTCACAAAAGCATACTCCAGGTCGCTCCTCCTGCCCAATTAAGACGTTGTCTGTTAGATCCAAATGGAAAGCCTTTCTCCTAGTGCAACCTCCTGCGGTAGTGCGCAGGCGTCAAGCCCTCACACCCTCCCGTTTCTGAAACTCCTGGAGATATCACTCCACGCTTGAAACCTCTGATGAACATGTTCTCTTTCTGAAGCCCTTGGTGATAATGACCCTTCCCTGGTACAAACTCTCATACGATACCTCAGTGCATGTAGCACCTAGAGCACCAGGAAATATCGTCCATTCTCTGAAAATCTTAGGGCTCTTCTTCCGTATCTTGCCCATCAGAAGCATATTTCTTCACCCTGATACCTGCTCAAATGTCCTAAAATGCTTCTTTACTCTGCACCTACCTGGGACACCCCTACTATATATATCATTCAGGTTAGTAGTACTCTGAAAGCAGCACTGACTGCCGAGAAAGCACTCACCACTGCCCAGAGAGCATTTATTGATACTTAAACTACTATCCAAATGTTACGCACTGTCTTGGCGAAGAGCTGGGTAGCCTTTCAGAGTTCAGGAACGATAGTGTAAATAATATCACGTACAGAATAATGGACAACGAGATACCAATAGAAGACTCGTTACACAATCATAAACTTGATACCAAGAGACACAACACACAAAACGTATTCTGGATAGTCAGACTATAACTGACGGAGAGACTCCAGAAGAATCAGGCTTGGTACCGATCGAGGAGGTTTTAGGAATTCGGATATGTTAAGCGAAGTGAAGGATGTTTAAATAATTTAATATAATATATTCAAATACTCAAAGCCGAAAGAAATAACCCATAGAGAATAAAAACCCAAACAAAAAAAACTCCAATACAACAGGAAGATTGCGTGAGGAAGAAAGGAAAGGAAGATAAAGGGAAGATGAAACCATATATATACAAAGTGAAGCCAAGATGCCGAGACACCGAGACATGATTAGTAATCCGCACGATGGAAACTCAAGGAAGCACATCAAGGGAAATTACAGGGAAGAGAAATGATCACCACATAAAGAACCCGAAAGAAAACCCAAACAAGAAGTGATAACCCGAGAACAATGCACCGAAAACCCAAAGTGATATCCTTCCTCTGCAATCCAAAACCAGACATGAAACGCCGTTAGACCAAACCACTTGTTTCTAACTAAATTTGTTCCATGTACGCAAATCAATTCTAGTATTTACAAGCCAGTTTCCCTAATCAATCTCAAATCGGTGAGTCATTACCAATATGCTATGAATATTAACTACCCATATTCCTTTCCATGAGTACCTTGAGAGTCTGAGTAGTCCAAGAGAGCTATCAGTATTTCCGTTGTCCTTTGCCTCTCGGCGCTTCACTATACAAAACCTATACGATTGTCTTATATCATCATAGAGGGTAATTATCGTCTCCAATCTACCAGAAAAACCTTTTCTGAACACTTTCCACTGCTCTCTAAATGATATGCTAATCTATCCTCAATTGTTCTTTACTATCTGCCTTCTGAATAGAGTATCTCCCGTCAACACAGATTATGGATCTGATATACATGTGGTATTTGTAAAATGATTATCGATACTTGCAAGCACCTGTATCTTTCTCCATATCATTCATCAGTGCTCTCTCATATAGCATTTCTCATTTTGTGGCTCAAGGATTGGAGCATTTTTGTAATGGAAGTCGAGCATCGATAATAAGACCCTCATTTAGTATTCTTTTCCATTGTTCAATCTTGAATATATCAATTAGTTCGTGTAAGTTATCGTGATGTCTCCAGAAGTATTCCTCACTGCTTTCAGAACCCTAGATCCCAGAACCCCCAATGATATCTTTCAGGTTCATTATTCGCATCTCCAATACTAATCATCACCCACTATAGTCCAGGATTTGGGTCGTCACGTCGACTTTATTTGATGCTCTATAAGCCTCTTTGATCGAAGAAATATAGGCGAGCTCACTGATATCCGTGGAAAATATAGAAAGGCTGCCAAAGCGTTCTATATGCTCCCGATAGTATGATAATAAGTGCAATTTGATAAAATTGAAATGCCACATTGCTCGTGTCTCCTAAACCTCCGAAGTGGTGGCCACTACTCTGCGGGTAGTTTTCAGTACGTCTAACGGTATTTCGTGTCTTGTTTTGAATTGCAAAGGAACGGTATCGCTTTGAGACTTTGGTGCATTGACTTTGAATTATCGCTTCCTGTTTGAGTTTCTTTCGGGTTTTCTTGTGACAATCATTTCTTTTGCTTGTAATTTTCCTTAACGTGCTTCCATGAGTTTCCATCATGTGGATCACTCATCGTGTCTCGGCTCCTCGGCACCACTTTGTATATATATGGCTCTATCTTTCCTCTGTTTTCTTTTCCTTTCTTCCTCACGCAATCTTACTGTTGTATTGGGGTTTTTTCGTTTGGGTTTTATTTCTCTACAGGTTATTTCTTTTAGTCTTGAGTGTTAGAATATATTATGTTAAACCTTAGCTATTGTTCACTTCGCGTAACTTATCCGAGTTTTAAGAGTCCTTCTGATCAGTATCAAGCCCAGTCCTTCCTACAACCTTTCTGGCGGTCATAGGCTGACCACTTCGAATTCCTTTTATCCTATTGTGTCTCTCGGCACTTCGTTTTCAGAGTTCGATATTTGATCTTGACCCTGCTCCTGTAGTTCCGCTATCTTCAGCATTCCTCTGTCTCTCCGGCTTAGTGTATAACAATATATTAGGGGTATTGCTCACTGCTCTGGTGGCCTTAAAGCTGCAACACTTTTGTTCACTCTTTCGCTTCTCTCCTTATCAGCTTGTCAGCATGAAGTTCAAGGAATATATTTTTGTATTTGTAGAAATCTTGAAGATAGCCCTCTAGATAGTATGAAGTGTCTCTTGTATGGCTTCCATACTGTCTTATCAAATGAAAATCTTTTAATGAGCGTACGCATTTTAATGCATTTCCGAAATCTGCCCTCATAGCTGCCACCAGGTTCCTCAGAACAACGGCAAATGCCTCTAAAATAATCCGCCTCAGAATCCGTATCTCTTTATCTTGCACTTGAATTATCATTTAGTAAGGTTTGTTTGGTAATGTAAGGCCAAAATATATTACGATCGATAATCAAGCCTGGTCGAACTCATGCAGTCTAACATACTTTTAGAGGAAAGCCTGAACCTACTCCATCATCAGTTTCAGTAGGCTGAAGTATATTGTGTAAAAAGTGAGGCTTGTTGAAATCATAGGCGTTGGCTGTGTATATATTTCAGAAAGCATTGAACAATGTCTTCAACGATTTGAATACAAAGTATTCAACGGTAGAGGTCCTTGCCGGATCCCCTCTAAACTCCCTAACCATATCCTGATAGTCTAACGGCGTTTCGTGTCTTGGTTTGGATTGTGGAGGAAGGATATCGCCGCTTCAAGACATTGTTTTCGCGTTATCACTTCTTCTTTCTTTCGGGTTCGCATGACGCCTATTTCTCTTCCTCGTAATTTTCTCGACAAGGCTTCCGTGAGTTTCCGCTCTGCGGATTATTAATCATGTCTCGGCGTCTCAAGGCCACTTGTATATATATGGCTATACCTTCCTTTGTCTTCCTTTCCTTTCTTCCTCACTTAATCTGCCTGTTGTATTGACGTGCTTCTTTGGGTTTTATTTCACTGCTTATTCCTTTTGGTCTAAGGGTATTAAAATATATTACGTTAAACCTTCTAAACATCGCTCGCCAGTAACGCGTCCGAGTTCCTGAAATCTCCTCGACAAGTCGATCCTTCCAGTAATCCTCTCGGGTCATAAATGACCCTCCAACACGTCCGCTATTGCCTCTTGCTTAAGTTTACGACAAATCCAGTCCTTTACTGGTACCTTCATATTCACTACTTTGTACACGAGATAATCTACATAATCGCCCCCGAACTCTGAAGGGTTACACCGCTTTTCCCCACATTCTTCCGTCCTCCGGTTCAGTGTATAACAGATAGCTTTCCTGATTGTATTCAGCGTATTGCCCACTGTTTCCAAGGCATTGGAATTCTACCTCACATTTCGGGCAGTGATAGTTACCGATATTGTATAGAGATACATACTCAAGCTGATCCACTATTCTGCCGTACGATATCGGAAAGCAAAGGTGCTCAAAACCATCCACACAGATAATTATTTCTCTATTTTTGTACTGCTTCAGGCTCTCAAAGTATAACGGCGTGCCAACACTTCGCATTACGTTACTAGGTTTACCACTGTACGGGAAGGTGTCAGCGACTCGGTTAAGCATTCTCGGGTTTTCATTTGTAATCAAGTTTCCTTTGGGTTCTATGGGTTTCCGTCACACGAGTTAGGAATCGGTTCTCGACGATGGATATATATATGGGTCTATCCTCTCCTTGTCTCTCTTTCCTTTCTTCTCTACGCAACCTTCCTGTTCTTTAGGGTGTTCTATTGTTTGTCTTTGGGCTTCTACTTATCATATATTTGTGTTACTTAGTTTGGAATATATATCGTTCGCGTACTTATAGTTCCTCCCCACGCCCCTCGAACCCATAGTCGTTCGAACTTATACTCGTAGCCTTACGCTCCATGTATCCCGAACCCCGGTTGTGCTCCTTGGTTCCCTTCGTCCATAGATCATAGCCCATGACAGCAGAGCGAGTGCTCTACTGGTATCTTCGAGTCCACTACTTCGTACGCGAGATCATCTATCTCCTAGTTCCCGAACTCTAGAGAGCTTCCCCGCTCTTCGCCAAGTAACGTCAAGACCTCCGTAACAGCTATATAGAATCCAATAGACTGACATAATAAAATTACTGATGAAAATTTCATGACAAATACGAATGAAACATTCCGGCACCATAATATTATGATTCACGAAAGAGCGTATCATTCAAGAAATATTTGCTTGTCTACCAATTGTTAAAAATCTGTATACTCGCGAGGATATATCACCACAATCAAAACCCAAATCTGACTCTTCGAGTTTGAAACTTAAAAAAAAAAAATTTTCAGTACTCACCATCAACCCTGAGTACACATGTATTCTGGAATTGATTTTAACACTTGAGAATAAGATTTGCTATAGCATTTGAGATTTCACTGTATCTAGTACCTAACTGTAGTTCCTATAACAGAGCCATACCAACGGTCAGGTGACTAGTTCTCACCGGGCCCGTTATAAACTCAGAGTCATTGATAGAATCCAGTAGTTACAGTGATAGGGAAGTACCTGTAGGTGAGGACCGCAACCTGCCGCAAGAGTACCCACCTTCTGGCTACTAAGCAGGAGATCTATTCATGAAGGGTCAGACTGAAGAGTCTGGGTCCTGTTAATGAATAGAGGGCCGGCTAGAGAAAAGTCTCTAAGCGCCTGGCATCTCAATTTACCTTCAGAGCATAGATAGCCCTGCCGCAGGCAGCAGTAGTTATGCCCGGGAATCAATCTACAATCAGTTACAGCTCTGCAGCCATCAAGGGTAGACCACCAGAGCGGAGACTCCTCTAATGCAGGCCCGGAACTGTGTGACAGTCAGGCTGCAGGTGATCTTTGACCCTGGCTAAGGGTGCATTACTCTAGGACCGGAAACACCTGCTAGCGCTTAGGAAGAAGCGGGGTAACGGGGTAGCGGAGGAATTGTTTCCGCTCCAAAGCAGTGTTTTCACCGGAGCTTAGTTTGAGCAGTGGAAGGCAGGAAAAACCGAGAGATTTGGAGTATAAGTACTCATCTCCATTTCCGCCCACTAGTTCTAGTTTTCCTCATCATCAGTTGTAACAAGCGGAAGAAGACCCTTAAGATTATTCTAAGTCTACCAAGAAGAATCTTTACTCTCTAAACCTAACTCTTTCTTCTACCGGCCCTCTTGCTTCCTACACTCTTGTTTAGTAGAGGCAGAGCCCCGTCACAGTTCCATACTTATGGTATAAAGAATAACAACATATGTAGTTCAATTAAACTCGCTAAGATAGTACTGCCAAATGATAAGAATATATGGACTGAGTCCGGTATCAGGTTTTTTTTTTCTTTCTTTAAATCATGTCCATACTGATTATGGGACAGAACAATCATATGTAGGATAATCTATAAAGTAAAGACCACCGACTACCCACATCTTAAAGTGATTATAGTATACTACCAACCAATACTCGTGCCTCTTCAACACCTGTAAGAGCCATTCCAGCCCCATTTCTAACTGCTGTGAAGTATTACCCGTAAAATGCGCCAACTGTGGAGGTGCTCACCAAGTGTTCCTCCCGACATGCCCATTCAGACCCAACAACCACCCACAGCATGTCCTCCTAAATCCTATTCGGACTATAAATACTGACAACTAGCAACCACACTACTCTCAGAGCAACGACTCCTGATCAGAAAGCCGTAGATAGTGAACTGATGAGACTGTAAAAAACAGAAAATTCGGTACCCACACCACATTCCTATAGTTAGAAAGGCACCACAATTCCTCCTCACCGCCAAAACACCTACCACCACACTTCCAATAGACCTTCGATAAGTCATCCGACTTATATACATGAGAGCAATAGGAAACACATCTCCTAAGAGCGTCACCTGAGCTGACCTACAAGTTGTTTGTTTTGTTTTGTTTTGTTTGGGAAGATTTGGTACATCATTCAAGAAATAATTTGTTTACGCTATAATTTAGATTTTATGCGATCATTCTGTACTCAGAAACATGAATTGAAATCATTTAAAAAAAAAAAAATATTCTTTCTCTCTTATCTTTCTTCTCCACATAATGTTTTTCTTTTGTTTTGAACAGTCAGTATGAAGACATTAAGTTTTGATTCTCTATAGGTATTGGTATCAAGCCCACTTCCTACTTCTAAGTTTCTACATTCTCGATGATACTAAGCCAGCTCCTCACTTCTTAATCTCATTACAAAGTGTTCTCCTAATCGGTCACTCTATTTGTCTAATTATGCCCAGAAGATATTACATTAATAATAATGTAGTTGATATACATTATTCCTAATTAGGAGGTTATTTTTATTATGGCATACTGAGAAATAACACATGAGGAGGAAATTTAGATCATAGAGTTTATTTGTCATGGGGTTTTCTTTGGAATTCTATGTGTTTCTATGAAATGATATGATATTATCACGGACAAACATCGACAACTGTGGTGTAGGCGTGTTCTATTTTCAAAGGGAAAGTTGTGGAGTCGAGTGGTAGAGTAATGAAGTATTGATTGGTAATCGGGTTTCCTAGTTCGGTATCGGCTGCGAGAGGCGTTGCTGCGGCATGGTTTCTTCCTTGTATTTTCTCTTCGGTGTGATGTGATAGTAAATTGGCAGGGTTTCTATCGGTTTCTTGGGGGCTCGGTTGCGTGAAGAAGTCATCGGAGTTCTTCTATATATATAGTTACTAGTGTCTTCTGTTTCTCTCTTTTCTTTTCTCTTAACGCACCAGCTTCTTCTTATTTGTTAGTATTAAAGTTTGAATATATTGGAATTTTGGTTTTTACCTTCATCGGTACCCAGCCCAGCTCTCTAGTTCCCAGTATCCTGAGCCTCTGACGTTATCAAGCTGATTCTTATGTCCTTGAATCCTACGAAACTTACTTTGGATTGCTACTCCTACCTAGTTACGACGTCATTTGTTAGAGATATAATGATGATTCGACATGGCGTAGTAGATTTGAAACCAAGTTTTCTATTTTTCAATGAGTTTTCTTTTTATGATGAGGATTAATCATCAAGAAGCTGATGTGATGTATATATATCAGATTGCTATTTCCACTTTATACTTTTCCTTTCTCTTTTCGTCATTTCGTCTTTCTATTCTGTTCAATAGGAATATATTTGGTTTCTTGAATATTGTGTTCCTTCATTCAATAATCAAGTGAAATATCTATGGCCTCTTGATCTACTTCCTCACCATCACTTGTCAAAATATACAAGAGTTCCATAATTTGTTTTTCCCAGCCTCCTACTCAGATTTGGTCTTCACTATTTCAGACTGTTTCTAATACAGCCTCATATCCAGTCCCAATTACTATTATTGATACGATAAATTCCTTCACTTTCGAGTTTTATTTCTGGTCCTCCACATCTATAATATAACAACGTGACAAGATTTCGCATTATATTACTAGGTTCATTATTATACAAAACTATGTCAGCAGTCCAGTTAAGTGTTCTTGGGTTTTCATTTGTAATCAAGTTTCTTTTGTATTCTATAGATTTTTGTTATATAGGCTAGTAAGTTGTTCTCGGTGATGGTTATATATATACAGGCCGATGCTCATCTTCTCTCTCTTTCTTTTCTTCTCTACGTAACTTTCATGTGCTTTTGGTTGTTATATTGTTTTGTCTTTAGTTTCTTTATGGAAGTTATAGTTTTTTGTATTATTCATTTCAAGTTTTACCATTGTTATTCTTTGGCAATAAAAGTTATTCGTGTTACCAAAGTCCTTCAATTTTAATCCTCCATTCAGAGAACCCATAATCGTTTGGAAACCACACTATGCTACGGGCTGGACCGGGGGGACAGAGGTATGCTGGAGATAGCGGGATTACGGGAGCGGAGTGAGGGTTAGGTGTCAGAACTCTAGAGATACGTACCGAGAGATACAACACGACAAGATTTTCGAGAAGGTCGGGCTATAACCGACGGAGGGATTCTGGAAGGATCGGGCTTGATACCGATCGAGGAGATTTCAGGAATTCGAATACGTTACGTGAAGCGAACGATGTTTAGAAAATTTAATATAATATATTCAAATACCCCAAAGCCAAAAGAACTAACCCGTAGAGAATTAAAACCCAAACGAAAAAAACCCCAATACAACAGAAAGATTGCATGAGAAAGAAAGGAAAGGAAGACAAAGGGAAGATAGAACCATATATATACAAGAGATGCCGAGACGCCGAGACATGATTAATAATCCATGCGACGGAAACTCATGGAAATAAGTTAAGAAAAATTACAGGGAAGAGAAATGATCGTCATGTGAAACCCGAAAGAAAACCCAAACAAGAAGTGATAATTCGAAATCAATGCACTGAAAACCCAAAGCGATATCCTTCCTCCACAATCCAAACCAAGACACGAAACGCCGTTAGACACTAGAAGTTCCCTACATTCTATGGTTCTAGAACCTCGGTAGTGCTACTTGATTCTCTTCGTATACGGTCTATAACCTATTACGGTAGAATGAGTGTTCTATTAGTATCTTCGAATTCATTACTTCGTACGACAAGTTGTCTATATTCTAGCTTCTGAATTCTAGCGAGCTTCCCCGCTCTCTGCTAAACTTAGCCATCATTCTGTAAAACATAATTCCGTACCGTTACGTAATACATTTTTGTAAAATACCGGATTTTCAATAGATATTATTAGGAAACCTCACAATTTTCACTGGATGCTCAAGATGTTCAGGACGCTGGCACTTTGTAGAGAAATACTATTTTCAAGAATACTATTATATTTCTAGGAATATTGCTAGATCTTCCGAAGTTAGTGATTCAATCACACCTCTCCTAACACAACCTGGTACACACTTCTCTATATAGTTGGAATTCGATAACTCATGTAAGAAATAGTACCTCACAAGTATGTCGCCTATATAATATGCAGTGTTCTTAAAATAAAGTTCAATACATAAAATAGGACTTTAGGAAGCGAGGACTTAAGGTACAGAATCGAGATAAAGAGTGACTACGTTCGTACACATCGATGAGCGGATTCAATATCTTGGTTCACTAGGGAATTGAGGGTTCCTTCCAATCCGTAAATTCCGGAAATAGTTCTGTGGACTAAGATGTACCCAAGTACTGAAAGCAAACTATAATAATTTCTAATAGACAAAAAAAGCTGTGTGAAGAGAAATGGAAAGGAAGAGAAACTAGTACAGGTGGGAGGCGAAGCTTCTATATATATTGTAGTATTTCCTTCACTTATTAATCTATATAACCTGATGAAACGAACATAGGAGAAGTATTACAAAGAAATGATTTATTAATTCCTGTAAACTCTAAACCGAGTTGAACCCCATACAACCCTAATGATATATGAAAACTCAAATAAATTCTTTTCTTTTACATCCACATGTGATGTCATACTACGCTGTGATAAGACAGGTTTATATTTATTCATTTCTATATAGTATAGTAGTATCTATGTACACATATATATATCTCTGTCATCTCGGTTACTCGACTACTTGCCTACCTGCCTGTAGAGATCGTTAATTAGGCAGTAAGGTGATCTATTTGGAGTCTAATTAGGTGATGATTTGGTACTGGATTTGGTGTCTGATTATAACGCGGTGCCAAGACTTCATGTTACGTTACTCCGCCATCACCGCATGAGTATGCCACAAGAATTTTTACAAGATTTTTGCTTTTCATTTGTAATCGTGCTCTTTCGCTTCTACGCTTTCCATCACACGGGTTAGTAATCAGTTCTCGGCGATGGATATAAATATGGGCCTGTCCTCTCCTCGTCTCTCTTTTTTTCTTCTTCACTAATCTTCCCGTTTTGCGTGCTATATTGTTTGTCTTTAGTTTTCTACTATTATTATACAAGCATTAGTTTTAATATATATCGCTCACAAGCATTATAGTTCCTTCCTCCGCCTCTAACCCATAGCCGCTCGAACTCATACAAGTAGTTCCTCACGCTCCATAGATCCCAACCCTGCTATGCCCTTTGCCTTCGCCCATGATTATACCACGATCGCAGAAATAGTGCTTTACCCAGATCTTCGAGTCCACTACTTCATAAGCGAGATTATCTACCTCCTAGTTCCCGAACTCTAGAGAGCTTCCCCGCTCTTCGCCAAGTAACGCCAAGACCTCCGTAACACTGATTAGGTGTTTGATTCGGTGTTTGATCTGGTCCCAATTTGAGCATCAAAAACAAACTTTTTGGATATTTATGAGGCATCGTTTTGAGAGTATGATTATGTATCGTTCAGAGCATAAATTAAGTATCGTTTTGCACGTCAATTAAGCATCATTTTGGGTGTAGATTAGGTACCATTTTGAGTATGAATTAGACATCATTTTGAACGTCGTTTTGGAACCATTTTGAAATATTCATATAATATATTACTGAATCAGGATATTGTACAAACAAAAGTAAAAATTAATGTATTCTCTAAAATCAATAGTAGATGGTACAAACAAACGCAACAATCAATATTTTGACATTAAGTAAAGAAAAACAAAAATAAATATATCAAATGAAGAAAAGCAAAAATAAATATCAATCAATAGGAAAAAGCAAAATTTATAACACTTGACTAATCAAAATCCTATACTCGTATATTGTTTATCAAGTACATTTATATATTTATAACATATTATGATTAGTCAAATATCATAATTAGTCACAATCCTCAATTATATACGACTGATCACAAAAGTATTGCAAATTTTCGTTTGCAAAAACGTAACTTCTTATACATAACCAATCAAAACCTTTAAAATACACATTGCATATCGGTATATCTATATACTTATAAGATATTGCTTATCAATATACGCCTAGAGATACTGGAATCCCAAATTGTTTCCTAGCCTCGTAAAGTAACAGGGGCAATTATGTGCGAGTTATCGCGTGCACCAAGTGTCATATCAAGATAAAGCTTATCGCCTATTCATGACGTCGAACTAGTATATAATATTTATAAACAAAACACCTTCTCATAAACTGGTATTTTACTGGCTAGAGTGACACTTGATATCGATAAGCCAGCTATCCTCGACTAAGTAAGCCTTATTCAACTGTATCTAAGCTTTCTAGAGAAACTTTGTATCACATATCATGCATGAACTGCCCTGCCTCCTTCTCTCTTGGCCCCTTTACTTGCCTTTAATTCACCCAGCTATATAGCTACCTACGCTGAAGTCCATCTCTCTAGGAATTAAATGAATCACATTCGGCTTTGGTTCGGAATTGTGGGAAGTCGAGAGTAGTTGACCAGCCGTGGACCGAGTTCCGCATTGATACTCGCCAAGAAAAAGAAAAAGAAAAATAAAAAATTAAAGAATTACAAAACTCATCAGAGTACGAGAGGATATATCAAGTCAAGTAATTATGTGTTGCTAGTTTAGCATCAGATTGTCTGAGGAAGTGTAATTAAATACATGTAGCTGGACACTTTGTCTTTGCAGGCTGACTCCTCTCAGATCAAGTACAAAGTTGTCGCAGTGTACTGCATGTGTAAAGTCGGAAGGGGTCGTGGGGGTATGTTAGTTTAAAATACAGTACCAGAAATGGGGGTAATGTTGGTACTAGGGCAATACGGTATAGCACGAGTATACCGCATCACCTTCGTAATGAAGTGAGGAGTACCATAGTACTACGGCACTCCTATGGTAGTGTAGGAAACATTTGTATCTATTTCATCGCGGTTCCTGGTACTGTTGTACTTATGTATCGCGATGGCTGGCGAGAGTGGATAAACGCTCTTAACCCGAACTAGGGACTAATGTCAGTAATCTGTAGAAACTTAGGTTTTGTTTCTCTGCTAGGGATTGCCCGCTCTCGCCACTGAGTCGCCAGTTGGTGTGGCACTACATGTGTTAATTTTGGATCCTATGCTACTATAACCCGAAAAGGTGAATTACTGTGGATGAGAGGACTCGCCAACGAGTACGAATGTGGTAGTTATTTAGCAAGTGACATCCCTTCTTTGTAGATATATATTGATAATTCTGTAAGGATTGTCCCATGATTTGTCACTCTGACTTTCGGCAAACACGTAGCAAATACATCCAATTAAGCGCTGATAAACGTGCCATAACCGTAAGGTTGCATGCACATAATGAATATAAAAAAAAAAAAAAAAGAAGCGCTGACAAACAGATGGCTCGAGAGAGGTACGTCCTAGGAGATATCGAGATTATGAAGCACGTCCTACTATCCCAAGGATATATATAGTGTACCCTTTAAACCACCAGACCTGACAGAATAAACCAATTCTTCCTTCGCCTCCGTCAGCGATTCACTATATATCAGCAACGTTAAGAGTGGCTAAAACCAAGTTCTAGCGTAGAAGCTTGCCAAGGTTATAACCAAGTTCATAGACCATCACTCGGTTGAGATGCTAGCTTGACGTCCATGGCAGGGTAACTTAAGACAAACAACACGTGCGGGTCCTATGATTGGCGTGTAACTACATGTATGTATGAGACATTTCTGTTTTAACTGTGACATGCAAGCTGTGGGGTAACTACAAGACATGTCGATACAGAACTTTTCCTATTTGCATTTGCAAATACGAGCGGTATAAATTAAAGCTTCAAGTTCGAATTCTAGTGCTGCGGATAGCCGTGTACTACAGGCAAGCAAAGTACGTAGGTTTAATTGGTCTTTAATGAAAGTACCCTAGAAGGGGGGTTCCTGTTTCAAAAGAAAGGGATGCTTTTCGAGCGGAGAACATTCGAAAACGCGTGGGTAGTAAAATCGAGATATGAGCTGATGTTAGAAACAGAGCTTCCGAGCGACTTGACATCGTTTAATCTCCTATCAAGGAACTTCCAAGTCTCCTCGAAATCTGGTGATGTATCTTGTGTCATAAAGAGCTCTATATAAAGGATAGTGTTAAAACCTGAGGCTAGGAGAATGTTTTATAGTATTGGATCACTGTTTTTCTTACCGGTGCTGGCGTAGACTCCGGAGAGAGTTGCTCTCTTAGTATACCAACTCATGTCGTGACTATTGTCTCCAGCAAGAAACCACATCTCATCAGATAGCTTCGCTAATTCATAAATAGAAGCAGGTATATTCCCTGCTAGTGACATAAGTCCCAATGCCTTTTTCGATAACCACATTGTTAGCTCCATTGGATAGAAATGCCAACCAAGTATACATAGAGTAAGCAATAGAAACTGGGGAATGCACCTCCTGCCATCGGCGTATTATCGGGGAGTTTGCTCTTAGTCGTTCCACACAGAGAGCTCGAATCTTAGCTGCAGTATTAAGACACTTTTTTCCATCGTCTAATTTACTAAAATCGACTTTCTGGCTTAGTCGTAGTCGTTCTATAACAAGATGGTAATTTACGAGGTCAAATTCACGCCGAGGGAATAAGTTAGTCGAAATGTCAAGATATCCGGCGTCACGAGCGCCAAGGGACAATGTTGTGGCCGAGAACCCGTGTGAAGGAACATGGCGGAGAGCCGCAGACAGTATTGATGATTCTGTGGAGGTGAATGGGGACGTAGGTGACGGATGTTGGTACGAATGGTACTGGCGATGCGGCAGAGAGAAAAATGTGGATATAGAGATGACCTTAGGGACAGTAGCAGGGCCGGGGGGGGGTATTCTCAAGGTCTTGATCATTGTAAACGATTCCTTATGCTTGCTTGGTGGTGGGGGTAGAGAGGTAAGATGTCGCGTATGTACATGTACTTAGATGGTGTGAAGCGTTATCGTTATCTTTGGTAGTCGGGCCGGCCATCGCACTTTCCCCCGCCAGCTTCTTGTTGAGCCGCATACCTATCAACCAAGGTAAATATATGTAATCCAAACAGTTAACATCCCAAGCCGAATTACATAACAAATAGCCAATTGTTTACGATCAGTAAGCCGATTCTACAATTGATTTCCTCAAAACGGGTCCGTATTCAATAATCCCGGCAGTTGAGGTTAACCAATAGAAATGTGTAAGCTATTTAGTAGAGCATGCATGAAATCCAACCCGCTCACTAGTCTGATTAATGGAAGATAGGGATTGTGAAGATAATGATATCGATCACAGAGGTGAGCAAAAGCATAACTGCAGAGATTGAGAGGGCTGGGAGATGGTGTCCTTTGAGAGACTGCCATTGATAATATTTTTCCATGGCTGAGACGGAGAGCTGATGCTTCACTTATAAATCACACGAAAAGGGATAGGTAAGAGTAGTTAAGCTTAGAGCTGCGCATTATGCGTCTTTAGAACCTCACAATCCAGGTTGATCGACCATGTTCTGTGCGTAACAGTGCATGCAATGCAAACCCCCTCGTTTCTCACTGATGTCGTACGATAGCCGTTGCGGATATCAGCTCTCCGCATCAACCGTAATGTATGTAAGTGCTCGCTTCGATTTGCCCACGCTGCTTGTGCAGGTCATTCCAAAATCCCTCCTCCTACTTAATTTACAACCTATAAAATACCTTGGGTTTCTTCCTCATATCGAAGAAGCCAACAGAAGGAATTCATATACATACACGATGTTCCAAGATCAGAACTATCTCCGGTATGATGTACTATATATATATATACTCGCAGGTTCATGACATTTCCGAACACGACCGCTGTTGCATGCACACAAAAAACCACCAAGATTGACTTTTTGTATGGCATGCAATAGCGGTCGTGTTCGGAAACTCAAGAAGTTGTAAGTACTGTGTCTATGCCGGCCCTAACATATTATTGCACAAAATCACTTCTACCCTCGGTCCTGTTTCCGAGGATAGAATGGTTAGACCCCATATCAAGGGATATCCGTCACTCCCCTCCTCTCGCCGGGGACGATTGGCCCGTATAATGTGATAGTGTGGCCTGGTGTTGCCGCCGAAGCCTAGTGATAAGTTACGAGGAGAGTGCCGGTCACCCCTCTTGCACAATACATTTCGAGATATGAAAGGTTCAATCTACCTAAATCGTTAGCAAAACAGGCCCCAGTTGTGAGAATTGGCAAATTCCAACATCAGCCATTCATGTAGAGTAGAGTAATTTTTCCCGGCTGTAACCTTGCAATTTCCTCGTTTGGCCGCAGCTGGCCAGTAAATCCGCAATACAGAAGCTGGGGTTGAGGAAAAAGTAATGTGAAAGTGTAGGTACCCAAATCGCAAAAGACAGCTGAAAATCTTTTTCAAAAGAATATATGTAGAACCCCCACGCATAAAGTACTCATAAACATTGTTTCATGGTTCTCAGCAAGCTTGATTGCTATAGTCTAGTGGCACAAAAGTTCATGTCGACCAATGTCTACTTGGGAGCACGCGTCGTCCGTTTTAGTGTTGTTGACACCTGTTGTTGGTTGCTTGCAATTGATATTTGTCCCGTTGTCTCCGCCCGCGCGCGATAACACAAGACAAGGCTCCCATCTTTTTTTTACCCTCCATCTTTTTTTTCCCTCTATCCGCAGCAACTGCCAAACGACCCGGAGGAGAGGTTCACGCAACCAACAACCTAGCAACCTTTCCAAAGTGACCAAAATCATCCAGCCCCCTGGTTTGTTTCTATCACACCTTTCCTACCCCAATCGCTCCAAACTTTTTTTCTCATCGACAGCCAGAAAACACACTCTGCACACCGATCACACACCCCTCCCTATAAGGACTGACTTGCGAGAAACGTTACTTCTATCCCCACCTAACCTTTATATATAAAAAGGAGAGCACCTATGGGTCTGCTCCCCCTTCCTCGATTGAACCCCCCCTCGCCCAATCAAGGCCTTCGCCCTCTCTAAAGTTTCCTCAGGCTAACCATACATATACTTACTCGCAGAGAGTGATTCTTACCGCCCCGGACCACTAGAAGGTGGACGAACAAGTGAATATAGACATGTACGTTTCATACCGGTCTTTCTATATGCTCATCGTTTTTTTATCCCACCCCCTCGCTTCTTATGCCCCTTGCTTTAATACTGCTGCGAGTTGGTTGTATATCTGTACATTTCCCGGTCGTTAGTTGCTCCCCCTCCCCCCCACTGCTACTGTTGCTGTTGCTATTACTACACCGCCTGAGATTGCTTGCTTGCTGCACCCCCCGTTTGCTGCTCTGTGGACTTGGGTCGGCTGTTGCTATATTTTGCGGGCTGCTGCTGTTGAGCAAAGTGGCGGTATACAATTGTTTTGTTTTTTGTTATTGTTTCCCTCTTGTTTATTCTCCCTGTCCGTGGGATGAGTGGCATTGGAGTTTGGGAAAAGAAAAGAGCACAAGAGCAAAAAGAAACAAAATAATTCTGCCATTGCCGGCCGTTCTGCCCCTCGCTATTATCCCTGTGATTTTTCTGTCTCCCCCACCCGAATTACGTCCGCTGTGGGAAGGTCGCAGCCGTTCGCATCTTCCTGACTGGCGCCCTCCGTCTGCCTTCCCGCACCACACGCCATTCATTCCCTTCCCCACCCCCCTAACATCTCTCTGTCCTTTTCCTGTCTGGACGTTCTTCCATTTAGGTACATCATGCTGATGGACCACCCCTCATCTGCACAAATACAGCAGCGCGATAGATCTCGCTCTCCGCGTCGTCGTTCGCCAGACCATCGTGATCGTGCAAGGTCACCTCGCAGTCCTCGCCAACGTCGTAGATCGTACTCACCTCGAAGCAGATCTCGAAGCCGGGACGATTATAGAAGGCGGCCTTCTCGTTCGCCTATGAGTGGCAGTGGTCATCCAGGCGGATACACTGGTTCAGGATACGCAGGTAGTGGAGGAGTCGGTGGGCCTCGTCGAAGCTACGAAGAACGCGCCGCTGCGAAAGACGCCATGATGCAAAGTCTCCGTGACAGCTCCCAACAAGACCGCCGCGTCTATGTCGGCAACCTCTCATACGATGTCAAATGGCATCATCTCAAAGACTTTATGCGACAAGGTGAGTTTGGTATTTGGATATCATGAGCTTCAACCCTTCTTTGAGCAACATTACCATTTTTACGTACAAGCATGGGGATCCATTACTGGGGTTTAGTGATTTCACCATCAATGATCTGTCATTGTCACTGGATCTCGCTTGTGCCGGGTTTGGTGGTTATCTTCATGCTGACGTGTTTTTCACTATCAATAGCTGGAGAAGTACTCTTCGCAGATGTCTTGTTACTCCCGAATGGAATGTCAAAGGTGGGAACTACTGTGAACGATAGTGGATGATTTGGTTTATTTCCTTTTGTGGGCTTCTTGACGGATGTGGATTGACGGGGAAGGACACGGTCGTCCGCGGGTTATTGTAGGGATGCGGGTATGTTTCTCCTTTTATTTTATTTTCTCTTCTCCCTCTCATTTTTACTTTAATGTATCTCACATTTAAGGTCCTCTACTAATGACGTCTATTAGGATTGTGGAATATGCCACAAGGGATCAAGCGCAAACTGCTGTTAACACCCTCAGCAATCAAAATTTAATGGGTAGATTAGTCTACGTTCGCGAGGTAAATCCGGGCAAGCTCACGTCTATGAAAAATCACTTATCGTGCAACTCTTTGAGATAGGATCGTGAAGCCGAGCCTCGATTCACTGGACAACAGAGTGTCCGTCCAACCTATGGTGGTGGACCCGGCGGACCCGGCGGACCCGGCGGACCTGGCGGCTATCCCGGCGGATACAACGCCCCCACCGGAGGCCCTCCTCCTGGCGGTATTCCTGGGGCTGGCGGTCGCCAAATCTACGTGTCCAATGTGAGTAATGATAGATAAATATAACCACTGGCCCCCAAGTTTGAAACTAATAAAAATAATAAGCTCCCGTACACAGTCGGCTGGCAGGACTTGAAAGACCTGTTCCGTCAATCTGGTCAGTATTCTCCCCATAAAAACACTAATTTTGAACGAAATTCCTGTTGCAATAATTGGACCCTCTTGGTCATACGCTGATCCAGCTTTCACAGGCTCTGTTGTTCGTGCTGATGTTCATATTGGCCCTGATGGGCGGCCTAAGGGCAGCGGAGTCGTGGCTTTTGAGACGCCAGAAGACGCGCGCCAAGCCATCCAGCAATTCAATGCCTATGAATGGCAGGGCCGTCAGTTGGAGGTTAGAGAGGATCGCTTTGCTGGCTCATCTGGCGGATTTGTCGGAGGCCGTGGCGGGTTCCCTGGTGCTCGTGGTGGGTTTGGTGGCGGCTTCGGCCGCGGCGGTTTTGGCGGCCGTGGAGGGTTCGCGGGAGGCTATGGTGGAGGTCGTGGTGGCTTTGGCGGTGGTGCTGGGGGCGGTTACAGCGGAGCACCTACCTCTGGAGTTGGTGACAACAGTTACGCTTCAGTACCTCCTAATGACTTCACAGATCACGCTACTAGCGGAGGAGAGCGTAGCTCTACTATTTACGTCCGTAATGTGAGAGCCGTCCACCCCAGTTCCTTCTCATTCACAAACACTCACAATTTCATAGCTCCCTTGGTCAACTAGCAACGACGATCTAGTTGAGTTGTTCAATACTATTGGCAAGGTTGAGCGTGCCGAGATCCAGTATGAGCCGAACGGCCGTTCTAGAGGAACTGGTGTTGTTCTGTTCGACAACGCTGATAACGCAGAAACAGCCATTAGTATGACCCTCCCATTTAAGATAATTTCCTTACCCCGAGGCAACCTTACTGACATTCTACAGCTAAGTTTTCAGGCTACCTGTATGGTGGTCGTCCGCTAGGATTGACCTTTGTTAAATACACCACCAATACTTTTAACAACGGCGGCGGAGATGCTATGGAGGTAACTGAGCCAACTTTGACTCAGGATCAAATCATGTAAGCGGGCACTTGGGTGAAACTTGATCTTAAATTTCAAGGCTTGCACGAATATTGTTTGTTCAGTGTTTTAGTGTCCTAGCTTGTTTTAGTTTGCCAAATGGGAAAATCATGTGTCAGGGTTTCCAGGCCGGCGCTGCCTTGTTTTTTTTGTATTTCGATTCTTAGTCTTGTGTTTCTAGCTTTTTACTTTGCGTCAGAAAAAAAAATTGGGGAAGAAAATGGGGCAAGGACGAAAGTACCAGATGTTACGGCGGTCGTTTGTTCTTTGAGACAGCACATCTTTAATCGCGAATCATCACACTCGCGATAATCATTAAGCAAGGAAACCCGATCGCTATTTACTTGTAACCTATAATTATCATAGGACAAAGAAATCATCATAAATGTCTGCTTAAATCCAACGTTTTGATGTTCCTTGTCCGGCCAAGTCCCTTATCATTCGTGTGACCGGCAACACGAATAGTGCAAAGTGTAGATTCTGGTGTGGGCAAAAGCATGGGGCCACCGCATCCCTCCCCCTGAGGCTCTCACATCGCGCCCTGTTTTTCGCGCGTTTCGTTGACGCGTTCTCCCTTAAGTCTGTGTTTTCGCATCGATTTTTGCGACTTGGCCCACCAGATTTGATTCGGGACAATCAAAATGGCCCCACCTCACTTGCAGGATGCAGCACCGAGTTCTTTCTATCTTGATTCTCTTGGAGAAGGCGAGGCACCTGTTGATAGTGGTGTTGGATCCAGCCTGCCATCTAAGCAGAGCTCCAAGGCACTCGACTCCAGCGACACCGACGGAATTCAACAAAAAGCTGCTGCTGCGAAAAGAGGCAGGAAACGAAACTACGACGAGATAAAGTCCTCTCGATTCCAAGATGAAGCCGGGCCGAATCTTAACCTTGAAGCCGTTGCGGAAGTTGGTGAGGGATTGGGTGAAACAACAGAAGTTTCCGTTTTTGAGGGCAGGCGAACCTTCACAGGTGTCCAGGTGCCATACCCAGTATATCCAAGATCTCAGTTCGAAGGGTATCAACACGAACTGCCTAAAGAGAAGGAGAGGACAGTTATTGATGACTTCCAAGTAGGTGATCAAGCTGGGGAGAGGACTTAATATCGGCCTCTTTGCTAACATGAATTGCAGGCAAACGAAGAAAGTAACAGCAATGACTCTGACGATCCTGAATTCTTCCATTCATACCTTCTGGAAGATTTCTCCATCTATTTCCCACCTTATGCGAAACGTCTCCGAAATGAACACATTTGCCTTTCCAACATAGTTACCAGAGGGTTCGATCTTATGTTTGATGGTGTCCTGTCCGACGGCAAGCAGCGGCGATATGTGGAAGGGATTTCTTTTAAAGATCTCTCCGTAGGAAATTATACCGACCTGCAGAAGCACGATGTATCAAAGAATGTGTGGATAAAGAGTAAGCTGAATTCCCGCAGCAACATTTGGTACGAGTTGGGCACTCCATCAAGTGCTTATGAGAAGTACTGGTCACCCTTTGTGTGGATAGCCAACTTTGGCAAACATTTTGTGTACGTCACCCCCCCCCCCCTTGCTTTCGTCTGATGTTTATTTAACTGATGTGGTCCGTGCACGTATCAGAGACTACCTGACAGAGCATGAATTTGTAGTGCTCCTAGACTTTAAGTACAAGTTCTCTAAATGGATCAAGACACATCATGCAGGGCACGAGGGCTTCGATAGCTGGTACAATGAATACGGAAAGGACGATTTCCGACAGGCCGTGGCGGTTCACAGAGACTGGCTCTGGAACCAGACATGCAATTTTTCCATGGCTCTTTCCGCTAGATACGTCTGGAATGAGGTATTGCACCTTAAGTCCGTCAAGCCGGCAACATCAGGCTTCATAGAGCAAACCGTGGTCACGCCTTATGTGTATCAGTGTTTTGAACACATGTTCGGAGATAAAATGATGGTTGTTAAACCCCCAACGGAGATTAATACACCTGCGATGTTTGTGGGTGTTGAAATCCCAAGTCCAAAAAGAGCAAAACGTGACAAAAACGGAAATCTTGCCAAGTTGGAGTCAGTACATGTTAAAGTTGGCGATGTCATAGCTATCCAGAAAGACGAGGGGACCGAATGGCAAAGCACTAGCAATACCTGGTATGCCTATGTCCAGTCCATTCAGTATAGCAAAAAGGACCCCATAACGCCTCATGCCTTGGATGTTATATGGCTTTATGCCCCTTCTGACACAACCCTTGCAAAGGAGAGATATCCTTTCAAAAACGAGGTGAGCGATGGACTCCCCAAGACCAATGCATAGGTGGCGGCTGGCTAATCGATACAGTTATTCTTCTCAGACCATTGTAACTGTAGTGAGGACAAATTGTTTGTCGCAGATGTCCTCACTACACTCTCAGTAAGGTTCTTTGAGGGACCGGACGAGGGTGAAGAATATTTTATTCGCCAAAAGTACCGTAGCGGTGATCCAGCATTCTTGACCTTGGCTAAAGAAGACCTTGCTGGATGCAGGCATAAGAGGGTCTTAAAATCCCCATTTCAGACTATAGCATCCCAATATCAACTAGGGGATACGGTTCTCGTTGGAGCAGTTCTTGATGGGAAGGACATACTAGACCCGGTTGAAATAGTCCACTTTGACAAAGTAGGGTGCGAGATCCATGTGAGAGTCTTGGGGCGCCGTAGCATACTAGAAGATGATAGCAAAGCTCGGCCAAACGAGCTCCTATACACCGATAAAGTAGTGTCTATTAACCCACAATTCGTCCACAGACGCTGCCATGTCCGCTTTGTCCTGGAGGAGGATGTGAATGTAGGGAAAGTTCCGTCTCCATACGATCGTGATGGCACAGGAGACTGTTTTTATATCTCTTCTTTCCTCTTGGGTACTATTCAAGCTTTCAAGCAAGGGCAGTTTCCCACGACTCTGCATCAAGGATATGATCCAGATGCTCCGCCTCCACCCGATACTTCAATTCTTAACGGACTGGACTTGTTTTGTGGAGGAGGGAACTTTGGGAGAGGTATCGAGGAAGGGGGAGTGGTCAACATGAAATGGGCGGTCGACATTGACCAACCTGCTATTCATACATATGGGGCAAACCTCCGGACACCCGATGAAACTGCTCTGTACTTTGGAAGCATTAATAATTATCTGCGTGATGCCATCCTGGGGAAACACAACTTCATTATTCCTGGACCCGTAAGAACCCCATCTCTCCCATCTGAATCCAGTCCCTAACAAAACGTAGGAGGAAGTCGGCTTCATCAGCGCCGGATCACCTTGTCAAGGTTTTTCCAACGCAAACAACAACAAGTTCAGCGAGAGGTCGCTGCGCAATTGCTCACTCATTGCATCTGTAGCCACCGCTGTGGATTTCTATCGGCCCGCGTATGCACTCCTAGAGAACGTCCACGGCATGGCAACTACCCGTACCATGCCAGACAAACGCCAGATCAACGTCTTTTCGCAGCTTCTATGCTGTCTCGTAGGAATGGGATACCAATGCCAGCAGTTTACACTCGATGCTTGGTCCTTTGGCAGCCCGCAATCTCGTACACGGCTGTTCCTAAGCATCGCCGCGCCCGGGCAAAGGCTCCCACCCCGCCCCCCTCGTAGCCACGAACACCCCGAGACAATCCGCGACCTTTCCCTTTTCAAGGCCCCCAACGGGTTGAAGTTTGGAGGTAGGGAGCTTGACGGTCCATGCGTTTTCCCAGTGACCACTTCGAGAACCGGTTTTGGTGACCTCCCCGATCTGGGCAACAACCATGTCGGTATCTGTATCCCGTACCCAGACCATCGCGCCTCCAGGACAGAATCCCACAGAACCCGCACAATCATGGCCAACGTCCCGAAATTTGGCAACAGCGTTCACCAAAATTCGTGGCGTGCTGCCGTAAAGGCGGGACGCATGCCGAAGGGCTGTGGCTACGAACATTCGATTTCTGCATACAAGACCCGTGACGGGTGTAAGACATGGTCCCGCATCATGGGAAATGCCCTCTGCAGGACTATCACTACTACTTTGACCCCGCAATGCTCATACACTGGACAGTGGGTGCACTACGATCAAGACCGCCTCATCACCGTTATGGAGGCGAGGCGTGCGCAGAGCTTCCCCGACGATGAGGTCCTGGTTGGTAATGCATCACAGGCGTTCAAGATTGTGGGTAACAGTGTGGCAAGGAGTGTGGCGCTGGCGTGGGGCCTTGCGATCAGGTATGCGTACTTGAACCAAATTATAGAGGACGAGTTGCCGGAGGACGAGCCAGAGGAAAAGTTGCCGGAGGTGATGATGATGATGATGGACGACGACTTGGCCTAGCCTCCTGCCCGTTGGCCACGTTTTCTAAAAGAAAAAAAAAAGAAAGAAAAAGAAGTTCCAAGGAACTTGTACCCTTTCCTTTCCACTGTTCTTGACAACAGCTGGTGTTGTAGAAGTATCTGAACGATATTGGAGTTTTTCGTTTTGTGTCCCCCCCTTTCCCCCACATTATTTACTTCTAGTTACACAATTGTATTCCTTTCTTTACATTTCCCATACCCATGGTTATCCTACTATTGTTTCTGTCAAGCTTGCTGTTGGGTTCTGTCTGTCAATAGAGAGAGCGCGTAATGGGACGCGGCTCTGGAGTTGTTATTTTTGTCTCGCTCTTGTTTTTGTTTGGCTGAGTCACGCTTGTTCTCTCCTTTTTTCTTTTATGCGGTAATGAGGGATGGGGTCGATGGGCGGTGAATGATACATAAGCGATAATGCAGATTAATCGAAAGAAAGAAAGAAAAGAAGAAAAATAACGAGAGAGGGGTAGGTATAGAATTTTATCATGGGGCTTACGGGTTTGGGGGTTTGGTAGTGAATTAGTGCGGTGAGCGGTTTGGGTAGACACTCGAGGGTATTTAGAAGTTTCTGTAGCCATTGGGGCGAGGCGAAGTGAAGTTAGGTCAGGCGCGGGGGCGGGGAGGGGAAGAAAGTGGTTGAGGCGATCATTGACATGTCTGGTCCGTGCACATTGCAACAAACAACTGTGGCAGGAACCAGAGTAACAATTTCAATGACAATGTCCTCCCTCTATCTCACTGGTGACAATATGCTTTCACCAGCAATATTTTGTCTACGCACACACCCCTATGTGAGACAATGCCGGTGGAAGTAAAATCAAGAGGTGGAAAGAACAAAGGCTAGGTTGTGGGACGTGCAGCCGCCCGCGTGCTCTACCCCGGTCTGGGTATGAGAATGGGTCGCTTGACACGAATAGGTATTATATTATGCTCATCTCCGGGTTAGAGGCATGTGATAACTGCTTGCCCTAAAAACAATACTTTGGAAGAGAAACAGTTACACAGGAAGAAAGATGCTAGTAAAGAGCAAATAACTTTTGTATGTACATTACATACACACGGCGGCAAATACATGTAGTGTGTGGTATTTGGGACCATGTGGACTTTGTGTTAAATAGTAAATACCCCATTCACTTCCTACCCTTCTTTCCGGCCTTGATGCTGCCCTCGAAGCCCGGACGGCTCTTTTTCGGCCCAGGCTTTTTCTTCTTTTCGGGCGATCTGCCGGTGCCTGGCGTTCTTGGGGCTGGCATTTTTATAGCCGGTGTCGTACTTGCAGCCTTATCCGCTGTAGGTGTCTTTACGACCGCAGATGTCACCGCCGGCGTAGCCTTATTCACACTGGTCTTCACGACGGGAGGAGTCACCATCGCCGCCGCTGCTGGCGTAGCAAACAGAGGCACCGGTGTCCCCCTCACTGGCGTTCCCGGCACCGGTGTCCCCACCACGACCTCACTATTACCCGTATCTTTATCCCGCTGAGCCTTCAGCAAGCGCGCCTCCTTCTTCCGCTCCTTCCTCGCCTGTGCCTCCTCTTTTCTGCGCGCGGCCATAAGCTCATTACGGTTTCGGGCGGGGGTATCAGCGTTACGGTTGGCGCGCAGGGCCTGGATTCGGGCCTCAAGGCGTGCTTTCTGTTCCTGCTTTTTATCAGCTGTTGACGGTGTCGCTGGGGTATTTGTGGTGGGTTTCGGGGTAGTTGAAGAGGCAGCGAGCGGATGTGGTGGTGATGGGAGGGGGGGAGCAGTAAGGTCCATACTGAATGTGAACCCCGTCAGCTGTATCTCCTCAGCGTGATCATCGTCGTCGTTTTCGTCGGCCGCGGGCTTGGCTTTCGTGTCCTTCTTAGGCGTTTTGTCTTTGTCTTTGTCTTGCTTCTCCTTGTCTCTCTTTCCCTTGGCTTGCTGCTTCTTCTGCTTTTTGGTCGATGGCTCCTCGCCTGCGGGCTCGTTCCGGACCTCGAGTACGGCTGTGTCGTTGACTGGTGACTTGGACGTAGATGCACCTTCCAGGTGCTGACGGGCAAAGTCAGAGGTGCTGATTATGGCGTCTGGGTCGAGCTTGGAGCGCTTGGCGCGCGCCGACTCAGATTTTGTTTGTTTGCGTTTGTTCCAGTTGGACTGTTTGGGGGACGGGGGGGAGGGTTAGTTAGTGTGTAGACATGATGAGAAGAACAGGGGAAACGGTCTATAGAGTGATAGATGGTAACTGAGTATAATGAAGTGGGGGGAAACATACGCTCCCATCCCCCACGCTAAAGTAATTCTTTGCCGGTATGAGGTTCAGTAGCTGCGTGAATGCCTCCGAGTGCCGTCGGAGTCGCTCCTAATCTCACGCATAAGTCCAGCCCAGTTCAATCTCCCTGTTCGCTGGGTCAAGGCAAGAAATACCTCTAGGTCTGTAGCTGTAGTGATCGTTCTTATTGACGCCATTGTGAGCTGTGACGGGGGTAGTCGACGGTTCTGTTATGGGCGACGTGGAGAATTCGAGACTTGAAGATTTGAAGATTGAAGATTGTGGTATGCATGCCAAGGCTGCTGTGGATGTAGGATGCTAGCCGTCTTGGGATGGTGCGGTGGGGAAATGATAGGTGCGCTACATTTAAAGCCGGGTGGGTTATGGCGGTAACGCAGATATCAAGGATTAAAAGGATTAAGGATTAAGGTGGTGGATGAAACTAGAATAAAATGATTAAATGAGGTGGATGCAGTTGGGAGAACCTTGGTCGAGACTTTAAGGTTTCGATTTGAACGGGTCGGGGTTGGATACAGATACGAGGACTGTGAGTTGTCGAATGAACTTCTGATAGAAGATAACAAACAGCTGTCATGGAACTAACTAACTAGAGTCGACAGATGAGTAACCTGCTACATGAGAATGTCGTGGTTATGCGTACTAAAGCGGCCAATTTGAAGCAAACTCTCTTCCTCTGACAGTTCCAGGACCATGTTTCCATAAGAGGAAAAAAGAGTGAGAAGAAAAAAAAAGAGAAAAAAAAGAAAAGGAAAAAAAGAAAAGGAAAAAAAGAAAAGGAAAAAAATCATTACCACTTCCCAAGCCGTATTCAAGCATACAATCCCATGCCATACCTCAAATAAAGTAACGAAAATAAAATAATTAACACCAAACACCCCCATTACCCATCCTACCGAAGGAGAGAAAAAAAAAAAAAACCCAATGCCCACAGCTACATGTCATTTCATGCGCAGTCTGTGACCTTCAGTAAAGTCTGGGAATGCAAAGAACCACGAAACTTAGCACAAAAATACCTAAACCTCATCCTTATACAACTTCGCATCCGTCAACGGCACATACATCACGCCGTACTGCTTGTCTTTCGTCACTTTCCCTTTCTCGTCTTTATGCACGACCCAGATGTACTGTCCCATGAAACCGTTGTCGACCGGTATGAACATGCTATCAAAAGACCTCTATTATTAGTCTCTACGTCTATATGCAGCTGTAAATCTCCCTTCCACCGCCCCACCTTCTCGCAGGAAATAGGGAGAAACTTACCGCCCCGGACTATTCAGCTGATCAATAAGGCAGGGATGGATCTCTGCGGCGGCGGCACCAACGTGGATGGCATCGTAGGGGCCTTTCCTACTCTTTAGCACACTCAATATACAAATAAAGAGAGAAATCCGTACCGCCCTCAGCCCACCCCAGTCTCCCATCAGCCTTCACCATTTTGATAGTGCCCTCGTCAAGCATACGCGCGTGCGTGGGGTCTTTGCGCAAGTTGGAAACCCCCATATCACAGAGCTGCTGGATGTGCTCGACGCCGACGACTTTGCCACCGGGTGCGACCTGGATCATAAAAGACACCAAGTTTAGCTGTGAGGGGCTTACGGCGGGGATTACATGCTATAGGTTAGGTAATGAAGAAATTGAGGACGGGAATAGAGGAATAGTAGAATTTTTATGGGAAGTGGATGAATTGCTGGGAAGCAGAGAGAAACTAACAAGATGCGCAAATATAGCAGTCAAATACCCGCTGCCGCTGCCTATATCGAGTACCTTCTTTCCGGGGCCTAGCAACGGGAGGAGCGCTTCTGCGGCCTGGGGTAAGCTGGTTAGAACTATCTGCAGAGTGCCTGTAGAGTGGGAGGTTTGGGGCCACGATATCCCCACCGTGTCCGCACTATGGGGGTAATTAAGAACGAGGAAGCGGATAGACGTACGTTTGCGTGTATATGCGGCGCTGCATCCATAGCCGTTCAATTAGCCATGATTCTAAAGCTTTATATTCACCGCAATCATTGACCTTGGACTCCTCAAAACCTCAAACTGCACTACACTTCCCCATACACCCTACAAATTCCCCTACACACTCCCCAACACCCCACATGCCCATTATATTTCCCACAAAAACTACACATAGAAATTTCACACAGAGATCGAAAACATACCGGAGATGGTCGCATCATACCCAATCCTCTGCGGCGAGTCCTCATAGGGCGAGATCGGGCTGAAATGCGCTCTATCGACCTACACCTCTCCAGTATAAGCTCTCAGCCTTCTCTCTCTCGCAGAAAGCCACAGAAAGTCGCAGAAAGTCGCAGAAAGTCGCAGAAAGTCGCAGAAAGTCGCAGAAAGTCGCAGAAAGTCGCAGAAAGTCGCAGAAAGTCGCAGAAAGTCGCAGAAAGTCGCAGAAAGGGCATTTACGGGAAGATTTAAATGTGAGGAGAGGGTGATAGTACACTCTGAAACGCCCCCTTCACGGCCGGGCTCTTGACAAGGCTGTGACGCCATAAATTCGCGATGAGGCCCTCGTTAGTGGTGGAGGAACAGCGCCAGGACATTTTAGAACGGAGCCTTGTCAGTCACTATGGGGTCGTGCGGGGATGTTTTTGGGAGCCTTGTGTGAAGTGCTTCGTATCAAGTAGTTGGATGTGGAGAAGGCTCCCGTACTACGGTTGAGTGTCAATTGGAGTGAAGCTTGTTGGCGCTTGTTGGAACTGCTTCTAGAATCTAAGCTCTCAGTAGCTGCCTGGTTGCTCGTAGAGTACACGCACTGTAGTTAGCTGCTAGGTACGTATGCAGTAATTTATGTATTGACTGATTAATCGATCAATCGCTCTCGCATCCGGTCTCTGAACGCGGCGGGGTAAGATATTAATACCACTTTACCAGCCGGTCGGTACCACCCACCCCGCAGCCTGGTGGGCGTCCTCTACATCTCGAGGCGTGACGCCCCCTCAGCGTCATTGTTGCACCACCCCGGATGCGCGGCGCGCCCCGGGATTAGTTGCATACGTCTCATGCTGTACTCCGCAACACGACATGATGATTTGGGCAGAGAGGATGTATTATGTAGATGCTTCTAACCTGCCAACCAGCTAGGTAGCTACATATTTTATTCGCTCGTTATTTCTCCAATTACATGTCTTTGCCCGTACGTGAGGAGGTCAAGCAAGCAGGGGGAAGTAAAGAAGGAATCAGATAAGGAAATGGAATGAAGCAAAAATAGAGAAACCATTTTATAATACATGTATATTCCCACGGCTCATTATGTCTACTACGAACGCAACACAGAACGGAGCTTGATAGAATAATGCCATTAATGGAGGGCGAAAAAGAGCAAGGAGAGGGGGAGAATTGCTTATATAGCAGCGGGGGTGATACTGAGCCTGCGAACAAAGAGAATTGGGGGAGTGGGGGGGAAACAGCTATGAAACTGGAGCAAAACTATACCAACCTAGACCCAACCTTAAAACCCATGCTGCACCAAAAAAAGAGGACGAAAAAAAAAGAGCGGGGGTGAAAACAAGAGCGTGCCAAAGAATAGCCTAAATGCATGGAGTAGAGAGGGCCGGTGAATGATACCCTTCGTTCGCAACTGTCCACTCTACGCTCATTTACAAAATAAGACTGGGAGAAATTCAAGCAGCTAGAGAAAGGCTGTTGTATTTATACTGCTCTTGCAGAGTCCTCGTTTTCAGCAATGATGGCCGTGCCGAGTCCGCGGTCTGGACTCGACAGCACCACTTGCTCCATTTGACGGGCCTGTAGAAAATTTCGCACAGATCTAATGAGGATAAACCACCCAACGATCATGAGGATGTAGCTCAAGTATTCGTTCTTGCCAATGCTATCGCTAGCACCGGTGTCAACCATATCTTGCGCGCTTAGATCATAGGAATTCGGTGATTGAGGTTCGCTCTCGGATGGCGGGGAAGTTCCACCAAAATCATCGCTTCGGGAGCGCATGTAAAACCCATATTGGATCAGGGTGATACCCAAGCCTGCGCGTGAACCGTTCTTAGCTGCGTGAGTCGTATGAAGCAGGTACGTGAGTAAGAATCCGACAAACTGGAACGACATGGAAACTGAGGTGGAGTTAGCAGGTCCACATGGAGAAATGAAGTCGGCGAAATAACATACTCATTGCATTCCAGATAAAGGCAAATACGGAGCCTACGGGTAATCCATCAATAAAGACCTCGTCACTAGCCATGCCAGGAGCAAGGATGGTAGTTTCCCAATATGGCGGGGTGGCATCGGCGGCAGCTTGTTCGTACGTCTAACCATGCAAAGTATATAATCGTTAGTTGATCCCAAAGCCCTTACCCGCTTGACCCTTGCCCAGCAAAAGCTTACCGGTGGATGCTCCTCGACTTTCTCCCCGACCGTAGGTTTTGCGCTGATATTAGCGAATACTCCATCTGTCTGCCCGCCCCCAAAAACCCTTCCTCCCGTAATCCCTCTAGCTGCCGAACCAGCCTGTGTGGTGCTCGATGCTGTCGAGACCAAAGGTATTGATTCCCTGAAATTCGCATTCTGCGACCCGCGCACATTCCTCATATCATCATCGTCGTCGCTTGGGCTATCGAAAGAATCCGAGAGCTCGGTATTTGGCTCCGATACTTCCTGGAGTGATCGGAATGATGGAGGCGCGGAGTTCGGGACCGATATGACGGCGCGAGTTGATGAGGCGTTGGCCCGAGAGCTTGTTATGTTGCCATGGACGTCGAGATCCTCATCTTCGTGAGCAACCTAGTGGGGGGTTGGATGCGTTGTTAGTAACAGTAATGCGCGCACGTCTACAACTCTCCAACATGTGATATCAGGGGGTACTTACTCTCTCGTATCTAGGACCCATGATATGGAAAAGTGGAGTGGGTTTATATTCTATATGAAAGAGACAAATGGCGAGATAAACGATGGCTAGTGAGAAGCTTATGAAAGGCGAGGGGTTAGAAATGTGCGTCGGGCGGCGGTGGTAGCAGTAAAGTATGGTTTAAGAAGAAGCCTTACACTGACCGGGGAGCAAGGTAAGTATAGAAAAGGGTTGAAGTTTAGCAGAAGGCGATGGTGAAACGTCTAAGCGTTGAGGCACGTACCATGATTATATAACCTAGGTGTTTCCTGAAACAGACCAAGTACGCATAGCCAAGAAGCACCTTTCAAGATGCTCCGCCACAACTCCTGGAACGTTCTCCAAATTGAATCCGCCCCAACTTCTTAAATCCTTTGAACCCCCGCTATGACTGGTCTGTTTCGCACAGGCTATATTATCTAAGGGGCACGATTATGATACATCATATACTTACAAATTTCTCACTTGGGTGGTTGAACTCAATTGCCGAGTGATAGCTGGTGCTGTCAGTTAGATATATGATTCCCCCTTTAACTACAGACATAGCTTGAACTTTTTTTTCTGGAGCGGAAAAAAAAATGCATGTTTTAGACTCACTGATACATGTATCTTTAAATAGAATTAACCTCACTTGCAAATTGCTGCACGCTGTGGTATTTACGATCCTATAAAGGTACCAGAGGCTCGCGGGGAGGGGGGGGGGGGTGTTATTCCAGGCGTTGTTCAACTTGATGGTTTTCTGCTTTATATAGAGTTAAGTCGAAACCTCCATATATTGTATCCAATAGTTTCTGCGTCGACACAGTGATAGCAGGCTGTTTAACACTACGAAATTCTAGGTGTTTCAAGAAGGGAAAAGACTTGTTACCAGTATAACTGTATTCAAGCCCCAAAGCCAGATGACTCTCTGTCCGATTCGTCAAGATTGGAGGAACCCCACTGGCTAATGCCACTACAAAATTCTCCAGGATCAGGTAGGGGTGGCTAATAAGTCAAAAGTACTCTCATCTATCCTGAGAGGGCGTTCCACCAGATTTCTAGAAGATGGAGGGGGTTTGCAGGAACGGATGCGGCTGCTTGGGAGATCAGATTGCGACGTTGTAGCGTGGTGACGTGGGGTTGGAGCGCATCCCGCACTTACACTAATGCAGCTGGAGACTTGGCAGGTGCACGGACCACCTAGAATCACGAAACCTCGTTTGTCTCGAACAACGGAGTCGATCGACTTGCACTTAGGTCGTCTGAAGAACATCAAGCAAATACTTCGACATTCTCAAAGCTTAACTAATGTCCAGTTCGATATCGGAATCACTCGGGCCGGGGGTTGCGATAACTTGACTCTCATAACGTACGCAGTCATCGGATTATCGATATAAATCGTGGAGAGGTCTCAACTGAGCTACAGATCACACCATGGAGCATTGCTTCATCGCCACAGCGGCCACACTCACGCAGAATAAGCATGAGCTTGAGCCACTAGATCCTCTAGTCTAGGGACAGGGATTTTTACACGGCCTGAGTAGGTGCAGTCCCGGTTAAACAACTCCGTTTAAGATTTCTGGGACAACACTTTAGGGTTCTGCAGGCTCCAGAGGGGGTTTTAAAGGACGTGTACACATCCTCGCTGGTGCGGACCGGCATGGCAAGGGAACACAAATTGTCATTTTCCAACCAGCCGTGTTTCCCAGGGGTCATTTGTTTGTTTGTTTGTTTGTTTGTTTCTAGATAGAGAAGCGGTGGGTGATTGTATGAGAGTAGGTTAGAGGGCCATGCCATCATCTTCAACTAGACAGACGACCACTCATCGATTAGTGAAGATGAGGATGGGGAGTGGGAGTAATAGAGAACGAAATGAGAGGACTCGAAGGGGAGGAGCATCTCCCCCACCCCAAGGCTGCGGATTGCTATTGCTGTGGGCGTTTTATGGTAGGCGTCTATTCTGCATGTATCTTTGCAGAGGTTCGTGGAACTCAACCTACGGCCACTTATCATCCCAAGTACCCACATCTGGTGTTGCTTTCTGTTGCCATCCATGAACACAAATCTATCTATCTTTTGCCAGTGCAAAGCAAATGAGCGTTGGCTAGGAAGAGGTCGTTGTCATTCCCTATTTATTTTTTTTTCCCTTTTTCTTTTCCCACTCCTTCTGCCACTGACGTTCTGAAGGCTCTACTGCTGCTCCTGAATTTCCCCGGCCACGCAACCCAAACCCTTTCTTTTCCATCTTGTACGAGCTCCATCTCCTTTCTCTTGCTTGTCTTTGTCTTTTATTCTTTCGCTTCCTCTTCGTTCGTTTCCCCTCGCCTCATTCTCCATCTCTTCGCCCCCCTCCTCCCCATCACAACACAACAACCCTTTTTCTCAGTCGCCATCGTATCTCCGTTGCGATTAAAACCCCAGATCACCCTTTTGTCTTCAATTATCCCCAAAATAATTCTAAAAAGAAGAACAAGAGAATAAGTGAAAATTAGGAAGTCTAAGAGAGATAAAAAAAAAAAATCCCGGACTCCCGGACTCCCGAAAATACCCTCCCCGTTCCCCAAACAACTATTCTCGATCTGTTGGACGAAGGAATAGCCCTTCATGTCAGCGTCGTTTGGGAGTCCCTCTTCCGTGCACCCTCGTGTTCACCCGTCGTCGTCAAAGTCCAATTCATCAACCCATGGTGTTGTCACGACCGCGGATCCCAAGTCAACAACCCTTTCTTCTGCTTCTGCTTCGCGAAGTACTAACAACACCTTGCCGTTGTCGTCCTCCTCCACAACTATATCCCCTTCATCTCACCCACATCGTCAACCCAAATACCCACAAGATGCTGCTACTACAAACCCAACACAGTCAACTTCTTCCCGTAACAAAAAAACTATAACATATCGTCACTCAACTGGCCAATCAGAACAATCACGCCACGAAGTTATCAACTTGGATTCCGACACGGAAACGAGCAGTTCTTCCAAGAAAAATAGCAACTCTTCTCTTACATCTACAAGAAATCGACAGAGTCTTCAGCCCCCTTACGACCCGATCCCACGTGGTTCTACAACCTCTACAAAGCCTGCTCACCGTGCTTCCGCATCACCTTCTATAGCGTCTTTAATCGATCCCCAACCACCCCCGCCCCAATTGGGCACAGCGCCCATTGAAAATCCGCTTACTAACTCTCCGACATTGTCATACGTTACTGGCGTTCCGGAAAAGAATGTAATGAAAGTTGAAAACATCTCCAGATCAACCGATAACGGCGAGCCCTCCAATCGCTCGCCAAAGTCTAAACCGGGGACTGCTCCTTCTTCGGCTGCACCGTCGCCAAAACCTCACCGCGCAGTCCCCGCTTCAACGTCTGGAAACGGATTGCTCGGAGGTGTTCTGCCTGGCGTCTCTGGGAGCAAAGAAGCGGAGCCACAACTTCCAAACATCCATATACATGTTCCGCTCAATGGTGAGAATAACAAATATATCAACTTTACCAAACTGGCAGAGGAACGTTACGGATGGGCCGCTTTGAATCCAAGGCTCGCAAAAGCCAGAGAGAGGATGATGAGAGGGGACAATAGTGGAGATGAGATGATGCTGGATGGATCAGAATCAGAATCGAACATGGAAATTGACAAACCTGTGGGAGGTGCTGATTCTGCGGCGGAGGGAAAGAAGTTGCGGAAAAAGAGGAAGAATCAGGATATTTACGATAAGAATGACCCGTTTATTGATGACACGGAGATGCTATGGGAGGAACAGGCTGCCGCGTCTAAGGACGGCTTCTTTGTCTACAGTGGACCCCTGGTCCCAGAAGGGGAAAAGCCCCAAATCGAGAGGTAATATTTCCCATCACATGATGTATAAAAACGCTCCGGGGAAAGGCATTGACATATTATAGGGCCGACGGAACTGTGAAGAGGGGTAGGGGCCGCGCTCGTGGGACTGCCGCTCGTGGTACTACATCTACACGTGGTGCAACTATTCGGAAGCCTCGTATGTCTAAAAAGGATAAAGAAAAGATGGAGAAGGAGAAGGAAGAAAGGGAGAGGTTCTCACAAATTGTTGCGAAAGCTACTGCTGGACAATAAGCTGGAGCTCTTACAAATGTGGCCTTATAATCTTTCCAGCTTTCCAAGTTTCAATTCTTTCTCATCATTTGCTATTCGTTCTTTCACTTCAAGTGAATACTTGGCCAACATCGTTTCTTTTATTTTTAATTCTGTATTCCTAGTTCTTTGGGAGGTGGGGTGAGGGAGGGATGATCACATTTGTATAACTAGATACGAGATACTACGTACTGATAGGCGTTTAAGATTATTCATATCTTTTAAGAGAAGGGTCAAATGCGTGGATACCTAGATACCTATAATAGCTGCTGGAAAGGATTTGGGGGCGACAATAAAGCTCAAGGGAAAATATGGAGCGAATAACAACTACCTTGGGTTTAAACTTCGTGTTTATATATTCAAAAACTTTTAACGCGTGTTGTACTGTTATCTACTATACATGTACATACAATCGATGTATGTACTTAGAAATGGTCCAGAACCCATCGTATTCCTGGGAGCTTCTTTAGCGAGCAACACCAAGGTTGGTTGGTGTCACGGATAGACGCACCAACCGCCCCTGCTATTGTACAGTCGTGTACTACAACCGCCCCACCGCACGTCAGAGCAGAGCCCCCACCTCCACTGCAAGCCAGCCCTAATCAAACAGCTATCGGTTCAACTCGAGAACAGCAACACTGACAGGGAGGTGCCTAAACATCTATGTAAGTGATGCTTACCTGAGATGATGATATACCATGCCATGTACATAGAAATTCTCCAACATTAGATCCGCTCAATCACATCTACTTTTATCACCATCGACTTCACGTTTATTTTCCTATACACCCCTCATTTGCTTGACCATAAAATTCTCTAACACAAGGATAGTCTCCTCTTTTAGTCAAACGAGCTATACACAAAGATGATGGAAGATCTACCAAATCCATCTTTCGCTCCAGGTTTGTTCATATGATATCAACACCTCTCTGATATTTCCCATACTTATGGTTTGAGCTCTAGGTAAAACCGGGCCCCGACTATTGGAAGATCTACTGCAGTACTCGCCACCGCGAAGTGGTGGCCCAAATACCCTCGCGAGCCCGCCTCCACAGTTCAGGCCAGGCAGACAATTCAAACCCTCAAACATCTCCGGACATAAGCACATGCTCTCACAACGTGCAGACGGCTGTGAGCTCCCACTTTCAGACGTACTAGACATTACCAAGCGATACAACGTCGCTGCTATCTGCGATGAGTGCCGGCTACACTTTAATGTCGAAGTAAAATTCACGAAAAGTAAGAAGTATGATGAGTGTAGAATCTGTCCAGCTGATGATCCACTCCACCACTTTCGATATGAGGCGGAGCTTTCGGAGCCAGTAGAACCCACTAAGCAGTACCCAGAAGGGAGATGGGTGGATAAATTAGTCTTCAGTTGTTCGGGACCAACATGTCCGACCATTGTGACAATTACAACGAGGGCTCCAATTCTGAGCCCAGAATTGACACCTTTGCTTGTCGATCTAGAGATCTTGAAGAGACGAATGCAGGACGCCAAAGAAAGCTTCCCACACGTGTTTGACGTGGAGGCTGAGATACTACCAACTACGCCTCACCGTGCGCTTGGAACGCTCTGCACGTATATCAAAAACGTCGCAAGACAAGGAGACCAGAGGCCTATACCTGCGCAGAATCTGAAATTTCTGACAAATATTGGGAGGGATGCGGCAGTGTTGTTGAAGCTGGCCGGATTTACGAATAGTGAGGAGGTATGTGTGAAGTGTGGAAAGTGGTGGGGTTGGGCTGACGGGCAACAGGGTGAAACCTGGAAGCCGCCAAGTTTGGAGATGTTGAATAATCCAGAATCAGGTATATTGGAAAATATGCAAGACATGTTAGAGGAGATTATGATTCTTATGGATCAGTGTAGGCCTGATTGGACCCAGCGTAATTGTCCTCACCCCAGAACTCTTGATGTCAGAAAGCTAACAATGAGGCCTGAAGCGAATGTACGCCAGGGTATTGTAGGAGCAAATAAAGCAATAAAAAGACTTTTGGGAAGTGAGAAATGTAAGGCCTCTGGCGATTTTAGTCAAAATTACCCAAGCTGACTTTTGATTTAGACCCTTGCGCATCCAGCAATTGGACCATAGATCTTACTGCCCCAGAACATCCGTAAGTGAATTGCGACACAATAGGACCTGCCATTGGCTCATCTGACATTTACCATTTTCTGTGTCTTTCAGGTATTATGCTTGCCTTGGAGCAGTTAGGGATTTTGCGGATAACCTCATTTCCTGGGCGTTTGAACGACAGAGCCTGTGCGATCCCGAGAACAAACCCTACTATTTCGAATGTCTTGAAGACCTCGCCCAAGGACGTAATAGCGAGACGCTGAATATCGAAGTTGCAAAGGCACGGTCTAAGGGGGCCTATACTTTAACAGATTTATCGAAAAGCTACAAATATTTCGGTATTGATCCAAACAAATATAACAGTGATGAGGAATTCATCATCGGGTCGTTTGAAAGCCGTATGAGAGACGCGCCGTTACATGGGCACCAAGCAAGAGCCAACTTGAAGATCATTGGACTTGCGTTAAAGAGCCAAAAGATATTCAATGCGTCAGACAAAGGTAATATCATCCATAAAGTAACGGTTATCTGATCTGACATTAAAAGTATTAATATGGGATATCGATACCGCATATCACTGGCTCAATGTCAATTCAGCGACGCCAGATGACTTCATTTTGTCTGCGTACAAAGTTAGAGTAAGAGTTATATAACATTTCTAATTAGAATCTTGTGAATGTTTCTAACGATGAACTAGATTGGTGATAACGCAATGGACGAGAGTACGGGAAAGGAGGCACTGAAAGTCATCGCCGAAACTCGACAGAGCCACGTCTTGCTCACCTTTCTTGAAACAGGCGCAATCGAAACTCCCATGGAGGTTGGAGCTGCATATGCCCTATTCGGAATCGATGACAGGTCGATCTCAGATGATCTAGTTATATCTGTGTTCAATTTCAGGGTAAGTTGAAACTGACCAACTATTTCAGGAAGTCACAAGCTTAACCGTCACAGCTGCAAGATGACCCAAAGCGTATGCAAGAACAGAGAGCAGCACTGAAGGCTATTGCAAATAGCCGTGATAGTGCCAAGATCAAGAACTTTTTAGAAACAGGGCAATCTGACCAGCCTATTCTGGGGTCTGTCGATTCACCTGTTGGCATCGAAAATATCGGGAATACATGCTACTTGAACAGCCTGCTACAGTTCTACTTTACTGTCAAGCCACTACGAGATATGATTCTAGACATTGATAAATACCAAGAGATGGAAGTTACTGATGAAGTAATTGAACGAAAACGGGTTGGTGGAAGGAAAGTCACAGCACAAGAGGTTGAGCGAGCAAAGAGATGTGAGTGATTTTTGATGAATTGAGTTTCGGTGCTAACTTTTGATAGTTGTTCGCTGCCTTCGTACTCTCTATCAAAGTCTGATTGTATCTGCACAGTCATCTGTCACCCCTGAACGTGAGCTGGCTTATCTAGCGCTTGTGAGCTCTAAAGACGAGGCCGAAGACGAGGTGAGGCGTGGGTCGGTGACCGCCGTAGGGCCACCCCCACCTCTTATAAATGTTACGGATGAAAGCGATAAAATGGAAGTTGATCAAAAGCTGGTTCTTACTCCAGAAACTACTACTGATGATGACGCCAGTGAAGCCACTTTGGTTAATGATGACCCTCCACCTCCTTACCCGGGACCCAATGAAGAGGATTATGTTATGGTCAGCATGGACACCAAGACAATCCATTCGGATAATAAGGAAAACTATTCACCAGAAACAGAAGGCCTCATTGCATTTTCTGGGCCGCCAAGGTTTCCTCTTCAGGGTGTAGGTCCCAATGAAGGATCTGGTGGGTTTCAAAAAGGGAAAGGAGTCGAGGCACCATTAACTCCACCACCAGAAGTTCCAGATAGACCGCCACCGCCGGTTCCTCCACGTCCCAAGCGGGGTGAGTCTTCAAAAGTAGATATGATGATGTTCGGGAAACAACAGGATGTCACGGAATGCATCGGAAACGTGCTTTTTCAGCTCGAGGCTGCCATTAAACCCGAGGAGTTTGATGAGAACGGGGAACAAATTGATATCGTGAAGCGGCTATTCTATGGCAAAACAAAACAGACGTTAACATTTCCAAATTCTGTCGAAACTCGTATCAAGGAGGTTAGCATATAGAAAGATATTGTACCTATTGACTATGACATATGCTAATAATGACCAGGAGTTGTTCTCACATCTGCTAGTCAATGTTGCTGAGGGCGATAGAGATATTTACTCGGCCCTTGATAGTAGCTTTGATATTGAACAAGTTGACCTCGAGGGCCGTGAGGCTAGGCGCTATCTTTCAATCAGCCACCTACCACCTATTCTGCAAATTCAAGTCCAAAGAGTTCAATTTGACAGGGAAAGATCCACAGCATACAAGTCGAACTCGCACTTGAAGTTTGACGAGACAATCTATCTGGACAGATATATCGACACGGATAATCATGATTTGAAGGAAAGGCGTGAAAGGTCTTGGCAATGGAAGGAGGAATTAAAAATCCTGGAGAGACGAAAAGCTTCGATGACGAAAACACAAGTAAGACATTCGGAAATTACCTTATATCCACTCATTTCGTTCCTGACTGATATTCAAAGGCTGGTGTCAAACTATCGGAGGCTCTTGACCTTACAAGGGAATGGCTTTCTGGGATTGACAGCACAGAGGATGACATGGAGATAAATCCCACGGTTTTAGCGGAGCTTGAAGAGAGATCAAAAGCAATGAGGAATGAACTTGAAAGTAGGGCCATGTGTTTTTTTTTGCTAATTAATCCCGCTGGCTCTTAGCGGTGGAATGGGGGTATTGCTGTTACAAATACTAATGCCCATTTTGCAGTATTGGAACAGGATATCAAAGACCGCGAGTCTCGCATCAATTTGCAGTTTACGGACTTGCGGAAACACGGTTACCGTATCCACTCCGTATTCATCCATCGCGGTAGGTGCCCTACAACAAAGAGAACTAGCAAAAACCGCAAAAGCTGATAACGGGCGCCCAATAGGTTCGGCAACTTTCGGTCATTACTGGATTTATATTTACGACTACCACAAAAGAGTTTTCCGCAAATATAACGACGGTTATGTTACAGAAGTGAATAATGTATCAGAGGTATTCACGCATGATAGTAACAACAACCCGCCGACTCCATATTTCCTTGGTATATTCCTCCGAGTGTAGCCTTGCCCGATCAATTGCTGATAGCTTCGCGTAGTTTTTGTAAAGGAGGAGGATTGTACAAATCTTATGGAGGCAGTCAGACGGGAAATCATTACAGGATGATGGCGAACTTTTGGACTTGGTGAAGTCGTATTTCTTTTGTCAATATTCTTTTAACATTTGTACCGCCGAATTGTAAATAAAACGTTTCTTTAATGCCTGACTTTTATTGTGTCTGCGAAAGGCAACATCGATCCCGTGGTTCGAGTCAAAAACAATAGTTATTCTTCCTTGGTCCCACTTTGCCAGCCCAATAATAATGGGGCCGTGCGTAGAAGAATATTCAAGGACCGTCTCAATTCCCACTGCATGCATATTACCCAAAGTCACAGCAGCTGTTGCACCCGAGACCTTTCAAGGTCACGTCACAGGCCGTGGAGGCTATTGTTTCCTCATTTTTTTTCTTTCTTTTTCTTTTGCGAAAGATCGCCCACGGCAGCCGCGGAGGAATATTTCAAGACAACACACCGGAGTTTTTTTTCGTTCGCTCTTGAAGCATGTGGGGGCCGAGAATCAGAATCCGGGGGTTTCCCACATGGGGAAATCCCTCCCAACCGCCGCTGCCATCAACAAAAGTGGTGATGAATAAAATGGGTATCGTAACATCCGCAAAGTGAGTCCAAGAGGAACGGGAAACTAGCATGAAAGTGAAAAAAGAAAAGAAGGGCATGGCTGCACGTTGTATCCCACTTATTCTGCACTCGTCGCCGCTGCCTTCTTTTACTTTATTTTTTTGTGAGCTGCGAGGTCATTGTCCACGTGCAATGTGTAGCTGGGTAGAATGGAAACAGAAAGAGGATTTTTCTCTCTCGTGTCTTTTCTTTTTTCGCTCTTGATGCTCAAAACGAATGCTAGTTTATATAGGGGTATGAGCTGGTCGGGAAGCAAATAATAACCTCCCTCTCTTGTATCCACTTCAAGGGGGTTAGGGTGCTTTTTTTTTTCTTGCTTTTTTTTTTTTTTTTTTTTTTTTTTGCAAATTTTGCAAATCCAGATATCCCCAGCAGGATTTTATGCTGTCGAGAAATGATAGGAGCAGGCACCCGAAGCACGCCTGCTAGAGCTTTGTGATACGACGCTCCAAGTACACATATAAATTATTCAGGGTTCTGGGCTCAAGCATAGAGCTGCTGTTGGTGGAGAGTTAGGTGATGCCAGATATGAGCCTGCTTTGTAGTGGCCTCACCAAGATGGAAGTACCTCACGATATTCAAAATCGTCGAGGTATCACCAATTACAGTTCCCAGGTTCAAGATCGATCCGGATCTGGTATTTGCTTGGCAGCTCAAATAGAATACATACCTGATAGAAATATTATTAGCTATGAACCACACTGATTGCTGGTAAGGCTTATTTTTCCATCTCATTGCCCTAAAACTTCTGAGAGATGCTGAGGCGTATTGAAAATTGGGGTTTTGTTTATTGATGCGCATCACATGGTTAACTAATGTGATACCCTACATATGAGCTCGAGTTTGCAATGAATGGTTAAGGCACAAGAATCGGAGCAGGAATATAAATTAAGGGCCCCTCCCTAGCACACCCTCTAAGGATAGTAGTAGATGTCATGCGGATTATATCCAGGTACGATGCAGTTAGACAGATTAGCGACCGAGCGCTTTTTTCCCGTTCAGCAATCAATTGCCAAAGGCAGCAGCTACACTCGAGACAAAAATAAAGCAAGTTAACAAAACTGAAATTAGAAAATAAAACTCCTAGGTAAAAATTTAACATGAACATGGCAAATGCTTGAACCACTAGATCTTAGTCGGCTAGGTTCTGAATGGGGGATATAATGAATAAAAGAAATAAAAAACCGAACGCCATTCTTCCAATACTGGCCAAAAATGAAGATAGCAAAAAATGAGAAGAAATGAAGGAAAACACCTGATCAACGCCCTTTCTGCCTGTACAATTTACGTTTCCCTGTCATTCCATATATTCGTTTCCCAATAACTCGAGATCATTTAGCAACGTCTTCGGTGTTAACATATTGATACCACGGCCCATCTGCAAGCCCTAGGCCATCATCCGTGCCCAGAGGAGATACCGGGGATGATTTTAGAGGAGAAGGCATCATCTGCGGTGCGCTGGGGTCTGACGAACAATATGATACATCCACGTCAGAGTTTCCACAGAGGGAATATTGATTGATCCCACACAAATCATTAAAGTCATAGGAACCGTAGCTGGGAGATACTGTATCTGGGGCCAGTGTCTTCAAGCCTGCCGCACTAGGATTGAACATAAAGGTAGGGTTTGTATAACCATTCATCAACGATGGGTATAAAGTATCAGTAGGGTCAAGCGCATTATGAAGAAACTGTTGTGTCTCTGGGGGCAATTCAGAAGTCAAGGGGAATCCGAAGGGAAAGTCGTTGTGAGACATGTATGTGGTATGCACTACTGTCTCAGGGGAGGATGTCTGCTCGAATGTAGGTTGTAACACACGGTTTTGAGGTGGCTGAGGTGTAGCTTGTGGCGATACCAATTGATTGGAGTTCACTTGACTGCCAGAGTTCGGGGGAGAACTCATCCTCCTGGTGCTTGACGACGTGGAGGCCTGTGATAATGACGATGTGGCAGGCGGAGCTGCGATAGATGAACGTCGGATGCCTGCGCCTTCCTGTTGATATTGTGGCATTTGTATCCCCTGGGGAACATGCATCTGCACTTGCCTCGCGTAGAGCCTTTGGCCATTAGGAGAAGGGTAGGGTTGCTGGCGAAGTGAAGCATGAGTAGTTTGGATCTGTGGTGAAGGAACACCCGGGGGATGCATCATATGAGGAGTATGCATCAATGTTGCCGGCTGCATCAATTGTTGATGCGACATCATTTGTGGATGTTGCATCATCTGGGAATTTTGCGACATAAATCCAGGCGGATACATGGTGTTTGGGGGATAAGCACTGGCGCCGCGATTGTATTGCATAAACGCTGGGTCAAAGTTGAGGGCACTCCGCACGGCGACTTGGTTAACAAGGTAGGCATTGAGGCGACGATTCCACTCGTGGGAGCCTGCGGCGAGGTTCCGAGTGAGCCCTCTGTAAACGCTTGGATAGTCGTCATCCTCTTCCGAATACATTTCCTCGTTGACAACATCTTGTTCTGTCACCCTTAGTGCACGGCCAGTCCGCTTTTTGTGTATCTCTGAGGCTCGACGGGCCGATTCAATGCGAGCCTCTAAGCTGCGATCACTTCGCCGGGAAGCTGCAATATAAGCCCTGTGAGCGCAACTAGTTAGAGAAAGGGAAATATGCGGGGGTATTTATCAGATATGAATGACGTGCCTTTCTTGGTTTTCTTCATGGGTGCGCTCGGTTTTGACGGCCTTTGTTGGGGGATTTGTCCGTTGGGGAGGCATAATTACTGATCACCGCACGGGATTCCAGTTGATCAAATGAATCAATGGCAGGTGTTCCAGTTGTAAACCTGGGGAAGCTGGGTAGGAGGGGGGCAGGAAGATCGAAAAAGTGGTGAGGATCGTGGATCGATCGATAAGGAGGATTTCCAGGCGAAGGGTAGAGAAGGATGCAAAGAAGCAAGATAAGGTTTTCTCAGAATAGACAAGCGACGGTAGCTATTTGAGGATTGAATATCCAAGAAAAGACCAGCAACGACAGTAAATGTGTTACAAATGTGATGATGGGTGGGTTCCAGCTACTGCTGATGGTGCGTATAATACGAGAAAGATTGATTGGTATTATGATTGATGCAGTGTTAAAATGTAGGGTGACTAGGTAAAAGTGTTGGATGAAGATGATGATCGAGATTGAGGGAACGATCGTGGGGTGAGAGAAACTTTGAGAGCGGAGAAGGAGGAGAAGGATGAAAAGGAAGAGTGGGTTAAACAGGTAGGGGACCTAGAGGAGGAGGTATGAGGAGTTAGAAAAAATTGAGGAGAGGCGTGTGTGTGTGAGTGTGTGTGTGAGTATGTGTGTGAGTGTGAGTGTGCGTGTGTGTGTGGGGGAAGCACAGACAATCCCAAGAAGGAGGGAGGGGTGGGAAGAGCGCCGTGGGATTCTGTTCACTAGTACCACAACACGCACTGTGATCCTAGAAGACGCTAGTACAGCTGTCTGTTCGGAAACCTGTTCGGGGAGGGGAAATTGCCGGCTTGGTGGTCCTTGGAGAGACCTTTATTTTATTTTTTTATTTTTTTTATTTTGAGACCCTTAGGCTTGGGGCCACCCACTAATGTTCGGGAAAAGAACGGACTGTGGAGGATTCGACCAGGTGTGTTGTGTTCAAATTCTTGCTGCTGACTGCTGTCACGAATCAATCTCTTAACTCACACACCCACTCACACCTCTCTCTCCACTCACAAGTTTCGGCATTCGTCGAACACCAGGCTCGCTTGCTTGGTTGATGCCGAGTGCCTGGGCTGGATAACGCGGATCACAAAGCTGCTAATTCTTGGCAGCGTCCTTTTCTCGCTTGCCTGCTTCGTGTATCTATCCGGTCCGGGCGGGTGTAGGCCAGTAGTAATGAAGCAGGTTGCCTCTAGGATAAAACATCACCCAATTGAAAAACATCCTAATTGGGAAGCCACATATAAGTAAGATATCTAAAGACAGTACTACAGTAGATACATACATACATACGATAACTAGTTTCTCCAGAAGCAAATTTGTTATTTTTATTATTTTTATTTTTTATTCATTTTCATTTCCATTTTCATTTTTACTCTCTCTTCGGGAGTAGGTTTTCGCGTGAGGCTTGGATGTGCCCTGGCGGGGGCGGGTGGCATCATGATAATTATACTGGTCACATTGGTTCCGGCTTTATCCGAGGGAAACCTACAACTCTGGTCCACCGGCCGCATTGGCTTTGTAAGGATGGGAAGACCGCCAGTGAAGTCACCTACATCTCTTCAATGTAAACATTGAATAATTTTGGCACTGAGCAAGTGGATACACAAAATATTCCCCGTGGGCCCGATGATAACATTGGGTGTCCCAGATCGGTCAAGCTGGATCTTACCTCCGGAGTTCAAAACCCTGCTCGTGCCGATACGCGAGATCTAGGAGGCAACCGATTCGCGTGCCACGCTAGGGCCCCAGATCGATCTTAATGAACTGAGATCCACATGTTTAAAAACATCTAGTGTCTTGGCTTGTACGCCGATGTAAGGCCCCCATTAGAAATTAGAGCTGTATCAAGGATCATGGGTCCTCTTGATGTCCATTCTCCCTTTCTATCAACTTAATTTTTGCTCGTGAAACCACAAAATATCGACAAGGCGGGGGCTTTCGCGCTTCTATTAACCGTGTGACGTCTGTAGACCATAGCATTGCTATACTGATCATATGGGCGGTCAACACCCGTCTTTTGCGTGTAGCGTTGAGAATACGACTCCCACAGATCTGCCTATACCTAGAAATATCCCTTGGGCAGGATGTTATGGCCATGTTGATACACGGTGTATCTTTATTCGGTTTCAAGTACCATGCTACATAGCTCTCAAGCTTGCGTATCTTGCTGTGAAGTCCTTGTTTTTATTGGTTGTACTCGATCAGCGGGAGCCATAACCAGGGGACCTTCCTCAAGAATTTGGAAGAGTTCATCATGCATATTCTAAGGTTTGGTTTTAGGTCAATCATAACAGGGCGGGTCCCCGAAATCTTTTGAGCATTTCATCCTGTAAAAATAACTACATGTACTTACATGTACAGTATGTATGTTCTGGATGCTACCTTAACTGAATTGTGTCTGAGAGAGGGCAGGTTGGTATCGCAACTAGTTCTTCGGCTGTTTTTTTTTTTTTTTTTTAACTAGCTGGGATTACTCGGGTGGCTTTTGTGGAAACTATAATTTCGGGTATCTATGCCAATATATCATTGGGAAGTCTCAGACGGGTGTATTTGACATTTTGGAGGTTATGGGCGATCAGGATATGAACTAACCAAATAATAGTTTTCTTAGTAACAACCCAAGAGACCTTTTGACATCCTTGCATACATACATACATACATACATACATACATACATACATATATACATGTATAAATATTCACATAGGTATCCGCTCTCAGGTCGACGAACTTTAGAAATGTCGCTTCCAATATTTTTGTCCATAGAAATAGGAAATTTCGGGTGCGAGTAGTATGTATCTAGAAAAGGGAGGGAAATACATTCCTGTTGCTTCCCAATCACCATGGTCTAGGATCTAGGCTTGAGACCGGCTAATCCCCGGGATATGAGTGGAACGGCGGGAACATTGACAACTCCCTTTCTTCGGTGGGCGTGAGACATGTATCATGCTCAGACCCCCTGATCTGGTAAAATCCGGATTGACAAATAATTTCCTGGAACTTGGATCTCATGGAAATGTGCACGGATGATCTACGTCGGGTAGTATCTTAAACACCGCTCTGATCCTGGATTCTTGTAAGAATTAGACGCTCAGATTGAGGTCTGGGTAGTTCTTGCACTGAACTTAATCGGTACAGCTCGGCAGAAGAAATTCCACCAAGCGAGTTTTGGAAATTGGCGCGCCAAACAGATGGGTGGACTGACGTCATACATTGAATAACAAAAACGAGCGCTGTATCCCTTAGTCTGTCAATGCTGACCCCCCTATAATAGAGGAATTAAATTTGTATGGGAAATCTATTATTTGATAAGGGAGATAATAGGAACTGTTAGCCACACAAAATTTGCTTCTTCTTGGGGGTCAGCATTTTACTGACAGACTAAGGGATAGTTTGGGCCCGTTTGGCAACAAGATAAAAGGGAGTTTCCAAGGATCAAGGCCTAACAAAAAGATCGTTGAAACGTAGTTTAGAGGGGTGAAAACTCTGTTTTGACCTGTTGCTAAACGGACATTAGTTGCTGACGATCAATCTCCCAATCCGGTAAGTATCAGATTCATTTTCTCGCCAGTAAGCTGCCAAGATTACCAACCTATTAACATGTTCCACCTGGGAAGCGACCGTCACGGTGGAACCAACCAAGCCCGCGTTGATATATTTGACAGAAATAGAAAAGCGAATAAAAAATTAAAATAAATCACAACCTTCTGGAAATAGACTTCGCACGTCGTGCTTTACCTTTTTCCACTATACTAAGTGTCTGCAAGGCCAAATGAGTTGCTTCTATATCACTTTCTGCTTCTCCTGAACCTGATTCTCCCCTGCTATCCTCAACCACTACTACAGGTACAGAATTCTTTTTCTTCCATGCCCCACTAAGGTTTAGGTTTCAGAATGATTTGATTTCAACTTGGCTCTCTTTTTCTCGGTTGCCTTCACCTTTCTCTCAACCGCAACTGAAGGGCATCTTCTACAGATACAACTAAAGCCCTATTAAGTACTTTACGGCTCTTCACCTTCAGTTTGACCAGGTCACTTATCTTTGCAGCCTTTTGCTGCATTCTTTTTAATTCTGCTCTCAACAAAACTACTTCAGCGGTTGATTGCGCTCCTGCATTCGCTAACTTGACTACCATTTCCTTTTGATATGTAGATTGAGGCGAATTTCTGTTGAACAGTGATAAAGTTTTACGGGTATGGAAGAAAACAATCTTCCTATTATCCCATAATCCGGCGCGCAAATGGCTGCCCCCTCTCTTAATATCTGTATTAAGTATTGGTTGGCCCGTGCAATATCAGAAACACTGTCAAGTAGGTTGGCAACCTGAGCTGAATGTGAGCGTAGGGTGAGCGTAGTCGTTCTCAACTAGCAATCTATCAATGCCAGCCTTTGAGGATTCCGATTTTAAGTATGAGACAAGCGGAGACGAGTAGGACGAGAAGGAGATGGAGGGACAATCTTCAGATTGCGAGAGAGTTACTTTGGGTGAGGAGGTATCTGGATTAGAGGTACCAATTAGTGAGATATCAAGGTTGTCAGTAGCGGAATTGCCTATTACCTTTGGGCGCGAGCGAAATGGAAGGATGAGTTTGATAGATGATATTGAAGTTGATGAGGATAGTGATTTGGACCGTGAATCTATAGCGACATCATATCAACTACCTTCGCTTGATTCAACTCCGGATTTTGAACCTCTCCATACCATATTTCCTTATCATCTTTTTTTCTTTTTTTCTTTTTTTCTTTTATTCATTACTTGCATGCAACCTCATGGTTATGGCACTAAAACACTACCTAACTGCACTACCTATCACCCCCTCCCCAGAGAAAACAAAAAACAAAACAAAAACAAAATACAATTTTGTCCCCTCCTCACAAACCTGAAGTTGGCCTCCATCACATCTGCCCCATACAGTGTATTGTCCTCGAGTAACTTTATTTGCCATCTCAACATTCTAAAATCAGAGCAATCTCTGTCAATCTCAAAGTTATTGTCCCTACTCTTGATCTTTCCCAATCTTTTTACTTTCGCATGTCGTCCCTGTACCGATATAATTAAAATCGCTTGTTCGTTGCTGTGCTTAAACCATGCCCATTCCTGAACCGTGTATTGTTCGTCTTTGTTCCTATCCCTGTTGTTCCAGTCCTCTGTTTCGTCCTTGATTTTCTGTGCCCGATAGTTGTCTTCTGGTATGACTACCATTTCAATTGTCTTCTCTAGAGAGCGAGTCAGAGGAGAGTAGACTGGTGTCTCGCTCCTCTCTGGTGGAGTGTGAGCTGGAGGGGACAGGGTTCTGACCCTGTGTGTTTGTTGGGCCTTGTGTGCTCGTTGTGCCGCTATCTTTTCTTCCCATGTCATTTGACTAAACAATTTGCCGATGGTGGAGGTCGGGGTGGGGGTAGGGATGGGAGTTCTGGGGTCCTGTGGTTGTGTTGTCGCTGGTGGTGATGGCGGTGGTGTCGCTGGTGGTGGTGGCGGTGGTAGCGGTGGTGGTGTCGGTGTCAGTTGTGGTAGTGGTGGTGTCGGTGTTGATTGTAGTGGGAAAAGGGGGGTGTCAATGTCCATTCTTCGAAACGGTGGGAATTCCATGTCTTGGCAATAGTACTCGTCATCATCTGGTATATTGTTGTCCCCATCGTTGTCGTTGCTGTGGTTGCTGTAGTTACTCGGCATACTCATGTCCCCTGTACTTGTTGTTGGTCTAGAGGCTTTATCTTGAGCCTCTACGCTCTCTGGTCTTGTCTCCTGTGGGATTCGAAGTGGAAGGCAGAGTTTCAGTGTCATCTCTATATGGTGGATTTGGCTCACCAGCCTGTGGTTCTTCCTCGCTAAGCTGCTAACGTTCTGTCTCAATCTCTTAATCTCCCCAGCTTGCTTTGACTGCAAGCTGATACTCATAGTTATCTTCTCTCTCCAGTATGCTGACATTTGTGCTCGTTCTTGATGATATCTCATGGTTGAAGTCAAAGAGATAAAAGAAGGGAGTTTTCGGATTGGTGGAAAACTTAAAAGAGGGGTAGCCTGATGGTGTTGCGGAAAACCCGTGACGGCTTCTGATTGGTCTATAACGGCGTGCCAAGACCCCGCGTTACGTTATTTGGTTTACTGCTGCACGAGACGCTGTCAGCGATTCGGTTAAGCATTCTTGAGTTTTCATTTGTAATCAGATTTCTTTTGGGTTCTATGGGTTTCCGTCACACAGGTTAGTAATCGGTTCTCGGCGATGGATAAATATATGGGCCTGTCCTCTCCTTCTCTCTCTTTCCTTTCTTCTCTCAACTTTTTGTTTGTCTTTAAGTTCTCTACAGTTATTATAGTTGTGTTACTAGTTGGAATATATATCGTTCGCGTTACTATAGTTCCTTCCTCCGTCACTTGAACCATAGCGTCAGGCTCATACTAGTAGTTCGCTTCGTTCATAAACCCGAACGCCGGTTGTCTTTCGTGGTTCCCTTCGTCCATAGATTTTAGTCCATGACTGCAGAGCGAGTACTCTACTGGTATCTTCGAGTCCACTACTTCGTACGCGAAATCATCTACCTTCTCGTGCCCGAACTCTAGAGAGCTTCCCCGCTCCTCGCCAAGTAACGCCAAGACCTCCATAACATGGTCGCTTCGTCCTTCATGTATTTCCTTCTCATCTGACTCACGCACAGAATCTACCATCATCGATGGGCCTGAATAGTCCACTTGTATTCTTTAAACTGGTTGTGCATCAGCAAAAAATCAGGTCTCATCCTGTGGCGCTCTGGCGTCCTATATGCCCTGGGCGAGCTGAGCGTCCAATTGGTTTGCTTACGCGAAGACCCACGCCCCGGCGCCATAAGATCGCCCTGACGTCTGGGACGAGGATATCACGCCCTGGGCTCATCTGGAGCTCGTTTGGAGCTCGTCTGGGGCTCATTTGGGGCCTCCTGGACTCGTTCATTTCTCATCTGGGCTCGCCTTGCCTCGCCTGAAGTACCTTTTGCCCGGCAGACGCTCTTTTAGCACCCTGTAGTCTGGCAAAATAAGGTCAAATCGGCAAAAGCTACTTTATTCTGGGCATAGTCTGCCCCGCTATATAATACTATTTACATGGTAATCGCCACCCGCACCCTCCACTTGCCCACCACCTGCTCCATGCCTGCCACATGCTTACCTACCACCCTGCAGCCGGTAATCGTCGCTGATTCAGAACCCGATTTGGAGTCAGATTTGGAGCCAGATTTGGAGCCAGATTCAGCGCCTGATTCGGTGCCTGATTCGGTGCCTGCAGAGGTGTCGATTCGGTGCCTGAAGAGGGGTTGATTCAGTGCCTGGAGAGGTATCGATTCGGTGCCTGCAGAGGCGTCGATTCGGTGCCGGCAGAGGTGTCGATTCGGTGCCTGCAGAGGCGCCTGATTCGGTGCCTGGAGAGGCGTCGGTTTGGTGCCGGCAGAGGCATCGATTTGGTGCCTGAAGGGGCGCTTAGGGAGGTGCCTGAAGAGGTGTCGATTCGGTGCCTGGAGAGGTGCCTGGAGACGTGCCTGGAGAGGCATCGATTCGGTGCCTGAAGAGGTGTCAATTCGGTGCTTGATTTGGACGTCGAGTTGAAAATCTATATAGATGTCAGTATAGGAGTCAGAATCTCGAGGTAGGGAGGTACGCCAATTGGAGAAGGTAGAGGCAGAGATGGAGGTAGAGGCAGAGGTCGTGATGGAGGTGAAGGTAGATGTAGATGTAGAGGTGGAGGTGGAGGTGGAGGTGGAGGTGGAGGTGGAGGTGGAGCTGGAGGCGACTCCAGGGGGCCGTTAAGACCTGGAAATCATGCCAACGCTGACGTCAGGTAGGTCAGTGTTGCCACTCTAGTACACTTTGGGATGTCAAAGAGGAGCCAAATATGACCTATCGCCTTTTGGACGTCCCAAACTAGCCAAAATATGATCTATTACCTCTGGGACATCCTAAACGAACTCTAATATGACCTATCATATTTCGGACGTCCCAAAATGAGCTAAAACGAACCAGTCACTTTCCGGACGCCCCAAATACGAACAAATCTGAATGAGGCATCTGGGTTGATGTGACTGATGAGGATTTTGATTTATTCGCAACGAATATCAACCGCTATGCTGAGTCCAAAGGTGTCGGATATAACCAAAAGAAAGATGTCGGACATAGGATTTTGCCATAATTACCAAAAGCAAAAAGGCATTAGAAGTTGACAATAGGATGAGAATTCGTGATTTGGTTCATGCTGTTGATATTCATGTGTTTAGTTAAGGTAATACAGATTGACTTGTATTGGCAGGAAGATAGTGATTCTGTGTTTTCACCTATGCCGATTGTGAGTATTAAAAGGTTCGAACAACTGAAACAGCTCTTTCAGTTATCTGTCCCTACAAAACCGAATTTGAAATCTACCAGATGGTTTGACAAAGTTATGCCATTTGGGGTACGTCTTCAAGATACATTGAGGAAATATCTGCTACCAGCAAGAGAAGTTTCAATCTACAAAATGATACGATTTACTAATCGATCAAGCCATACAATTAAAGTTAAAAACAAGTCAATAATGCAAGAGTATAAAGTATTTGCATTGTGTTGGTATGTGTACACATATTCATATCTATATTATTCATAAAAAAAAGACATTGGAAAGTCAAGTGAATTGATTATCAATCCCTTACTTCATTTGCGGTTATCATAGTAGCCAAACCATTATTGTATAGTGAACAACAGTTCGATGTATATATGAAAAACTATTTCACCAATATTCTAGTTTTTTTATAATTTAAATCCATTAGGGTTAGTGTTTGTAAAATAATACGAAAGAGTTCTAAACTGTTTGCGATAGTGTTCACAACTAAAATAGCTTCAAAATATTATAAATCAGTATGGGGCACTTTAGGAGGAGGAGAGGTTGTTGATGAGTTTTAGTTTTACTCTGTATAAATAATAATTATGTCCTTCTTCTCACTATAATTCATCATATTAAGAGCCTAGCCAATTATATCCTTTATTCCTGACATGGATCAGGTTTACCTAGTACAAATTGAAAAGTGATCCGACTAGTCTTGAGGGATTTCCATATTCAACATCTTCTAATTCCCGTAATAATCAACTTGGATGGTTTAATTATGAAAGGAATGGATATTTCAAATCAACATAGAAGATATTGGCCAACAAAACTATGTGTTGTTCGAAATTGGTTACCCCCTTTTTTTGAGTGTTTGGATACAGCTTTTATCAACTCTTTCCTATTATTTTAGTCAGCAAATCTATGTTCAGGCCGATTCTTTGAATAACTTTTCAGTCACCGTCTGTGTCAAGAAGAGTTGTATCAAGAATTCCTTCTTATTCAATTTTTTTGCAAGCAAACCACTTCATCAGTAGTATGGCATTAGTATGCTGCAAAAACTCTACCTACATTTTGCTATCAACCTAGAAATTATGAAAGAGCTAAACCACAATACCAGGAAAGTAGAAGATTTCACTTAGAATATTGCGTATATTGCGTGTGGATAGAAAAAAACAGAGAATGTGGTATAGGTATTTCAGAAAATCAATTCAAGTGGTAAAGAGCAACTCAAACCAGAATAATCTGTTCATTTTTCAAGATCTTCTTTTGCGACCGCTAATTTGGTTTGTATTATAGTTAATAACTGATTTAATTTCCATTAATTCTGTCTGATTGATCATATCCCAAATATATATTAAGAGCCACTATTATATAAGAACACTATTGCCAGACTATGAGATAAGAAATGATTGGTATATCAATATATTATCTTTATTTCTCTGTATTCATTCCGTTTTTGAAATCTCAATACTAAGAATTTGTGTGACAATCACATCACTACACCAAAACCTTTCCATATTTAGGCTTCATCATGTCTTCAAGATAAAGAACTCCTCCCTCTTCCAACGCTATCAAAGTAGTGATATTTTCTCTCCTAGAGGATTTTAAGATTGAAAATTTGGATAAACGTTTACCCTCGCAGAAACTGTAGAACCTCGCTATTTCACGTCTTGGTATTATGATCAGATAAAAAATTGGAGCAAACACCACCTAACACATTAATGACGACAACGCCTTCATACTCATGGGCATCGTCAAGCAAAACATCCTTTTATTTGAATACCTAAACGTGATTAGAGTAAATATCATGATATTTAAAGAGAGGGTTATTGCCCTCCAGACCCCCTCTCTACAATCCCCTTCTCCACAACCCCTCACTACACAACCTGATACCATTTATCCGTTGGAAAAACTAGTGAACCATATCAAAACAATCCTCAAACAAACCCCTGCCCATCCTGCCCAAACACTACAGCAAAATGCCACTTCACCCAAAGGCAAAATGTACTAAGCATACAGAATGAAGACCCTCTCACCGGCCAACGAAATAGTCAAGAGGTCATTCAAGCAGAACAAGCAAACTAACACAAAGAATATAGTCATACTGCACATTGTTTAATGGGGATTCTTTGCCATCCGCTGTATCCCCTCACTCATTCTAGAAGCAAACCACTTCGCTGCCAAACGCACGTCATCGTAACTAGGCAGGAGGAGCGACTTGAAGTACGCTTCGTAAAGGTTCAGTGATACAGAATTAGGTTTAATACCGTCAAGGGTTCGAACTACTAGGGACTAGAAGGCCGGGCTATTTACCGATGAAGGTAGAAACCAAAATACTTAAATATAGTCAAACTAAAATTAACTAGCGAAAAGAAGACGTTGCGTGAAGAGGAAAGGAAAAGAAGAAAGAGAAGACACCAGCGATTATATATACAAAGAATTCTTCACGCAACCGAACCCCAAAAATACCCATAGAAACCCCACCGCTTTATCATCACACCCCTTCAAATGGAAAATACAAGGAAGAGAGAAAATATACAAGGAAGAAACCGTGCCGCAGTAGCATCTTAAGCATTCGGGACCCAGATAGGAAATCCTAACAACATATTACTCATACAACCCTGTTCTGTAGTTGCCTTCTTGGTAGTGGCACGGGCCTGGGCCTAGCCTGTCGGTGTCAGTCCGTGATTATCACGGACCGTCGCCAAACAGCACAGAGTCTGGCCCGTTCATTCTAAGCAGGCAGTTGAGCAGGGTCGTATGTGATACATCCTCAGGATCTCCTAGTTGGGTTTCGGTTACTAAGTATGGTTGTGGCGGTTTCTTTCAGGATATGGTGGATGATGATAAATCGGATTGATTGCGCTCGAAAAGTTTCTGTTCTTCTTTCTTTGGCTTCTGCCTGTCTGATACTTTGGTTTCTTCTCCCTCATCGGTAGTCAGCCCGACCCTCTAGTCCCCAGAACCTTGAACCCCCGACGGTATCAAGCCCATCCCCCTGTTCCCGAGAGTTCCACGAAGCGTACCCCGAGTCGCTCCTCTTGCCTAGTCACGACGTCGTCCGTTAGAGTGATAACTACATATAATACATATTTCAATACCCTCACAACCATTATCAACCAAGAGGTGGCACATCCTTCCAACCCCTCAACCCTATGACCCTTGTTTGCACTGACATCAAACTGTCCATCTATTACGTCCCACTCTTTAACCCTCCAACCAAAGAGTCCCTGGAAATATACCTGCCAAAAGTCATCACCCTGGCTACCGGTGCTACTTCCAACAAAACCTGTTTCCTGTCACTGGCAATGCTGTCTGCAGTCAGCAAAAGACTTCTTCAGTGGTCATCACTATCTGTCAGAAAGATACCCACTTTTTCAAATGATATATCTACCTTTTTTGCAGATCACACCAATACGTAGAAATGTGGAATGCTTTCCCCTCCATACAATGTCACAACCATTGCAAGTTCGGCAACAACACTATAGATTGCAAACAGGCTCATTCGACTTTTCTATCTGTACCGTCAAGCACAGTTAGTATAAATACAGGTGTTCTGTCAACTCCTGCAAGACCCTTTTGAACTCAATCATCAATTGCTGCAAAGTATCATCTCCCCAAATATACTAATTGCAGGAATCCCCACCATGCTTTCCTTCACACATGCCCAGCACGCTCCACTACTTATCTAGTCCACTCTTCTCTACTCCCTTCTGAAGTCATAGACACCAGTCTCTGAAATACTCATCCCGTCTCAAGCAATGAGTTCTCACCAGAAAGCCGGATATAGTGAACCGTTAAGACTGCCAAAAATAGCAAACTTGGTGCCCGCTCTACATACCAACACTTAGGTAGGTGATGCAATTCACTCCATACTATATAGCCACTATCACTACTATAGTTTTAGAAAGACCCTTAATCTGACACCGCACTCACAAGCATGAGGGCCATAGAAAACTCGTCTCTCAAATACACTTCTTAACTCCCACATACCGCTATTTCAACTTTGTTAATTTTCTTTTGATTGATGTTCTTTTTTATTGGAGAGGGGGGGGAACACTTGGATTTGCTGTTTGTGGAAGTGTTTGTTTATACTATAGTTTAGACTTTATCTGATCATTCTGCACATAGCAACATGAATTGAAATGATTTAAAGAAAAAGAAAATTAGTATATCAATGAATTTAGGTTTCGGAATGTAATGTTTCTCAAAAATAATATTCAAAGTGAGCAAGACTACAGGGATTGTATGGATAAATACTGATAGCAAAAGCTGTAGCAAGTGAGAATTGTGTGTAGGAAGGCATAGAGAAAGTATATTATTTTTCAAACAATAATCGAAAAAAATTCACAAATAACATGGGAAGTATGTGCATAATTGTGCCAGATTGATATTATTTACAGTGAATAGATCAATATATAAATCTTTTTTGTTTTCTATCCAAGTATTTTTACTTAAATAGTTTGTGTATATTATTTAGGATCATCAATTAGTTAGGCAAGCCACAAATTTTGATTATACTATGTTGTTACTGAAGTACTTGATTGGGTTTTCAAGTTTGCTTGCACTGATTCCGCCCATCTATAATAAATAACGATACTTTTTTATATAATTCATGGAGGAAAAATAGTATCAGCAATGTAAATGTTTTCAATTACTGTTACAAACCTTCGAGAACTATACCGGATTTTGAAATTTTTTTTTTTCCCTTTTTGACAACTATTTGTAATATCGAGAAAACAACTTCAAGAAATCTCTTCTTATTCATACTGTAAGTTTCGTATGAAAGAATCCTATATTTTGAAATAATTATATAGAACTATGAATTTAAGTAATGAAAAGTGCATCCTTCTCTATGTATTTGGTTTTTGAAAACTCAATATCAAGATTTTGTATGACAGCCACATCACCATACCAAAATTTCCCCAACCTCCAGCTTGGGGACCTGGACAGACAGTTACACAAACGAAAATTGTCTTGCGATTCCATCAACCCTGATCCAACCCTCCCTCACTTGACCGATGCCATTAAAGCGAAAATCGGTACAGATAATCTACCCTATCCAGACGATTTCAACACCCTGATACTTGTAGGCCTCATCCAACAGAACACCCTCATATTCAAATACCTTATCGATGTTTGAGCCAGTATGACAACCCTCGAAGAGAAAATTGACATCCTGCAACTTTCTCCTCCTCCAACCATCGCCGATAACACAAAACACCATTGAACAGTTTGAGAAGCTGGAAAACCTCATCAAGGAAATCTCCAAGCAACCCAAAGCCTCCACCTCTCCTCCCAACAGGCCCTCCCAGAAGCCCACATTACGCCAAGTACTCAAGTTTTATTCACACGCTGTCAAGACCACAACAAAACCCAAAACGCCAACCAAGAATGCCAACGCACCAAAGGGCAAAAGAACCCACCCAAAGAAGGAGGTCACTCTACCTACTGCCTAGCGAAGGTTTTTCGCCACACGCTTACCCCCCTCCCCCATTGCCGAGACCGAACGCCTCACCAACAGACTCCCCTCCCTTTTTGTCAAACTCCTAACCTGAAATAGCGTCACCGCTCCCGCCACATCACTCTCCTTCACAATCAATGACAGAAGCACAATCACCGCTCTGGCCCCCCCCTCCGTCCCAGCCACCACCTATCAACCCTTCTTCGTCAACCTCACTACTATTGTCAACCATGAAATGTCATCCCCCCTTAACACCCCATATCACCATGATCCTCGCCTCTATTTACATTAGCTTCGTCGTCCATGAGATCCCTCTCTTTGACATTCAAGATAAAGAGGTCCTGGAGCTAACCTTCCAAGAGGCCATCTATAACGGCGTGCCAAGACTTCGCGTTACGCTACTAGGTTTACCGCTGCACGGGGAGGTGTCAGCGATTCGGTTAAGCATTCTCGGGTTTTCATTTGTAATCAAGTTTCCTTTGGGTTCTATGGGTTTCCGTCAAACGGGTTAGTAATCGGTTCTCGGCGATGGATATATATATGGGCCTGTCCTCTTCTTGTCTCTCTTTCCTTTCTTCTCTACGCAACCTTCCTGTTCTTTAGGGTGTTATATTGTTTGTCTTTAGTTCTCTACGGTTATTATAGTTGTGTTACTAGTTTGGAATATATATCGTTCGCGTTACTATAGTTCCTTCCTACGTCCCTCGAACCCATAGTCGTTCGGAACTCATACTAGTAGTTCCTTACGTTCCATAGATCCCGAACCTCGGTTGTGCTCCTTGGTTCCCTTCGTCCATAGATCATAGCCCATGACCACAGAGTGAGTGCTCTATTGGTATCTTCGAGTCCACTACTTTGTACGCGAGATCATCTATCTCCTAGTTCCCGAACTCTAGAGAGCTTCCCCGCTCTCCGCCAAGCAACGCCAAGACATCCGTAACACCATCACCCTCTCAACTGGTGTCACCTCCTATAACAGAGCCATACCAACGGTCAGGAGACTAGGTCTCACCGGGCCTGTTATAGGCTCAGAGTCATTGATAGAATCCAGTAGTTACAGTGATAGGGAAGTACCTGTAGGTGAGGACCGCAACCTGCCGTAAGTGTACCCACCTTTTGGCTACTAAGGAGGAGATCTATTCGTGAAGGGGCAGACTGACGAGTCTGAGTCCTGTCAGTGAATAGAGGACCGGCTAGAGAACGTTCTCTAAGTGTCAGGCATTTCCATTAACCTTCAGAGCAAAAATAGCCCTGCCGCAGGCGGCGGTGGTTATGCCCGGGAATAAATCTACAATGAGTTACAGCTCTGCAGCCATCATGGGTAGACTACCGGAACAGAGACTCCTCTAATGCAGGCCCGGAACTGTGTGACAGCTAGGCTGCAGGTGATCCTTGACCCTGACTAAGGGTGTATTACTCTAGGACCGGAAACACCCGCTAGCGTTTAGAAAGAAGCGGGGTAGCGGAGGAATTGTTTTCCGCTCCAAGAGAGAGTTTTCACCGGAACTTAGTTTGAGCAGTGGAAGGCAAGAAAACCGAGGGATTTGGAGTATAAGTACTCATCTCCATTTTCGCCCACTAGTTCTAGTTTTTCCTCATCATCAGTTGTAACAAGCGGAAGAAGACCCTTAAGATTATTCTAAGTCTACCAAGAAGAATCTTTACTCTCTAAACCTAACTCTTTCTTCTACCGGCCCTCTTGCTTCCTACACTCTTGTTTAGTAGAGGTAGAGCCCCGTCACACCTCCACCGCAATCCGCTTCCTGGTCACAGACAACTGCATGCGTAATCAGAAGAAAACATCTACCGTTGTCATCTCCATCCACACAGAAGACGCCCACCATTCCAAACACTCCATTCACTTTTTCTCCTGCTCTCGCCACTGTATGGAAATGTGGAAAGCCTAACCGAGCACCCAATGCCAGAAATGCTGTAAATTGGGCCACAACACTAAAGGTGGCAAGCAGGAACTCCCAACCTGCTCAATCTGCACGCTCCTCCACAACTGAGACGGCCAGAAGTGACCCGTAAGCACTTGCGAGGGACATTCAAGCCCCATCGTCAACTGTTGCGAAGTCTCCTCCCCAAAATGCGCCTACTGCGAAGGTCCTCACCATGCTTTCCTTCCCACTTGTCTATTCGACCCAACACCCATCCCCCCCAAGTACCAACCAACCCACCCGGTGCCATGGACACCAATCTTTAAAAACAACTCTCTCCACACTCCGGGCAACGTGTCCTCACCAGAAAGTCGTAGATAATATGCCGACAAGACTGCGGAAAACAGTAAACTCGGTACCTCCTCACCTCTCCCCTCACCACTCACCCTCCGGATCCAACCTGGCCTTTGCATCTCCATATCACTCGCCAGACCTGCCACTCAGTCGCGCTCCTCTTAATGAACCGTATCAGACCCTGAAAATGGGATACAGGTGGCAGGACATATAAGTCAAGGTAGAAAAATTTACTTTTATTTTCCTTTTGTTTTTCCTTATTCCATCAGGACCAGCGGTCTTGTTCGGGAAAGGGTTTCTTTACGCCATAGTTTATACTGCATGCGATCTTTCTGTACCCAGAATCAGAATAGAAATAAATTAAAAAAAGCAAAAAAAAGGAATGAAAAGTCAAATCATTATATTAAAATTGTCAATATTTCAGGTCTTTTGAAGAAGATCTTTGATCATAATTGAATTATTTCCATATTTCTGTTTTTAATTCAATTATTAAGTAAATATCAAAAGGTAGTATAATTGGTATAAGAGTATGAAGGTAAAAAATTTTAGTTGGAATTTCATTTGCGATCAGGTTTCCGAGGATTTCTGTTCAGTTCGAGGACGACAAGGTTTAATGAATTACTTGTTTAGATTTCTAATATTTTCTTTCTTATCTCATGATTTCAATGGGTTCTATAGTTGAATAAGCGGAGGAATTACTGGAATATATATATAGAGACTTAGCCCTGTGCTGGCATTAGTTTCTCTTCCTTTACTTTACTTTTCATGTAACTTTCTTTATCCCATAGGAAATACTATAGTTCTCTTCTTAGTACTTGCGTATATTATCGTTGCACAAAATGGTTCCCTGAACATGTAGATCCAGTAAGTACTTCTATATTCTCATTTTGAATTCCCAAATCTATTCTTGATTAAGATATCAAACCTATCTATCATTTCATACAAATATAAATATATGTTGCCTCAGTTGCACATCTTGGCCCTCCATTTCGCTAATCTGTATGTTGTGTATTGAACTTTCTATTAGATCACTATATAATCGCAAAGTTTAACTCTAGTTGCGTGTAATAAACCAAAAACCTAGTTGTCTAATATTTTATTAAATTAAGAGTGGTCAGGATAATATTGTACCACCACATCAACAAGGTTTCAAAATATGGTATCTGTTTCCTGAATTTCAGTAGATTGAGAAAACTTTCAGAGTCGGAGTCTAAGAGAAATGCTGGCTTCATTACCAAACTTATTAGGCTTTACCGGAGACAGGGGAGATATAGGAGATGTTCGGAGACATCTGCTAAACATTCAATCTCTAGAGGTCAATGGACCGTATGGGAGTCTTCTAAACCTTTGTGACAGGGTTCTGCCTCCACTAAATAAGAGTGTAGGAATCAAGAGGGCCGGTAGAAGAAAGAGTTAGGTTTAGAGAGTAAAGATTCTTCTTGGTAGACTTAAAATAATCTTGAGGGTCTTCTTCTGGTTGTTACAACTGATGAGACGAAAACTAGAACTAGTGGGCGGCAATAGAGATGAATATTGATAGTCCAAATCTCTTGGTTTTCCTGCCCCCCACTGCTCAACTAAATTCCGGTAAAAACTCTGTTCTGGAGCGGAAACTATTCCTCCACTACCCCACTCCTACTAAGCGCTAGTGGGTGTTTCTGGTCCTGGAGTAATCACCCTTAGCCAAGGTCAAGGATCACCAGTAGCCTGACTGTCACACAGCTCCAAGCCTGTATTAGAGGAGTCTCCGCTCCGGTGGTCTACCCTAGATGGCTGCAGAGTTGTAACTCATTGTAGATTATGCTCAGGCATAGCTACTACTGCCTGCAGCATGGTTATCTTTGCTCCGAAGGTTAATGGAGATGCCTGGCGCTTAGAGACCTTTCTCTAGCCGGTTCTCTATTCACTGACAGGACCCAGACCTATCAGTCTGTCCCTTCATGAATAGATCTCCTCGTTAGTAGCCAGAACGTAGGTACACTTGCGGTAGGTTGCAGTCCTTACCTACAGGCACTTCCCTGTCACTGTAACTACTGGATTCTATTAATGACTCTGAACCTATAACAGGCCTGGTGAAATCTAGTCTCCTAACCGCTGGTATAGTTCATTTATAACCTTAACCAAGCGTTTTGGAGCTCCTTTGATTTTCAACGATGTCCTCTGGAAGCGATTCTAGATTCACTATAGTATCTTTAAAATATTCAAAGACTTTCATACTCTAACGGATGACATCGTAGCAAAGTAGAAAAAGCGACCCGGAGTACGCTTCGTAAATACTCAAACAGATACGGACGGGCTTGATACCATCGAAGGTTCGGACTACTAGGAACCAGAAAGTCGGACTGAATACCGACGGAGAATAAAACACAACCAAAGATTTATCTTCAAAACATAAAACTAACCAGCGGAAAGAAAGAAAGGAACGACACCAGCGACTATACATACAGAGAAACCTTCACGCAACTGAACCTCGAAGAAATCCGTAAAAACCCCACCGATTTATCACCACACCATACTGAAGAGAAAATACAGGGAAGTAAGAAAATATACAAGGTAGAAACCGTGCTGCAGCCACCCCTTACGCAACTGAAACCCATAAAAGATATCCCAATGACCCATTACTCATACAACCTTGCTTCGCAGTTGCCTTGTTGGTAGTGGCAAGGGCCTAGATCGGGCCTGTCAACATCGGTCCGTAATACATACTAGTAATCAGTTCTTATTTCTGGAGTTTTTTCTAGTGTTTGCAAAGGCTTCAGAGACTCCTGATAATGAAATCAGATTTCATATGCTCGATTAAGTGCTTATCACTCTCTCCTGATGTCTGCAGAAACTCTTGATGATTAAGTGAAATCTCTCATGTTCTTTGATGAGCCTACTAAACTCTTCTGATATTTCGGGAGATTCTACAAAACTTCAGTGTATATTCAAGAACTGCCTCAATCAATATAATATACAATAGTTTATAATGAACACTAAACTAGAAAAAAATCCATATATTAGCATATATATGATAAAATAAAAGTCTGGAAGAAAAATCCACATACTAGTCCAAATACAAAGATTACAGCGATTATGATACAGAAGTGAACTCTATGAAAGCCTATGGAGACTTTACTTTCTCCACCTCTCTCAAATGACACTCTCTACTAGTAGATAATACTGCTGATGTCTTCCCTTTCTTTCTATGGATTTTTTTGACTCTTCATGCAGTAATATCCATGGCGAACCGAACATCGTCCTCTACAACATCAAACTTTGATACAACATCTTTACACTTTCTCATTTTATTATCCTAAAAGATATCTTATAAATATATAGATATACGGATATGCAATGCGTATTTTGAAGGTTTTGATTGCTTGAGTTTTAGTATCTAGTTGAGTATATTACTTTTTGGATATTATAATAAGCAGTGGCTTGGCTTTTCGTATATATTGATATTAGTGAAGATTACAGGACCATGCTTTCATATATATTGGTAATTGGTAATGGTTGGTGGCCTATGCTTTTGTATATATTGATAGCGGTAGGAATTAGGGTACCATGTCTTTGTATATATTGATAATCGGTGGTTATAAGTGGGCCCATGTTTTTGTACATATTGATAATCAGTGGAGATTATAGGTCTATAATTTTGTATATATTGCTATCGGTAGCGATTAGGAGTTTATGCTTTTGTATATATTGATAATCAGTGGCTTTACATTCTGCTTATCTTTATATTAGTATCAAGTAGAAGTATAAGTAAATATTAGTACGAGGATTTTGATAATTGGGATTTTGCTTTAAAATAGTTCTTAATTACCCAAAGTGGTTTAGCTTTATCAATCGATCTATTCTACTTGCCTCAAGTTAATATAGAAAATTCAACGATGCAAAAAATATTCAACGAGAATTCTTCCACTGAAATTCATTGCATGCTTGAATTCACCAATAGGACAGATAAAATTGGTTATTTCAAAATTTACAATTCAATTCTATTCTACTGGAGTGAGAGTCTATCTCATTCAATTATGGATGAGGAAGACTTACCATGTCCAATTATTTGTTTTGTCAAGAATCTTCTCAGAGAGCACACTGGGAATTCTATTGCTATATATTCAAGCAGATTCTGTAATTTGTGTAAAGACAAACCAATTGCTATTACTTTGTTGAGTAAGAATGAGTAAGCTATTGAATTTCCTATCTATATTATTATAGCAAATCTTATTGTATTTAGATTTGCTGTAGGCCTAACACATCTACGATTTGATGATATAGCACCTGCACCATTATGTCCTACTATATATTCGGTTGGAAACGTTGTAGGACAACCTAATATAACAGAGCCATACCAACGGCCTGGAGACTAGATCTCACCGGGCCTGTTATAGGGGCAGAGTCATTGATGGAACCCAGTAGCTACAGTGATAGGGAAGTACCTGTAGGTGAGGACCGGTACCTGCCGCAAATATACCCACCTTTGGGCTACTAAGGAGGAGATCTATTCATGAAGGGGCGGACTGACGAGTCTGGGTCCTGTTAGTAGATAGAGGACCGGCTAGAGAGAGGTCTCTAAGTGCCGGACATCTCCATTAACCTTCAGAGCAAAGATAGCCCTGCTGCAAGCGGCAGTGGTTATGCTCGGGAATAATCTACAATGAGTTACAGCTCTGCAGCCATACAGGGTAGATCACCTGAGCGGAGACTCCTCTAATGCAAGCCCGGAGGTGTGTGACAGCCAGGCTGCAGGTGATCCTTAACCCTGGCTAAGGCTGTTTACTCTAGCACTGGGACCGGCCGCTAGCGCTTAAGGGGAGAAGCGGCGTAGCGGAGAAATTGTTTTCGCTCTAAGACAGAGTTTTCACCGGAACTTAGTTTGAGTAGTGGAAGGCAGGAAAGCCGAGAGATTTGGAGTATAAGTACTCATCTCTACTTCCGCCCACGAGTTCTAGTTTTTCTTTCATCATCAATTGTTACAAGCGGAAGAAGACCCTTAAGATTATTCCAAGTCTACCAAGAAGAATCCTTTCTCACTAAACCTAATTCTTTCTTCTACCGGCCCTCTTGCTTCCTATACTCTTGTTTAGTAGAGGCAGAGCCCCATCATACCAGAAGAGAATTCCTTTCAATACCATATTGAAATTACTATTGGAACCATATTTGAATTCCTATCGTAGCTATGTTAGAACTCCTGTTGAGACCATATTGTGATCCCTATCGTAATTATATGAGAATTTCTATTGAAATCATATTGAAATTCCTATTGGTCTATATTGGAATTCCTATCAGAGGAATTTAGAACTATTACTGGAAATCGTATTGGTATTATTTAAATTAATTTATTCACAGTGTAGCACTCAAACATTTGATTTTTTTTAGTCATTAGACTATATTTCTTTAGGAATTCCAATTGAATCGGAATTATCTAGATATGTCAGAGGAAATATTAAGGGCCTAACACCCAAAGATTTGCATTCCTTTTTATCGTTGAATTATTCCATCAGGAACTATAGATCGGGATCATTTAGATAATCCAGAAGAAATATTGAAGCCCTAGCATCTAAATAATTACCTTCTTTTTCATCTTTGAATCAACCCATGGGGAACTACAATTGTATCGGGAACCACAATTTTTTATTCCATTAGGAATTATAGATCGAAATCATCTAAATAATCCAAAAGAAATATTGAGAGCCTGATACCTAAATATTTTAATTCTTGTCTGAATTGTCTCGTTGTTAACTTGCAGAACTGGAAGAAATATTGAGGATCTAGCATCTCAGTATTCGACTTCCTGTTTGAACAGTTTCATTGCTACCCTGCAGCATAGTTGCTTAACAGGAAGAAATATCGAGGGTTTAGCACCTAAACATTTAACTTCCTGTCTAAACTGTCCCATCACCAACCTCTAAAACCCCTATTGGGAATGTAATGAATTCACGAAGAGATAAAGCATGAAAATGTAATGAAGATTGAAGCAAGGGATAAAAGTACAAACAGATACTCCAAGAGCCGTTTTGTACTACGATTTGGTGCCTCTTATGGTGCCTGATTAGGCATCACTCTGAGCGTCGATTAGGTTTTTTTCTCTCTTTAATTCATACTTGCATGCAACCTCATGGTTATGGCAGCGTACTATTTTATCCGATTTCAGCACAGTTCAATACAAGAACAGGGTTTCACCCCGCAGGATATGGAATACCCCAACCGGCTCGAAGCCAGTACTCATACCTCCCCATACCTACCCACACTCCATTACTAGTCTGCATGTCCTATTTGGACGCCGGGTGCATGGAAAACTGTCTCATATAGGAGCAAAAACCATCCCACATGTACAGCCGGAAAAGGAAGCCATGATTAATATCCCTTGAGTTCTCGCCCCGGCAGGATTCGAACCTGCAACCTTGCCCACCCTCGGAAATTTCCTCATTGGGAGAACACGACTACCTGGACACCTACCCACTCGGCCATCCAGGGGCAGCGTCGATTAGGTGCTCGAAGAGGTGCCCAAAGAGGCGATTTGGGCGCTTATTTGGGCGTTGTTTTGGGCGTCGATTTGACGTCGTTTTGAGTGTCGTTTTCGCATAGGATTAGGAGTTTCTAAACAGACGTTAGCATAGGTGTCAGAATATGGAGGCGGGATTGAGATCCTCCTCACTTCCACAATGACGCAATAGTATGATACAGCAGGATGACTCAGCAAGATGACCGTTACTTTTGGATTGTCCAAACCGGCCGAAGGCCGGAAACGACTTGTTTAATTTAGCTATACCATATTAAATGCCACTATGTACTAGCGTACAGGGGGAGAAGTTGGAACAGCCAGGCTATCAAGCCAGGCTATCAGTTGGCGTGACTTTACACCTTAACTGCTGTGGCTGAGCGTTTTGGGCGTTCCAACTTCACCCCCCGTACGCTAGTAATTTCGATCAAATAACTTGTGAGTTGATTTATTCTTTGATATTTGTGGGTGGGTCGTGGTTGCCATCCACCACCACAAAATAGGCCAAAACTTGTTGGCCGCGACTGTACTATACTTTTTTTCCCGTCGTTACCCTGCCCGCCTGATTAATCCTCTCAGTTCACTCATTGTAACCGTTAACAATACACACAACTCTCCGTCATGACCCAAGTGTGTAAATATTTTCAAAGTGGCTCCTGCCATTATGGCTCGAACTGCCACTTTCTTCATCCTACAGAAGCTCGTCCTCCAGCCTCTGCTGGTACGAGTGGCTTTGGTACCAACACATTTGGAGCTACACGTCAAACTGGTACGGTTATATCCACGTTCCTCTTCTTTCGTCTCTCATCATCTTCATAGGCTATGGAGCCAACAATAATAGCGGTGGGACGCAGTCAAAGTTAGGTGAAGGGTAAGCTCCCTTTCATTAAAGCTATGAGTCATGTTTCCCTACGTCATACTCAAAATTCTTCTCAACATATTACCTTCTGGTGAAAATCCTGAACCTCACCTTTTCTGGGTGCTTATCCTCTATCCTTCATATTCACTTGCCTAATGAGATCCGACATAGCTTCAATCTCCCAACCCAAGATTCTATCAAGACAGACTTGACGGAGCGGCCAACATGGCCCCTCTCTAGCTATGCCCCTGGCAAAGATCCGCCTTCACAGCTTATCGAGGGCAAAGATATATCGCCCGAGGAAGCCAGAGTTTTAGCCTACAAATGTAGAGCCGATGGTAACCCTGGTGTTTATGTATGTCACGCTCGTTATTTAACTCTCACCCTAGTTTAGTACTCTAACATGTCACAATAGGAGGCAGAATGGCAGAGATTAACTTCAGAAGCCGATGGCCAAATAAAAAATATATTGAACGACCTTTCCGGAGCTGTGAATTTCATGAAAAGTGCTTATGAAAACAGAGCCAATTCTCGCTATAAACTAAATAATGTGATCTCATCGGGCTTTGGAACTACAGTATGTTGATTATTAATCTCCTATGATGCGTGTTCCATGTCTATTCCCCCGCCTTATATAGGCTAACGCCAAGTTTAGAACTCACAAACGTCACCCTTTGTGAACTCAAGTCGGACTACTTCTACCTTTGGGACTCAATCAGTACAACCAACACCTGCTTTCGGCCAACCATCACAACCTATATCCTCCTTTGGTCAGCAGCCACAACCCACTGCCACGTTTGGCCAAACATCTCAGTCGGCGCCTGGTTTTGGCCAACCATTGCAGCCAGCTTCTGCCTTTGGTCAACCCTCACAACTTACTCCTCCATTTGGCCAAGCGCCGCAGTCAACGCCTGCCTTTGGCTCTGCTTTGCCTTTTTCTGCTCGTCCAACACCAGCATTTGGGCAAGGAGCATTTGGCCAACCTTCAATTATACCAGCTTTTGGTCAATCAGCATTTAGTTCAACTGTGCCATCTACTACACAGTCCCAAAGTGTTTTCGGTCAGCCAGCGTTTGGTCAGCCAGCACTTCCTAAGCCAGCTTTTGGTCAACCTGCATTTGGTCAGCCAGCTTTTAGTCAAACTGCGACCTTAGGTCAATCCTCTGCCTTCGGTCCCCAAAGTTCTAATACACAGGGTTTGGCCTTCGGGCAACCTACCGTACAGCAACCGGTCTCGGCTTTTGGGCAGCCTTCCCCATTCGGGGCAGGAAGTGTAGCTAAACCTGCTTTTGGGCAACCTGCCTTTGGACAACCTGCTTTTTCCCAAAGCTCACCATTTGGTGTTTCTACTTCTGCCTCGCAAGGGCAGATTCAGAATGCATCACCATTTGGGCTACCTCCACAGACCAATTCTACGAATATAGCCCCCACTCAACAAGCCCACAATCAACAAGCCCCCAACCTAAATACTAGTTCAACGCCAAACACTTTTCATCAGACTTCTACATCCTTCTCAAACGTCAATCCTTTTCAAACTCCACAAATTAGTACTGAGCAGGCACAATCCTTATCGGCATTCGGGCAGCCACAGATACCAGTATCTACTTTTGGACAGCCTACAACTCATGTTTCTGTGTTTGGGGCCCCTATACATCAAAATTCATCATCTAGTAATATTAACCCCTTTCAAGCTATTCAACAGCAGCAGATACAACCCACAATACACCAGGTTAACCCTCAGTTACGTGAAGCCCAGAGATCAAAGAAGTGGGATGATCCTATCATTGATTACCTATCGATAGAGATTGAAGCCTTTGCAGCCCCAATATTCACACTTGGGAATGTGCCGACTGTGGCGCCAAGCAGAGATATGTGCTGGACGTGAATAATAGGAGTGAAATGGGGTTTCCGAGGACATGTTTCATGTTGTTCCACATATATCTGTTGTGAGCCATGGATGTAGAATCCTTTGGTTGTTGAATTTGCGTTTTTGTTTTTTTGCTTTGTTATTTAATCATGTGCATATACTATAAAACATCCTCGCCCACTGGCAATCAGCCGGATTTGTTTAGGGTAAAGACAATTAACGACTCCGTGCCATATCCACCTCAGCCAAAATATATACACCTACACACCACTTATTAGAAGATTTGTTGGTTCATTTTATCTAACCAATCGTAGAAGGGTTAGAAGTGAGATAGTTGAAGTGGCAGACGTACACAAATTTATCCGGCAGTATTTCATCCAGGGCGCAATGACCCACAAGGTATTACTACCATAGCTTCTTCCCATTGGAGACATCTTCACGTACAGGCAAATACGATAGGCTATTCATTATGTCCTGGTCCAAACGAATGTTTCTGATTCTGGGCACTATATATTGATCAAGGTATGCAGAATGATTTGCCTCGGGTGTTCTCATGAAACGGGGACATAATACTTAGATGAGCTCTCAGTTAACTGCAGAACCATTGGATGGTAATGTTTTCAAGGAAAAAAATGATATCAGTAGTAATAACACGCCCCGGATGAAATAAAAAGCCTTGTGTACCTGATATCCATCTCCCACACGCCCACTCCTATCTATCTACCCGTGTCGGGAGGCGAAGAAGTATGGTTAGCCAAATAGGCTGTCAATTTCCCTGCCAAAATGGCAAAGCCCCAATATCAGGTACATGAATCCATAACTCTTACTTTTCACTCTAGGAGTGCATCAGGGCCGTGCAACAGGATCTCACGACTGTACAGCCGATCATGTCGTATCACTCGGCTGTTTTGCACATTGAATTGTTTCTGCGACATGGTCAGAGCCCAGCGCTTGAAAGAAGCAAGATCATGTAAATATGAAGTAAAATAACGGGAAAGAAGAAGTCCTTGATCAACCCCTGGGGTCAACGAGTGATCATAGCTACATGTACCGTATCAGTGCACTGCACAATAGTTGCTATGAGCGATCGTATTAGGCCCTCAGAAAATTGTTTTGTTGCCCATTTCTCTCTACATACTTCTGAGAGAAGGGTCTGTGTTTTATTGGGAAGAAATTTATGCGTTATTTCTCAGATACTAGTAAATTTAGCCACTTAGGTAGGTCCACGAAATTAATCACCTAGAACCCTCATCTTGGACTACCCCAAAGGGTTATTCGTTATGTTGTAGAACCGAATGCACCCCCCACCCCATTATAGGATGTAGGCGTCTGTCCTTTTTCTTTGATAGAGTCCATCACACGGAGGGCTCAATTCCAAAATCTCGATAATTCTACGGCGGATTAGTCTGTTTATGTGCAAAATATCATTGTCACTTGAGGGCTATGACTTGAAATCTCATCTGAAACACGGGGTGAATTGCTCGCCAAGGGCTCTGGTACCTGAACTAACATAACAAGACAGGGCTGAGGGCTATAATATCTTTTATCCACTTTCTCTCTTTCCTTTCTTCTTCACGCAACGTCTTCTTTCTGTCTGTTAGTATTTAGTTTCAAAATAGTTGGTTAAACTTCTATTTCTCCGTCGGTATCAAGCCCGACCTCCTTGTCCCTACTATCCCGAGATCCGAGGGTACCAAGCGCGTCCTTGTGTCCTGGTTTCCACTAAAGCGTACCCGAGTTGCACTCTGCGTTAGCCACGGCCTCATTCGTTAGACAGGAGTATGGAAACCTCAGTAATTTTCATTCGTACCTAAGAAACACCTAAATTCTTGCTCTGTCTGTGACACTTACACCTCAATATATTGGGTTTTATTCTCAAGACTTTGCTGCATGCATCGCCGACTATAATATATTGGCAGCAATTAGACTTTGCTAATGTAATGCTTATGTTAGTGCCTATTCAGCAGAGCTTTATGTTAGTCCCTATTCAGCAGAGCTTACTGACAGTACTGCACAAGCTTGGTTTCCTGATAGACAAAAGAGCAATCACCGGCTCTATGATTCAAAAGGCCATCATATTCGTGAACAACATTGATAGAACACAAAAGAGCCCACTATCTAAGAAAGCTCCTTCACCCACGGTTATCTGTGTATTTCTAGGAAGTCATTAAAGTTATGAGTGCATCTCTGGAGACAGCCATCCACCCGAAATATATATTGGCCTTGAAGTATAGTGTGCACTACATATTTGTGGATACAGAGGTTTTTGCTATGGATATCAACTTCTTGAACATTGGTATCATTATAAAGCGGTGAATAGTACCACATCCCACGCTTGCTGTTGTAAGATAGCACATTAGATGATTTGCAAGTCATTTGACACACCGTGCAGTGGCCTACATCTTTGTAAAGCTCTAATATTCTTCCGATGCAGGTATTCTCGTATCATCCAGCGCAAAACAGTTGTGGTATTGTTGTGATAATAATTTCTTTGATTATGCCGTTGAATAGGAGGACAGATGTTGTCTCAGTGAAGTTACGGTTTATATTGTCTACCTAAACAACAGAATACAACGAGGTGAAGTACTATGCAATGTTCGACAATATTGAAGTGGTACGGGCAAAATGTCTTACACTTTACAAATGGGACACTTTGTGTGTGCAAGAGAAGTTGATGGAGTTGCACACAACTTATCACGGACCCACCCCGCCAACCTCAATCTAGATTAATTCTCTTACCAAGAAGGCAGTTGCAGAACAGGGTTGCCAAATAATGTTGTGTTGATCTATCATTAGGTTTCCTATTCCGGAGTTCTGGTGTGGAGTATTGCTGCAGCATGTTTTCTTCCTTGTATAGTTTCTGTCTTTCTTGTATTTTCTATTCCGTGTAGTGTTATGACAATTTAGTAAAAGTTCTATGGGCTTCTTCAAGGTTTGGTTGCGTGAAGGAGTCATCAGGGCTCTTCTGTATATATATAGTCACTGCTGTCTTCCCTTTCTCTCTTTCATTTTTCTTCATGCAATATCTTCTTTTCACTGGTAAGATTTAGTGTAAATATCATCAGGTTAATTATTTCTATTTTTATCGGTATTAAGTCAGTCCACAAGTCCTTGAGTTTTATGAATTATACCCTGAGTCGCTCAATCTGTCTAGTTACTAAGTCATCCGTTAGGCGACTGAATATAATGTTGAAATGCACGGATTATATCCCTCACTGATATTGATAGATTGTCTGAATTATGATTCAATCACCAGCATCACAGAAGTGTTCTTCACTATTGACAGCCCCTGATCTTAGGTAGAGGATTAGGACCTATGGTTCACTTAGTTGATTTTATCCTCTACACTTGATTTAACTCCCTACTATCTTGCTTGCTTTTTATAGGACTCAAGGTTCCTGTATCCCAGAGGGCTGAGCGCGAGCAACTGTGGACTAGCAAATATAATTCCAATCTTATTGAAAGGAGCGACAGAAATACACTATAGGTACTAGTACTAAACCTGCAGCATGAACTTACAGCTACAGATAAATCTCAACGAGTACATGTATTGCAGAGGAGAGCTTTTACAGTGTCAAGCAAAATAGATGAGTAGGTTGAAGCAAGTGTAATAGCAAGATGAAATAAGAGAGGAATGGAATTGAACCTCCCGTCAAGACAATCTCTGAAGAACATATGAACAAGCAAAAGAATACTCAAACAATAGTATAAACTCTGTTTGGAAAACCGCTGACAGAACCAAATGAGATTTATTATAATATACTCAAATCTATGTGTACTTAAAATTGTAACATACAATATATACAGCACTTTCTTCATGTTTTCAAAGATTTACACACAGCAAAAATGTCAGGATTTTGTGTCATTGTATTATCGCATGGGTCAACTACCAATACTGGAATCATGTTATTTGTTTGATTCCGTAGCGAGTAGAGAGGTCTAAGGGACGATGTCGTAGCTAGGCAGAAATAGCGACCCGGAGTACGCTTCGTAAAACTTCAAGAATACGAGGACGGGCTTAATGACGTCGAAGATTCAAGATTGGAACTAAGAGATCAGGCTGAATACCGACGGGAGTAGAAACAAAAACGGTCAAATATATACAAATTAAAACTAATGAGCGAAAAGAAGACGTTGCGTGAAGAAGAAAGGAAAGAGAGAAAATATACAAGGAAGAATCTGCGTCGTAGTGATGCCTTAAGCAACCTAAACCAAAATAGGAAATCCTAATAAGGTGTTACACATACAACCCTGCTTTGCAGCTGCCTCCCTGGTAATGACACGGATCTAGGCCTTAATTGTCGGCGTCGCTCCGTGATAACAAGTCATCAAATTGTACGGGATTCATAGCCGTCAAGTCTTTATTATCATGAGGGTATTTAGCCCGTAAACTAGGGGCATCAATATGTTTTAGAACTACCCAATAATTGGTTCATCTGAAGGTGTATATAGTAGAGTTGATTTCAAATTGGCACACAGAGAGATTAAATAATGTGCTATTAATCTGACAAGTTTCATTCAATTATATCGACTGTTTTGCACCAATGAGCACATACTGATGCTGGTTAGAAATGTGGGCACACAAAATGGTTCACATAATGATTTAGTACTGTCCTGTTTGGACAATTGTATATTTCTTATAAACATCGCTGCAGGATATACTAGATTGAATATGTTTATCCATATATCGAACAAAGAAAAAATACACATATAAAAGTATCAGGAAATTAATGTGTAACACTATACTAACAAAGGAATTCCCAACTGAATAGAGAAATATAGATTAAAAAGAAAACTATATACTAGAGAGGATCTTCCAGAACATCATCTACAATAAACCTCTCAGATCTTCTTTCCTAATGGTTTCAGACTCGAATAATGACATATTTGAAGGAAACTCTTCAAGGTGCTATTTGAATTATGTGCTCTCTATACAATCTCGTAGGAGCAAATCAGGCTACTCGAATACCTATCAAATCTCTTGCCTACCAATATGATTGATTAGTGACACTTTCCAGCACTCTGGGGGTGGAATATTTTCTAACGGACGACGTCGTAACTAGGCAAGAGAAACGACTTGGGGTACGCTTCGTAAAATTCAAGAACACGAAGACGAACTTGATACCGTTGGAAGTTCAAAACACTAAAGATTTGAGTATCGGACCATAACCGACGAAGGTGAAAATCAAACTCTCGAATATGTTCCAAACTAAAACTGAACTCACAAAAGAATACGTTGCGTGAGGAAGAAAGGAAAGACAGAAAGGGAAGACACCAATGACTATATATACAGAGGAACCTTCACACAACCGAACCCCCAAGAAATTCATAGAAAACCCCACCGATTTATCATCACACCACTATGATGAGAAAATAGAGGGAAGAGAGAGAATGTATAAGGAAGAAACTGTGCGGCAACAACACTTTATGCAACCTAAACCCCAATAGGAAATCCTAACAACACATTGCTCATACAACCCTGCTTCGCAAGTGCCTCCTCCGTAGCGGCGCGGGCCTATACCTAGATTGTCCGCGTCGGTCTATGATAGTAGCTCCCTCTGTAGGTTTGAACTCCATGAGAGCTCTGGTAGGATTTGGCTTGGTGGGGTAGAGGTAGTGAAAGCGTGACAGAAATGTTGGGAAATTGCAGAGGTTTTCTGCTGGCTTTTACGTCGGGGCATCGTAACCTTTCGATTTTACCAGATATTGGAGGCCTCCATAACGTAGTTGTGAATCTAGAATTTCGTCGACCTCCCATCCCTCCTCGCCTTCAATGATAACTGGGGGTGCCGGTGGGGGTATGTGATCGAGAAGAGGGTCGATAGCGTAGGGCTCGGGTTTAGATACATGAAAGACCAAGTAGATCTTCATAGATGCAGAAAGATCGAATTCATACGCGTAGGAGTTGATAACCCTCTTGATCTTGAATCTACCGAAACGTTTCCAATCCAGCTTCTTGGAATGCCGCGTAGTCTCTAGGTTCTTTGCGTTTAGCCATACTTCATCATCAACTTTATAGGCTGGAGCAGGGACACGGTGCCGATTAGCATTTTCCTCTTGACGGGCCTAAACGTATTCCATTTCTTCTTTAAGAGAGTCCTGAAGTTCTAAGAGGTGAGTGGCTAACACATTGGTGTCTTAGAGCTGTCCCATATATGGAGGTAGGGTCAAAGTTTCAGTAAATCTATAGTTGTATCCATAGTTAGGCATGAAGGGAGATACTTAAATAGTTTTCGATATGGCGTTATAGACAGTGAATTCGGACAGAGGCAACCAGTCAACCCAGTTGTCTTGCTGGCAAGCAACGTAACTCTGAAGGTATTCCTTTATGGCTACGTTGGCTCTCTCTGTTTGGCAATCGGTTTCAAGGCGGAATACGGAGGACATGGTGGTGGTGATCTTAAGCTGGTTGCAGAAAGATTTCTAGAAATGGGATGTGAACTGCGTACCGCGGTCTGAGACAATACTGACCGGGAGACCATGGAGCTTCCAGACATTGTCAATGAATAGGCGGGCCAAATCCTCCCAACCTGTGGTCGTATTGCAGGCGACATAGTACTTCATTTTGAATAATCGATCCACAACTACTAGGATGAGATTCTTACCACAACTCAGAGGTAACCCCGTAACAAAATCCATTAATATGTGAAGTTAAGGGCGTTGGGAAGTTGGGAGAGGACGTAGTACTCTGAATGAATCATTGAGAGCGGTCTTGCTTCGACTACAGGTATAGCGATTGCACACATATCGGTCAACTGCAGTTCATATCTTGAGACAATAGTAGGCACGAGAGAGGAGTTCAAAAGTTTTAGCCTTGCTTATGTGTCCGGCTGCCGGGGTATCATGGTCTTTTCGGAGGAAGTGGAGTTGGAGTTCTTGATCATCAGGAACATAGAGTTTACTCCTAAATGTCAATAAGCCTCAGCGGCTTGATCATTCGGCCGGTGTTATTTCTCGGGATTGCGTATCGCCGAGTCAGAGGGTTTCTATTATCTTGTTTGGGCCTACATCTTTAGTATATGCTATGTAAAAGAGTTTTTTAAGGGCGGTCGTATCTTCGGCAGCTTCATGTAACGAAGAAGCTGTGAATAAACTTAGCTTGTGATCAATGTTTTGACTCTTCAAAACCACTTGACTATGGTGTAAAAGGCGTTCATTCCCCTCCTTAGACAAATTTCCTGATCTCCTAGTTAGTGCATCAGGCTTTTCTGCTTGGTTTCCGCACTGGTATGTGATTTTAGAATTGAACAGTGATAGGAATTCGGACCATCGGGCTTGTCGGCGGTTAAGATTCCTTTTGGTCATGAAATATTCGGGATTTCGATGATCGCTTAATACTTCTATTGGTTCCGCCACCGACTGTAGTTCCAATCTCCATTCTTAGAAACACCGAACTACCGCAAGGAGTTCTTGGTCGTAGATTTCGTAATTACACTCGGCAGGAATATTTTGCTTCTTGAAGTAGGCTACCAAGTATAGGATCCATCGTTAGTGTATTAGGAAATCACACTGGCTGACACATAGTCGGAGGCATCAGTTTGCACAATAGTATTTCTTTCGGATTCGAAGTGTCGGAGTATTGGATAGGGGGTCAAGGCGATTTTTAATTCGTCAAACACTTGTTCGCAAGCAGGAGACCAGACAAAGGGGGTGTTCTTATATGTCAGCAAGGTTATGGGACGACTTATCCGGCCATAACCTTGATGAAACACCAGTAGAAGTTGACAAAACCTTGAAATTCCTGGATTTCCTTTACCGACCTTAGACTTCCCCAATTGCGGATCTAGTCCAGCTTCCGTGGGTTCATTTTTAGGCCTTCAGTGGTGATGATCAATCACAAGTACTTGGTTTCTATCACGGACCGTCGCCGGCAAAGGCCTGGGCCCGTTCCATTACCAAGCAGGCAGTTGCGAAGCAGGGTTGTATGAGTAAATGTATCCTTGCGATTTCCTAGTTGGGTTTCAGTTGCGTTAGACATTATCGCGGCACGGTTTCTTCCTTGTATATTTTCTCTCTTCCTTGTAAATTCTCTTCGGTGTGGTGTGGTGATAAATCCGTAGAGTTTCTATGGGTTTCTTCGGGGCTCAGTTGCGTGGAGAACCTTCTGTATATATAGTCGTCCTTGTCTCCTATTCTCCTATTTCTTTGCTTCTTCACGCAACGTCTTCTTTTCGCTAGTTAGTTAGAAGTTTAAATATACTTGATACGTTCAGTCCTTCTCCCTCATCGTTAGTCAGCCCGACCTTCTGGTTCCTAGTACCCCAAATTCCCAACGGTATCAAGCCCGTCCCTGTGTCTCCAAGTCCTACGAAGCGTACTCCGAGTCGCTCCTCCTATCTGGTCACGACGTCGTCCGTTAGATTACGTTGCGTGCGATTTACATCGACTCTTGATACGCCTGAGATCATGACTACCTCCGCGGCCGGTAATTGGGCCAGCCCCCAGACACTCGAAGATTTTCAACAACAGTAAGCGGAGGATCCCTCCCTACTGTTTACCCACCTAGCAACCACTATTGGAAACATCCGTACCCAGAGAGAACAGGCTCGCACAGCCTTAGCCAATGCTGAGAATGTCGCAGCAGCCATCCCCGAGTTAGAACGCGAGGTAATGGAGTTGCGTTCTCAGGTTGCGGAACAACGCGAACTCATCCGCCTTCTCCGAACCAATCAGGGTTCCGCTCCTCCTCCTCCACCCCTCCCCGGCGGGCCCACAGGGATCGGCTAACCCCGACCCTGCCCCGGTAGCCGCCCGCTCAGAAAAGGTCCCAGACTCACCCAAGTATGATGGTTCCCATACCGCCCTCCAGCCCTTCATTACCCAACTCCGCCTCAAGATGGTGGGCAACCGCGACCGTTTCCCTGCTCCCCAGCAGCAACTCACATGCCATCAACCTCCTATTTGGCAGAGCCCTAGACCAAGTCGTGCCCCAGGTACGAGGGGAGCAGATCGAACTTGCCAACCTAGAAGCCCTTGTCACCATCCTGGAGGTCGCATTCGGGGATCCCGACCGAGTAGCCACTGCCGAGCATAAGTTGGAAACTCTCTCCCAGGGAACTGGAGACTTCTCAGCATACTACGCGGAATTTCAGCGTTTGGTTGCAAATGTCGAATGGAATGAGAGTGCGAAGAAACACTCCCTCACTCAGGACCTCTCCCACGATCTCCACCAGGCGATCATCCACCACGCGGTCCCTGCCACCCTGAACGAGTACGTCCCCCTACTACAGCAATTGGACAATCGTATCAGGGATGCAAAAGTTCGCTCCCACCCTGCCTTTTCTGCCCCTGTTCCGTGTGCTCAAACCCCAGCTCCCCGTATTTCTGTCCCCGCGCCTGCCCCCCAGTTCTCTACCCATCCTTCTCATACCCCCGGGGGAGTAGCCCCCATGGATTTGTCTAACTTCCGTTCCCGCACCCATGGTCCCCTGTCCCCCGCTGCGCGCTCCTGCCGCATCTCCCAAGGCCTCTGCATGTATTGTGAAGGCTCAGGTCATTTTGCTACGGAGTGCCCAGCTGCGCGCCGTACCCCTGCCCCTGCCCCTGCTCGTCTTCTCTAAGCCGCTGCCACTATGCATGGTGCCCTTCTTTCTGATTCTCCTTCTGACTGTTCTAACGTTTCTTCTGATCTCTCGGGTTCTCCTTCGTCTTCTTCTTCCTTTTCTGCTTCTGATTCTGGTTCTTCTGGGTCCTCTTTTCCTTCTGGTTCTCTTGGTGCTTCTGCTGCTTCGGGTTATGATTCCTTTGGTGCTCCTGTGATTTCCAATAATCCTTATCACTTTGCCCTAGGCCAGCCGTCGGGAAACGAGGGCAGCTTGGCCTAAGTGGCTTCCGCCAAACTCCCCCTATATCTCGTACTTTATCTGTACTTTCGGTTTCTAGTTTCTCTGTCTCTTCTGCTGTTGGTTTATCAGATAAGGATCACCTTGTTGTTTCGTGTTCCCTGTCCGATAAAAATAAATCTGTTAAATCATACGCATTAGTAGACATTAGAGCATCCGGAATTGCTTTCATGGACGGGAGATTTAGATGCCACCACAATCTTGTACTGAACCCCCTGCCTCAACCCCGTAAGCTCCAAGTCATCGATGAGAGAGAAATTTCCTCCGGTGAAATTACCCATACTGCCCAATTTTCCCTTCGTGATTCTGGCCACTTTGAGAACATCACTGCCTTCCTTACCAAGCCGGGACATTACCCCGTGGTCCTTGGGATCCCGTGGCTCCGTCGTCACAATGCTAAATCAGACTTCGCGAGTACTTCCATCACCTTGGACTCCCCACGTTGTCTCCGGCTCTGTAATGGCGACCCTTCCCCCACCACAATCCAAGGCATTTCTACCCCACTACCACGTATGCACGACTTGGAGATAGAGATTGTAAGCGCTACTCCTTCGCGGAGGAATCAAAGGGACTCACGGTCTATGCCCTACTCCTCCCTAAGGATTCAGGGAACTTCCCCAACAACCCAATTCCCCTCATGGAGCGAGAATACCCTGACTGCCTAACCTTCATGTCGGAACAGGAAGCCAACCGCCTCCCTCCGCACCGCCCATACGACAACAAAATATCTCTGCAACCTGGCACCACTCCCCCCTTAGGCCGAATGTACAGTATGGCCAGAGAAGAACTAAAAGTCCTGATGGAATATATCGACAAACACATGGCGAATGGATTCATCAACTATACTTCATCCCCAGCCGGCTACCCCGTCCTATTCGTAAAGAAGCCGGATGGCGGACTTCGCCTCTGCGTTGATTATCGGGTTTTGAATGCTATCGAAATCAAAAACCGGTATCCCATGCCCCTGTCAAAAGAAACCTTCAATATATTGAGTTAGGCTAAATGATTCACCCAGCTAGACCGTAAAGGAGCCTACAACCTGGTCCGAATGGCATCTGGGGAGGAGTGGAAAACTGTCTTTAGAACCCGGCTTGGCCATTTCGAGTATAAGGTAATGCCATTGGGATTAACCAACGCCCTTGGAACCTTCCAGCATTTCATCAATGACACTCTGCGGCCATACTTGGACGATGTATTGATCTTCAGTATTGATTTGGACACACATCGGGTGCACGTTCGGAAAGTATTGAAAGCCTTCATTTCGGTCGGCCTCTATGGAACTCCTGAGAAATGTGAATTCCACGTCCAGGAACCTAAATACCTGCGATTGATCATCACCAAGTAAGGCCTAGAAATGGACCCACGGAAGCTAGAGAAGATCCGCAATTGGGAAAGTCCGAAGTCGGTAAAAGAGATCCAGGAATTCCAGGGCTCTGCCAATTTCTACCGACGCTTGATCAAAGACTACGCCCGGATAAGGCGCCCGATGACATTGCTAACACATAAGAATACCTCTTTTATCTGGTCCCCTGCCTGTGAAGAAGCGTTTAACAAATTGAAGACCGCCTTCATCTCCTATCTAATCCTCCGTCACTTTGACCCGGAAAATAAAACTATCGTGGAAACCGATGCCTCCGACTATGTCTCAGCCGGTGTGCTTTCCCAACATACCGACGATGCACTCCTGCACCCGGTAGCCTATTTTAACAAACAACATACCCCGGCCGAGTGCAATTATGAAATTTTTGACAAAGAAGTCCTCGCGGTAGTCCGATGTTTCGAAGAATGGAGATCGGAGTTACAGTCGGCGGCAGAACAGATAGAGGTCCTAAGCGATCATTGAAACCTGGAATATTTCATGATCAAAAGGAACCTGAACCGTCGACAAGCCCGTTGGTCCGAATTTCTATCCCGATTCAACTATAAAATGACATATCGGCCCGGAAAACAGGGAGGAAAACCAGAGGCACTGGCTAGGAGATCAGGAGATCTGCCTAAGGAGGAGGATGAACGCCTGTTTCACTAGAGTCAGGTGGTTTTGAAGAGTCAAAACGTAGAGCACAAGCAAAGTTTGTTCATGGCTTCTTCGTCAAATGAAGCCGCCGAAGTCGCGACCTCTCTAAAAGGACTTTTTGATCTTGAATATACTAAAGACACATTACCAAACAGGATAATAGAAGCCCTCCGACTTGGCGATACCCAATCCCAAGAAATAACATTGGCCAAATGCGCTACTCGCCGAAGTCTATTGGCATACCGAGGTAAGCTCTATGTCCCTGGTGACCAGGAACTTCAACTGCACCTCCTCCGAGAACAGCACGACGCTCCAGCAGCTGGACACCTAGGCAAGGTCAAAACCTTCGAACCTCTCTCTCATGCCTACTATTGGTACAAGATGTGAGCCGTGGTCGACCGATATATGCGTAACTGCCATACCCGTAGCCGAAGTAAGACTGTCCGCCATGTCCCTTTCGGAGTGTTGCGTCCCCTACCGGTCCCTCAACGCCCCTGGCTTCACATATCAATGGACCTTTTTACTGAATTACTTCAGAGTCGCGGTAAGAATGTCATATTAGTGGTTGTTGATCGGCTATTCAAAATGAAGCACTACATTACCTGCAATACCACCATGGGATTGGAAGACTTGGCCCGCCTGTTTATCGAAAATGTATGGAAACTACATGGCTTCCCTGCTAGCATAGTATCAGACCAAGGCGCACAGTTGACATCTTACTTCTGGAAGTCTCTCTACCGACAACTTAAGATTACTACCGTCATGTCTTCAGCATTTCACCCTGAAACTGATGGCCAGACTGAGAGAGCTAACGCAGTCATGGAACAATACCTCCGAAGCTACGTCTCCTACCAACAGGATGACTGGGTTGAATGGCTACCTCTGACCGAGTTCACTGCCAATACCGCCGTATCAGAAACAGCTCAAGTATCCCCCTTCGCAGTTAATTATGGCTATAATCCTCGATTCACTGAAACCTTGGCCCTACCTCCATATATGAGACATCCCCAAGACACGAACGCGTTAGCCACCTGCCTCTCAGAGCTTCACAACGCCCTCAAAACAGAAATGAAATACCTTCAGGCGCGTCAGAAGGAAAACGCTAACCGACACCATCTCCCTGCTCCGGCCTATAAAGTCGGTGACGAGATATGGCAAAACGCAAATAATATCCAAACTACTTGGCCCTCTAAGAAATTCAATTGGAAACGTCTCGGTAGGTTTAAAATCAAGAGGATTATCAGGCCCTACGCTTATGAACTGGGCCTTCCTGAATCCATGAAGATCCAACCGGTCTTCTATGTGTCCAAACTTGAACCATGCGATAATGACCCCCTTCTGGTCACAAGCCCCCACCGGCACCCCCGGTTATCATTGAAGGCGAGGAAGAGTGGAAAGTAGACGAAATGCTTGACTCATGGCTACATTACCGAAACCTCCAATACCTGATATGATGGAAAGGTTATGATGCCCCAACGTGGGAACCCTTGAAGAACATATCAAACTGGCCGGTCCTTCTCTCCCGCTTCCACCGCCACTAGCCCACCAAGCTGAGTCCTACCAGAGCTCTCGCGCAGCTCGAGCCTAGAGAGAGAGTTATTATCACGGACCGACGCCGTCAGGCTATGCCTAGACCTGAACCACTACCGAGTAGACAGCTACGAAGCAGGATTGTATGGGTAATGGTTGTTACGAGTTCCTATCTGGGTTCCGGTTGCTTGTGGTGTTGCTGCGGCACAGTTTCTTCCCTGTATATTTTCTGTCTTCCCTGTAATTTCTCTTCATGAGGGTGTGATGATAAATCGGTGGGGTTTTTTCATGGGTTTCTTCGGGGTTCAGTTGTGTGAAGGTTCTGCTGTATATAAATCGCCGGTGTCTTCCCTTTCTCTTTCTCCTTTCCTCTTCACGCAATATCTTTTTTTTTAGTTGTTTTAGTTTAAATATATTTGAGTATCTTGGTTTTCACCTTTGTCGGTAAATAGTCCAGCCTCCTAGTTCTTAGTAGTTCGAACTCTTGACGGTATTAAGCCCGTTTTTGTATTGTCGAACTTTCACGAAGCGTACCCCGAATCATTCTTCCTATATAGTTACGATGTCGTCCGTTAGATATTTTTGGTAAAATTCTAACAGACGACATCTTAACTAGGCAGGAAAAGCAATCCGAGGTACGCTTCATAGAAATTCAAGGATACAAAGCCGGCTTTGATACCGTTAGAGGTTCGAGATACAAGGAACTGGGAAGACAGGCTGAGTACTGAGGGAAGTAAAAATCAAACGTTTAAATGTATTCAAACTAAAACTAACCAGTGGAAAGAAGACGTTGCGTGAAGAAGAAAGGAAAGAGAGAAAGAGAAGATACCAGGGACTATATATACAGAAGAATCTGCACTCAACCGAACCCTGAAAACATCCATAGAAATCCCGCTGATTTATCATCACACTACACCGAAGAGAAAATACAGGGAAAAGCAAAAATATAAAAGGAAGAAACTGTGCCATTGCAACGCCTTAGGCAACCGAAACCCAAATAGACAATCCTAACAACACAGTACTCATACATTCCTGCTTCATAACTGTCTTCTCGGCGGCAGTACATGTCTAGGCGTAGGACGTCGGCGTCGGTCCGTCATAGTAGTTTCCGCTTTAGGCTCGGGTTCTGTGAAAACTATGTTAGGACCCAGCTTGGTGGGGTAGAGGTGGTATAAGCTTGATAGTAGGGCTGGTGAACTGGAGACCTTCTGTACGGGTCCTCACTTCGGGGCATCATAACCTTTCCACCGTATCAAGTACTGGAGATTTCGATACCATAGCCATGAATCAAGAATTTCATCAACCTCCCATTCCTCCTCGCCTTGAACGATAACCGGGGGGTGCCGGAGGTGGTATGAGGTCAGGGAGAGGGTTTATAGTACATGTTTCCAGTTTAGATACGTGTTACGCGCTGAACCGGAGAGAGCCAGGGGGACAGGGTAACCCTTCAGAGTTCGGGAGCGATAAGGTAGATTATCTCGCGTACGAAGTAATGAACACGAAGGTACCAATACAGGACTCGTGCGGCTGTCATAAACTAGACCAAGAGGCACAACACGACGGAATGGATTCAGGAGAGTCGGACTATAACCGACGGGAAGGTTCTGGAAGGATCGGGCTTGATACCGATCGGGGAGATTTCGGGAACTCGGACACGTTACGCGAGGCGAACGATGTTTGAAAGACTTTAACGTAATATATTTTAATACCCAAGACACGAAGAAATAACCCGTAGAGAAATAGAAACCTAAACGAAGAGAACCCCAATACAACAGGAAGATTGCGTAAGGAAGAAAGGAAAGGAAGATAAAGGGAAGGTAGAGCCATATATATACAAGTGACGCCGGGACGCCGAGACATGATTAATAATCCGCGCGACGGAAACTCACGGAAGCACGTCAAGGAAAATTGCAAGGAAGAGAAACGATCGTAACACGAGAACCCGAAAGAAAACCCAAAGGAGAAATGATAACCTGAAAGACAATGCGCCGAGAACCCAAAGCGATAACCTTCCTTCGCAATCCAAACCAAGACATGAAACGCCGTTAGAATACGTGAAAAACCAGGTGGACTTGATAGAAGTAGGAAGCTGAAGCTAATAGGGGTAAGATCTGATAATTCTTTTAATCTTAAATCGATCAAGACGTTTTCAATCGAGTTTCTTGCAGGGTCAAGTGGTTTGGATGTTCTTGAAGTTGAGCCATATTTCGTCACCCATCTTATAGCCCGCGGCGGGAATGCGTCGCCAATTGGCATTCTCCTCTTGACGGACTTGAGCGTATTCCATTACAACTTTGAGAGGGTCATGAAGCTCCGTAAGGCGAGTGGCTAGGGCATTGATATCGTGTGGTTGTCTCAAGTAGGGCAGTAGTGCCAACATTTCAGTCAATCAGGTGTTATACCCATAGTTAGCTACGAAGCGGGATACTTGCGTGGTTTCCAAAACGGCATTATTGGTGGTGAAATCGGTCGCAGGTAACCAATCAGCCCAATCATCTTGCTGTTAGGAAACATAACTCCGGAGATATTGTTCCATGACCGGGTTCGATCGCTCAGTTTCCCCATCCATTTCTGGTTGGAAGGTTGATGACATGGCTGCAGTGATCTTGGGTTGTTTGCAAAAGGACATCCAGAAGTAAGACATGAATTGGGTGCTGAGGTCCGAAACTATACTCGTAGAAATGCCATGTAGTTTCCATACGTTTTCGATAAACAGATGGGTCAGGTCCCCCCACCCTTTGGTGGTATTACAGGTGATGGAGTATTTTATTTTGGTGAGGCGGTTCACAACCACCAAGATGGCGGCCTTACTATGATTTAGGGGCAAACCCGTGACGAAATCCATTGATATATGAAGCCAAGGCTGTTGGGAAGTCGGGAGTAAACGTAATACTGCGAAGGGTAATGCTGAGAAGTTTTGCTTCAACTGCAGCTATGGCAGTTACGCAGATATTGGTCGATCATGATTTGTATCTTAGGCCAATAATACCTACGGGAGAGGAGTTCAAAGGTTTTAGCCTTACTTACATATCTGGCAGATGGTGACTCATGGTGTTCCTGAAGAAGGTGCAACTGGAGTTCTTGGTCCTTTGGTACGTAAATCTTTCCTCGATAGGTTAACAGCCCATGATGAGTAAAGCATTCGGCTAATGTAATTTCTCAGATGTTACGCGCCAAGCCCTAAGGACAAGAGAACGCTGCAGATAATGGAGTTACGGGAGCGAGGTCAGGGTTAGGTAACGAGCTCTACAGACAAAGCATCGAGAAACATAACATGGCGAATGTATTCGAGGAAGTCGGACTATGATCGACGGAGAGGTTCTGAAAAGAATCGGGCTTGATACCGATCGAAAGGATTCTCGAAACTCAGACACGTTACCTGAAGCGAACAATAATCAAGGTATTTAACGTACTGTATTCTAACACCCAAAAATCCAAAGGACAACACATAAAGAAATAAAACCCAAACCAAAAAAACTCTAATACAACAGGAAGATTGTGTGAGGAAGAATGAAAAGGAAGATAAAGGGAAGGTAGAGCCATAAATATACAAAGTGATGCTGAAATGATGATATATGATTAGTAATCCACTCGAAGAAATTCACGGAAGCATGTCAAGGAAAATTACAGGGAAGAAAAATGATCGCCACATGAAAACCTGAAAGAAATCCCAAACAGGAAATGGTAACTCAAAGTCAAGGTACCGAAGACCCAAAGGGATATGCTTCCTTCACAATCCAAATCAAAACACGAAACACCGTTAGATCAGGAGTTGTTGTAGTCACGGCGGAGGGCTTCTATTATTTTGTTCGGAAACAAATCTTTAGTGTATGTAAGATCAAAATGTTTTTTAAGGGGAGTCGCATCTTCGGCATCTTCATTTGACGAAGGAGCCACGAACAAACTTAGCTTGTGATCAATGTTTTAACTCTTGAAAACCACTTGATTCTGATGTAGGAGGCATTCATCCCCCTCCTTAGCCAGATCTTCTAATCCCCCGGTTAGTGCGTCTGGTTTTCCTTTCTGTTTTCCAGACCGATATTTGATTTTATAATTCAATTGGGATAGGAATTCGGACCATCGGGCGTATCGGCGATTAAAATTTCTTTTGGTTATAAAGTACTGCAGATTCCGATTATCGCTAAACACCTCTATGGGATCTGCCATTAGTTGTAAATCAAATCTCTATTCTTTGATGTGACGGATTACTGCCCGTAGTTCTTTGTCGTAAATTTGACAGTTGCACTCAGTAGGGGTGTACTGCTTGTTGAAGTAGGCTACAGGATGTAAGAGTCCATCATCAAGCTTCTTAATGAATAGAATGGGGGTGCCGGCTGAAGATGAACTGTAATCAATAAATCAATTGGACAAATATTTGTAGATGTATTCCATGAGGACCTTCAATTCCTCACTTGGCATGGTATACATTGGGCCAAAGAGGGGAGGGACTTGTACTGAGTTGTAGTAGTATTTTATCATAATGCTGGTGAGGGGGAAGGCAGTTCGCTTCTTGTTCAGACATGAAAATTAAGCAGTCAGGGTACCTTCGTTTCATTAGGGGGATGGGGTCGTTAAGGCGGTCACCTGTATCCTTAAGGAGAACCAAAGCATACACGGGAAGTTCTACTGATTCCTCCATGAATGTAGCAGCACTGACAATCTTTATTTCTAGATCAAGTATGTATCAACAAACTACTGACTTTCTCTGGAGTCCTGGCTACGTCTCCGGAGGCAACCGTTAAAGCAACAACTCTCCCACCTCTCCTGATAACCATGTTAACTACCTGTACCCTCCTGAGGGCCTCCTAAGCCCTGGACTAAGTCTCTGGAGGCTATTACTAGGGCCATTACTCTCTTCATCTCTCCTACCGAATCACACGATCCTCCTGGGAGCCTCCTAAACCCTCGACTAAGTCCCCGGAGGCCATCGCTAAAGCTATTGCTCCCCTCACATACGTCTCTTCCAGACCCTCCTCCTGTTCCAGATGGCTCCTGGTTCTCTGCATCTTTGCGACAGTGTTACACGCTGAACCGTAGAGGTGGAGGAATACTGAGTAAAGCAGGGTAACCATTCAGACTTCAGAGGCGATGATGTAGATTATCTCGAGTACGAAGTAGTGAACACGAAGGTACAAATAGAGGGCCCGTTCGGCTGTCATAAACTAAAACCGAGAGACACAACACGACGGAACGTATTCAGGAGGGTTGGGCTATAACCGATGGGAAGGTTTTGGAAGGATCGGGCTTGATACTGATCGAGGAGATTTCGGGAACTCAGACACGTTACGCGAAGCGAACGATGTTTAGAAGACTTAATGTAATATATTCTGAATACTCAAGGACCAAGAGAATTAACCTGTAGAGAAATAAAACCCAAACGAAAAAAACCCCAATACAACAGGAGGATTGCGTGAGGAAGAGAGGAAAGGAAGATAAAGGGAGGGTAGAGCCATATATATACAAGAGACGCTGAGACGCGGAGACATGGTTAATAATCTGTGCGACAGAAACTGACGGAAGCACATCAAGGAAAATTACAGGGAAGAAAAATGATCGTCACACGCAAACCCGGAAGGAAACACAAACAGGAAGTGATACCCCGAAACCAATGTACTGAGAACCCAAAGCGATATCCTTCCTCCGCAATACAAAATCAAGACACGAAACGCCGTTAGAGAAAGCTTTTGGAGCCCTCATTTGAGTCTCCAAGAGTTCTTTGGACCGCCAAACTTGAGATTATCGTATATTATTATGTTCAAGATTTTTATTCTAAATACAAGGTTTCTTTCCCCTTCCTCCAGGCTCTTCAAGCCATCGTCGCTATATATGGAACTCGTTCTATGTTCTCAAATCTATCCTTGTGTTTACAAGCCATTGACCTTGTTCCAGTTCAAACAAATGAGCCATTCCCAATACACCGCTAATATTAACTACCCAAAACCTTTGCCGAGAGCGCCTCGCGACTCTAAGAAGGCCGTGCGAGCTGTCTGGTAGACCCCTATCCCTGACTTCCAGTAGTTCTACAAGACAAAGTTGATATATTTTCGTCGATATACTGTCACGTAGCTTGAATACTGCTCGTACAAGCCCCGGTAGGCATCCTTGAAAAGCTGTCCAGGGTTACGTTGTGGCTACCTTAATCCATGCCCAATTATTCTGAATTCATCGTTTTCTAAATAGTGTCTCCCCGGTACATCGTATATTGTGTATTTCATAATTTTGAGGCTTTTGAAAAATTGATACTGGTATCTGTAGGCATTTAAAGGGCGTCACTGGGTACTCCAGAAGGCTCAATAAGCCTTGTTCTCCCCGGCCCAAACCCTGGCCATATTCCGACACCGCTCTTGCTACTGTAGTTCTATTCACCTTAATCATATCAGCGATATCGGATAATATGCATGATCTACCATCGGAGGTTGTCATCTTAGGTTTGGGATGTGTATCTAGGAAGCTTTCGCTTGACCTTTGTCAGTCGTCGCTTTTGAATACTTCCAGCATGTCCTGAAGGCTCTCTCGATGGCTTGCGAGGCCCTCGTAATGTTCTGGGAGACTGAAAACGACATCTTTCAGATTCAAGACCTGGATCTCCATAGCCATACTGTTACGCGCTGAACCGGAAAGACAGGAGGGTGCTCGGGAAAGCGGGGTAACCCTTCAGAGTTCGGGAACGATGATGTAGATGATCTCACGTACGAAGTTGTGAACACGAAGGTGCCAGTAGAGGACCTGTTCAGCTGTCATAGACTAATACCAAGAGGCACAACACGACGGGACGTATTCCAGGGGGGGTCGGGCTATAACCGACGAGAGGATTCTGGAGGGGTCGGGCTTGATACCGATCGAAGAGATTTCAGGGATTCGGACACATTACGCGAAGCGAACGATGTTTGGAAGGGTTTGACGTAATATATTTAATACCCAAGACACAAGGGAATAACCCGTAGAGATATGAAAACCCAAACTAAGAGAACCCCAATACAATAGGAAGATTGCGTGAGGAAGAAAGGAAAGGAAGACAAAGAGAAGGTAGAGCCATATATATACAAGTGATGCCGAGACACCGAGACACGATAAATAATCCGCGCGACGGAAACTCACGGAAGCACAGTAAGGAAAATTACAGGGAAGAGAAATGTCCGTCACACGAGAACCCGAAAGGAAACCCAAACAAGAAGTGATAATCCGAAAACAGCAGCAAAACTAGCGATATTCTTTCCTCCATAATCCAAACCAAGCAGCATGCCGTTAGAGATTAGGTCCCTCTCTAAGGCCTAGCTCCTGCTAGGCTTAGGTTTCCTGAGGTACTTCTCATGGAACTATCGAACCAGTTCGGGGGAGTGTTCGAGGTCGGCCTGAGGTTGCCAGTAGGAGTCGGCGTCTTGCTGTCGAACCAAGTACTGGAGTTGGCGTGGCCGGCGGCGGGAATCCATTCTTGTTCACCCTCGATCTCGACAGGTGGTGGGGGAGGCTGGCGTTGACCGGGGACTGGGTTCTGGGAGGCCAAAGACAGGAGCGAGACATGGAAGACGGGGTGGACCTTCATGGTGGCCGGCAGGAAGAGCTCGTAGGCATATGGACTGACGACGCGCTTGATGGGATAGGGGCCGATCTGTTTCCAATCCAGTTTCTTGGAGGGCCGCTTGGTCTCGAGGTTCCTGGTGGAGAGCCAAACCTTGTCGCCGACAGCGTACCGAGGGGCAGGAGTCCGATGAGCGTTGGCCGACTCTTCTTGGATCATCTGGGAGCGGCGCATCTCATCTCGGAGGAATTCAACAACCTGGGACATGTCGCGGGCCAACCCGTTGGCCTGGTCTTCACTGGTGATCTTGCCATGTATCAGGGGCCCAAAGGTCATACGGGGATGCCTACCGTAGTTCGCCTGGAATGGGGACATGTGAGTGGTCTCGGAGGCATGATTGTTGGCGGCGAACTCGGCGAGGGGAAGGAAGCGGCTCCAGTCATCCTGTTGGTATGACACGTAGGCCCGAAGGTATTGTTCCATAACGGTGTTGAACCTTTCCATCTGGCCGTCAGTCTGGGGTTGGAATGCCGTTGAGAATCTGGGGGCAATCTCCAAGCGGGAACAGAGGGATTTCCAGAAGTCCGAGGTGAACTGGGTGCCACGGTCTGAAACAATGGTCTCCGGGACTCCGTGCAGCTTCCAGACGTATTCGACGAACAAGTTTGTCAGGGTGCGAGAGTCAACGTCTTCGGTGGTGGGGATCAGGTGTCTCACCTTGGTTAGGCGGTTCACTACGACTAAGATGGTGTTGTATCCATGTGACTCGGGGAGACCAGTGACGAAGTCTATCGAGATGTCGGTCCAGGGGCCAGCAGGGATCGGGAGGGGTCGGAGTACTCCTTGAGGTCCGTTCCGGGGGGCCTTGCTTTGGCGGCAGGTGTTACAGTTCAATACGTACTGGTCTACGTACCTTCTCATGGTGGGCCAATAGTATATGCGCGACAGGAGTTCCAGGGTCTTGGCTCTTCCAGGGTGACTGGCTGAGGGCTTGGCGTGGTGCTCCTGTAGCAGGAACAATTTGAGTTCAGGAGATTCGGGGACGTAGACCAGGCGGCGGTACAGGAGGAGGCCTTCAGGGGACTCGGAACATTCGGCCAGGGAGATTTTCCGGGAGTGCTTGGTGCCGTTACGGAGCATGGTTAAGACTTCAGTGGGGAAACTGTCTGTCTGGTAAGCTTGGGCAAACAATTTGACTACAGGTGACGATCCTCCAGCGGGTTCATTTGACAAAGTACCCGCTAACAAACCTAGCTTATTCTCAGGGGCAAGATTTTTTGCCTTGATCATGACTTGAGACTGGTGTAGGAGTCTTTCATCCCCTTCCTTAGGGAGATCTCCTGATCTCCTGGTCAGGGCGTCCGGTTTCCCTCCTTGTTTCCCTGAGCGGTAGTGGAGGACGTAGTCGAAGCGTGACATGAATTCGGACCAACGGGCTTGTCGGCGGTTCAGGGTCTTCTTGGTCATGAAGTACTCGAGGTTGCGGTGGTCCGTGATGACTGTGACCGGGTGTTGCGAGCCTTCCAGGTAGTGTCGCCATTCTTCAAACGCTCAGATGATTGTCAGGAGTTCCTTGTCATAGATCTCGTAGTTGCATTCCGCGGGTGAGTGTTTCTTGGAGAAGAAGGCCACGGGGTGCAGGATGCCTTGAGGGTCGCACTGGGACAGGATGGCGCCGGAAACGTAGTCGGATGCATCGGTTTCTACGATGATCTTCTGGTTTGGGTCCAAGTGGCGGAGGACGGGGGCCGAGGTAAATGCATCATTCAGATGCCGGAACGCTTGGTCTGCCCGGGGGCTCCAGAGGAACTTGACGTTCTTCTTGGTCAGATGGGTCAGGGGGGATACAACCTTTGAGTATCCTAGTATGAACCGTCGGTAGAAGTTTGCAATGCCCAGGAAGCATTGGACGTGTTTGAAGTTCCTGGGGGTTTCCCATTCCTGGATGGCAGAAATCTTGGTGGGGTCCATCTTTAGACCTTCAGGGGACAGGATCATGCCCAGGTATTTTACCTCCTGGACATGGAACTCACACTTCTCGGGTTTCAGGTGCACGTCATTGGCCTTCAGGATGTCGAGGATCTTCCGGACGTGGATGCGGTGTTCTTCCAGGGACTCGGAGTATATCAAGATATCGTCCAGGTAGGCTGTCATGAACTCATCCAGGTGGGGGCGGAGGAGGTCATGTACCCAGTGTTGGAAGGCGGCCGGAGCATTGGTGAGTCCAAAGGGCATCACGAGGTACTCGTAGAGGCCTTGCCGGATCCGGAATGGGGTCTTCCACTCGTCCCCTTCCTTGATGCGGATCTGGTGGTACCCTTCGTGGAGGTCCAGCTTCGTGTAGTACTTGTCTTTAGCGACCTGGACGAGAGTTTCCGGAAACAGGGGCAGTGGGTGTCGGTCCTTGATTGTCATCTCGTTGAGCTTTCTGTAGTTAACGCAGAGACAGAGAGAACCATCGGCCTTTTTTACAAAGAGGATGGGGGCACCAGCAGGGGACTCGGACGCACGGATAAAGCCTTTGGACAGGTTCTCGGAAATGTATTCTCGGAGAGCCTGTAGTTCCTGGTGGCTCAGGTTGTACATGGGGCCAAAGGGGGGTTCCTTACCATCTTGTAGATTGATGGGCAGGTCATAGCGGGGACGGGATGGGGGCAGGATAGAGGCAGCAGACTTCGCAAACAGGGCTGCATACTCACTGCGGTACTCCTGCAGGACAGAGGCCATGGGGTCGTTCTTCCTCCTCCTGAGTTCATCGTCTATCGCGGTGAGTGATGCTGCAAAGAGCATTCCTTGACGCTTTCGGACAAGCCGGGAGAAGGGGGCAGGGCCAATGCAGGCGACGTGGATGGGGGCCGAGGGGGAATGGGACCGGGAGGTGATTCCTTGGACAGTCAATGGCTGTCGTGAGGCAAGGCATTGTTGGAGGCAGGAGGGGGAACCGAAGTGTACTTGGTTCTGTCTGGGCCAGAGGGTGAGGTCGTGGTGGCGCATCCATGGGATCCCCATTACCAATGAGTAGTGACCCAACTTGGTGACGAGGAAGGGGACATATTCGCGGTGGATGTCGATGTCAAGTGCCAGCTTCGTCAGGTGGGTGATTCGACCAGACGCAATGGAGCGGCCGTCGATCACCTGTAGCTCACGGGGGACACGAAGGGGGACCAGGGGGAAGTCATGAGATTGGGCAAAGGTCGCGTCGATGAAGGCGTAACCTGAAGCACCAGTATCAATGAGTGCGACCGAGGGGACAGGAACCGGGGCATTGAATTCCACGGAGATCTTGCAGTTGACAACCAATTGGTCATCCGACAAGTCATTCTCCGACAGGGGCAAGGCAGACAAAGCAAGGGCAGGACCAGAAGCAGAGACCAGGGAGGGGGCAGGAGCAGTAGTTGGTGACGGGGCAGGCCCCTGTGGTATGTCAGGGTTTACCACAGGGGCTGACTTTTTAACTGCTGCTGCGGGGACACGGAGGCAACTGACGGGACTCTCCAGTTGTTAATGGTGCGGGGATCTGGGCGGGGGGTTGGGGCTGGGGCTGGGGCAGGGGCAGAAGTGAGAGAGCGAGGTGGTGTTGGGGCACGGGGACAGAAGCGGGCATGGAGGCTGGAGCCAAACTGGTACCACTGGCCAGCCAAGTTCATGTGGGCCTGAAAAGACCGATGAAGTTGTTGGGAGTGGGTGTTGGCGGAGCGGAGGGCAGCAGAGAGGCGGACGACTTCAGATTGAGCCGAGGTGGCCGCAGCAAGGACAAGGTTGAATTCTCCTTCGAGTTCCTCAAGGAGGGAGTCGGAGGCGGCGAGGGACTGTCGGCAGGTGGCGAGGTCGGAGGTGGTGGTCTGGAGGGAGGCCTTGGAGGCTTCAAGTTCTGTGTTGAGATCACTGATGATCTTAATGTAGGTTTCCTCTAGGATGGAGGAGACCGGAGTAGGGGCAGGTGTGGGTTCGACCTCCTCCTCTACTGAGGGGGCCGGCTCGGACTCGGTTGTTGGGGTGGAGGAGGAGAGGAGAGTGAGGATTGTGAGAGAGTCCTCGATGAGGTCGTAGACCTCATTCCAATCCTCACCATCCTCTGGGACTGGGAGGGGAGTTGTCTGGATGAAGGCCGACAACCGACCCAGGAGGGCGGCAACGGCAGGAGAGAACATGCTGAATGTGTCGGTCGGTTGAGACGCAATCTTAATGTTACGCGCTGAACCGAAGGACGGAAGAATGTGGGGAAAAGCGGGGTAACCCTTCAGAGTTCGGGGGCGATGATATAGATTATCTCGCGTACAAAGTAGTGAATACGAAGGGACCAGTCAAGAACTCGTTCAGCTGTCACAAACTTAAACCGAGAGACACAATACGACGGAACGTATTCGGGTGGGTCGGGCTATGACCGACAAGAGGATTCTGGAAGAATCGGGCTTGATACCGATCGAGGAGATTTCAGGAACTCGGACACGTTACGCGAAGCGAACGATGTTTAGAAGGTTTAACGCAATATATTTTAATACCCAAAGACCAAAAGGAATAACCCGTAGAGAAACAAAGCCCAAACTAAGAAAACCCCAATACAACAGGCAGATTGCGTGAGGATGAAAGGAAAGGAAGACAAAGGGAAGGTATAGCCATATATATACAAGTGACGCCGAGACGCCGAGATACGATAAATAATCCGCGCGACGGAAACTCACGGAAGTACAGTAAGGAAAATTACAGGGAAGAGAAATGTCCGTCACACGAGAACCTGAAAGGAAACCCAAATAAGAAGTGATAATCCGAAAAGCAACGCGCCGAGAACCCAAAGCGATGTTCTTTCCTCCGCAATCCAAACCAAGACATGAAAACGCCGTTAGACATACGCCTCGAGTGGTAATCAAGTATTTGGATTGTTGCGCCGATCTTATTGGAGGCTGCATAAGACATCTTAATTTGCTGCCTATGAGCTAACTCGCTGATATCAGTTGAAAATATTGGGATATTCCCAAATCGTTCAACATGCTCTCGGAAGTCTGAAAGCAAATGGATTTTAATGAAGTTAAAATGAGAGGCCTTGCGAATTTCTTCAAACTCTGCCAGGCCTCTGACAAGGCTCCCGGAGCCTTCCAATGTCTTAGTTCGATCTTTTGCCTCTTTCCTTGTTCGTTTATAGGCCCTGAATTCCAGAAACACATTTTTATACTTGTGCAAATCTTCGAGATACCCCTGAAGATAGTCGAGTGTTTCCTTTGTATGCGTAATGTACTGTCCCATCAAGTGGAAATCGATTAGTGATCAAGGACATTTCAAAGCTCTGCAGAAGTCGCCCTGCAAAGCGTTCGGGAGGTTTCAAAGAGCCACCGCAAAGGCTCCTAGCACTATCCAGCCGAGATGACGCATTTCTTTACCCTGCTATTGAGCCGTCGCCCGATAAGCCTTATTTGGTACAGCAAGCCCTGGCTAAGGCTTAATGGACGCCCAAGCCCAATCAAAATTCTCCATCTGATTGTGTTTCTTCAAAAACAATTGAACCCATTCCATCATATGTTTAAATAGCTCGAGATCAATATTATGCAACATATCTGGCTTGTGAAGATCATATACCTGAACACTCGGCAGGACCCATGAAGCATTGTACAGAGTCTTCAAGGACTTCGCCACGAGGGATTCGGCAGGGGCAGTATCTGATGTATCCTCATTATAACGCTCCACCATTTCAATATATCGCTCCTGAATGCGTAGCGGGTTTTCTTGAAGGCTCTCCAGGCCCTTAAAATCAACTTCACACCTAGGGTAGGCCTGCTTGTTGATGTTAAGCAATGAAGCGTGTTCTGGTTGATCTGCAATCCACACACATAGTATTGGATAACACCGGCGTACATAGGTATTAACCCATGCAATAAGCTCACCCATTTCTACAGGGCCCCGGAGGCATTCGAGAACCTCCACAAGGACCCGGTGAAGGACCATCTGACTCTCCTGACGGCGTTCATTTGTCCGTACTCCCAGTTTTCGTGGCACTTGCAGTAGAGACAGGAGTATGATCGCGTAATTAGAAGGTTCATTACGTATATCCGAAGTGATATTGCCAATTGTTAGATAGACCGGCCAAGCCTTTTTATCACCGCTGAAATTCGTGAGTTGTGTCCCATCTGATGCATATATTACCGGTACTACCATTGATGCTTCTGGAAGTGTATTCTGCAACATTTGCCGGACGTTAGCGAGAGTTTCATGAGCCTTTCAAGTGTCTTTCTGAACCTTCATCTCCAACCACCAGTCTGCAGTGTGCATTTCCCCATACATCCGCTCTCTCATTTCGTTGTATTCCATAATAGGTGAGTACACCAAAGACTCTCTAAATGCACGTTGTCCCAGAAGAAAACGCACTATATTCATAGGAACACTATGGTAGTTGGAAATTTTCTGCCCGCTCATTTCAACCTCTGAGTGTATCCAACTCTTCTTTCCAAAACCTCCAGTAGACGACATCTCGTCAAGGTGGCGTGCGAAGCCACTACTAGTGTTGTAGGCGCCTTTTAGACGGCATGTGGTACGGAAGAAATCGTCTATTTGAATCTGGGATACATTCGATCGTAGGAACCAGCGCGATAACCGAAATTCCTCTGCTGATTCGAAAGGTTGCCATGGGTTGATTCGAAGGCTCTCTGAGCCTTCATCATATCCCGGTCTGGGAAAAATAGACTCCCCTACACCCTCGTATATAGTAGTTGCTAGATTGAATCGAGTACGTCTCAAAGTCAGATCTTCATTATTTGCCTCGGTATCAGATTCGTCTTCGTAGAAGTTATCAAAATCTAAAGCCGATATCTCCACGTATCCGCTCTCGTAGGAGCCCCCTGAGCTTTCTAAAAGACCTTGCCAGCTTTCGACAGGTGGACGCGAAAGCTGTCTGTCATACCAGTCTGAGGCCTGCACTAGATTGTCTTTTGTGAAATGTTGATCGAAACTACCAGCACTGTCGTAGCTCCGTATACAAAATGGACATCGTGATCTCATTATTGATAGTTGATATTGATGTGTTTTGGTGTTGAGAGTTGTTTTGGGAGTCTCCAGAGCTCCAGAACTCTAAAGTGCCCCATGCACCGATAGATCAGATCATATCTTATCAAGCTGATCAGGCAATATTCGAGTGACATCATATGACCCAACAGATGACTCTAATTGATACTGCGGTATATGAAGTAGTAGTAGTAAAGTTTGATCAGAGATATATAAGCTCTGTGTTCTCCTATTCTCATGCTTTCAAGCCCACGACCGTTACCCTCACTTACATAGGCTTACGATGCTATCCCTAAGTCTCCTCAAGCCTCCAAAAGATTATATAGGATGATATCGTATTCTCTCTATAGTATTTACTCAAATCATTCACATATGTAGGCGGGGTTTTCATCTTTCTATAATTCGATATTTAGTACTTCCCTGAGAGCCCCGACAATCCCCGAACAAGGTTCATCTAACCAACAAAAACGCAACTATACATTAAATGAGGCTAAAAAAGCATCCAAAAGACAGAATGTTGGATCAACAGCCCCAGAGGATAACATTGATAAAGAGAGTGGGGATTCCAGCCGTAGTCCAGTCACCAATTCTGACCTCGAAAAGAAAATCAAAGATATCCAAGAAGACCTCATACAATACTCGTCTCAGGTCGGAATCCAAGGCTCACCCTGGCTTACCGAGGGCTTCTGGAGTCTCCCCAAAACCCATCGTTAACATCAAAAAGGCTCCACAGGCCAAGAAGGAAGCTCCACAGGCCAAGAAGAAGACTCCACAGGCCAAGAAGAAGGCTCTACATGCCCAGAGGAAGGCTCCAGAGGTCAAGAAAGAGGCTCCTGTGGTGGTGTTAACACCTGGGAGGCGACCTGCTAGGTACATTTATAATACTGCGTCGGACTGCCGGAGAATCCTGCAGATGACTGGAAGACGTGGATGAGATGATAAGAATAGGGTGAGTTAATAAGTCGAGCTCGGGCAAGCAGTTGTTTAATAAGCTGTGTCAGTTTTGCATGAGTCACAAGGCCCTCAAGCATTTAGAGCCCCTTTGGTTAGATCAGGCTTCAGAGGACTCCGTAATGATCCAAGAAGCCCTGGTCTTTCTCATTGTCGATATATCCCAGAAGAGGTCCAGGAGGAGTAAATGAAATGACGGGGCTTTGGAGGTAGACAACGACAATGGCAATAGCGACAGCAACGACAACGACGATGACAACGACAACGACAATAACCACGACAACGACGATAACGACAACGGCAACGATGATGACAGTGACAACGGCGGCGACAGTGGTAGCGTCAGGGGCCAATAGGAAAGGATCGAAGAGACCGAATCCATATCCACCGATTGGAACCTCTTAGGGGCGCGCTGCAGGACGGGAATAATCATACATGTTATTGATTCAGAAAAGGTTGAAGACGTTCGCAGCGATACATACCGTCACTACGACTGGTACGGCCTCGCATCACCTATACCATTTAGCGGCACTCTCCAAATACTGTCTATGTACGAATCACAAGCCCTCATGCGGAAACGAATCCCACTGGTGGCCCCAGGGGAATCGATGAGGGCTGTCCGAGCCTTCTGCGGGGTATTACCCAATTCAGCCGCTCGGGGGCAAAATGCTTATAATCCGAACCCGGAATATGTCCCAATCGGGGACGCCGACCAGCTGGAAGGTTGGCTCAAGACTTCTGAGGTGAAACCATTGAGAATCTGTGCTGTATTTCACAGGCCTTCGGCAAACGTAAAAGGGCCAGGTCAAATGCCTCAAACCCCTGGGAAAGAAGGATGAGAGCAGCTAACAAATGACGACTTTGCTAGTAAAATAGAGTTTGAGGAGGAACTTCTGGCCTTCAGTAATATGGTTGACAAAAAAGGTTTGAATATGAACATGCCCCGTTCCGACCTGGAGTGCCAGAAGGTAATGTCGGTGGTCTATAAACGTATCGAGAGGTATACGGGGATAGGAAAAAACCTCTGCGAACATTATAGAAGGCTTTTCCTGAATGGCATTATCTTTGAATCTTGTCATTATGATCCTGAACGTATTTGGACTCAGGTTGACAGAAATCACCTGTTTGGGAAAACTGGAGGTGCAGGCGGCGACACCAACAATTAGGCCGATGACGACGGTGATGACGGAGGTGCCGGTGACGCTGGTAGTGGAGGTGCCGATGACGGTAGTGATGGAGGTGACGGTGCCGATAACGGTGGTGATGAAGGTATCGATGATGGTGGTGATAGAAGTGCCGGTGCCGCTGGTGGTGGAAGTGCGGACCACACTTGAGGAGCGTTTATTGGAAGCCTAGAAGGCGTAAGGAGCCTTGATTGGTGTTTTAGAATATGATAAAACTCGAAATATTGACTATCTCCGGCCAGGAATTACTTCCTCCCTAATTGGTTGGAGAATGTAGATCATGTCTACTAACAGTAACTCTGATATCGTATACATAGCTAATGTTTTTTTTTTGAAATGCAGTTGCCATTTTGTAGGTTGCTTATTTGAGCTTCCCATTGTCTTTAGTTATGTTAATTATAGCGTTATGCTTTAACAAGCCTTTCACAAGGTTTTTTGAACCGTCCAACAGGGTTCTCGAGCCCTTTTCCTGCCCCAGGAGGAAAACCTTTAATTGACTGCCGGGAAAAAGCAAAGTTTATGTGGTTTGCTAAGCGAATCATGCCATATATAGTGGAGAAAGAGCCTTCATGAAGGCTCTTGCTGCCAAACATGGTCATGTCTGCCTGGAAATGAAGAATCAACAAGCGCGGCATTGAGGAAGGATATGGTATGCAAGCCTCTGTCTCCACCTCTGTTAGTAAATGTTTAAGGGGGGCAATGGGTGTTTCCAGTCTTGCGAGCAATATGAACTCCAATGGAACCACAGAAGTAAATACTGAACTCGATTACAATGGTTCCCAGAGCCTTCAAGAAAGAACAGAAAGCTTTCCTGATGGAGCAATATTGGTAAACAGAGTGTTGCAGGGCCGATCAAAAACCTGGTTTGCCCTCGATGATCATCCGGAGAAGCAAGCCTATATTGAGATCTTTGAGGATGACTATGAGGATGAAGAGCCGGAGGATGAGAATGCACCACCACCACCACCATCAAACCGGGGGTCACGACCTGGAAAAAAGCCACAGAAGGTCCCTGTAACCTCCGCCAGGGCTATTGTAACCACTCGAAAGAGACTTACCAGACCGGCCGCAGAAGCAATTGCTTCTTCTTCCATTGTAGTAAATATGATGCAGGTATGATGTTTAAAGCCCTTGTGTTTCGATTAAACTGCTAACGTGATGGGGCATGGAAATCGTTATGTCATGAATCCGCGAAGGCAGGTAATACCCCAGGACCGGAGGAAGGTTGAGCAAGCCTTCGAAAGGGCTAGCTTTGCATCTTCAAACTCCTCATTTACCTCGGCCAGTAACACCTTACGGCATGAGTACGATTTGAGCAAAGAGACAACCCCTACGCCTTCTTTTTATACATCTACTCCCACACATTGTGGAATACCAACCCCTTCTCAGAGTAGAGCCTGAACACCGCCAGAGTCTGAATCCGTTAATGAGTCAACAGAGGTGAAGTCTGTAGTAAAGCATATGGGAGAGCTTCTCGCGCGTTATATATTGCTCGAGGAGCTTTGGCCTAAACCTAATGCTCTTGGTGTTAACGTCCGTCGATTGTGGAGTGATGCAAACGACCATTTCAATACAAGTATAGCATTTTCTAAGCCAGTAGGGAGTGAGGTGAGGGCTTTGCGCACCTTTCCGAGGGCTTAATAAGTTTTAGCTAACAATTACTAGATTCAAATCCAAAGTTTACGGACAAGATCGCATCTTGTTTATGCGGTTAAGAATTACATGGCGGATGGACTTTTGTACGTCTTGCACAATGAGAAAATGTCGGAGTCAATTGGTGGGAAGGCGTGCTTTCTCCTTGAGAATGACCGTTTTATCAGTGACCCTGAAAATTATACTTTAAGCCTCCCCTACCATCCTACGAGGCTTTGCAAAGACGCTCACAGCCTTTAGACCGGCCGACGTTACTTTTGGGCCCCTGAAATCGTGGATGTCATATTTTTAAAATATTACAAAGGTGATAAGATGCGTGGAGCAAAGGATCCTAGTTTTATTGATGATATATCTATAGCTTTTGTTAGCCTAGTTTGCACTACAATCTGGTTTATTTTGCGATGTTGTAAAACAGGCATATACGTCGAGGGGTTGAACTTTAACCAGCATCGGAATCCAGATATCATGAGTACATCACGCCAAGCCCTCTAAAAGCCTCCTGCTGACTTCAGAATGCCCCCAGCTACCTATCTGAAGATGTTACACACGTAGGAAAAGAGAAGTAAGGAGAATCAAGAGGGCATGCTGGAAGTAATAAGAGAATCGATTCGTGAGAAGGTAGGTAAGAAAGGCTCACGGCGCTTTATCTAAATACTAATATGCCTTTAGGTTGATGAATTGAGAGGGCCTAAAGAGGTTGTATCGAAATTGGGCCTTGAGGAGGATGATGTTCAGTTAGCCACAGACATTGCTGCGTGGAGAGCCTCATAAGTGCGTGGAAAGAAAGGGAAGGTACCAGCAGTATCTATTAGGGGGGGAAGTAATTTGAGGGAGGTGGAAGTCGCAAAGGCCCCATAGGCTTTCACAGAGTCCCCTCCTGCTGCAATATTTCTTTTGGGGCTAGTATATGGGTTTTTGTTTCGGATTATTTTTTATCATATATGGGCTAGTGTTCATCATGGGCTAGTGTATATTGTATTAATCAAAGTGGGTTTGGTAGGCTTTCAGCAGAGCGTGGGAGATCTCTCTTAAAAATGAAGAGTCTCCGGAGACATCAGGGGAGTTTGGTAGGCTCTCAAGTGAATATTCTACGGAAGTTGGCTTAATTGCGGGGCTTATAAGAGGTACTCTCTGAAGTCTTTGCAAACGCCACAAGAGACTCCAGGGATGAAAACGAGTTACTAGTATGGATGTCCTCTGATATTTCAGAGACTCTCTGGAGAATCTAACAAAGCCTCTAGGGGACGTCGCTGAGAGTCAGGGGGCTCCAGAAGCATTGGTAAGGGCTCTGGAGACTCTCACACAGCCCGTTGACCTCTAGAGATCCAAAGTTTATCGGGTGCCTCCGAAGGTCTCCCGTACCTCCCGAGCCTCCGGTAAAGCCTAATAGGCTTGCTGATGTTCGTGGTAATGAAGAGGAGATGCCATGTAACATGGTGGGAGAGGGATTGTCATTACAGAGCCGAACATAACGTGGGGAGTCGAAGGTGATGGAATCGCCTGCAAAATTTAATTTAGCATTATGAAGACATAGCCAGGGAATTCCGAGGACTACAAACTAGTGTCCCCGTCTGGTGACAAAGACGGTGATATTTTCAAAGTGGCCTGAGACGCGAAGGGAGAATTGGACAGTGTATATAATGTCCCCAGCAGAGATTTCTCTCCCATCAATAATTTAAAGCTTACACGGATGAGGTAGGGGACTTAGTACAAGATTGTGGTGATATGCAAAATCTCTGATTAATGAAAGCAATTCCAGATAGTAATGTGTCTACCAATGCGCATGATTTAACAGATTTATTTTTATTGGACAGGGAACACGAAACAACAACGTGATCGTTATCTGATATACCAACAGCAAAAGAGACAGAGAAGCTAGATACCGAAAGTACAGACAAAGCACAAGAGATGGCGAAAGCTTGGCAGAAATCAATTAGGTCAAGCTGTCCTGGTTTCCCGACGGCTGATTCAGGCCAAACTGAAAAGAATTATTGGAAACAATGGGATCACGAAAGGAATTATATCCCAAAGAAGAAGCAGCAGCATCAAAAGAGTCAGAAAGAAAAAACGATCCAGAAGAACCAGAACCAGAAGTAGAAAAAGAAGGAGAATAAGAAGAAGAAGAATCTGAAAGACTAGAAGAAAGATCAGAAGAACCAAAAGGACAACCAGAAAGAAGAACATTGGGTATAGTAGCCGCTGTGCGAAAAGGGCGAGCAGGGGTTGAGGCATGATAAGCAGCTAGACACTTCGTAGCCAAATGACCTGAAACCTCACAATACATGCAGAGGCCCGAGGCGATGCCGCAGGAGTGCTCAACTGGGGAGAGGGTACCAAGATTACGAGAACGCTGGTTAGACACATCCATGAGGGCTACTCTGCTGCGAGTATGATGAGTATGGGTAGTAAATTGGAGGTCAATAGCAGGGGAAAAGGCACGGGAGGCAGGAGCAGATGCACGAGGAGCAGGAATAGAAAGGGCAGAGCGAGAGCGAACTTTTACATCCCTGATACGGTTATCCAACTGTTGAAGCAGAAGGACATACTCATTCAAGGTAGTGGAGAGAGCATGGTGGATCTTCGCCTGGTGAGGGTTATGGGAGAGACCTTGATTGAGGAAATATTTCTTCGCGCTCTCGTTCCATTCACCATCAGCTATCAATTGCTCAAATTCCGAATAGTAGGCTGAGAAATCTCAACTATAACAGAACCATACCAACAATCAGGAGACTAGATCTCACCGGGCCTGTTATAGCTTCAGGGTCATTGATAGAATCCAGTAGTTACAGTGATAGGAAAGTACCTGTAGGTGAGGACCACAACCTGCCGCAAGTGCATCCACCTTCTGACTACTAAAGAGGAGATCTATTCGTGAAGGGGCAGACTGACGAATCTGAGTCCTGTCAGTGAATAGAGCACCGGCTAGAGAAAGGTCTCTAAGCACCGGACATCTCCATTAACCTTCATAGCAAAAATAGCCCTGCCGCAGATGGCCATGGTTATACCCGGGAATAATTTAAAATGAATCATCAGCAAAAAAGGGTTGGCCCCCAGACGAGCCGGGTCTCGTTCAACCAGATTTGTTCGTCTCGCTGCATTTGGAGCATTTGGGGCGTCCGGAAAGTAATTGGTTCGTTTTGGCTCATTTTGGCACGTCGGAAATATGATAGGTCATATTAGAGCCCGTTTAGGACGTCCCAGAGGTGATAGATCATATTTTGTCTCGTTTGAGACGTCCAAAAGGCGATAGGTCATATTCGGCTCGTCTTTGACGTCCCAAAGGGTACTAGAGTGGCGACACTGACCTACTTGACGTCAGCCTTGGCATGATTTCCATGTCTTAACGGCCCCCGGTAGTCGCCTCTACCTCCACCTCCACCTCCACCTCCACCTCTATATCTACATCTACCTTCACCTCCATCACGACCTCTGCCTCTACCTCCACCTCTGCCTCTACCTCCTCCAATTGACGTACCTCCCTACCTCAAGATTCTGACTCCTATACTGACATCTATATAGACTTTCAACTTGACGCCCAAATCAAGCACCGAATCGACACCTCTTCAGGCACCGAATCGACGCCTCTCCAGGCACCGAGTCAGGCGCCTCGTCAAGCACCGAATCGATACCTCTCCAGGTACCAAATCGACGCCTCTCCAGGCACCAAATTGAGATCTCTTCAGGCACCTCTCCGGACACCGAATCAGGCGCCTCGTCAGACACCGAATCGACGCCTCTGCAGGCACCGAATCGAGATCTCTTCAGGCACCTCTCCGGACACCGAATCAGGCGCCTCGTCAGACACCGAATCGACGCCTCTGCAGGCACCGAATCGAGATCTCTTCAGGCACCTCTCCGGACACCGAATCAGGCGCCTCCTCAGGCACCGAATCGACACCTCTTCAGGCACCAAATCGATACCTCTTCAGGCACTAAATCAGACACCGAATCAGACACTGAATCAGGCACCGAATCAGGCAACGAATCAGGCGCTGAATCTGGCTCCAAATCTGGCTCCAAATCTGGATCCAAATCGGGCTCTGAATCAGCGACGATTACCGGCTGCAGGGTGGTAGGTAAGCATGTGGCAGGCGTGGGGCGGGCGGTGGGCAAGTAGAGGGTGCGGGTGGGGATTACCATGTAAATAGTATTATATAGCGGGGCAGACTATGCCCAGAATAAAGTAGCTTTTGCCGATTTGACCTCATTTGGCCAGACTACAGGGTGCTAAAAGAGCGTCTGCCGGGCAAAAGGTACTTCAGGTGAGGCAAGACGAGCCCAGCTGAGAAATGGACGAGCCCAGGACGCCCCAAATGAGTCCCAGAAGAGCCCCAAAAGAGCTCCAGACGAGAACAAGGCGTGATATTATCGTCCCAGACATCAGGGACGGTCTTATGGCGCTGGGGCGTGGGTCTTATCGTAAGCAAACCAATTGGGCGTCCAGCTCACTCAGGGCATATAGGGCGTCGGAGCGCCACAGGACGAGACCTAATTCTTTGCTGATGGTTACAACTATGCAACCATCTAGAATAGATCATCGGAGCAGAGACTCCTCTAATGCAGGCCTGGAACTGTGTGACAGCCAGGTTGCAGGTGATTCTTGACCCTGGCTAAGGGTGCTTACTCTAGAACCGGAAACACCCGCTAACGTTTAGGGAGAAGCGGGGTAGCGGGGTAGCGGGGTAGCGGGGTAGCGGGGTAGCGGAGGAATTGTTTCCGCTCCAAGGCAGAGTTTTTACCGGAACTTAGTCGAGCAGTGGAAGGCAGGACAATCGAAAGATTTGGACTATTAATACTCATTTCCATTTCCACCCACTAGTTCTAGTTTTCATCTCATCAGTTGTAACAAGCGGAAGAAGACTCTTAAGATTATTCTAAGTCCACCAAGAAGAATCTTTACTCTCTAAACCTCACTCTTTCTTCTACCGGCCCTCTTGCTTCCTACACTTTTGTTTAGTTGAGGCAGAGCCCCATTACATCAACCTCCTTGAGAGACGGTTTCGAGCTTTCTCTCGGCGGTGGCTACTCGGTCAGGAACTCTAAAAGCAACCTCCAGGATGGTGACAAAAGCTTCCAGATTGGCAAGCTCAATTTGTTCATCGCAAACTTGGGGCATTACTTGGTTAAGGGCTCTGCCTGACCGAAGGTTAATGGCGTACGCGATCGTGGTTGGCCACCATTTTAAGGCAGAGTTGGGTAATGAAGGGCAAAAGGTCTGGGATTTTCTCGGAGCGTACGGCTACTGAGACATGGTCTGGATTAGCCAATGCTTGTTGATTAGCCGGTCTAACGGATGTCGTCGTGACTAGGTAGGAGCAGCGGCCCGGGGTACGCTTCGTAAAGGTTCAGCGACACGGGCACGGACTTGATACCGTCGGAGATTTCGAGCAACTAGGAACTGCAGGGTCGAGCTAGTACCGACGGAGGTAGAGACTAAATATTCAAATATATTTAAACTTAACACTAACCACCGAACAGAAGACGTTGCGTGAAGAAGAAAGGAAAGAAAAATAGGAAATACACCACAGGTTATATACAGAAGGCTCTTCACGCAACTGAATCCGGAAGAAACACATAGAAATCCACTGATTTATCATCAAATCACTCCGAATAGAAAATTACAGGGAAGAGACAAAATATATAAGGAAGAACTATGCCGCAGCCATGCCTAACCCAAGTGAAGACCGAATAGGAAATCCTAACAACCCATTACTATACAACCCCGCTTCGCAGCTGCCTTCTTGGTAACGGTACCGGCTTAGGCTTAGCTTGCCGGCTATTATCCGTGATAGCCAGAGGGGTGGAGGAAGAGGAGAGGCAGAGCCCTGAATGGTTTGGAGGAAGTTGATGAGGGTGCGCTGCTCTGTAATGCGACCTCGGAGTTCAGCCACTTCATGTTCAAGCTCGGGGATGGCTGCCGCGCTACTTTGGGTGTTGGTCAAGTTTGCATGAGCATTGTCCCTCTCGGTTCTAAGACATGATATGGTATCTGCTAGGTAGTTAAATAGGAGGATAGAGTCTTGTATGTATTGCTCTTGGAAATCTTCAAAGTTTTGGGGAGCAACCTATTGGTTGAGATCGGGGGTAGTTATGACTAAGGGTGTATCAAGAGTCAATTCAGATCGCACGCAACGTAATTTCACGGACCATGTGGTAACTAGGCAGGAGGTGCGTTCCGGGGTACGTTTTGTAAAAATTTGAGTACACAAGGACGGGTTTGATATCGTCGAAGGTTCGAGGTACTAGGAACTAGGAAGTTGGGCTGAGTACTGACGGAAGTAGAAACCAACTATTTAAATATATTCAAACTAAAACTAACTACTGAAAACAAGACATTACGTGAAGAAGAACGGAAAGAGAAAAAAAAAATATATCAGCGACTATATATACAGAAAAATCTTCACTCAACTGAACCCCGAAGACATCTATAAAAATTTTACTGATTTATTATCACACCACATCGAATAGAGAATACAGGCAAGAGAGAAAATATACACAGAAGAAACCGCGCTACTGCAATACTTTAGCCAACCGAAACCCACATAGGAAATCCTAATGACATATTACTCATGCATTCCTGCTTCGTAACTGCCTTCTCGACGGCGGCACGGGCCTAAGTCTAGGCATTCGGCGTTGGTCCGTAATAGACATGTATATAGTTACTCTCATACGAAAGCATGCAAGGCATATGCTTATGTACCCCACAGAGGGAATTTCTTATTGAGTTCTTTGGACTCCATCATGTTTATGCTGAAGGCAGAGTAAGCGTATTTTGTGCTGATTTGAAAAGGGTTCAATGAGGAGTATTTTCTACCAAGTACTGTCGTAGTTACAAGCACTGATTACACGTTATCCCTAAAAGTAATGTAGAAAGACTTGAAGTGATAGTTTGTATAATATTGTTAAACCAGAGTCCGGTCTACTGTTCTGATGTCTGAAGACGTTGGTGATGATGGACTCTAACCGGAGACCATCACACAATTATTTATATATAGAAGAATGCCTTATCAAGACATAGTGAAACCCAATAGTAATCCAACGTGATAATAGATAGGACCCGTTAAATCTCTCACATAGAAAATGCCTCATAGAAACACCGATTACTCGTGAAATATCGCGATACGCCTGTACTATCCTGGTGTCCCAATAATTCTGCATACAAATGTCATCCACTAAGCTGCACCCGTCCATGTACCAATACAATGAATCTACATTGCTCCATTCTCCGATGGCCACCCTGTTCGCTTATGAGTGTATAATTGGTACGTATCCATTGCTGATTGGTTGAGCGCTGTTACACTATCACCCGTGGAGTGTTCCTTGTTGACCGGGCCTTGGCGACCACCATTCTAGCTGAGACATCAACCAGCACTCAGATTCCTAGAGTTCTGTAATATCCTATAACACATATTTATTTCCCCTCCGTGAACTCCATACTATACGTTAATCTGTCTTTAATTTTTAGATTCTATACATTATAATAAGGTTTATTAGTATATGATATAAAGTAATACTTTTTAGACTTATATTGATATGCACAATTCTATTCTAACATATGGTGAATTGTGCTCCCCGGCCGAAGGCCGGCAACCACTCGCCGTTAGATATGGCCATTGAAAATGCCCCGCGCTACTATTCTTTACCCAGTGACTCCCACCAAATAGATATGCCGCTCGCAATCGGTGGTTATCTACTCGCGTTAATTAAGTAGTCGGGTATTGTTGCAACCAAAAATTCCGACTCTTTAATTAGATACCAGGGACTTTGCGCGAAAAACTCTGGGGTCATTTTCGGGTAACCTGATCGGCGGCGACCCCCCCCCCCCCAGCCAATCATACAACCGGAAAAGACTCTGGAGTCTTTCGCGCAAAGTGTCTGGTGCGCTTGACTCGTAGAGTACCTGTGCACCATGTGCAGGGACATGTGTCAAATACGCAGGAACTAGGCGTGGCTGGAGGAAAGAATGTCTTGGTGAAAAAGCGATGGTGGCTGATTGGTATGGTTGATCTGTGTTGCCATAGCAGCCGTCTATTTACAATTTGTCGCAGTTTCACCCTCGTAGAAAGTTTCATGTTGTTTTGCGGCGTCACCCAGTCCAGCCTCCCCTTTTCACTGAAACCTCAATTAGTCACACTTCGTTTGTCCCTTGCTCTGTTTTCTCACGCAATCTCATCCACTGAATTTTATTCACTTAGATTCTTCCGTCAACTTACGGCAGTTCACCTATACCCCTTCAGCTTCATTCCAGGCATATTTTTCGGCGGTACAGCGAGAATCGCTTCCATTTCTGCGACATTGCTCAGGCACTCCTAAGTACTAGTTATTCGTGGGCTCGCAGCTCATCTATCCACGCGCCTCCCTCCCTCCGAGGAGATCTCGTCGTAACTACTTGTTTCCGGGCACGATGGCGGTAGAAAGAAGGATTCGGTTCGTTTTCGGCTTTGAGAGTGCGTTATCATTTTCAACCCAGCACTAATTCTGTTAAGCGATTTCTCGTGTTCCGGTTATCACCCATAATTGTGTGTACAAATCCACTAATTTGCGACAATGATTAGGACTTGTCCCATTTCTCGCTTACCATCACGTGTTAATGGTATTGATCCTTGTAGCAATAATACTACTCTGTAAGAACAACTGTTTATCGCTATTCTCAATACACTGATCGATTCACTGACTCCCACTCGTTTCTTTAGCTCTATTACTGGCGGGGTGCTCATCTTCAAGTCCTCTCATACCCTCCATATTTTTAATAAACCTATGGTATGACCGGTCGGCGCCTCAATATGATCCTGCGCAAGTCGACCCAGGCGCATCTAGAGCTATCGGGAACATCGTCGGGAATGCACAGTTAGAAGCAAGAGTTGGGTAATTAGAACTGACCTCTAGTTGGACGGGGAAATAACTAATAAACAATTACTTCAGGTATTTTGGCATCTGCATAAATCCTGACGGATCTTCCTGGCTGTGTAGTGCCAATGCTTCTTCCCTTGCCGCGCAAGTAAGCGTCGACCAAGACCCGTTGAACCTGATTTGGGTTGCTCAGACATTCAAAGAGAGCATTGTTTTCCCATATTTATTGATCATAGCAATCATCCTGGCTGCTGTGACCTTGCTTCTCCTTGCTACTTTCCCGGGATACGAAGAGGAATATGATGGTGGGCCTGAGAGAAGACGCCTCCCAAGTCGGGCCGTATCTCAGATTGCATTAGCAGTGATCTTCGTTGCAGCTATCTTTGTGTTAGTTTCAGTTCTGTGGCAGCACACCGCCAGTGTGGCGGCAGCAACCATTGCTGAAAACATGGGTAATGGATCCGTTGCGACAGGTGTTGGTGTAACAGCCATGGTGCTAGGATGGTTCGGTTTTGCGCTACTTATCATTGTGACTATAGGTTTATTAGTGATGTAAGTCGGCCATATTGAACCCTCGTGAATCTAGCTAACATTTTACAGGATTCTATCAATGCATCTTGTTGAGAAACTCACAGATGAAGGATTATAATAAGGAATTTTTTGCACTTGATAATGGGCCTGTTTGCCTGCGCAGGCAGGAGATAGTTGCCCAGTACGAGGAAAACGAAGGGATGAGTTGAACGATTTGATATTAGAACGCGTAGATGCTTAGCTGATGATACCTTTTATTTATCATTATCCTTCGTTGGCGTCAGTTCCTTACTTGGAGCAGCTGGTTACACTTTGGTTTGTTCATGTAATGATATCGGTACTGGGATTGGGGGGTTGGGGAATGTAGGGATGGGGAATTGCAAAATGGCTGAGAAGGAAATGCAGTGGGGTTTGGTGTAAAAATATGTAATTTTGACCAGGGTGGTAACCAGATTCTAATAGCAGTACCTGAAGGTAAGGTGCCATGAAAAGACGGATTTTTTTTTTTTTTAATCATATCTATTCATGTTTCTAGGTACAGAAAGTTCGCATGCAGTATAAACTATGGCGTAAAGAAACCTATCCCCAGCAAAACTCTAATGCGCGTCCCCTAAAAATGCAAAATAACGCAAAAGCAAAACAGGCGAGAGGTTAAGAGAGGACCGGCCCGATCACAACGGCGACTTTTTCCTTTGAGTCGAATGAATGGACTTTGGCGCTTCCACATGGTGAGACAGATGGGTGTGACCATTCTTTTTCAGCAATCTTGTTTCAAGACATTATCGTGATTTTCTGGTAGGGACACGTTGTTCGAGCGGTGGTTGATTGTTTAATTGTCGATATCCACAGTTGATGTTGATGCGGGTGGCGGATAGCAGGTCGTGAGGAGACATGGTGGGGACCTCCGCAGTTAAGCGTTGAGACTTTAACAGTTGACGATGGGGTTGGAGTCTTACGCCATCACAAGATTCGCTCGCTCGCTGAGAGTCAGATGGAAGCATGGCGAGTTCCTGCTTGCAGCCATGTTGTTAACTTGCAACATTTTTTGGGTGGTGAGTGCTTTCCATATTTCGGCATGAGGCGGGAGAAAAGCCTGATTGGGTTTTTGAAGTGGTGGGCGTCTTCCATGCTGACGGAGAGGACCACGAAGGATGTTTTTTTGAGGTTTTGGATGGAGTCGTCTGAAACCAGGAAGCTTAGCCGTGGGACGCCGGCTGCGGAAGTTATGGCTTTTTGGAAGAACGAGTCCGCATCTTTGTTTTAATGTCACAGAGGAGATCCGTGGATGACGAGTCGATGTCGGTGCACAGAGTAGGTTGAGGGGAGCTACTTTGCTAATGATGGCGTTGTGAGAAGGGGAGGATAGAGTGGAGGACAGATTTGGTGAAGAGCTGATGGTGGAATTTAAAAGCGAGGGAGGAGAGGGAGTGCGATGGTACCGGAGCTGGTGAAGGAGAGTGGTGGCATGGGGAGGCCATTATTTATTGGGAATTCACGAAAAGGTGGTTTTTGCCATTATTAGCTTGATTTCTTGGTACGTGCGGGAGGCATTGGGCATTTGAAGGGCTTATTTGTGTCTTTGAGGAGCGTTGCTTTTTTTTTTTGGGGTTTGCTCTTTTTTTTTTTTTTTGCTTTGACATGTTGGGGTCTTTTTTTGTTTGGTTGTGTTATGGATTGTAGTGGGTGGGGGGGAAAGGGAGAATTGAATGGCGGCAACTTTCTCTTCGAGGTTTGTCATGTTGGCTCGGATCTCGTTGAGGTATTCGAGTATGAGGGTGTTTTGTTTGACGATGCCAGCCAGGATAAGGGTGTCGACGTCGTCGGGGTGTGGGGTCTGATCGCTGCCGATTTTTGCTTTGACGGTGCAGGCGAGGAGTTTGAAGGGTTTTGGAGGGGTGCCATCAAAGGATGGCGTTGTTTGACTGTGAAGGTTTGCGTCCAAGGTCTCGATGTGAAGTTCCTCTAAGAGTTTATCCATCGGGGTTTTCTTTGGGACATAACTGTGGGGGATTGGCTGTGCTCTAGGGGGCATTTTGAAGCCTAGGTGGGGAGGTTTTTTTGCTGTGGTGATGTGGTTGCCACACAAGAACTTGGTGTTGAGTTTTCAAAAACCGAGTGAATGGAGGGGAAGAAGGATGCATGAAAAGACGGATGCAATCGATATATGTATATATAAATATGGTTCAAAGCTACATGAATAGTGAAAAGCAGCTTCTGGCGAATTGAACCCTCCACTACACAACCTCAAAGTACTACAACTACCTGATCACACTTGCCATACCATCCTTTACCCCCCTTCACAAATTTGTTGCCTCTCGTATCTACCAGATGAGAGCGAACAACAGCTACCTGCGCACTCAAAAGTTCTGAATCAACAAAGACCTCCCCTCCTACACGACAAATACAAGGAAAAGAAAGAGACCCCAACCATGTCATAGTCAACTGCCCAACAACTGAACCCCGATGCTATCTAGATCTGAACCAAATTTCGTCTTTAGACGAAGTTTGACACAATCAACTCCACAAACTCAGTGTCTATCCTCTGCGTACCTTGAAAAGCCACTAGTCAGCAACAGGACCGCCGTCCATCCAGAGGTCACATACAGCGATCACGCTGCCTGCTCCTGCTCAAACGTCACTTGGTTACTCTTTCACTATTGTCCATGTGTATTCTTTCGTTGTATGATTTTCTTGTGTACCTTCTCTTTTCTTTTTGTTTTTGGGAAAGTGCATTAGAGTTTGCTTCTGTAACGTGCTGGACTGGTGTAGCACAGTTTGGTACATCGAGGGTCCAAGAACGGAGTTGGGAGGTATTCTTTTCGGGTGGTCGGGCTAGGTATCAAGAAGGGCCATGGTGGCAAGGGACGAGTACAGGGAAAGCAGGAACAGAAACAGAAGGAGGGTCGACCATGGTCATACTGGATATCCCGGTGTGGCATTCCTTGGGCGTACAGATACAACAGATTGGCGGAATGGAGACAAGACTAGATCTGTCGGAACCAACTAGTGTGAAGGTCGACAAAGAGGAGCAGGAAGGCAGGAGCAGAGCGATGTCAAGGTTCTAGAGATAGGATCAGTCTGTCTTGAGAGGTGCGGAAGGAATCTTGTCCAAGAGCTAGAAGAATGACTGAGGATCTTATTGTGGAAGACAGAGAGAGTGGAGCAGTGTGAGAAGGACTTCTGCAACTAAGGTTTCAAGGTAGTCCGTTCTTTGTTTAACAAGCAGATTGTGTGAGGAGCTAACAACCAGGACAAACGAGAAACTATATATACAAGAACAGAAACGAGAACGTGAACGAAAACAAGAATGCCAAGGTGCCACACAGAGAAGCAGAACCCCAGACAGAGATCAGAACCGAGCAGAATATGTGAAGCAGGAACACACTCCTGCACTAGAATAGAAAGGACAACAGGAACAGAAGCAAAGAAAACACAGTAGAACAAGACGACGCGGACAACAGCAAGACGTCGACAAGCAATGAACAGGAGACAAACGAATAGAAGAATATGAGTACACTCATACAAGAGAGACTGTAAAGACGAGCTAACAGGCAAAGCAGAAGCGAGGAGGAGAACGAGAAACAGAGACGACAAAAGAAAAAGTCAGAGATGGAGACTGGAGACGTAAAAGGAAACAGGAACAGAAAATCAGAAGCTAAGTGTTACAGAGGTCTTGGCGTTACTTGGCGAAAAGCGGGGAAGCTCTCTATAGTTCGGGAACGAGGAGATAGATGATCTCGCGTACGAAGTAGTGGACTCGAAGATACCAGTAGAGCACTCGCTCTGCGGTCATGGGTTATGATCTATGGACGAAGGGGACCAAGGAGCACAACCGAGGTTCGGGATCTATGGCACGTAAGGAACTATGAGTATAAGTTCCGAACGACTATGGGTTCGAGGGACGTAGGAAGAAACTATAGTAACGCGAACAGTATATATTCCAACTAGTAATATGACTATGATAACCGTAGAGAACTAAAGACAAACAATAGAACACCCTAAAGAACAGGAAGGTTGCGTAGAGAAGAAAGGAAAGAGAGAGAAGGAGAGGACAGGCCCATATATATATCCATCGCCGAGAACCGATTACTAACCCGTTTGACGGAAACCCATAGAACCCAAAGGAAACCTGATTACAAATGAAAACCCGAGAATGCTTAATCGAATCGCTGACACCTTCCCGTGCAGCGGTAAACTAGTAACGTAACGCGAAGTCTTGGCACGCCGTTATACTAAGGGAATACAGAAGGATAAGGGTAAGCATAAGCACACTCATGCGACAGGTGACAGGAACAGAGAAACGACGCAAAGGAGACAAGTAAGACATGGTAAAGTTAAGCACACCTATGCACGAGGAGACAAGACAGGAAGAAGATACAGGGCAAGGGAAGATACGAGATAAGAAATGAGGCAAAGATGGCAGGGACTTGAGACTAGGAGGATGACTTCGCATCGTGCTTGCCAGGCAAAAACTAGGCACATCAGAGAAGGATGGTGGTTCACCAAATCAAAGTATAGGGCTCGTGGCAGAACACACGTTGTGTGTCGGGGCTCTGCTTCTACTAAACAGGAGTGTAGGAAGCAAGAGGGCTGGTAGAAGTAGGAGTTAGGTTTAGAGAGTAAAGATTTTTCTTGGTGGACTTAGAATAATCTTAAGGGTCTTCTTCCGCTTGTTACAACTGATGATGAGGGAAAGACTAGAACTGGTGGATGGAACTGGGAATGAGTTCTCATACTCCAAATCTCTGCCGTTCCTGCCTTCCACCGCTCAACCCTAAGTTCCAGTGAAAATTCTATCTTGGAGTGGGAACAATTTCTCCGCTACTCCGCTTTTCCCTAAGCACTAGCAGGTGTTTCCGGTCGTAGAGTAATCACCTTTAGCCAGAGTCAAGGATCACCTGCAACCTGGTTGTCACACAGCTCCGAGCCTGTATTAGAAGAGTCTCCGCTCCGGTGGTCTACCCTAGATGGCTACAGAGTTATAACTTATTGTAGATTATGCCTAGGCACAACTACTACTGCCTGCAGCATGGCTATCTTTGCTCTGAAGGTTAATCGAGATGCCCGGCACTTAGAGACCTTTCTCTAGCTGGTCCTCTATTCACTGACAGGACTCAGACTCGTCAGTCTGCCCCTTCATGAAGAGATCACCTCCTTAGTAGTCAGAAGGTGGGTACTCTTGCAGCAGGTAGCGGTCCTCACCTACAGGTACTTCCCTATCACTGTAACTACTGAATTCTAACAATGACTCTGAGTCTATAACAGGCCCAGTGAGAACTAGTCTCCTGACCGTTGGTACGGCTCTGTTATATGTTGTCACACACTGGACGAGGGGAAAGGGCAGAACTGAGACGAGGTGAGGCAAGGAACAAAGCGGAAAAGGTAACAGAAATCACATAATGGGGTTAGCCATATGCTAGACAACCATATGCAAGCCAGAATGATATGCACTCAAGTATCGAACCATATATCACAACGAAGAGGTGTTATGCATGTACAGGGATCAGTCAAAGCAGAGGTCAAACAAGAGTATGGAAGGACTAGCGTATAGGAACAAGCCATCACGAGAATAATTCCAGAGTCAGGTCAGCATCACAACATATACAGGTTGAATAGTCATGTCACATGTAGTAGTCAAGGACAAGTCAGAGCCAGCGCAGATCCGAAGGAACAAGAAGCGAAACAAGGGAATACAGAGACACAGAAAACAGGAACTAGGAGACATGGAAAGGGACCAGGAGACAGAAACGAGACAAGGAAACACGGGTGGAGACAGGAGTAGGGGTTGTAACCCGAGGACAGTCTATGGTTTTCTGTGTAAACCAGGCTTGGCACTAAGACACCGTTATAGATTAGGTCTCTCTGAAGGTGGTTTCTCCTGAAACCATGCAAGGTTGTAGGGTCTATAGGTTAAGGATAGAAACGGAGAACAGGATTGTAAACTATCGGGTTTCAACACAGAGACAGAGAACGTAATTTTCAGCGGATTCATTTGAAAAAGAACAAGCGAACAAACAATACTTAGCTCATGATTCTATGACAAGAGTGCCGGAGTGTATTTCCACACCAGCTTTGGGGAAAGAATTGTTTATGCTGTAGTTTATACTGTATGCGATCTGTCTGTAACTAGAAACATGAATAGAAATGAAGTAAAAAAAAGAAACATATGAATAGTGAAGTTTTTAGGGAACAACTGGAACAGGTGGCAACATTACAGTGATTCTGCAATATCAAGTATTGCCTGTTCTGAATGCTTGTCAGGTTGTTGTGATTGCAATAGATAACTGAATATCAAATTAATACATGTGAATGATAGTGGAAGTTGCAAGATCACTTACAATATTTAATAGATCCTGAATACTCCTGAACTAGATATCATCAGAATTCTATTAGAAAATATATCAAAATGTAGAAATACAAACTATTTTGATTACTTTTTCAAAGTGATAGAGAGAACTAGAAGGCGACAAGTAATTTAATTTTGTCTTTTAACAACAGTTTTAGAACAATATTGTTCACTAAGTTGCAGTAATATCTTCCTGGTATGCGCTTGATGCAACTTCAGGAAAGCTTTTTACCCGTGTTATCAATACCTAACGGGACTTGCAGAAATCATCCAATGTTAGAGAGTGTACAAGTGTGTCGAAGTATCGAAGATAATTGATTCTGCGGTGAAAAGTATGAAGAATTTTTAGGTATAGATGTATGAGTATCTATTCCTTTTTGGTAAAGATTGCAATTAATTATTAGTGTTTCTCAAGATAGGTACATATTAATTTGTAGAGTAAAGTAGATTCTAGTAATAGTAGATCATGGACATTAAACAAAAGCATTCAATAATGATAAGTCATGTAGATTTTCTTTGAATATATCAAATTAGCAGTAGGTTAAATAACAGCTATTGAATTCTAACTACAATCTCATGATCTAATAATGTTCCATGTTGTATTTGCATTGCGAAAAGAAGGTACCCTCATCTTTGAATTCGCATTAGTTAGTTGAATCAAATTTTTTTATCTGACTTTACTAGAATAGAGATCCACTAATGCTTACTACTGTATGTTAGTTCTATAACAGAGGTATACGAGGTGTTAAGAGACTAGATTTCACCGGACTTGTTATAGGCTCAGAGTCATTGTTAGAATCCAGTTTTACAGTGATAGGGAAGTACCTGAAGGTGAGAACCACAGCCTGCCGCAAATGTACCCACCTTCTGGCTACTAAGAAGGAGATCTATTCATGAAGGGGCAGACTGACGAGTCTGGGTCTTGCGAGTGAATAGAGGACCGGCTAGAGAAAGGTCTCTAAGTGCCGGGCATCTCCATTAACCTTCAGAGCAAAGATAGCCTTGCCGCAGGCGGCCGTGGTTATGCCCGGGAATAATCTACAACGAGTTACAGTTCTGTTGCCATCTAGGATAGACCACCGGAGCAGAGATTCCTCTAATGCAGTATCACAGACTGACGCCAAGAGGCCAGGCCTAGGGCCGCCTTACTACCAAGAAGGCAACTACGGAACAGGGTTGTATGAGTAATGGGTTGCTGGGATTTCCTATTTAGGTTTTGGTTGCGTTAGGCATTGCTGCGGCATGGTTTCTTCCTTGTACATTTTCTCTCTTCCCTGTATTTTCTCTTCGGTGTGGTGTGATGATAAATCGGTGGGGTTTTTATAGGTTTCTTCGGGGTTCAGTTGCGTGGAGATTCTTCTGTATATATAGTCATCGGTGTCTCCTATTTCTCTCTTTCCTTTCTTCTTCACGCAACGTCTTCTTTTCGTTAGTTAGGCTTTAGTTTGAATATATTTTTGATTCTTTATCCTCATCGGTAATCAGCTCGACGCTACAGTTCCTAGTACCTCGAATCTCCGACGGTATCAAGCCCGTCCCCGTCCCTGAATTCCGCGAAGGGTACTCCGAATAGCTCTACCTGTCCCGTCACGACGTTGTCCGTTAGATTACGTTGCGTGCGATTTACATCGACTCCTGGTACGCCCGAGATCATGACTACCTCCGTGGCCGGTAATTGGGCCAGCCTCCAGACACTTGAAGATTTTCAATAACAGTATGCGGAGGATCCCTCCCTGCTATTTACTCACCTAGCAATCACTATTGGAAACATCCGTACCCAGAGAGAGCAGGCCCGCGCAGCACTAGCCAATGCTGAGAATGTCGTGGCAGCCATCCCCGACCTAGAGCGTGAAGTGGTGGAGCTGCGTTCCCAAGTCTCAGAACAACGTGAACTCATCCGCTTCCTCCAAACCAACCAGGGTTCCACTCCACCTCCACCTCCACTCCCCCCCCCCCCCGCGGGCCCACAGGGACCGTCTAACCCCAACCCTGCCCCGGTAGCCACCCGTTCAGAAAAGGTTCCAGACTGTTACGCGCTGAACCGGAAGACAGAGGAGTGTGGGGGAAAGCGGGGTAACCCTTCAAAGTTCGCGAGCGATGATGTAGATTATCTCGCGTACAAGGTAGTGAACACGGAGGTACCAATAGAGGATTTGTTTGGCTGTCATAAACTTAAACCGAGAGACACAACACGACGGAATATATTCAGGAGGGTCGGGCTATAACCCACGGGAAGGTTCTAGGAAGGATCGGGCTTGATGCCGATCGAGGAGATTTCGGGAACTCGGACACGTCACGCGAAGCGAACGATGTTCAGAAGATTTAATGTAATATATTTGAAGACCCGAAGACCAAAAGGAATAATCAGTAGAGAAATAAAATCCAAACGAAAAGAACCACAATACAACAAGAAGATTGCGTCAGGAAGAAAGGAAAGGAAGACAAAGGGAAAATAGAGCCATATATATACAAGTGGCGCCGAGACGCCGAGACACGATTAATAATCCGCGCGATGGAAACTCATGGACGCACGTCAAAGAAAATTACAGGGAAGAGAAATGATCGTCACACGAAAAGACCCGAAAGGAAACACAAACAGGAAGTGATAACCCGAAGCCCAATGCACCGAAAACCCAAAGCGATATTCTTCCTCCGCAATCCAAGACCAAGACACGAAACGCTGTTGGACAGACCCCCCAAGCATGGCGGTTCCCTTACCGCCCTACGTCCCTTTGTTACCCAACTCCGCCTCAAGATGGTGGCCAACCGTGACCGTTTCCCTGCTCCCCAGCAGCAACTTGCATACGCCATCAATCTCCTATCCAGTAGAGCATTATACCAAGTCATGCCCCTGGTACGAGGGGAGCAGATCGAACTCGCCAACCTAGAAGCCCTTGTCAACATTCTGGAGGTCGCATTTGGGGATCCTGACTGAGTAGCCACTGCTGAGCGTAAGCTGGAAACTCTCTTCCAGGGGACTCGAGACTTCTGAGCATACTACGCGGAATTTCAGCCTCTGATTGCAGATGTCGAATGGAACGAGAGTGCGAAGAAACACTCCCTCACCCAGGGCCTCTCCCACGATCTCCGTCAGGCGACGATCCATCATGCAGTTCCTACCACCCTGAACGAGTACATCCTCCTGCTACAACAATTGGATAATCGTATTAGGGATGCAAAAGTTCGTTCTCGACCTGCCTTTGCTGCCCCTGTCCTGCGTGCTCAAACCCCAACTCCCCGTATTTCTGTCCCCGCGCCTGCCCCCCAGTTCTCTACCCATGCTTCTCATACCCCTGGGGGAGTAGCCCAATGGATTTGTCTAACCTCCGTCCCCGCACCCATGGTCCCCTGTCCCCCGCTGAGCGCTCCCGCCGCATCTCCCAAGGTCTCTGCATGTATTGTGGAGGTTCAGGTCACTTTGCTACGGAATGTCTAGCTACTCGCCGTGCCCCTGCCCCTGCCCCTGCCCCTGCCCCTGCTCGTTCGCTCCGTGCCGCTGCTACTATGCACGGCGCCCTTCTTTCTGGTTCTCCTTCCGGTTCTTCTAACGTTTCTTCTGGTCTCCCAAGTTCTTCTTCGTCTTCTTCTTCTTTTTCTGCTTCTGGTTCTAGTTCTTCTGTGTCATCTTTTCCTCCTGGTTCTCTTGGTGCTTGTGCTTCTTCGGGTTACGATTCCTTTGGTGCTTCTGTTATTTCCAATAATCCATTTCACTTTGCCTTGGGCCAGCCGTCGGGAAACGAGGACACCTTGGCCTAAGTGGCTTCCACCAAACTCCTCCTATCTCTCGTACTTTGTCTGTACTTTCAGTTTCTACTTTCTCTGTTTCTTCTGCTGTTGGTTTATCAGATAACGATCACCTTGTTGTTTCGTGTTCCCTGTCCGATAAAAATACATCTGTTAAATCATATGCATTAGTAGACACTGAAGCCTCCGGAATTGCTTTCATTGATGAGAGATTCGCATGCTACCACAATCTTGTACTAAACTCCCAGCCCTAGCCCCGTAAGCTCCAAGTCATCGACGGGAGTGAAATCTCCTCCAGTAAAATTACCCACAAGGCCCAATTTTCCCTCCACGTCTCCAGCCAATTTGAAAATATCACCGCCTTAATTACTAAACTAGGATATTATCCTGTGGTCCTTGGAATCCCCTGGCTCCGTCGACACAACACTAAGGTAGACTTAGTGAACAATTCCATCACCTTCGACTCCCCACATTGTCTTCGGCTCTGTAATGATAGTCCTTCCCCCACCATGATACAAGGCATCTCCAGTCCACTCCCGGGTACGCATGATCTAGAAATAGAGATTGTAAGCGCTACTACCTTCACGGAAGAATCAAAAGGACTCATGGTTTATGCCTTATTTCGCTCTAAGGATTCAGGGGATCTTCCCAATAGCCTGATCCCCCTCATCGAGCGAGAATACCCTGACTGCCTCACCTTTATGTCGGAACAGGAAACGAACCGCCTCCCTCCTCACCGGCCATATGATAACAAAATACCCCTACAGCCCGACACCACTCCCCGGTTCGTCCCAATGTACAGTATATCTAGGGGGAAAGTAAAAGTCCTGATGGAATACATCTACAAACACTTGGCGAATGGATTTATCGACCATAGCTCCTCTCCAGCTGATTCCCCCGTCCTATTCGTAAAGAAACCGGCTGGCGGACGTCGCCTCTGCGTCGACTATCGAGGTTTGAATGTTATCACAATAAAACACCGGTACCCCCTGCCTCTGTCGAAAGAAACATTTAATATGTTAAGCCAAACCAAATGGTTCACGAACCTCGATTTCAAAGGAGCATATAACTTGGTTCTTATGGCACCGGGAGAGAAATGGAAAACCGCATTAAGAACCCGCCTTGGTTATTTCGAATATAAGGTAATGCCCTTTGGATTAACCAATGACACCCTGTGACCGTACTTGGACCACTTCTGTACAGGATATCAGGATGACGTCCTGATTTTTAGCAACGATCTGGAGATACATACGGAGTACGTTCGAAAGGTATTGAGAGGCTTGATCACCGCCGGCCTCTATAGTTCCCCCGAGAAGTGCGAATTCCACGTTCAAGACACCAAATATCTGAGGTTAATTATTATGACTGGAGGCCTAAAAATGTACCTCTGTAAGGTTGAAAAGATCCGCAACTGGGAAAGTCCGCAGTCGTTGAAGGAGATCCAAGAGTTCCAAGGGTTTGCCAATTCTTACTAACAGTTCATGAAGGACTACGCCAGGATAAGCCATCACATGACCTTGCTAACACATAAGAACACCCCCTTTGTATAGTCTCCTGATTGTGAAAAGGGATACCAGGAGTTGAAAATAGCTTTCACATCCTACTCGATCCTCCGCCACTTCGACCCTGAAAGGAAAGCTATTGTGGAAACCGATGCTACTGACTATGTGTCAGCCGGGGTGTTCTCCCAATACACCGATGATGGACTCTTGTACCTGGTAGCCTATTTTAATAAACAACATACGCCACCTGAGTGCAATTACGAAATCTACGATAAGGAGCTTCTCGCCGTAGTTCGTTGTTTCGAAGAATGGAGGTCAGAACTACAATCAGTAGCGGAGTCAATAGAAGTCTTCAGCGACCATCGGAATCTGGAGTATTTCATTACCAAGAGGAATCTTAACCGCCGACAAGCTCAATGGGCTGAATTGTTATTCAGGTTTGCCTACACAATCACGTACCGATCCGGAAAACAGGAAGGAAAACCAGACGAACTAACTAGGAGATCAGGAGATCTGGCTAAGGAGGGAGATGAACGCCTGTTGCATCAAAGTCAAGTAGTTTTGAAGAGTCAAAACATTGATCACAAGCTAAATTTGTTCGCGGCTTCTTCGTCAAATGAAGCCGCCGAAGATGCGGCCCCCCTTAAAAAACTCTTTGACATTGTTTACACTAAGGATCCTGCGCCAAACAAGATAATAGAAGCACTGCGACGCGACAACACTGTTACGGGTATACGATGTGATAAGTAGAGGGAACCCGAAGACAATACTAGGACTCTCTTTCATCACTCTGTTGCACTTTGGAAAAGCTTTAGGCACTCGCACCCCGCGCCTGAGAGGCCCGATTTGGCCAGTATGGAAGGTGGTGTGGAGTTGCCGTTTCGCAAGTTCAAAAGCACGTTTTCGAACCCGGAAATAACCCCTGGACCGTCAAACTGCCGCAGGGGTCAGCCTTGACACCGGTGGGTATATGACGGGGCAGCAATGAAAGTTTGGAGTCAATCGAACCAGAACTGAAGGAATGTCAAACGAATTGAGAGGGCTCACGCTGGTGGCTCCCAGGGAAAGGTAAGACTACCCGAGTCCTCTAGTACCTTATACCTCGCCAGTACTCCTAACGTTGAGTAATGCTCCTTAATAGGACAGCGACGCAGGGAAAGAGTTGACGAGCGAAGGTGAGGCCCTGTACCGAGGTGTTATCAGGTAGGCTAACTCCCGAGTTCCCATGACTGCTAATGAAGGCTGAGTGTATGCAGCAGTGCGAGATAAGTGAGGGGTTTTCTTAGTGTTCAAGGATTGTTAGGAATATTTCGGAACTTAGGCGTTTGATTATTTGTATCACATATTTGGAGTTGGTTTCTTTAGCGTTGGGTTGGCATTTCTCTTGATGTTATTCAGGGTCTTCGGGGGTTCCCACATACTTGTTGTAATGTTTAATTCTAAGTCTGCGAGACACACATGCGGAATATAAATATACTGTCATTCTCTGACTTCTACTAAAATCATTATCAGCGAAGAACGAGTCTTAACGATATGAATATTTATTTACGAGTCTTTACTTCTATATTATTTACGCTCGAATATCTTTGGTGATTCTTGACCTCTGCCTGAACCATTCTTCGAACTCTTTGAATCCTAGCAACTGTAACGTTTATACTTGTTGGCCGAATACTGAACCACGGTGACTCTTAGTTAAGTATCGACTGAAGTGACCTCGGTCCTTTCTACCTGGTAGATAGCGTTTCGAACTCTGAGCTCGGTACAAGACTACTCTAGTAGTTCGGTGCGAACCTCAGTATCACGGACCGTCGCCGACAACCTAGGTCTAGGCCCGTTCCATTACCAAGCAGGCAGTTGCGGAGCAGGGTCGTGTGAGTAATGCATCCTCGGGATTTCCTAGTTGGGTTTCTGTTGCGCGGAGTACTGTTGCGGCGCTGTTTCTTCCTTGTATATTTTCCCTCATCCTTGTAATTTCTCCTCGGGGTGGTGTGATGATAAATCGGGGAGGTTCCTATGGGTTTCTTCGGGGTTCGGTTGCGTGAAGGCTCTTCTGTATATATAGTCGCTGGTGTCTTCTCTTTCTTCGTTTCCTTTCCTCTTCACGCAACGTCTTCTTTTCGCTAGTTAGTTAGAAGTTTGAATATACTTGACGCTTTGGTTTCTTCTCCCTCGTCGGTAGTCAGCCCGACCCCCTAGTCCCCAGAACCTCGAACCTCAGACGGTATGAAGCCCGTTCCCGTGTCCCCCAAGTTCCACGAAGCGTACCCCGAGTCGCCCTAGTCCCCAGAACCTCGAACCTCAGTCGGTACCAAGCCCGTCCCCGTGTTCCCCAAGCTCCACGAAGCGTACCCCGAGTCGCTTCTCCTGTCTAGTCACGACGACGTCCGTTAGACTCAGACAGACACTCAGTCCCGAGAAATAACGTTGGCCGAATGTTCAACCCGGCGAGGCCTGTTAACATACAGAAGTAAGCTCTATGTCCCAGATGATAAAGAACTCCAGCTACACCTTCTCTAAGAACACTACAATGCGCCGGCAGCCGGACATACAGGCAAAGCAAAAACTTTCGAACTTCTTTCCCGCGCCTATTCCTGGCCCAAGATGCGAGCTGCAGTCGACTGATATGTTCGTAATTGCCATACCTGTAGTCGAAGCAAGACCGCTCGCCATGCCTCCTTCTGAGTACTACGTCCTCTCCCGGCTCCCCAACGACCTTGACTACATATATCAATGGATTCCATCACAGGTTTGCCCCCGAGCCGTGGTACGGATGCCACCTTGGTGGTTGTGGACCATCTTTCTAAAATGAAGCACTACATCGCCTGCAACACTACCACGGGATCAGAAGACTTGGCCAGACTATTCATCGAGCACGTATCGAAACTGCATAACCTTCCTGCCAGTATAGCTTCGGATCACGGTGTTAAAATTAGGACTTGGCATTGCGACATCGGTTATGTGGAATAATAATCATGTAATGTGGAATGAGTCATAGATGGAACAAGGATATGGTTATGTAATCAGGGATCACGTGTTAGTAAAAATATCTGTATATATAGGGCGACTAAAGTCCCCTCTCACCCTGAAATATTCAGCGGCACAATTGGAAAACTCTTCACTTTCTAATAACATCACTACCTCAACCAAAGGTCACGTGTTCAAATCACTTCACTCTTCTTCTCTCCCACACAATATAACTTCAGGTTATGAGCCCGGGTTCTGCACAATAAATCCGCATTACCTATACACTCTATCGCTTAACTCTATACACTTCATACAACATCATGTCCACCTCTCCAATTGCAGAATCTTCTAAGACCTCTGGCAAACTGCCAGCTGAGATTGAAACCTCAGAAAAGAAGGTCACCAGTACATCTGTAAACCCAGTCAAATTTGATGGTTTGCCCAAACTACGGGGTCAAACAAACTATCAAACCTGGGCCAGATCGCGAGAAGAGCATTAAGAGTCAGTGGTTGGTGGGAAGCTATAGACGGCAAAATCCCAACCCCAGACGAAGACGAAGACTACAGAATGGCAGAGGATCGATGATACTGTCAGAATCTCCTTACCACCGCCGTAACCGAAGACCTCCAAGACCTGGTAGCTCATGCCGAAAATGCTCATGAAGCATGGACGGTACTGAAAACCAAATTCGACCGAGTTAGCCCCTCCACATTAGTGAACTTGGTCAAGCGCTTCACGAAGATTCAGATGGAGGAAGGAGACAACCTGTCCTCTTTCCTGGACACCTTCGATGAATACCGCAAACAACTGGCCCAAAGGTGCCAGGCTGCCGATAACGAGGTAGCAAAAACCTTCCAATCGCTTACCAACTCCGATGAAACCATGGCAGTAATGCTCTATCCTCACTACCAAAATCGATGGACAACGCCGTAGACAACCTTCAGACAAAGAAGGACCTCACCTACGAAGACGCCGGAGACTCCTCGCCTTACACGAGGATGAACCCGTATCCACAAATGGGAAAGCGTTCTACACCAAGACGCCACCACCACCACCACCATCGAACGAGAAGGAATGCACATGGTGCAAAAAGCGGAACCTCTCCTACAAAGGCCACGACTACACCAACTGTCGGAGGCTCCAAGAGCAAAACAAAAAGAGAAAGGACACAAAAAAGGGAAAAAATAAGGAATCAGCATCGGCAGTCATAAACGACTCAGCCACTACAATCTACATAATACACCATAACCCCACTCCTTCCCCTTCCTAAATCTTTGACTCTGGAGCAACCTCTCATGTTACGCCCTTTGAAGACCAATTACACGACGTCAGACCCTACACTGGAACTGTCCACACAGCTGATGGAACCAGGCATAGGATCCCTGGACTGGGAAGCGCTTAGTTTCGACTGCTACCTTCCCGATGGAACTAGATCCTCCATCATCCTCACCGACGTACAATTGGTCCCCACACTGGGAACGTGGGATTGGTCTCAGAACCTACCCTCGATAAAAAGGGGTTTAGAACTGAGTCAGGAGGAGGAAATAAATTCATCACAAAAGCGGGTAAAAAGATAATCTGGGCAAAATTGGAAAAGGGTCTCTGGAATGTACAGTTAGCTAGTAATACAATTCGATTGGTTTCCTACTATGATTGGCATCAAGCATTAGGACATCCAGCCACACTCGAAAACCTATACGACGACATCCAGAAACTGCCTCCCAAGCCAGACAACTTCCACTGCAAGGACTGTGCCCTCTCCAAAAGTACGCATCAGAAACCAGCACTAACAAGTACTAGATCCCAACGACCATTCGAGTTAATCCACTCAGATCTGTCTGGACAATTCGGTATTGAATCGCTAGGTAAATCTAGGTACTATATGTCCTTCATTGATGACTACACTCGTTTCTCCTGGATATACTTCCTCAAACGAAAGGATGATGCAAAGATAGCCATACGAGAATTCGTCACCAGAATGGAAAAACAGTATGACACCACCGTACTAAGATTCCGGACTGACAATGGCGGCGAGTATGTCAATAAAGACATAACCAAGTACTTCCAACAACAAGGAATAGTACACGAGCTAACACCCCTACAACCATGAATCAAATGGAATTGCTGAGCTTTAATCAGACGATAACAACCATGGTCAGGTGCATGATCATGGACTATCCGAACGTTATGGGGAGAAGCTGAGGCAACAGCTGTCTACCTCAAAAACCGACTCCAACACAGTACGCTAAAAGGGATAACACCCTCACGGCCCTGAAAGGAGTACGACCGAATATTCAACACCTACAACCATTCGGTAAGAAGTGCTATGTCCACATCCCGAAGAAACTAGGCCTCCAGGAAGCAAACTAGCCCCCGAGCGGTAGAAGGAAAGATAGTTGGATACACAGACAGTAATAAAATATATCGTATTTGGGTCGGATCAAAACATAGGGTAATTGAATCACGAGACGCCACGTTCCCCTCCTGAATCAGGGAAGTAACTGTGGAAACCGGATCTATCCCTATCCTAACACCTAATACGATTGCACCAACAGATGACGGTTAATCAGAAGACAGGTCTGAAGACGAACCAGAATCTACCACCGAAAAACCACACAATGAGGAACTATCCAGTTCTCCCCCAAAAACACCCGAGAGACCTAAACAATCTCCACCAGTAACACCTAACAAGGGGAAGCAACCTGAGATAGCACCACCTCCAGCTCCTCAACGAAGATCAACTCGCATCCGCCAAAGAACGGAAAAACAATCAGAGCTAGAAAATGAGAGTAGGAAAGTAGAAATACAGAAAAAGATGAAGGAACTCGCAAAGAATATGACCAAGAATGTCAAAGACTAATTACCGACACATTGGAAGAGGATGAGAAACGACTCGAAATGGAAGCACTAATGGATGACCATAAAAGGGCCAGAAGTGCATTACAAACAGAATACGACTTCCTCAACACACCAAGTGAACGGGTATACCTAGTCACCGAACCTTCAACCTACAATCAAGCTATGAAAAGCGAAGATCGTACCCTATGGAAAAAGGCTATACAAACTGAAAAAGACGCCCTAGACAAGGCCCATACCTGGGACATTGTCGACAGACCAACAAATCGTGCAGTAGTGAAAGGAAAGTGGGTATTCAAAATCAAACACAACTCGGACGGAACCATCGAACGGTATAAAGCTCAGACGTTGCTAAAGGCTTCACCCAAGTACAATACCAAGACTACGATGAACCCTTCGCCCCAGTCACCAGATATGATTCACTCAGACTACTCCTAGCACTAGCTGCTCACCATGGTTGGATACCACAACAAATGGACGCCAAGTCAGCCTTCCTTTACGGGATACTCAAAGAGGAGATTTACATGGAACTACCTGATGGCTACAGGCAGGACAACAAGGTGTAAACTTCGGAAATGCATATACGGACTAAAACAATCACCCCGTGAATGGTACGCTTGTTTCAGCAGACTCCCTTCAACGGAAGGGATTTGTCCCAGCCAAATTCGACCCATGCGTGTTCATACATACCAAACAACGACTATACATATCGGTGTATGTAGACGACATCATGATATTCGGACCCGACTCCCCATTCAGAAAAGAAGTACAACAACTGCTTAAGGCAGACTTCGAATGTAATGGACCTCGTAACTCGAAATTCATACTGGGAATTGGAATAAAGGTAACAAAGGTTGGTATTGAGCTATCACAACATGCATACATCAACAAAATCCTAGAGAAGTTTGGGATGGCAGACTCTAAACCAGTCGGCACTCCACTCGAACCTAACCTCACCCTTCGTAAAGGAGAACCAGAGGACATCATCGAGAACCAAACCCAATACCAATCGATAATAGGATCACTCATGTATGCCAGCATAGCTACAAGACCAGATATCACCCATACCGTTATCGCCCTCTCCCAGTTCTCCTCATGTCCAACTGAGGAACATATGCGAAAGCAGCAAAGCGAGTCCTCCGATACCTCAACGGAACCAAGGACTGGACACTGTTCTACCCGAAAGGAACTCTAGAACACTCGACGGATTCTCAGACAGTTCCTACGCTTCAAACCTTGATGATCGGAAATCCTTCTCTGACACGCTCTTCAGACTAGGAAATCAGCAATAAGGTGGAGAAGCCGGAAGCAGAAATCAGTCGCAGTCTCAACAACAGAAGCCGAATACATGGCTCTATCACTCAGCTCGTCAACTAGTATGGTTAAAGAATGCCCTAACGGAACTTCAACAAACCTACCAATACTTCCTACACGCCGACAATACAGGATCAATAGACCTGAGTCGAAACCCCAGGATACACGATCGATCGAAACACATCGACGTACACTATCACTACACGCGAGAGCAACTTGAAGCCGGAACCTTCGAACTCCTCTACGTTCCTACCGAGGACAATGTAGCAGACGTCATGACTAAAGGCCTTCCGAAACCCGCACACCATAGACATTCAGAAAGGATACGATGTGGCAAGTGAGGGGAAGTGTTAAAATTAGGACTTGGCATTGCGACATCGGTTATGTGGAATATTAATCATGTAATGTGGAATGAGTCATAGATGGAACAAGGATATGGTTATGTAATCAGGGATCACGTGTTAGTAAAAATATCTGTATATATAGGGCGACTAAAGTCCCCTCTCACCCTGAAATATTCAGCGGCACAATTGGAAAACTCTTCACTTTCTAATAACATCACTACCTCAACCAAAGGTCACGTGTTCAAATCACTTCACTCTTCTTCTCTCCCACACAATATAACTTCACACGGCACACAATTCATATCACAATTCTGGAAGTCCCTATGCAAATAGCTCAAAATCACCGCAGCCATGTGATCAGCCTTCCACCCCGAGATGGATGGACAAACTGAACGAGCAAACACTGTTATGGAACAGTATCTTTGGAGTTACGTTTCCTACCAACAGGATGACTGGGTTGACTGGTTACCTATCGCCGAGTTCACCGCCAACAATACCATATCAGAAACCACCCAAGTATCCCTCTTCGCGGCTACTTATGGGTACAACCCTCGATTCACTGAGACACTGGCACTACCGCGATACTTGAGACAACCACAGGATACTAATACACTGGCCACCTACCTCGCGGAACTTCACGACACCCTCAAAGCAGAAATGGAATACGCTCCAGCCCGTCAAGAGGAAAACACGAACCGACACCGTCTCCCGGCCCCAGCTTTTAAAGTCGGTGACGAAGTATGGCTAAACGCAAAAAACATCCAGACTACTCGGCCTTCCAAGAAACTCTACTGAAAACATCTCGGCAGGTTCAAGATTAAAAAGATCATCAGCCCCTATGCGTACGAACCTAACCTTCTTGCCTCCATGAGGATCCACCCGGTCTTCCATGTGTCCAAAATCGAACCCTGTGCTATGGACCCCCTCCCCGACCGTATTCCCCCTCCGGCGCCCCAGGTTATCATTGAAGGTGAGGAGGAGTGGGATGTTTTGGAAATTCTGGATTCAGAGTTACGTTATGGGAGACTTCAGTACTTGGTCAGATGGAAAGGGTATGAGGCCCCACCATGGGAGCCCGCAGAAAACATCTCTAACTCCCTAAACCTCCTATCAAGATTCCACCACCTCTACCCCACCAACCCGAGTTCTACCAGAGCTCTCGCGGAGCTCGAGCCTAGAGAGGGAACTACTATTATGGACCGTCGCCGGCAAAGGTATAGGCCAGTTCCATTACCAAGCAGGCAGTTGCAAAGCAGGGTGGTGTGAGTAATGTGTTCTTGGGATTTCCTAGTTGGGTTTCGGTTGCGCTAGGTATTACTGCGACATGGTTTCTTCCTTGTATATTTTCTCTCTTCCTTGTAATTTCTCTTCGGTTTGGTGTGATGATAAATCAGTGGGGCTTCTATGGGTTTCTTCAGGGTTCTGTTGCGTGAAAATCCTTCTGTATATATAGTCGTCGGCGTCTCCTATTTCTCTCTTTCCTTTCTTCTTCATGCAACATCTTCTTTTCGCTAGTTAGTTTTAGTTTGAAATATATTCAAGTATTTTCGTTCTACCTTCGTCGTGTCATAGCCCCGCCCCCTAGTTCCTAGTAGTTCGACTCCTCGACGTTATTAAGCCCGTCTCTGTGTCCCTGAACTCCCACGAAGTGTCCCCTGAGTCCTTCCTCCTGCCTAGTCACGAAGTCGTCCGTTAGACTCCAGCGAGTTCATTCGATAAAGTACCAGCTAAAAAACCTAGGTTATTTTCAGGAACCAAATCTTTTGCCTTGATCATGATCTGTGACTGGTGCAGTAGTCTTTCATCCCCTTCCTTAGACATATCTCCTGATCCCCTAGTCAGAGCATCTGGTTTGCCACCTTGTTTTCCTGGGCGATAGTGAAGGGCCTAGTCAAAATGTGACAGGAATTCAGACCAACGTGCTTGATGACGGTTCAGTGTTTTCCTCGGCATGAAATATTTCAGGTTGCGGTAGTTTGTGATGACCGTAACCGGGAAATGGAAGCCTTTTAAGTAGTGTCGCCATTCCTCAAAAGCCCGAATGGTTGCTAGAAGTTCTTTGTTGTAGATCTCATAGTTGCATTCCGCTGAGGAGTTCTAACGGACGACGTCGTGACTAGACAGGAGGAGCGACTCGGAGTACACTTCGTGGGATTTGGTGGATACGGGGACGGGCTTGGTACCGTCGGAGGTTCAAGATACTAGGGACTAGAGGGTCGGGCTGACTGCCGACGAGGGAGAAAAACCAAAATCTCAAGTATATTCAAACTTCTAACTAACTAGCGAAAAGAAGACGTTGCGTGAAGAAGAAAAGGAGAGAGAGAGAGACGACACCAGCGACTATATATACAGAAGGGTCTTCACGCAACCGAACCCCGAAGAAACCCATAGAAACCCCACCGATTTATCATCACACCACCCCGAGGAGAAATTACAAGGAAGAGAGAAAATATACAAGGAAGAAACCGCGCCGCAACAACACTCAGCGCAACCGAAACCCAACTAGGAAATCCCGAGGATGCATTACTCACACAACCCTGCTCCGCAACTGCCTGTTTGGTAATGGAACGGGCCTAGACCTAGGTTGTCGGCGACGGTCCGTGATAGTAGCTCCCTCTCTAGGCTCGAGCTCCGCAAGAGCACCGGTAGGGCTCGGTTTGGTGGGGTAGAGGCGGTGGAAGCGTGATAGGAGTACCGGTGAGTTGGAGACGTTCTGTGCTGGTTCCCATGTCGGGGCATCATAACCTTTCCACCGGACCAGGTACTGAAGACTTCCATATCGTAACCGTGAGTCAAGGATTTCCTCGACCTCCCATTCCTCTTCGCCTTCGACGATGACCGGGGGCACCGGAGGGGGTATATGGCCGAGGAGGGGGTCGACAGCACAGGGTTCGAGTTTGGATACGTGAAAGACTGGGTGGATCTTGATGGAGGTGGGAAGATCGAGTTCGTAGGCGTAGGGGCTTATGACCTTTTTGATCTTGAACCTACCGAGACGTTTCCAATCGAGTTTCTTGGTGGGCCGGGTGGTTTGGATATTCTTCGCGTTGAGCCAGACTTCGTCGCCCACCTTATAGGCAGGGGCGGGGATGCGTCTTCGGTTGGCGTTCTCTTCTTGACGTGCTTGAGCGTATTCCATCTCAGCTTTCAGGTCTTTATGGAGTTCGGCGAGACGGGTAGCTAAGGCGTTGGTGTCCTGTGGGTGTCCCAAGTAGGGCGGTAGTGCTAGAGTCTCCGTGAATCGGGGGTTATACCCGTAGTTAGCCGCGAAGGGGGATACTTGGGTAGTTTCAGACACCGCGTTATTGGCCGTGAACTCGGCGAAGGGTAACCAGTCAGCCCAGTCGTCCTGTTGGTAGGATACATAACTCCGAAGGTATTGTTCCATGACTGCGTTAGCTCGTTCAGTCTGTCCATTCGTTTCTGGGTGGAAAGCAGACGACATGGCAGCGGTGATTTTGAGTTGACGGCAGAGAGACTTCCAAAAGTGGGATGTGAACTGAGTGCCACGGTCCGAGGCAATGCTGGCGGGGAGGCCGTGTAGTTTCCATACGTTTTCGATGAACAAGCGGGCTAGGTCCTCCGATCCTGTGGTGGTATTGCAGGCGATGTAGTGTTTCATCTTGGATAGTCGGTCCACACCCACCAAGATAGCATCCTATCCACGACTTAGGGGCAAACTGGTAATGAAATCCATTGATATATGAAGCCAAGGACGCTGGGGGGCCGGTAGGGGACGTAATACTCCAAAGGGGGCATGCCGAGAGGTTTTGCTTCGACTGCAAATGTGGCAGTTGCGCACATATCGGTCGACCACTGCTCGCATCTTGGGCCAATAGTACCCTCGTGAAAGGAGTTCAAAGGTTTTAGCCTTACCTACATGTCCAGCGGATGGCGCATCGTGGTGTTCCCGAAGAAGGTGTAACTGCAACTCTTGATCCTCGGGTACGTAGAGCTTACCTCGGTAGGTTAACAACCCACGGCGGGTAGAGCATTCGGCCAACGTGATTTCTCGGGAGTGGTTATCACCCCGGTGGAGAACTTCTATGATCTTGGTCGGGAACGAGTCTTTAGTATATGCAATGTCAAACAGTTTTTTAAGGGGGGTCGCATCTTCGGCGGCTTCATTTGACGAAGAAGCCGCGAACAAACTTAGCTTGTGATCAATGTTTTGACTCTTCAAAACCACTTGACTTTGGTGTAGTAGACGTTCATCCCCCTCCCTAGGCAGATCTCCTGATCTCCTAGTCAGTGCGTCGGGCTTTCCTCCTTGTTTCCCAGGCCGGTAGGTGATTTTGTAGTTAAACCTTGATAAGAATTCCGACCACCGGGCCTGTCGGCGGTTCAGATTTCTCTTGGTCATAAAATATTCCAGATTGCGGTGATCACTCAAGACCTCTATCGGTTCCGCCACAGATTGTAGTTCCGACCTCCATTCTTCGAAGCACCGCACTACCGCGAGGAGTTCCTTATCATAAATCTCATAGTTGTACTCGGCGGAGGTATGCTGTTTGTTGAAGTAGGTTACCGGGTGTAGGAGTCCGTCATCGGCATATTGGGAGAGCACACCGGCTGACACGTAGTCGGAGGCGTCAGTTTCCACAATAGCTTTTCTTTCGGGGTCGAAGTGTCGGAGAATTGGGTAGGAAGTGAAGGCAATTTTCAGTTCCTGGAATGCTTTTTCACAATCAGGGGACCACACGAAGGGGGTGTTCTTATGTGTTAGCAAGGTCATGGGGCGGCTTATCCTGGCATAATCCTTGATGAATCGTCGGTAGAAATTGGCAAATCCCTGGAATTCTTGAATCTCTTTACCGATTTCGGGCTTTTCCAGTTGCGGATCTTCTCTACCTTCCGTGGGTCCATTTTCAAGCCTTCCGTAGTGATGATTAACCCCAGATATTTGGTTTCCTGGACATGGAATTCACATTTCTCCGGGGTTCCATAGAGACCGGCAGAAATCGAAGCTTTCAACACTTCCGAACATGTTCCCGATGTGTGTCCAGATCATTACTGAAGATCAAAACATCGTCCAAGTATGCTGTACAAAAGTGGTCTAGGTATGGTCGCAGAGTGTCGTTGATGAAGTGCTGGAATGTCCCGGGAGCGTTGGTTAATCCAAAAGGCATTACCTTATACTCGAAATGACCGAGGCGGGTTCTAAATGCAGTTTTCCATTCCTCCCCTGGGGCCATTCGAACCAGGTTGTAAGCTCCTTTGAGATCCAGTTTGGTGAACCATTTGGCCTGGCTCAGCATGTTGAAGGTTTCCTTAGATAGGGGCAGGGGGTACCGGTTCTTGATCGTTATTGCATTCAGACCTCGGTAATCGCCACAGAGGCGGAGCCCACCATCTGGTTTTTTGACAAATAGGACGGGGGAGCCGGCCGGGGACGAGCTGTGATCGATAAACCCATTAGCCAAATGCTTATCGATGTATTCCATTAGGACCTTTAGTTCTTCTCTGGACATGCTGTACATTGGGCCGAAGGGAGGAGTGGTGCTGGGCTGTAGAGGGATTTTGTTGTCGTATGGCCGGTGAGGAGGGAGGCAGTTTGCTTCCTGCTCCGACATGAAGGTTAGGCAGTCAGGGTATTCTCGCTCCATGAGGGGAATCGGGTTATTGGGGAGGTCCCTTGAGTCCTTAGGGAGGAGTAGGGCATAGACCGTGAGTCCTTTCGACTCTTCTGCGAAGGTGGCCACGCTTACGATTTCTATCTCCAGGTCATGCGTTCGTGGTAATGGGGAGGAAATGCCTTAAATTGTGGTAGGGGAAGGATCGTCATTACAGAGCCGGAGACAACGTGGGGAGTCGAAGGTGATGGAATTGTTCGCGAAGTCTAATTTAGCATTGTGACGACGGAGCCAGGGGATTTCAAGGACCACGGGGTAATGTCCCAGCTTGGTTACGAAGGCAGTGATGTTCTCAAAGTGGCCAGAAACGCGAAGGGAGAATTGGGCAGTGTGGGTAATTTCACCGGAGGAGATTTCTCTCCCATCGATGACTTGGAGCTTAAGAGGTTGGGGCAGGGGGTTTAGTACAAGATTCTGGTAGCATGCAAATCTCTCGTCGATGAAAGCAATTCCGGATGCTCCAGTGTCTACTAATGCGTATGATTTAACAGATTTATTTTTATCGGACAGGGAACACGAGAGATGGGAGGAGCTTGGCGGAAGCCACTTAGGCCAAGCTGTCCTCGTTTCCCGACGGCTGGCCCATAGCATAATGAAAAGGGTTATTGGAAACGATAGGAGCACCAAAGGAATCATAACCAGAAGAAGAAGAAGCAGAAGCACCAAGAGAACCAGAAGGAAAAAATGACCCAGAAGAACCAGAACCAGAAGCAGAAAAGGAAGAAGAAGAAGAATGAGAACCAGAAGAAACATTAGAAGAACCAGAAGGAGAACCAGAAAGCAGGGCACCGTGCATAGTAGCAGCAGCGCGGAGAGGACGAGCAGGAGCAGGAGTGCGGCGAGCAGCCAAGACCAGAGCAAAATGCCCCTGAAGGCCCACAATACATGCAGAGGCCTTGGGAGATGCGTCGGGAGCGCTCAGCTGGGGACAGGGGACCACGGGTGCGGGAACGGACGTTAGACAAATCCATGGGGGCTACTCCCCCGGGGGCGTGAGAAGGATGGGTAGAGAACTGAGGAGCAGGAGTGGGGGCAGAGATGCGGAGGGCTGTAACTTGGGCACGCGGGACAGGGACAGAAAAGGCAGGGCGGGCGCGAACTTTAGCATCCCTGATGCGATTGTCCAACTGTTCTAGTAGGAGGACGTACTCGTTCAAGGTGGCGGGAACCGCGTGGTGGATCATTGCCTGGCGGAGATCGTGGGAGAGGCCCTGAGTGAGGGAGTGTTTCTTTGCACTTTCATTCCACTCGACATCTGCAACCAATCGCTGAAACTCCGCGTAGTATGCTGAGAAGTCTCAAGTTCCCTGGGAGGGAGTTTCCAGCTTACGCTCGGCAGTGGCTACCCGGTCGGGATCTCCAAACGCGACCTCCAGGATGGTGACAAGGGCTTCTAGGTTGGCGAGCTCGATCTGCTCTCCTCGCACCAGGGGCATGACTTGGTCTAGAGCTCTGCCAGATAGGAGGTTGATGGCATATGCGAGTTGTTGCTGGGGAGCAGGGAAGCGGTCACGGTTGGCCACCATCTTGAGGCGGAGTTGGGTAATGAAGGGACGGAGTGCGGTACGGGAGCCGTCATATTTGGGGGGGTCTGGAACTTTCTCTGAGCGGGCGGCTACCGGAGCAGGGTCGGGATTAGCCGATCCCTGTGGGCCCGCCGGAGGGGGTGGAGGAGGAGGAGGAGCGGAACCCTGATTGGTTCGGAGGAGGCGGATGAGTTCGCGTTGTTCCGCAACCTGGGAACGCAACTCCATTACCTCGCGTTCTAATTCGGGGATGGCTGCTGCGACATTCTCAGCATTGGCTAGGGCTGCCCGAGCCTGCTCTCTCTGGGTACGGATGTTTCCAATGGTGGTTGCTAGATGGGTAAACAGTAGGGACGAATCTTCCGCGTCCTGTTGTTGAAAATCTTCGACTGTCTGGGGGCTGGCCCAATTACCGGCCGCAGAGGTAGTCATGATCTCGGGCGTACCAGGAGTCGATGTAAATCGCACGCAACGTAATCTAACGGACGACGTCGTGACTAGACAGGAGGAGCGACTCGGAGTACGCTTCGTGGGACTTGGTGGACACGGGGACGGGCTTGGTACCGTCGGAGGTTCAAGATACTAGGGACTAGAGGGTCGGGCTGACTACCGACGAGGGAGAAAAACCAAAGTGTCAAGTATATTCAAACTTCTAACTAACTAGCGAAAGGAAGACGTTGCGTGAAGAAGAAAAGGAGAGAGAGAGAGACGACACCCGAGACTATATATACAGAAGGGTCTTCACGCAACCGAACCCCGAAGAACCCATAAAAACCCCACCAATTTATCATCACACCACCCCGAGGAGAAATTACAAGGAAGAGAGAAAATACACAAGGAAGAAACCGCACCGCAACAACACTCAGCGCAACCGAAACCCAACTAGGAAATCCTGAGGATGCATTACTCACACAACCCTGCTCCGCAACTGCCTGCTTGATAATGGAACGGGCCTAGACCTAGGTTGTCGGCGACGGTCCGTGATAGGAGTGGTTCTTTAAGAAAATGGCCACAGGATGCAGTAAGCCTTGGGGGTCGTATTCAGACCAGATAGCGCTGGAAATGTAATCAGATGCATCGGTTTCCACAATGATCATTTGGTCGAGTTCGAAGTGGGGGAGGAGAGGGACCGAAGTGAAGGCATCCTTCAGGTACCGAAACGCTTGATCTGCTTAAGGGCTCCAGAGGAACTTGTCATTCTTCTTGGTTAGGTGAATCAGGGGAGAGAGAAGCTTTGAGTACCCCAGTATGAACCGGCAGTAGAATTTCGCAAATACCAAGAAACATTGGACATCCTTAAGTTTCCTAGGGGGTTTCCCACTCCTGAACTTCAGAAATCCTGCTGGGGTCCATTTTCTGGCCTTTTCGAGACAGGATCATGCCTAGGTATCTATCTCCTGGATATTGAAGTCATATTTCTCTGGCTTGAGGTGCAAGTCGTTAACCTTCAAGATATCCAGGATCTTACGAAGGTGGATGTGCTGTTCTTCCACGCATTCTGAATAAATCAGAATATCATAGAAGTAAGCCGTCACAATATAATCAAAGTGGGGTCGGAGGAGGTCGTTGACCCAGTGCTGGAACGTGTCGGAGGTCGTGGTGAGTCCAAAGGGCATAACGAGGTACTTGTAGAGCCCTTGGTGAGTACGGAAGGCAGTTTTCCATTCGTTTCCTTCTTTGATACGGATCTGGTTGTGACGGGGCTCTGCCTCTACTAGACAAAAGTGTAGGAAGCAAGAGGGCTGGTAGAAGAAAGAGTTAGGTTTAGAGAGTAAAGATTCTTCGTGGTAGACTTAGAATAATCTTAAGGGTCTTCTTCCGCTTGTTACAACTGATGATGGGAAAACTAGAACTAGTGGGCGAAAATGGAAATGAGTACTTATACTCCAAATCTCTCGGTTTTCCTGCCTTCCACTGCTCAAACTAAGTTCCGGTGAAAGCTCTGCATTGGATCGGAAATAATTCCTCCGCTACCCTGCTTCTCCTAAGTGCTAGCGGGTGTTTCTGGTCCTAGAGTAATACACTCCTAGCCAGGGTCAAGGATCACCTGCAGCCTGGCTGTCACACAGCTCCGGTCCTGCATTAGAGGAGTGTCTACTCCGGTGGTCTACCCTCGATGGCTACAGAGCTGTAACTCATTGTAGATTTGTTCCTGGGCATAGCCACCGCCGCCTGCGGCAGGGCTATCTTTGCTCTGAAGATTAATGGAGATGCCCAGCGCTTAGAGATCTTTCTCTAGCCGGTCCACTATTCACTGACAGGACTCAGACTCGTCAGTCTGCCCCTTCATGAATAGATCTCCTCCTTAGCAGCCAGAAGGTGGGTACACTTGCGGCAGGTTGTGGTCCTCACCTACAGGTACTTCCCTATCACTGTAACTACTGGATTCTATCAATGGCTCTGAGCCTATAACAGGCCCGGTGAGAACTAGTCTCCTGACCGTTGGTATGGCTCTGTTATACTGGTGGTAGCCTTTACGGTGGTCCCGCTTTGTGTAATACTTAGCCTTGACGACCTGGATGACGGTTTCTGGGAACAAGGGCAGGGGATAGCAGTTCTTGATGGCCATCTTGTTCAGCTTCTGATAGTTCACGTACAGGTGGAGAGAACCATCAGCTTTCATGATGAATAGGATTGCAGTACCGGCGGGCCTCGGAGGCACAGATGAAACGCGTAGAAAGGTTTTCAGAAATGTATTTTCGGAGAGACTGTAGTTCTTGATAACGCAGGTTGTACATGGGGCCAAAAGGCGGCTCCTTACCATCCTGGAGGTTGATAGATAGACCGTAGTGGGGACAGGACGGGGGCAGGACAGCAGCAACGGCATTTCTGAACAGGGCCGCATACTCACTACGGTATTCCTGTAGGATGGATGCCATGGGGTCATCTTTTCTTCGTTTCAGCTCGTCGTCAATGGGAGTAATGGATCTTGTAAAGAGCATTCCTTGACGCTTCCAAACTAAGCGGGAGGAAGGAGCAATGCCAATGCAGGCGACGTGAATGGGGGCAAGGGGAGACTGGGACCGGAAGGTGATACCTTGGACAGTCAATGTATGTGGTGAAGCGAAGCATTGCTGGTGGCAGGAGGAGGAACCGAAATGAACCTGGTTCTGTCTGAGCAGAAGGTAGAGGTTGTGGTGATCCCCATCCCCAGTGGATCGTGACCAAGCTTGGTAACAAGGAACGGGACGTACTCATGGTGGCCATCCATATCAAGCGCCAACTTAGTCAGGTGGGTGAGCCGATCGGAGTCTATAGAGCGACAATCGATCACCTGCAGTTCGTGGGAAATATGGAGGGGAGTCAGAGGGAAGCCATGAAATTTGGCGAGGTCTGTATCAATGAAGGCGTACCCTGAGGAACCAGTGTCAATGAGTGCGATTGAGGGCACAGGAACCAAAGTATTGAAATCCATGGAGATCTTGCAGTTGACAACAAATTGATGATCAGACAAGGCGTCCTCCGACAGAGGCAAGGCAGACAGGGCAAAGGCAGGACTAGAAGTAGAGACAGAGGAGGGGACAAAAACAGTAGTTGATGACGGGGCAGGTCACTGTGGTATGATAGGATTTACTACAGGGACTGACCTTTTAACTACTGTTGTGGGGATAAAGAGAGAACTGGCGGGGCTCTCTAGTTGTTGATGGTGCGGGGTTCCAGGCGGGGAGCTGGCACTGGGGCTGCGGTAAGGATGTGAGGTGGGGTTGGGGTGCGGGGGCAGAAGAGGATGTAGAGGCTCAAGCCAAACTGATACCACTGGGCCGCCAAGTTCATGTAGGCCTGGAAAGCCCGATGAAGTTGCTGGGAGTTGGTGTTGGCGGAGCGGAGGGCAACGGAAAGGTGGGAGACTTCAGATTTGGCCGAGATGGCCGCAGCAAGAACAAGATTGAATTCGCTCTCGACTTCTTCGAAGAGGGAGTCAGAGACAGCGAGGGACTGACTGCTGGTGGTGAAGTGGGAGGTGGTGGTCTGGAGGGAGGCTTTGGAGGCCTCAAGTACTGTATTGAGATCGTTGATGATCTCGATGGAGGTTTCTTCTGGAATGGAGGAGAATCGCATAGGGGCAGGTATGGGTTTGGCCTCTTCCTCTACTGAGGGAACCGGTTCGGCCTCAGTGTTGTGGGAGGAGCTGAGGAGAGTGAGGGCTCTGACAGAATCCTCGATGAGGTTGGAGGCCTCGTTCTATACCTCACCATCTTCTGGTGTTAGGAGAGAAGTTGCTCGGATAAATTCAGACAGCCTACTCAAGAGGGCAGCAGCAGCAGCAGGGGAGGACATGCTGGATGTATCGGTCGGTATCACGGACCAACGCCAACAGCCTAGGCATAGGCCGGTGCCCCTACTAAGAAAGCAACTGCGGAACAGGTTTGTATGAGTAATCTGTTCCTAGGCTTTCCTATTCGGGTCTCATATGCTTAAAGTGCTACTGCGGTACGGTTTCTTCCTTGTATATTTTGTTTGTTCCCTGTATTTTCTACTCGAAGGGGTATGATGATAAACTGGTGGGGTTGCTATGGATATTTTTGGGGTTCGGTTCCATGAAAAATCCTTTGTTTATATAGTCGCTGGTGTCGTCTCTTTCCTCCTTTCCTTTTCCCTGGTTATTGTTTAATTTGAATATATTTGGTATTTGATTTTCCACCTTGGTCGGTAATCAGCCCGACCCTACAGTTCCTAGCAGTTCAAATCTTCTATGCTATTAAGCCATTCTCGTGTCCTTGAACTTTCACAAAACATACCCTGGGTCTCTCCTCCTGCCTAGCTACGACGCCGTCCGTTAGATTACATTGCGTGCAATTTATATCGACTCCTGGTACACCTGAGATCATGTCTACCTCCCCTGGTGATGGTTGGGCCATTCCCCGGAGCCTTGAAGAATTTAACAAACAGTATACGGAGGATCCCTCCCTCCTATTTACCCGACTGGCAACCACTATTGGAAATATCCGTACCCGGAGGAAACAGGCTCGAACAGCACTGGGCAACGCTGAGAATATAACGGCAGCCATCCCTGAACTCGAACGAGAAGTGGTGGAGCTACGGGTCCAAGTGACGGAACAATGCAAGCTCATCCGTTTTCTCCGGACCAATCAGGGCTCCGCCTTTCCTCCCCCTCCATCTCCCCCGGCAGGCCCACAAGGACCGGCTAACCCTGATCCTGTTCCGATATCCCCCCGTTAAGAAAGAATCTCAGACCCTCCCAAATATGATGGCTCTTGAGCCGCCCTCCGTCCATTTATCACCCAACTCCGCCTCAAGATGGTGGCCAACCGCGACCGCTTCCCTGCCCCCTAGCAGCAGATTGAGTTCGCTAATCTAGAGGCCCTTGTTACCATCCTTGAAGTCGCATTCGTGGACTCCGACCGGGTAGCCACCACTAAGCGAATGCTTGAAACCATTTCTCAAGGGGGTCGAGACTTCTCCACCTATTATGCGGGATTCCAACGTTTGGTTGCCTATGTCGAGTCAAACGAAAGTGCAAAGAAACATTCCCTCACCCAGGGTCCCTCGCGGGACCCTTGTCAAGCAATAATCCACTACGCCGTCCCTGCCACCTTGAACGAGTATGTGCTCCTGCTTCAACAGTTGGACAACCAGATCAGGGATGCTAAGGTCCGGTCTCACCCTGCTTTCTTTGCCCCTATTCTCCGCATCCGTCCCTGCCCCCAATACCTCTTCCCCCGCTGCTGTGTTACGGAGGTCTTGGCGTTACTTGACGAAGAGCGGGGAAGCTCTCTATAGTTCGGGAACGAGGAGATAGATGATCTCGCGTACGAAGTAGTGGACTCGAAGATACTAGTAGAGTACTCGCTCTGCGGTTATGGGCTATGATCTATGGACGAAGGGAACCAAGGAGCACAACCGAAGTTCAGGATTTATGGAACGTGAGGAACTACTAGTATGAGTTCCGAATGACTATGGGTTCGAGGGACGTAGGGAGGAACTATAATAACGCGAACGATATATATTCCAAACTAGTAACACAACTATAATAACCGTAGAGAACTAAAGACAAACAATATAGAAGAGAGAAGAAAGCGAAAGAGAGTAGGCGAGAGGACAGGCCCATATATATATCCATCGCCGAGAACGGATTACTAACCCGTGTGACGGAAACTCATAGAACTCAAAGGAAACCTGATTACAAATGAAAACGCGATAATGCTTAACCGAATCGCTGATACCTTCCCGTGCAACGGCAACCCTAGTAACGTAACGCGAAATCTTGGCACGCCGTTATATGCTGCCCCTCAGTTTGTCACTCATACTTCTCATATTCTCAGGGGAGTAGTCTTCATGAATCTGTCTAACCTCCGTCCCCGCACCCGTGGTCCCCTATTCACCCCTGAGCGCTCCCTGTTACGCGCTGAACCCAAGAGACAGAGGAACGCTGGAGGTGACGGAGTTATGGAAGCGAGGTCAGGGTTAGGTATTGACTCTAGCGCCGAAACGCCAAGAGACACAGCACGACGGAGTGTATTTTAGTAAGGCCGGACTGTAACCGATGGAGGGATTCTAGGAAGATCGGGCTTGATACCGATCGAGGGGAATTTGGGGACTCGGATATGTTACGCGAAGCAAACGATACTTAGAAGATTGAACGTAATATATTTTAATACTCAAAGCTGAAAGGAATAACCCGTAAAGAAATAAAACCCAAATGAAAAGAACCCAAATCCAACAGGAAGATTGCGTGAGGAGAAAAGGAAAGGAAGACAAAGGGAAGGTAGAACTATATATATAAAAGTGACACCGAGACGCTGAGACATGATTAATAATCCGTGCGACGGAAACTCAAGGAAGCACATCAAGGAAAATTACAGGGAAAAGAAATGATCGTTACACGAGAACCCAAAAGAAAGCACAAAGAAGGAGTGAGTGCCCGAAAGACAGCGCGTTGAGAACCCAAAACAATATCGTTCATCCGCAATCCAAACCATGCTACGAAACGCTGTTAGACTCCCACCGCATCTCCCAAAGCCTCTGCATGTACTGTGCAGGTTCAGGTCATTTTACTACGGAGTGTCCAACTGCTTGTCGTACTCCGCCCCTGCTGGTCCTCTCTGCGCCATTGCCACTATCCATGGTGCCCTTCTTTCTGGTTCTCCTTCTGGTTCTTCTAATGTTTCTTCTGGTCTTTCGGGTTCTTTTTCCTCCTCTTCTTCCTTTTCAGCTTCTGGTTCTCGTTCTTCTGGGTCGTCTTTTCCTTCTGGTTCTCTTGGTGCTTTTGCTTCTTCTTCTTCGGGTTATGATTCCTCTGGTGCTCCTGTTATTTCCAATAATCCTTTTCACTTGGCCTTGAGCCAGCCATCGGGAAACGAGGGCAGCTTGGCCTATGTGGCTTCCGCCAAGGTCCCCCTGTATTTCATGCTTTGTTTATAATTTCGGTTTCCAGTTTCTCTATCTCTCCTGCTGTTGGTTTATCAGATAACGATAACATTGTTATTTCGTGTTTCCTGTCCAATAAAAAGAAATCTGTTAAATGATATGCATTAGTAGACCCTGGAGCATCTGGAATTGCTTTCATTGATGAGAGATTTGCATGTCACTACAATCCTGTACAAAATTCCCTACTTCAGCCCGTCAATTGTAAGTTATCGACGGGAGAGAAATCTCCTTTGATGAAATTACCCACACTGCATACTTTTCTCTCCACGTCTTTGGCCACTTTGAAAACATCACCGCCTTCGTCACCAGGCTGGGACGTTACCCGTTAGTCCTTGGAATCCACTGGCTCCGTCCTCATAATGTTAAGTTAGACTTGGCGAGGAATTCCATCACCTTCGACTCCCAAGGTTGTCTCCCACTCTGTAACGACGACCCTCCCCCCACCATATCCAAGGCATTTCGTCCCCACTACCACGCACATATGATCTAGAAATAGATATTGTAAGCGCTTGCTACCTTTGCGAAAAAATCCATAGGGTTCGCCTTCTATGTATTGACCCTGCCTATAGATTCTGCAAAACCCTCCAATACCCCAATAACCCTGATAGAACACGAATATCTGGACTGTTTAACCTTTATGTCAGAACAGGAAGCCAATCGCCTTCCCCCTCATCGACTATATGATAACAAAATCCGCTTACAACCTGGCACAACTCCCCCTTTCGGCCTAATGTATAGCATGTCCAGAGAAGAACTGAAGGTTCTTATGAAAGACATTGACAAACATTTGGCTAATCGATTTATCTACCATAGTTCGTTCCCCGCTGGCTCTCCCATCGTATCCGTAAGAAACGAGGTGGTAGACTGAGCCTCTGTATTGATTACCGGGGCTGAACGCAACAACGATCAAGAACTGGTACCCTCTACCCATATCCAAAGAAACCTTCAACATGCTAAGTCAGGCCAAATGGTTTACCAAATTGGATTTCAAAGGAGCTTACAATCTGGTTCGCATGGCCCTAGGAGAGGAATAGATGACCGCTTTCAGATCCCGGCTTGGCCATTTTGAATACAAGCTAATGCCCTTCATGTTAACTAACGCTCCCAGAACGTTCCAGCATTTCATCAACGATACGTTACGGCCGTACTTGGACCACTTCTGCATAGCCTATCTAGACGACGTCCTAATTTTCAGTAATGATCTGGAAACCCACTGAGAACACAGTCGGAAGGTGTTGAAGGCCTTGATTGCCGCTGGCCTTTACGGTACACTTGAGAAATGCGAATTCTGTGTCCAAGAAACTAAGTATTTAGGATTGATCATCACGACTGAAAGCCTAAAAATAGATCCTCGTAAAGTCGAAAAAATCCGCAATTGGGAAAGTCCAAAATCGGTAAAGGAGACCCAAGTATAACAGAGTCATACCACCGGTCAGGAGACCAGTTCTCACCGGGCCTGTTATAGGTTCAGACTCATTGATAGCAATCCAGTAGTTACAGTGATAGGGAAATACATATAGGTGAGGACCACAACTTGCCGCAAGTGTACCCGCCTTCTGGCTACTAAGGAGGAAATCTGTTCATGAAGGGGCAGACTGACGAGTCTGGGTCCTGTCAGTGAATGGAGCACCGGCTAGAGAAAGGTCTCTAAGCGCTGGGCATCTCCAATAACCTTCAGAGCAAGGATAGCCCTGTCGCAGGCAGCAGTGGTTATACCCGGGAATAATCTACAATGAATTACAGCTCTGCAGCTATCAAGGGTAGACCATCGGAGTGGACACTCCTCTAATGCAGGACCGGAGCTGTGTGACAGCCAGGCTGCAGGTGATCCTTGACCCTGACTAAGGGTGTATTACTCTAAGGACCGGAAACACCCGCTAGCGCTTAAAGAGAAGCGGGATAGCGAAGGAATTGTTTCCTCTCCAATGCAGAGTTTGCACCGGACCTTAGTTTGAGCAGTGGAAGGGAGGAAAGCCGAGAGATTTGGAGTATAACTACTCATCTCCATTTCCACCCACTAGTTCTAGTTTTCCTCATCATCAGTTGTAACAAGCGTAAGAAGAATTTTTACTCTCTAAACCTAACTCTTTGTTCTACCGGCTCTCTTGCTTCCTACACTCTTGTTTAGTAGAGGCAGAGCCCCGTCACATCAGGAATTCCAAGTGTGCGCCAATTTCTACCGGCGTTTCATTAAGGATTATGCCCGGATAGGTCGACCCATGACATTGCTAATACATAAGAATACCCCCTTCATCTGCTCTCCTGCTTGTGAAGAAGTGTTTAATGAATTAAAGATCGCCTTCACCTCCTATCCAATCCTCCGTCATTTTGACCTCGAAAGGAAAGCCATTGTGGAAACTGATGACTCCGACTATGTTTCAGCCAGCGTACTCTCCCAATATGCTGACGATGAACTCTTGCACTCAGTCACCTACTTTAACAAGCAACATACCCCAGCTGAGTGCAATTACGAGATCTATGACAAAGAACTCCTCACGGTAGTCCCATGCTTGGAAGAATGGAGATCAGAGTTACAGTCGGTAGCAGAACGAATAGAAGTCCTAAGTGATCATCAAAACCTGAAATGTTTCATGACCAAAAGGAACCTGAACTGCCGACAAGCCCGCTGGTCTGAATTCCTATCTTGATTCGGCTATAAAATCACACATCGGTTCGGGAAACAGGAAGGAAAATCAGACGCACTGACTAGGAGATCAGGATGTCTGCCTAAAGAGGACGATGAAATCCTGTTGCACCAGAGTCAAGTGGTTTTGAAAAGTCAAAACGTTGATCACAAGCTAGGTTTATGCGCGGCTTCTTCATCAGATGAAGCCACCGAAGATGCGGCCCCCCTTAAAAGGTTCTGTGACACAGCATATACTAAGGACCCAGTGCCGAACAAGATAATGGAAACTCTACGACGCGGCAACACCCAATCCCGAGAAATAACGTTGGCGGAATGCTCAACTCGACGACGCCTGTTAACATATAGAAGTAAGCTCTATGTACCAGATGATCAAGACCTCCAGCTACACCTCCTCCGAGAACACCATGATGTGCCGGCAACCGGACATATGGGCAAGGGTAAAACCTTCGAACTCCTCGCTCGTGCCTATTACTGGCCCAAGATGCGAGCTGCAGTGTACCAATATGTGCGTAATTGCCATACGTGTAGTCGAAGTAAGACCACTCGCCATACCCCCCTTTGGAGTACTACGTCCTCTCCCAGCTCCCCAACGACTTTGGCTCCATATATTAATGGACTTCATTACAGGTTTGCCCCAAGCCGTGGTAAGGATGTCATTCTGGTAGTTGTGTACTGTCTCTCTAAAATGAAGCACTACATCACCTGCAACACCACCTTGGAATCGGAAGACTTGGCCCAAGTATTCATCGAGCACGTATAGAAACTACATGGCCTTACTGCCAGTATAGTTTCGGACCACAGCACCCAATTCACATCGCACTTCTGGAAGTCCCTATGCAAACAACTCAAGATTACTGCAGCCATGTCATCAGCCTTCCACCCAGAAAGGTCATGGACAAACTGAAGGAGTGAACGTGGTCATGGAACAATACCTCCGGAGTTATGAGTCCTATCAGCAGTATGATTGGGCTGATTGGTTACCCATTGCCGAATTTACCACCAATAATACTGTATCAGAAAGTACCCAAGTATCCCCCTTCGCGGCTAACTATAGGTATAACCCTCGATTCACTGAGACGTTGGCACTGCCACTATACTTGGGACAACCACAGGACACTAATGTCTTGACCATCCACCTTTCGCAACTTCACGACGCTTTCAAAGCTGAAATGGAATATGTTCAGGCCTGTCAAGAGGAAAACGCTAACCGGCATCACATCCCAACCCTGGCCTACAAGATTGATGAAGAAGTATGGCTTGATGCTAGGAACATCCAAACTACGCGGCCCTCTAAAAAACTCGATTGGAAGCGTCTCGGCAGATTCATAATCAAGAAGATTGTCAGCCCTTACGCATACGAACTCAAGCTTCCTGCGTCTATGAAGATCTACCCTGTCTTTCATGTATCCAAACTCTAACCCTGTGCTATCGATCCCTTTTCTGGCCACATACCCCCCGTCAGCACCGCCGGTTATCGTTGAAAGTGAGGAGGAATGGGAGGTCAACGAAATTCTTGATTCATGGTTACGTTATGGCAACCTCCAGTACCTAGTGAGATGGAAAGGCTATGATGCCCCGATGTGGGAACCTTTCGAGAACATCTCCAACGCCCTGACCCTCTTGACAAGCTTTCACCGCCTCTACCCCACCAAGCCAAACCCTACCAGAGCTCGAGCCTAGAGAAGGAGCTACTATCACGGACCAACCCCGACAGGCTAGGCCTAGGCCCATGCCATTACCAAGAAGGCAACTGTGGAACAGGGTTGTATGAGTAGGTTGTTGCTAGGATTTCCTATCCGGGGCTCAGATGCTTAAAGTGTTACTGCGGCACAGTTTCTTCCTTGTATGTTTTCTCTCTTCCCTGTATTTTTTATTCAAAGGGGTGTGATGATAAAGCGGTGGGGTTGCTATGGGTATCCTTGGGGCTCAGTTGCGTGAAGAATCCTTTGTATATATAGTCACTGGTGTCTTCTCTTTCTTCCTTTCCTTTTCTCCTCACGCAACGTATTATTTTCGCTGGTTATTGTTTAGTTTGAATATATTTGGTATTTGGTTTTCCACCTTCGTCAGTAATCAGCACGATCCTCCACTTCCTAGTAGTTCAAATCTTTGACGCTATTAAGTCGTCTCGTGTCCTTGAATTTTTACGAAGCGTACCCTGGATCGCTAACCCTGCATAGCTACGACGTCGTCCGTTAGATTCGGTTGAGACGCAATCTTAATGTTAAGCGCTTTCTTGGCGTTGCTTGATGAAGAGCGGAGTAGCCCTTCACAGTTCAGGAATGATAGCATAAATAACTTCGCATACGAAGTAGTGAACAATGAGATACTAATAAAGAACTTGTTCAACAATCATAGACTAATACCGAAAGATACAACCAAACAGTATATTCAGGAAGGCCAGGCGATACCTGACGCAAGGGATCTTGAGAGAATCGCGCTTGATACCCATCGAAAAGATTTGTTACGGAGGTCTTGGTGTTGATTGACGAAAAGCGGGGAGCTCTCTAGAGTTCAGGGACTATGGCGTAAATAACTTCGAGTACAAAGTAGTGGAATCGGAGATAGCAATAGAACACTCGTTTTACGGTCGTGGTATGAATTACATGGGCGAGGAGAAGCAGGAGTATAACCGAGAGCTACTCTAATAAACGTACTAGTATGAGTTCTGAAAGGCTATGGGTTCAAGAGACGGAGGAAGGAACTATAGTAACGCGAACGATATATATTCCAAACTAGTAACACAACTATAATAACCGTAGAAAACTAAAGACAAACAATATAACACTCTAAAGAACGGGAAGGTTGCGTAGAGAAGAAAGAAAAGAGACAAAAGGAGAGGACAAGCCCATATATATATCCATCACCGAAAAACGATTACTAACCTGTGTGACGGAAACCCATAGAACCCAAAGGAAACCTGATTAGAAATGAAAACACAAGAATGCTTAACCGAGTCGCTGACACCTTCCCGTGCAGCGGTAAACCTAGTAACGTAACGCGAAGTCTTGGCACGCTGTTATACACGGTAGCGATTTGCACGACGTTTTGGAGTGCTTGGAAGCACCCTCCAAAAAGGTCGAATCCGGTGTAATAAGGCAGATTCTGTATGGCGAATCGGAGGCGCTAGTGGAGGCGCTAGTGTCGTTATTTGCTATAGGGTATTTCGGGGATATACCCCAGCAAAACGGATGCGCCGGTTTCTCGCGCCAAAATGCCACATACGGGTTTAGAAGCTGCCTAATACCTTCTAAAGAGTACGGTAATTTAGATTTTGACGTCATCAAAAGAGGCAGATACCACCACCAGACGCTGGATATTAGGACCAAAGCTTCCGGTATGCCGACTAATAGGGGCAAAGCACTCCTACGTGGTATGGGTATCAGCGAGCTACCATCCCCTGTTTTGATGACATTATCTCCCGCAATTGACGTATGCAGGAGCTTCCCGCCCGACCCCCCCCCATGCTGAAATGTCCGGAATTGAGAGTTTACTTCAGGACCTCCTAATCGACAACCTCCTGCTACCCAATCAGCGCGAAGGGTATGCCTCCGCCTTCCGTAAGCAGGCACTACCACCAGGCTGGGGTAGGGTGCAAAACCCTCTACGTCATCGCAATTCCTGGGACTTGAGCGAGCAAAGCAGGGCTTGTGTCATTACGGCAGTGGTATTGCGCACCTGGCTGACAAATCAACGTCTGCAACCTAATCTAATACGTGCTATTCGGGCAGAGTTTGGTGCAGAATTAGGCGCATCTCTACGCCTTAAAGAGTGCGATATGGTGACGATGGTGTATAGCCAATTAGCATCGAGCTACACCTTGATTACCAAGCAATATTTGAGTGCTGACAACGTGCAGAATATGAGTTCTTCTACCCTAGCGAGTCGATCCCTGTTTCTTAGGCTAATCAATTGCCCAATACTTGCAGAAAGGGGTAGGGGTAGAAGAGGCAGACCAGGCTCACGTGCCTCGTCGATATTTAGCACCACAAGCAACCCTAGCATCAACGAGGACGATAGCTCTGACCTAGAGCAAGCTGGGAGCCAAATAGGGAGCCAGTTAGGTACTCAACCACCAAATACGTCAGCTAACGTGCTTCAAAAGTGGCTCAACCGCCCCAACGTGCACATCGCGATGCATTACCAAGACTATTGCAGGCAATACGCCACCCTTTAGAATTCAAACGTGCTAATTGGGGAGCAATACCACCGTCTTTTTAAGCGTCAGGTGACGCATACTAACCACAGAAACGTTGAATTGCATCTTCTACGCCACGAGGGGAGGAAGAAGACGGTTAGATTTGTCCTAGGAGGTGCATTCCTAGCATCGAACCCGGAGATATCACGTGCCTTTACAGACCTCAAAAGGATATGCCATACGCTAATTGAATACCTATTACCAGCGTCTTCACAGAGATACCTAGAAGAGGCAGAATCTGCTGGGCTTAATTCTACGCATAATCACGTCAACCCTAGGGTTTTGAGCCGCCTATCTGCATATTACGTCAAAGATATCGTCCTGCTGCCAATTAAAGCACGTGCTTCTGACGTCTTTGACGATATGCTTCGATTAGCGTACCAAAGAGACTATAGGCGCCCCAATATACTCGATTTGGGCGCTAAATCATATGCTTATTACCAGCGGTTTACCTCCATTGATCCTATCGAGCAGAAACGCATAGGGTGTACTACAGGCACGTATATCTCCCTAGCATATCAGGACAATACGCCTCCACTAATCGGCCAAATCGAGTACATATTCACGCACAAACTGCACCGAATCGAGCATTTATTTGTATACGTGCAGATTTACCAGGAGACTGGTAAATTAGATCGAGTATCGTCGATCCCAATCCTCCGATCGACTCCTAAAAAAGCAATATATGGGTTCCCCGCGGTATCATCAAATCGTCTCTTTATAATACCCAGTAACAAGAGCACGCCATCGGGTAGGCTGTATTGGTGGTGCAATTGGGATGTCAAATTCTGCTGAGGTGCGGGTGGAAAAGGAATGAGGCCCTCGATGTATATAATTAATCCAATGTTTCGAGGGATTTACCCGTGAGAAATTACCTATGACGAATAAGCGTGAAAACAGGCTTACTTGGCCATAAAGCCTCTCCAACGATTAAATATTATTAAGCCTTATTTACATAAATACTTTTAAAGCCTTATCAGATATCATAAGCCTTACTATTAATAAAGCTTAAAAAAATGATAGGCTTGTAAGAGCCTGAACGGACGGCTAAGTCTTAATCTCGATTAATGCTTTTTATAGGCTCAAATAGGCCTGTTTACAGGCTTATACAAATACTCGTTCTGACGTTAAAGTATATAAACCTAAAGTTTGATAATGTATTTCAAGGGCCGTATAAAGAATATAAGGTTTAAATCAAAATAATGCTCATCTAAAGTTTACATAGATATGAAAAGGCCCTCAAATGGAATGGAGTTCAGACGGTATAGTAGCTATATGAAGATAATAGAGACTTTGCGTTCAAGAGGTCCGGCTCTCCAAATCCCAAGAAACAGGGTTCGAGGTCCGGAAGTGCATTTCACTTTGCGTTTGGAACCAGTAAGTAAGGTAGTGGCCCGGGTGATGTCATTCATTTTTCACAACCAATTCACAACTAATGCCTCTTTTTACAACTAACGCCACTTATCAGCATCAGTTCAACAACACCTTCTATCCTAGATTCATCAAAACAGAACTGGTATGAGGTATTCCCTTCTAACTCTACATCTTCTGACTGTTTAATAGGGCACAATAAGCGTCGAAACGAAACGCTGCAAGATCAGTTGAACAACAATCTCTATACTAAATTCAAAAAAGGAGAACTGGTATGACCTGTTCTTACCTGAATCTAAATCTACTAGTACTAACTGTATAGTAGGGGATAAACAGCCAAACGAAACACTGTTCGGAAACAAGGAATGAAACGCCGTGCGGAAACGGGAAACGAAACTCCATGCGGAAACGAGGAACGAAACGAAACACGGTACGCCGAGACCTTATGGACTTAATAGATATTTTGGGTTCGAGTAATGACAATGCCACTGGCCCATCCTCCTCCTCGAATGGGTTTCAACGAGTTGAGACTCCATTTACAGATGAGGAAGTCTTGAGGAATGCAGGCCCCAAAAGGAACTTGAAGTGAGGTGCTGCCTAGGATGCTTGTGAAGACAGAGTTCTGGCTAAACAGGTATTGGCGGATGATCTAATAATGAATAAAACTGGCAAGAGAGAGGATAGGTGGCAGTGGGTTTCAGATAATTTAAAGAGAGTGGCAATAGATCGGTCCTGGCTTTCCTGTAAGGACAGAATGGAGAGGCTAGTAAAATGGCATCGGGTATATGATGGTTTTGTTTTACATTACTCGGCCACTGACAATCTTTATAGCAGGATGAGTCACTTTCAAAACAAAAGACAGGCGCTGTCGAGGAAGTGAATGAACATTTGCGCAATATCATTGACGTTGTATTGCTTTATGATTCCATTTCCTCCAATGATCTACTGAAGCAGGCAGCAAAGGAGAAGCTCACTACTAGGAAAGTCAAAGTTGTACAGGTACGACAGGCTTCACAACAGAGTTTAGTACGCAAAAGAGACTTGATGGATGCAGAGGGTAGCGAGAGTGAATTGGATTCATCTAAAAAAAACAAGCACCCCAAAAATCAGTTTGCGAAAAAGGTTGAAGGGGTAATTGGAGGTTTGCATAAGAAGGCAGAGAAGTTTAGGGCTGCGATACAGGAAAAAAGTGAGCGGGATAGAAACCTGAGTTCAAAACTGGACGAGCTTATCGATACAACTCGCAACACAAACCAGACGATGGAAAAACTTATGAATGTAATTATACAAAGTTCTCAGACTACAAGACATGATCAATGAAAATATTCCTCCAGTTTAGGGGGTTTGCTCAGCTCCGGCATAGGGATTCCCTCTTCAATGATGTTTTGTGCAAAATATTGATATATTTGCGGATGGTGAAGACAAACATGCGCGTTATGTAAAATCACAGCTACAAGATATTGGAGGCCAACAGGGGACAAAAGAACTTTCTGTGATCTTGAGAAGTCTAAAGAAGTAAAAATCTGTAGGACTTCTTTGAAATACCACTCAACGACGATCCGGACGTTTGACATCCCTTTATCTCAAAGCCGTTCATCCCTTTTTATCGCTGCCCCTTGGAAGGGGGATATCAGATGCTCGCTGAGACTATAAGCTGGATCTCCGTAGATTTGAAGGTTTGTGCCGTCAGGCGAATGTACATATTTCTCTAGAATTTCGGCCATTCCACTCTCTTGCCAAACAGCTGCATCGTGCTTTGTTCCCTCCACAGGCCTGTATAAGTGGATGATTATACCATCAGGTGTAACAATAGCCTGATATTTGAGAGAGTGATAACGCTTCCACCCATTATTCAAAGCCTCTTGCCCATAAATTGGTCTTGCAATCTTTCGGAGTGTGCCATCAATGAACCCAAAACATGTCTCTAGAGGTGCCCCACGGCTTTGTATTGCCAGAGTAAAGGAGTGTAGTTTCGCTGGTGTAAGACGTCGTTCGTCAAAAACAAGGAGGTGTTTCCAAGTATCGTAAATAAATTGTAATAGTGTATTGACAGTACGAAAAACTCTTTCTGGCTTCCATCCAAACTTGAGATGTAAATCTGCCAATCGATTAGGCCAGGCTAGCCGTGCTAATAGCATACACAAAGTAGTGACTTTGTCTTCGAAGATCATATTGTCACTCTGTACATTTTCAGGTATGCGTAGGCATTCAGCCAGGCGATGTACCTCATCACAGGAGAACCTGAAGTAGGTTTTCCAAGCCTCACCAGCAAGAGTGTCAAGGTCAATGGCTGCACCTTCTCGTTGCTGTCCTCTCCATCTTGTATTGTCCTGTCCCGATGCACTGGCTGATACTTCCAACTCCACCACTCCAATGATGAATTCGAGATACAGATCTTCGGGTTCAGGCATATCTGATGAAGGCGAGTTGTAGAGGAAAAGGCTGGGATTTCGGAACACACAAAAATATCTCAATCGGATGAGAATTGGGGCTTTAATGGGCAGTCATAATGGTGGAGGTCAAATTTCGTTGATAACCCGTCACGCCACACTCAAATCAAGTGCTGGACCAAAAAAAACTTGGCAACACCGCCACACCCACACTAAAAAAGACTCCAGACCTCTCAACGCAAAGTCTGTAATATCCTGCTTACATTGGCCTAATTAACTATCATTTGATATTAATTCTGGTATGTTATAATGTTCTTAATATAACGGCGTGCTAAGACTTTGCATTACGTTACTAGGTTTACCGCTGCACGAGAAGGTGTTAATTCGGTTAAACATTCTTGGGTTTTCATTTGTAATCAAGTTTCCTTTGGGTTCTATGGGTTTCCATCACACGGGTTAGTAATCGGTTCTCGGCGGTGGATATATATATGGACCTGTCATCTCCTTCTCTCTCTTTTCTTTCTTCTCTACGCAACCTTCCTGCTTCTTAGGGTATTATATTGTTTGTCTTTAGTTCTCCATGGTTATTATAGTTGTGTTATTAGTTTGGAATATATATCGTTTGCGTTACTATAGTTCCTTCCTCCGTCCCTCAAACCCATAGCCGTTCGGAACTCATACTAGCAGTTCCTTACGTTCCATAGATCCCGAACCTCGGTTGTGTTCCTTAATTCCATTCGTCCATAGATCATAGTGCATGATCGCAGAGCGAGTGGTCTATTGGTATCTCCGAATCCACTACTTCGTACGCGAGGTTATCTATGCTATAGTTCCCGAACTCTAGAGAGCTTCCCCGCTCTTCGCCAAGCAACGCCAAGACCTCCATAACACTTAAAATACTATATTTTCAATTAGTTGTATATATATTAAACATTAGTATATGTGATACTGCCCAATCTATAGAAGAATCATTTTATTCAGTACAAAGTCTGGATTCACAAGTAGGTTAATATTCGTGCTCCTTTTGCCATAAGTGAATTTCACAAACAAAACTTTTGGTTATTTCCAGGTTTAATATGTACATTTATTTAACTATCACTAGTCCAGTTACTTACCTGCCTGCCACCCTACTTACTTGTTCAATTTGGGAATTGATTAGTAATTCACCGATTAGACACATACAGATTATGATAGATACATTACCGTCAGAATGGATGTTTTATTTCAGTCCACTTTCAGCTACAAAAATAGCTTAGTCAAATTATACTCTAATGAACGTCTGAAAGAAATAAAAACCTTTAATTGGGACCCTTTTTCCCCTTATATAGGCCTCAAATCCTAATTAAATTCTACTGAAAATCATTTATAAGGCCTCCATTAGACTATGATTTGACTAAGGCTGAGATTGATCTAAAAAAAATATCCGCCCGGGCGGTAAAGTACTCAAGTGCAGTGGGAAAGCGTGGAGGGGGGTAGATGAAGGTGTAGAGCTGAAGATGTAGAGGTGAAGATGTAGCAGAGAAGGTGTAGAGCTGTAGAGGGGTCAACAGGGTGTAGAGAAAGAAGACATTCGTATCTGATATCTGTTAAAGTCCCGGCCCTAACCCTTAAAATCTTATGGATTTTCCTAATGCCTATTTCTACTAGCGTACAGGGGGAGAAGTTGGAACAGCCAGGCTATCAAGCCAGGCTATCAGTTGGCGTGACTTTACACCTTAACTGCTGTGGCTGAGCGTTTTGGGCGTTCCAACTTCACCCCCCGTACGCTAGTACATACTTGCCTCCCTCCTAAAGATTATTAATCAAGCTCTATTCGGACCAAATTATATCCTAAATACAAGTATTATTACTGAATCGGGCTCTATTATGCGTGGCTTTAATAAAAGATTATACCAGGCTTTTATAACCTCTCGGCCCCAAAATACGTCTCATACGGATCTGCGTACGTGAGGTATAGTAGTTGAATGCTTTAGGAGTATTCATGTATTGAACGATGAGCACATCAACGCTATTTAGGCTTTGCTATTGTCTACGACTCCTAAATCGCCTTATTCCACAAAAATCTTGCATATGTTTCCCATTTTATCACTCTATCAATTTGAAATTTCAAAACATATATACGGCTACATAATTATCAAGTTGTACTTAGGAATCGGAACATCAGCTATTCCTTCACGTGACTCACACTCCAACAGAGGTGAAGCAGGACAAAATGCAAGGAATTAAATGCCACAAAGCAGCGGTAAACACGCAGTTCTAAAATCAAGTACTTAGATCGGGTTGCGTGGATTTATCAGCTTGCTCAGAGATAGCAGTAAGCTCTCCAACAAACGATTGACCCCAGAAAGAACTTATTTGATATGATTAGGTATAGGTAATGTATAATGCGGGGCGGGAAGAGAAAACTCACCTTGTGTACTTCGTAACGTACTCATAAAGTTTCTTGTGATTTGCCTCTCGTAGATCAGGAGGAAGTGTTATAGCTTCGTGTATAGCATTTGCTAATTCTTCAGTATTCCACGGATTAACAACAATACTTCCGTTCAAACTTTGGGCTGCACCCGTAAATTCTGAAAGGATCATAACGCCGTGTCGTTTTTGCTGGGTCGCAATGTACTCGTAAGAAACGAGATTCATCCCGTCCCGAGTTGAGCTAACCAGACAAACATCGGAAACCGCGTAAAGGGAGATAAGCTCCTCAAAGTTGACACTCTTATGCATGAAGTGAATAGGCATAAACTCAACAGAGCCTTAATTTGTTAGCATCCACCCTGAAACTCCCGGAATGCCATATCTTACCAAAACGGCCATTGATGCGGCCTACCAGCTCGTTTACAACTGCTCGGAGATTTTGATATTCTTCGACATCGCCTCTACTTGGGACCGCGACCTGAACAAGAACAACTTTCCCAATCCATTCTGGATGTTCAGTTAAAAACACCTCCAATGCATGCAGCTTTTGAGGAACGCCCTTGATATAGTCTAATCTATCGACACCCACGATAAGTTTTACCCCCTGGAACTTCTTCTCGAGTTGTGCAATTCTATCCTGGACGGATTGTTTCTGCAAGCCTTCGGTAAACTTGTCGGGATCTATTCCGATGGGGAAGGCGCCAACAGTCCGCAGTTTCCCCTTAAACTCTACACCATTTGGAGTTGTTGTTAATCCCCTAAAGTAAATTTAATTAGTACTGTCCTCCATCAATTTCTACTTGACGTGAAAAACTTACAATATACGGGAACATGAAGATAAAAAGTGTCTAGCGTAGTCAAAAGTATGAAAACCTAGCAAGTCGCAATGCAAAACACCCTCAAGAATTTCTTCCCTGACCGGTAGGATTCTATAGATTTCGCTGCTAGGAAATGGAGTGTGCAAGAAAAAGCCAATCTTCACATTTTTGACCGATGTTCCAATTTCCTCCCTAAGCATAGCAGGAAGTAGCATTAAATGATAATCATGGACCCAGACTAGATCACCATCCTTGACAGACTTGGCGACAGCTTTGGCAAACAATCGGTTTGCATCTCTATACGCGACCCACGCATTTTCGTCGAAGCTAATTTCGCCGGGATGGTAATGGAATAATGGCCAAAGAATGGAGTCTTTATAAAAATTAATTAGGAGATAGTTGAGATTTTGCGAGCCGTTACTAACTTACTTGAAAACCCGTTATCTTCACAGTTATTAGTAGGAATGTAAGATCAACAGAGATAATTATGCGGAACACTCACAATGCCGATCAGCCATCTCATCAGGAATCCAAATAGGCACGGCTTGGTATTTTTCTTCTAACTCTTTCGTGACTTTATCCACGTCTCCTTCTGGGACCTCTAAGCCGGGCCAACCAAACCAGTGGAAAGTTGTGTCTTTGGTCATCCCAGATAGGCCACTAACCAGGCCTCCGGAGGACATATTGTAAGAGTACTCGCCGTTGTCCTTTTTCTTTAGTGATATCGGCAATCGATTGCTCACCATTATTAGATTTGATTGGGTAGCCATTTTAGAGTGTCCCTTTGAAGATGCCGTTCCGAAAAGTAGGAAAATATATGTCCCCCTGAGGATGGTGATGCCAGATGAGAGATAGAGTCCACCGTTGCTGCAGCAGAGGATAATGATAAGCCAGGAAATAATGAACAAATATCTCAAATCTATAAATGGAGAGAGGGAGGGAAGGAGGATATTATAGCAGTCAAAAGAATCAGGGAGGGGTAAATACGTCAGACATCCCACTTTAGATACATGTACTACTTCCCTACTCTAACCATGAGGGTGTTCCTCCATGACGTTTCCCAGCACGACCAATATTGCATACACACAATAAACGCCAAACCCCTCCCATTTTTATATGGTATGCAATATTGGTCGTGTTCGGAAACGTCATGGAACAATGAGTACCGAGGATGAGTAGGTATGGCGGAACCCACCTGGAAGGGTACTCTGATTAACACACCCAATTTTGATTTCAAGGATTGTTTGTATGACAACAGGTTGTTCCCTTCCAAGTGGGTTCCGCCATACATACATACCGCAAAATCTGAGAAATTTCGTTGCGCTGCAGCAGGGATATTCTTCACCAAAACTTGCATATTAGTTTTCCTCAAACCTGGCGGGGTGTATGTGTGGGTGGTTTTAGTAAGAACAGAATGAGCAAATCAGGTGTTGGCAGGCGTGAAAGGCCCATGGTTGAATTTTGGCGGTTGACTTTTGGAGTGGTTGGCTTTTAGCTAATGAATGGACTTTTAGCTAGTGGACTTTCGCCTTTAACTCTGGTTCCTGACTATACTACGATGTTAGAATCTGGCTTCAACCCTTCCATTTGCTTCAACCATCCTGTCCAGATCAACTTTTATTCGCATCTTTGCCAAACCATTATCAAAAGGCGAATTCCATCAACAGTTTCAAGATTGCGCCTATGCTAATAAACCAAACAGCTATGTACACTCCACCTCCAACTCAAACAACCGACAATGACCTCAATCAAAACGGATTCCATCCAGAGGAGCAAAGCTCAAGACAATTTGCATCCGCATATGCGCCGAGGCTGATCGCTCCAATGCCGAGCAACCCCTCTGCATACTTGCTATCTTCTTTTCCAGTAGCAGACTCGATACCCTCTATGGAGCGGCATTATACTGCAAGGTCACAACCAACAATAGGGTCTCCACTAGTTAGTATAGGACAACAGTCTATTACAGTGGTAGCGAGTCCTATTAGGGTACGATCTACCAATAAATCATAGGTTGAAGATTCATCTGTACGAATTGGCCAATGGACAAGTATGGATCGAGACTTATTACTGGGTTGGTTCGGTAAAAATCTTGAAAATTATCAAGCGTACAATATCAATCAACGGAACACTTCGATCAAAATATCAATGGAAACTTTTGGCAATCAACGGTCACCAGAAAGTATCCGTTCTCAATGGGATCATATGAAAAGGAAATATTCTGAAGCAAAAAAACGGCTACAAAGTACCGGTGAGGGACAGAGGAAAGTGGAGGATACAGAAAGACAAACAAAATGGACAAATATAAAATTATCATGGCTTGATTCAATATGTCCATATTATGAAACGATGGATGATATCCTGCAACGGGACAAGGCATATACCCCGTTATATGTGTCTGAAACAGGTAACAGGAAAGTAAAGATAATTGAGAAGGCAATCAATACGCTTGTTTCTTCAGAATTGCAGCGATAATGACCTTGACAACGATCAACTCCCACAAGGTGGGAAGGACCCAACTAGAAGAGGAGAAAAAGGATTGAAAAGGAAGCGATTGACTCCAGCAGAGCAAATTACCGAAGCTTTGCTAGAAAAGAGATTTGCTATGGATGAAATAAAAATAAAAAATGAGAATGAGCGTGAGGAAAAGATATTGAAATATGAGAGAGAAAGGGATGATGCAGATAGAGCTTTTGCGAGAGAAAAAGAATGTAATAGGAGTGAAGAAGCAAAAAAAACATCTTGATTTATTGATTAAGAAAGTTGAATTGCAATTGCAGCAGGCTAAGAATGCCTTTTAAACTCACATGATTATTTTCATGTTAAAATAGCCCTTGCTGTACTTTGTCATCTTTATCTGTTTTTCTTCTTTTCCTTCTCCGTCCTGATTTAGTAAGCTCTCTTCCTTCTTGTAATTCTTTTTCTTTTTGTTCGTTATCAACAAGCATCTGATGTCTTTGTGCGAGTAGAAGGTCTCCATCTGTATCCCACTCTTTCTCATCTGTTTCAAGCAAGTGATTATGTATTATACAAGCTGCATCAAACCATTCAACGGCTTCTTTATGGCTCGTACTATCTTTTATTCGTATTGAAAGTTTTGTAACAAATGGAAAGCGTGCTTTAACAAGCCCAAACATCAGCAAAAAAGGGTTGGCGCCCAGACGAGGCGGGTCTCGTTCAACGAGATTTGTTCGTCTCACTGCATTTGGAGCATTTGGGGCGTCCGGAAAGTGACTGGTTCGTTTTGGGACGTCCCAAATATGATATGTCATATTACAGCTGGTTTAGGATGTCCCAGAGGTGATAGGTCATATTTTGTCTCATTTCGGACATCCAAAAGGCGATAGGGCATAGTCGGCTTGTCTTCGACGTCCCAAAGTATACTAGAGTGGCGACACTGACCCACCTGACGTCAGCCTGAGTATGATTTCCAGGTCTTAACGGCCTCCTGGAGTCGCCTCCACCTCGACCTCCTCCTACACCTCCACCTCTACATTTACACCCACCTTCACCTCTATTACGACCTCTGCATCTACCTCCACCTCCACCTCTAATGGACGACGTCGTAACTAGATAGAAGGGATAATTCGGGGTACGCTTTGTGAAAGTTCAAACTACTAGAAACTAGAAGGCCAGGCTAATTACGGACGGAGGTAGAAACCAAAGTACTCAAATATATTCAAACTAAAACTAACTAGTGAAACGAATACGATGCGTGAAGAAGAAAGGAAAGAGAGGAAGCAAAGACACCAACGGCTATATATATAGAAGAACCTTCACGCAATCGAACCCAAAGAAACCCATAGAAACCTCATTGATTTATCATCACACTATTCTCAATAGAAAATTACAAGGAGGAGAGAAAATATACAAGGAAAAAACCGTGCAGCAACAACGCCTTATGCAAGCGAGAACTGAATAGGAAATCCTAACACCCATAACTCATACAACCCTGCTTCGCAGTTGTCTTCTCGGTAATGGTACAGGCCTAGATTTAGCCTTCCAGCGGCGGTCCATGATACCACCCTACCTCCACTTCTACCTCTACCTCCATTTCTGCCTCTGCCTCCTTCAATTGGAGTATCTCTCTACCTCGAGATTCTGACTCCTATACTGATATCTGTAAAGACTTTCAACTAGACGTCCAAATCAAGTACCGAATCGACACCTCTCCAGGCACCGAATCAGGTGCCGAATCTTGTGACGAATATAGCTACAAACATCAGCTAACTACTGACTTTCTCCGGAGCTCTGGCTACGTCCCCGGAGGCAACCGTTAAAGCAACCACTCTCCCACCTCTCCTGATAACCATGTTAACTACCCGTACCTCCTGAGGGCCTCCTGTGCCCTGGACTAAGTGTGCGGAAGCTATCGCTAAGGCCATTACTTACTTCATTTCTCCTACCGAACCACACAATCCTCCTGAGGGCCTCCTGAACCCTCGACTAAGTCTTCGGAGGCCATCGCTAAGGCTATTGCTCCCATCTCATACGTCTCTTCCGGGCCTTCCTGCTGTTCCTGAAGGCTCCTGGCTCTCTACATCTTTGCGAAGGCTTTTGGAGCCCTCATTTGAGTCTCCGAGAGCTCTTTAGACCGCCAAACTTGATTTTATCATTTACCATCAGGTTCAAGATTTTCATTCTAAATACAAGGCTTCTTTCCCTGTTCTCCAGGCTCTTCGAGCCATCGTCGCTATATATGGAACTCGTTCCATGTTATCAAATCTATCCTTGTGTTTAGAAGCCATTGACCTTGTCCCAGTTCAAACAAATGAGCCATTCCCAATACACTGCTAATATTAACTACCCAAAACCTTTGCCGAGAGCGTCTCGCGACTCTAAGAAGGCCGTGCGAGCTGTCCGGTAGACCGCTATCTCTGACTTCCAGTAGCTCTATGAGACAAAGTTGATATGTTTTCGTCGATATACTGTCACGTAGCTTGAATACTGCTCGTACAAGCCCCGGTAGGCGTCCTTGACAGGCTGTCCAGGGTTACGTTGTGGCTACCTTAATCCATGCCCAATCATTCCGAATTGATCGTTTTCTAAATAGTGTCTCCCTGATACACCGTATATTGTGTATTTCATAATTGTCAGGCTTTTGAAAAATTGATACTGGTATCTGTAGGCATTTAAAGGGTATCACTGGAGTCTTCCAGAATACCAATAAGCCTTGTTCTCCCCGGCCCAAGCCCTGGTCATATTCCGACACCGCTCTTGCTACTGTAGTTCTATTCACCTTAATCATATCAGCGATATCGGATAATATTCATGGTCTACCATCGGAGGTTGTCATCTTAGGTTTGGGATGTTCATCTAGGAACCTTTCGCTTGCCCTTTGTCGGTGCTTGCTTTTGAATACTTCCAGCATGTCCCGGAGGCTCTCTCGATGGCTTGCGAGGCCCTCGTAATGTTCTGGGAGACTGAAAACGATATCTTTCAGATTCAAGACCCGTATCTCCATAGCCATCCGCCTCAAGTGGTAATCAAGGATTTGGATTGTTGCGTTGACCTTATTGGAGGCTGCATAAGCCATCTTAATTTGCTGCTTATGAGCTAACTCGCTGATATCAGTTGAAAACATTGGGATATTCCCAAATCGTTTTACATGCTCTCGGAAGTGTGAAAGCAGATGGATTTTAATGAAGTTAAAATGAGTGGCCTCGCGAATTTCTTCAAGCTCTGCCAGACCTCTGACAAGGCTCCCGGAGCCTTCCAATGCTTTAGTTCGATCTTTTGCCTCTTTCCTTGTTTGTTTATAGGCCCTGAATTCCAGAAACACATCTTTATACTTGTGAAAATCTTCGAGATACCCTTGAAGATAGTTCAGTGTTTCCTTTGTATACGTAGTGTACTGTCCCATCAAGTGGAAATCGATTAGTGATCGAACACATTTTAAAGCTCTCCCAAAGTCGTCCTGCAAAGCTTTCAAGGGGTTCCAAAGAGCCACCGCAAAGGCTCCTAGCAGTATCCAGCCGAGATAATGCATTTCTTTACCCTGCCATTGAGTCGTCGCCCGATAAACCTTATTTGGTACAGCAAGCCCTGGATAAGGCTTAATGGACGCCCAAGCCCGATCAAAATTCTCCATCCGATTGTGTTTCCTCAAAAACAATTGAACCCATTCGATCATATGCTTAAATAGCCCGAGATGAATATTATGCAACATATCTAGCTTGTGAAGATCATACGCTTGAGCCCTTGGCAGGGCCCACAAAGCATTGTACAGAGTCTTCAAGGACTTCGACACGAGATATTCAACGGGTGCAGTATCTGATGTCTCCTCATTATAACGCTCCACCATTTCAATATATCCCTCCTAAATGCGTGGCGGCATTTCTTGAAGGCTCCCCAGGCCTGATTGTTGATATTATGCAATGAAGCATGTTCTGGTTGATCTGCAATCCACGCACATAGTATCGGATAACACAGGCACACATAGCCATCAGCACATGCAATCAGCTCACCCGTTTCCGCAGGGCCCTGGAGGCCTTCGAGAACCTCTGCAAGGACCCGATGAAGGAGCATCTGACTCTCCCGACGGCGTTCATTTGTCCGTACTCCCAGCTTTGGTGGCACCGGCAGTAGAGCCAGGAGTATGATCGCGTAATTAGAAGGTTTATTACGCATATCCGAAGTGATATTGCCGATTCTTAGGTAGACCGGCCAAGCCTTTTTATCACCGCTGAAATTCGTGAGGTGTGTTCCATCTGATGCACATGTTACCAGTACTACCATTGATCCTTCTGGAAGTGTATTCTGCAACATTCGCCGGACGTTAGTGAAGGCTTCATGAGCCTTTCAAGTGTCTTTCGGAACCTGCATCTCCCACCACCAGTCTGCCGTGTGCATTTCCCCATATATCCGCTCTCTCATTTCGTTGTAGTCCATAGTAGGTGAGTACACCAAGGACTCTCTAAATGCACGTTGTCCCAGAAGAAAACGCACTATATTCATAGGAACACTATGGTAGTTGGAAATTTTCTGCCCGCCCATTTCAACCTCTGAGTGTATCCAACTCTTCTTTCCTAAACCTCCAGTAGACAACATCTCGTCAAGGTAGCGTGCCAAGCCTCTACCAGTGTTGTAGGCGCCTTTTAGACGGCATGTGATACAGAAGAAATCGTCTATTTGAATCTGGGATACATTCGATCGTAGGAACCAGCGCGATAACCGAAATTCCTCTACTGATTCGAAAGGTTGCCATCAGTTGATCTCAAGGCTCCCCTACACCCTCGTATATAGTAGTTGCTAGATTGAATCGAGTATGTCGCAAATTGGGATCTTCATTATTTGCCTCAGTATCAGATTCGTCTTCGTAGAAGTTGTCAAAATCTAAAGCCGATATTTCCACGTATCCGCTCTCGTAGGGGCCCCCTGAGCCTTCTGAAAGGCCTTGCAAGCTTTCAATGGGTGGACACGAAAGCTGCCTGTCATACCAGTCTGAAGCCTGCGCTGGGTGGTCTTTTGAGAGACGTCGATCGAAACTACCAGCACTGGTATAACAGAGCCATACCAACGGTCAGGAGACTAGTTCTCGCCGGGCCTGTTATAGGCTCAGAGTCATTGATGGAATCCAGTAGTTACAGTGATAGGGAAGTACCTGTAGGTGAGGACCGCTACCTGCCGCAAGTGTATCCACCTTCTGGCTACTAAGGAGGAGATCTATTCATGAAGGGGCAGACTGACGAGTCTGAGTCCTGTCAATGAATAGAGGACCGGCTAGAGAAAGGATCTCTAAGCGCCGGACATCTCCATTAACCTTCAGAGCAAAGAGAGCCCTGCCGCAGGCGGCGGTGGCTATGCCCGGGAATAAATCTACAATGAGTTACAGCTCTGCAGCCATCAAGGGTAGACCACCGGAGCGGAGACTCCTCTAGTGCAGGACCGGAGCTGTGTGACAGTCAGGCTGCAGGTGATCCTTGACCCTGGCTAAGGGTGCATTACTCTAGGACCGAAAACACCCGCTAGCGCTTAGAGAGAAGCGGGGTAGCGGAGGAATTGTTCTCCGGTCCAAAACAGAGTTTTCACCGGAACTTGGCTTGAGCAGTGGAAGGCAGGAAAATCGAGAGATTTGGAGTATAAATACTCATCTCCATTTTCGCCCACTAGTTCTAGTTATCCTCATCATCAGTTGTAACAAGCGGAAGAAGACCCTTAAAATTATTCTAAGTCTACCAAGAAGAATCTTTTCTCTCTAAACCTAACTCTTTCTTCTACCGGCCCTCTTGGTTCCTACACTTCTGTTTAGTAGAGGCAGAGCCCCGTCACAACTGATGTAGCTCTGTATACAAAATGGACATCGTGATCTCATTATTGATAGTTGATATAGATTTGTTTTGGTGTTGAGAGTTGTTTTGGGAGTCTCCAGAGCTCCAGAACTCTAAAGGGCCCCATGCACCGATAGATCAGATCATATCTTATCAAGCTGATCAGGCAATATTCGAGTGACATCATATGATCCAACAGATGACTCTAATTGATACTCCGGTATATGACGTAGTAGTAGTAAAGTTTGATCAGAGATATATAAGCTCTGTGTTCTCCTATTCTCCAGCTTTCAAGCCCACGACCGTTACCCTCACTTACATAGGCTTACGATGCCATCCCTAAGTCTCCTCAAGCCTCCAAAAGATTATATAGGATGATATCGTATTCTCTCTATAGTATTTACTCAAATCATTCACATATGTAGGCGGGGTTTTCATCTCTCTATAACTCGATATTTAGTACTTCCCCGGGAGCCCCGACGGGCCCCGAACAAGGCCCATCTAACCAACAAAAACGCAGCTATACATTACATGGGGCTAAAAAAGCATCCAAAAGACAGGATGTGGGATCAACAGGCCTGGGGGATAATATTGATAAGGAGAGTTCAGATTCCAGCCTTAGTCCAGTCACCGATTCCGTACTCAAAGATGAGGGAAAGGGAAAATCAAAGATGTCCAAGAAGACCTCATACAATACTCGTCACAGGTCGGAATCCAAGGCTCACCCTGGCTTACCGAAGGCTTTTGGAGTCTCCCCAAAACCCATCGCTAAGATCAATAAGGCTCCACAGGCCCAGAAGAAAGCTCCACAGGCTAAGAAGAAGGCTCCACAGGCCAAGCAGGAGCCTCTACAGGTCAAGAAGGAGGCTCCTGTGGTGGTGTTAACACCTGGGAGGCGACCTGCCGGGTACATTGGTAATACTGAGTCGGACTGCCGGAGAATCCTGCAGATGACTGGAAGAGGTCCCTTATATAGGGCTTTTCCCAATGAGGTCGTGGATGAGATGGTAAGAATAGGATGGGTCAATAAGTCGAGCTCGGGCAAGCAATTGTTGAATAAGCTGTATCAGTTTTGTATGGGTCACAAGGACCTCAAGCATTTAGAGCCCGTTTGGTTAGATTAGGCTTCAGAGGACTCCGTAATGATCCAAGGAGCCCTCGTCTTTCTCATTGTCAATTTATCCCAGAAGAGATCCAGGAGGAGTGAACGAAATGACGGGGCTTTGGAGGTAGACAACGACAATGGCAACGGTAACAGCAACGACGACGACGATGATGATGACGACAACAACAACCACGACAACAATGACAACAACGACAACAACGATAATGGCAATGACAACGATGACAGTGGCAACGACGACGATGACACTGGCAGCGTCAGGTGTCAAGAGGAAAGGATCGAAGAGGCCGAAGCCATATCTGCCTATTGGAACCTCTTAGGGGCGCGCTGCAGGCCAGGAATAATCATATATGGTATTGACCCGGAAAAGGCTGGAAACGTTCCCAGCGACACATACCGTCACTACGGCTGGTACGGCCTCGCATCACTTACGCCATTTAGCGGCACTCTTCAAATACTGTCTATGTACGAATTACAAGCCCTCGTGATGAAACAAGTCCCACCGGCGGTCCTCAGGGAATCCATGGGTGCTGTTTGAGCCTTCTACGGGGCGTTGGCCAATTCAGCCCCTCGGGGGGCAAAATGCTTATAATCCGAACCCGGAATATGTCCCAGTTGGGGACGCCGACGAGCTGGAAGGTTGGCTCAAGACTTCTGAGGCGAAACCATTGAGAATCTGTCCTGTGCTTCACAGGCCTTCGGCAAACGTAAAAGGGCCTGATCAAAGGCCCCAAATGCCTCCACCAGACGGGTGTGAACACCTAAAGTTGACAAGATATATTAGGTAGGAGGTTTAATAAAATGTTAAGCAGGAAGCTTAATAAAACAGATCTGAATACCCCCTCCCCCTATCCATTAGAGAAGGCTTTCCCGATATTCTGATCTGACCGAAAGAAACCACCTGTAGGCGCAGAGGAATAAACCGGCGGCAACCAATTCTTTTTTTTTCTTTTTTTAAATTTATTATGTCTTGGGCGCTTTAGGCAGTTTAGAAGGCTTGAGGGGCCTTTTTGCTGTTTTATTTTTTTCTTTTATTTATTATGTTGGGGTCTTTTCTTTGCAAATGGGGTTTTATTTTTGGATTTGTTTGACCCGATTATCTCTTTAGGTTGGTTACGTCTATTTTGGCAAGTCATCCATTCTGAAGGCTCGTTGAGCCGATCAGAGGGCTTCTGAGGCACCGTCCTATTGAAATATACTACATTGGTTAAACAGAATATGACATAGGCACTGCTCTTACCTATTCAAACCTGTCACTTTCTAGCTATCTGCAAGTCTCCCAAGGCTTTTCAAGGCTTCCATCTTAAATTACCATACTTCTATCTTGAATTACTATACTTTCACCTTCAATTGCTATATCTCTATCTTGAATTACTATACAATATATAAGATGGTGCAGTATTCACCCTAAAGCTCTATATTCAAGCCATTGACATTACACAGTTACAGATCTAACTAAACACCTACACCAATATTTGGAAAGCCTCATCAAGCCTTGAAATAGGCCCAGAATACACAAACGTCCCTGCAAATTTCATCCTTCAGCCTCTGTATACGATCGAGCAATCTATACGGAATTAGAGATATCTGAGCCTCTGATAGGGCCCCAGTATCAATCAGAGATACCCAAGAACCCTCCGAGAAGTCCGAGAAGACGCCAGAAACAATTAACCAGATCAAAGACTCCTGTCAACCAATTAACGCCTACTTTCCAGCATTCTGCAAAGCACCAGCAAGGCTCCACAAACCCAGAAGAAGGCTCCACAAATTTAGAAGAAGACTCCTGAGACAGATAAGCCAGTACGCGGGAGACCAGCTGGCTCGTACAAGTGCACGACAATCCAGCCCTGCCGGAGAGTCCTACAGCCAACCGGAAAAGAGGCCATCTATAGGGCTCTTCGTAACGCAGTCGGAAACGAGATGGTAAAAATAAGGTGGATTAATAAGGCCACCTCGGGCGAAGAATTCTTCAGCAGTCTGTGTGGATTTTGCATGGATCACAAGGCTCTCAACGCGCTGAAGAAGTCGTGGTTAGCAAAGGCTTCACAGGACTCTATAAAGATCCAAGCAGCCCCCCTCCGCCTCATTATCGATCTATTACAAAAGAAGTACGAGACAGGTAGACGCCATGGCGGAGCTTTGGAGGACTTGAATGAAGAGGAAAACGATGGAATTAACCACAGCACTCTTGGCAACAGCGCCTCCAGCAACAACCTGCAGGCTGAAGCAGAGTCCTGACGCGCTTTAGGAATACCGAGCAGGCCGGCAATAACCGGCCATGTTATTGACCCAGCAAAGGTTGGGAATACGCCCAGCGGTACATACTATCACTATGATTAGTACGGCCCCGCATCACTTACACCCTTTATTAATATCCTTCAGGGGGTGTCTATGCGTGATTTAGAAAGACTCGCAATGAAGCGGGTTCCATCTAACGGTGTTTCGTGGTTTGGTTAGGACTGTGGAGGAAGGATATCGTTTTGGGTTCTCAGCGCGTTGCCTTTCAACTACTTACTTCTTTTTTAGGTTTTCTTTCGGGCTCTCGTGTAACGATCATTTCTCTTCCCTGTAATTTTCCTTAATGTGCTTCCGTGAGTTTCCGTCGTGCAGATTATTGATCATGTCTCGGCGTCTCGGCATCACTTGTATATATATGGCTCTACCTTCCTTTTGTCTTCCTTTGCTTTCTTCCTCACGCAATCTTCCTGTTGTATTGGGGTTTTTTTCGTTTGGGTTCTATTTCTCTACGCGTTATTCCTTTTGATCTTTCGGTATTCAAATATATTACATTCAATCTTCTAAACATCGTTCGCATCACGTAACGTGTCCGAGTTCCCGAAATCACATCGATCGGTATCAAGCCCGATCCTTCCTAGAACCTTCCCGTCGGTTATAGCCCGACCCTCCTGAATACGTTCCGTCGTGTTGTGTCTCTTGGTTCTAGTTTATGACAGCCGAACGAGTCCTCTATTGGTACCTTCGTATTCATTACTTCGTACGCGAGATCATCTACATCATCGCCCCTGAACTCTGAAGAGTTACCCCGCTCTACCCAGCGTTCCTCCGTCTCCCCGGTCCAGCGCGTAACATTAAGATTGCGTCTCAACCGACCGATACATTCAGCATGTCCTCCCCTGCCGTCGCCGCCCCTCTGGGTCGGCTGTCGGCCTTCATCCAGGCAACTTCCCTCCCAGTCCCAGAGGATGGTGAGGATTGGAATGAGGTGTATGACCTCATCAAGGATTCCCTCACAGCCCTCACTCTCCTCTCCTCCTCCACCACAACCACAGAGTCCGAGCCGGCCCCCTCAGTAGAGGAAAAGCTCTGCCACATCCCAGAGGAAACTTACATCAAGATCATTAACGATCTCAACACAGAACTTGAGGCCTCCCAAGCCTCCCTCCAAACTACTACCACCAAGCTCACATCCTGCCAACAGTCCCTCGCCGCCACCGACTCCCTCCTGGAGGAAGTTGAAAGCGAATTCAACCTCGTCCTTGCTGCGGCCACCTCGGCCCAATCTGAAGTCTTCTGCCTCTCTGCCACCCTCCGCTCCGCCAACCCCCACTCCCAACAACCTCATCGCTCTTTCCAGGCCCACATGAACTTGGCTGGCCAGTGGTACCAGTTTGGCACCAACCTTCATGCCCGCTTCTGTCCCCACACCCCAACCCCACCTCGCTCCCTTGCTTCTTCCCCTGCCCCAGCCCCAGCCCCAACCCCCCGTCCAGATTCCCGCACCATCAACAACTGGAGAGTCTCGCCAGTTGCCCCCGTGTCCTCGCAGCAGCAGTTAAAAAGTCAGCCCCTCTGGTAAACCCTGACATACCACAGGGGCCTGCCCCGTCACCAACCACTGTTTCTGCTTCCTCCCCGGTTTCTGCTTCTGGTCCTGCCCTTGCTTTGTCTGCCTTGCCCTTGTCGGAGGATGACTTGTCGGATGACCAATTGGTTGTCAACTGCAAGATCTCCGTGGAATTCAATGCCTCGGTTCCTGTTCCCTCGGTCGTACTCATTGACACTGGTGCTTCAGCTTACACCTTCATCGACGCAACTTTTGCCCAGTCTCATGTCTTCCCCCTGGTCCCCCTTCGTGTCCCCCATAAACTACAGGTGATCGACGGCCGCTCTATTGCGTCTGGTCGGATCACCCACCTGACGAAGCTGGCACTTGACATCGATGGCCACCGCGAATATATCCCCTTCCTCGTTACCAAGCTGGGTCACTACCCACTGGTGATGGGAATCCTCTGGATTCGCCACCATGACCTCCACCTCCGGCCCAGACAAAACCAAGTGAACTTTGGCTCCCCTTCCTGCCTCCAACAATTCCTTGCCTCGCGACAACCCTTGACTGTCCAAGGCATCACCTCCCGGTCCCGTTCCCCCTCTGCCCGTATTCACATCGCATGCATTGACCCTGCTTCCTTCTCCCGTCTTGTCCGAGGGCGTCAAGGAATGCTCTTCGCAGCATCCCTCACCGCGATCGACGATGAGCTCAAGAGAAGGAAGGACGACCCCATGGCCTCTGTTCTCCAGGAATATCGTGGTGAGTATGCGGCCCTGTTCACCAAATCCACTACCTCTGTCCTGCCCCATCCCGTCTCCGATACGACCGGCCCATCAACTTCCAAGATGGTAAGGAATCTCCTTTTGTCCCCATGTACAACTTGAGCCACCAGGAACTACAGGCTCTCCGAGAATACATTTCGGAGAACCTGTCCAAAGGCTTCATCCGTGCTTCTGAGTCCCCCGCTGGTGCCCCCATTCTCTTCGTGGAAAAGGCCGATGGATGCCTCCGTCTTTGCGTTGACTACAGGAAGCTCAACGAGATGACTATCAAGAATCGTCACCCACTTCCCCTGTTCCCGAAAACCCTTGTCCAGGTCGCTAAGGTTAAGTACTACACGAAGATGGACCTCCGCGAAGGGTACTACCAAATCCGTATCAAGGAAGGTGACGAGCGGAAGACCGCGTTCCGGACCCGCCAAGGCCTCTACGAGTACCTCGTGATGCCCTTTGGACTCACTAATACCCCGGCTGCGTTCCAGCACTGGGTTAACGACCTCCTCCGCCCCCACCCTGACGACTTTGTGACGGTCTATCTCGACGACATCCTGATATACTCCGAGTCCCTGGAGGAACACCAGACCCATGTCCGAAAGATCCTCGACATCCTGAAGGCCAATGACGTACACCTCAACCCGGAGAAATGCGAGTTCCATGTCCAGGAGGTAAAGTATCTGGGCATGATCCTATTCCCTGAGGGCCTAAAGATGGACCCTACCAAGGTCTCCGCGGTCCAGGAGTGGGAAACCCCAAGAAACCTTAAGGATGTCCAATGCTTCCTGGGATTCGCGAATTTCTAACGCCGGTTCATATTGGGGTACTCCAAGGTTGTATCTCCCCTGACCCATCTGACCAAGAAGAATGTCAAGTTCCTCTGAAGTCCCCAGGCAGATCAAGTGTTCCGGCACCTGAAAGATGCCTTCACCTCAGCCCCCGTCCTCCGCCACTTCGACCCCCACCAAAAGATCATCATAGAAACCGATGCATCTGATTACGTTTCCGACGCGATCCTGTCCCAATGCGACCCTCAAGGCATCCTGCACCCTGTGGCCTTCTTCTCAAAGAAGCACTCCCCCGCGGAATGCAATTACAATATCTACGGCAAAGAACCTCTGGCAATCATTTGGGCTTTTGAGGAATGGCGACACTACCTGGAAGGCTCCCAGTTCCCGGTCACAGTTATCATGGACCACCGCAACCAGGAATATTGCATGACGAAGAAGACGCTAAACCGTCGTCAAGCTCGTTGGTCCGAATTCCTGCCCCGTTTTGATTACGAAGTTCATTATCGCCCAGGAAAACAAGGTGGAAAGCCGGACGCGTTAACTAGGAGATCAGGAGATCTCCATAAGGAAGGGGATGAAAGACTCCTACACCAGTCCCAGATCTTGATCAAGGCAAGAAATTTGGCTCCTGGAAATAAACTAGGTTTGTTAGCGGGTACTCTGTCAAATGAACCCGCTGGAGGATCGTCACCCGCGATAAAATTATTTGCCCAAGCTTACCAGACAGACAGTTTCCCCTCGGAAGTCCTCACTATGCTCCGCAATGGCCCTAATCATTCCTGGAAAATCTCCCTCGCTGAGTGCTCCGAGTTCCCTGAGGGCCTACTCCTGTACCGCCGTCTGATCTATGTCCCCATGACGGACCATCACCGGCAAAGGCCTAGGCCCGTTCCATTACCAAGCAGGCGGTTGTGAAGCAGGGTTGTATGAGTAAATGTATCCTTGCCATTTCCTAGTTGGGTTTCGGTTGTATTAGGCATTATTGCGGCACGGTTTCTTCCTTGTATATTTTCTCTCTTCCTTGTAAATTCTCTTCGATGTGGTGTGGTGACAAACCCGTAGGGTTTCTATGGGTTTCTTCGGGGCTCGGTTGCGTGAAGGGCCTTCGGTATATATAGTCGTCGTTATTTCCTATTTTCCTATTTCCTTTCTTCTTCACGCAACGTCTTCTTTTCGCTAGTTAGTTAGCCAGACCCTCTAGTCCCTAGTATCTCGAACCTCCGACGGTATCAAGCCCGTCCCCCTGTCCATCAAGTCCCACGAAGCGTACTCCGAGTCGCTCCTCCTGTCTAGTCACGACGTCATCCGTTAGAGTCCCTGACTCCGCCGAACTTAAGCTGTTCCTACTACAGGAACACCACGACAAGCCATCCGCCGGACACCCTGGCAGAGCGAAGACCCTGGAACTCCTGTCCCGCAAGTGCTATTGGCCCACTATGAGAAGGTATGTTGACCAATATGTCCTCAACTGCAACGTGTGTCGACAGAGCAAGGCCCCCCGCAACAGACAACAAGGTGTGCTCCGCCCCCTTCTGATCTCCGCTAGCCTATGGACCGACATCTCAATGGACTTTGTTACCGGCCTCCCAGAATCCCACGGGTACAACACCATCTTGGTCGTAGTAGACCGCCTGAACAAGATGAGGCACCTGATCCCCACCACGGAAGACGTCGACTCCCGCACCCTGGCTGACCTGTTCGTGGAATACGTGTGGAAACTCCACGCCCTCCCGGAAACTATAGTCTCGGACCGCGGCACTCAATTCACCTCGGACTTCTGGAGATCTCTCTGCTCCCGCTTGGAAATCGCGCCCCGATTCTCGACGGCCTTCCACCCCCAGACTGACGGCCAGACCGAAAGGTTCAACGCCGTCATGGAACAGTACCTCCGGGCCTATGTCTCATATCAACAGGACGACTGGAGTCGCTTCCTCCCCCTTGCCGAGTTTGCCGCCAACAACCAAGCCTCTGAAACCACTCACAAGTCCCCGTTCCAGGCGAACTATAGTAGGTATCCCCGTATGACCTTTGGGCCCCTGACGCATGGCAAGACCACCAGTGAAGACCAAGCCAACAGGTTGGCCCGCGACATGTCCCAGGTCGTTGAGTTCCTCCGAGACGAGATGCGCCGCTCCCAGATGATCCAAGTCGAGTCAGCCAACGCTCATGGGACCCCTGCCCCTCGGTATGCTGTCGGCGACAAAGTTTGGCTCTCTACCAGGAACCTCGAAACCAAATGGCTCTCCAAGAAACTGGACTGGAAACAGATCGGTCCCTACACCATCAAGCGTGTTGTCAGCCCCTATGCCTACGAGCTCTCCCTGCCGGCAACCATGAAGGTCCACCCTGTCTTCCATGTCTCGCTCCTGTCTTTGGCCTCCCAAAACGCAATGCCCGGTCAATACCAAACCCCCCCACCACCTGTCGAGATCGAAGGCGAACAAGAGTGGGAAGTTGGAACTGTCTCGGATTCCCGTCGCCGTCATGGACAACTCCAGTACCTGGTCCGATACGTGGGTTACGTCGACTCCTGCTAGTAACCTCACACTAACCTTGAGCGCTCCCCTGAACTGGTCCGACAGTTCCACCAGAGGTACCCTAGGAAGCCTAAGCCTAGCAGGAGCTAGGCTTTAGAGAGGGACCTAATCCCTAACGGCGTTTTGTGGTTTGGTTTGAATTGTGGAGGAAGGATATCGTTTTGAGTTCTCAGCACGTTGTCTTTCAGCTACTCACTTCTCTTTTGGGTTTTCTTTCGGGCTTTCGTGTAACGATCATTTCTGTTCCCTGTAATTTTCCTTAATATGCTTCCGTGAGTTTCCATCGCGCGGATTATTAATCATGTCTCGGTGTCTCGGCATCACTTGTATATATATGGCTCTACCCTCCTTTTGTCTTCCTTTCCCCTCTTCCTCACGCAATCTTCCTGTTGTATTAGGGTTTTTTTCGTTTGAGTTTTATTTCTCTACGGGTTATTCCTTTTGATCTTTGGGTATTCAAATATATTACATTAAATCTTCTAAACATTGTTCGCTTCGCGTAATGTGTCCGAGTTCCCGAAATCACATCGATCGGTATCAAGCCCGATCCTTCCTAGAACCTTCCCGTCGATTATAGCCCGACCCTCCTGAATACGTTCCGTCGTGTTGTGTCTCTCGGTTCTAGTTTATGACAGCCGAACGAGTCCTCTATTGGTACCTTCGTGTTCATTACTTCGTACGCGAGATCATCTACATCATCGCCCCTGAACTCTGAAGAGTTACCCCGCTCTACCCAGCGTTCCTCCGTCTCCCCGGTCCAGTGCGTAACATTTCAGCAGCCGCGCTAGGGAGCCCTGCGAGGGCTTTTCGAGCCTTCTACAGGGCGTTGACCAATTCAACCCCTCGAGGGCAAAATGCTTATAATCCGAACCTAGAATGTATCCCAATCGGGGATGCCGACGAGCTGGAAGGTTGGCTCAAGACTTTTGAGGGGAAACCATTGAGAATCTGTGCTGTGCTTCACAGGCCTTCGGCAAACGCAAAAGGGCCAGGTCAAATGCCTCAAACCCCTGGGAAAGAGGGATGGGAGCACCTCACAGTTGCCGACTTTGCTAGTAAAATAGAGCTTGAGGAGGAACTTTTGGCCTTCAGTAATATGTTTGACAAAAAAGGTTTGAATATGAACATGACCTATTCCGACATGGAGTGTCAGAAGGTAATGTCAGTAGTCTATGAACGTATTGCGCGGTACACAGGGATCGGAAAAAGGCTATGAGAACATTATAGAAGGCTCTTCCCGAATGGCATTATCTTTGAATCTTGTCATTATGATCCTGAACGTATTTGGACTCAGGCTGAGAGAAATCACCTGTTTGAGGAAACTGGAGGTGCAGGCGGAGACGCCAACGATCAGGCCGATGACGACGGTGATGGTGGAGGTGCCGACGCCGCTGGTGGTGGAGGTGCCGATGACGGTGGTGATGCAGGTGCCGGTGCCGATGACGGTGGTGATGGAGGTGCCGAGAATGTTGGTGATGGAGGTGCTGATGAGGGTGGTGATGGAGGTGCCGGTGCCGCTGGTGGTGGAGGTGCAGGCCACGCTTGAGGAGCGTTTATTGGCAGCCTAGAAGGCATAAGGAGCCTTGATTGGTGTTTTGGAATATGATAAAACTCGAAAAATTGGCTATCTCCGGCCAGGGATTACTTCCTCCATGATTGGTTGGAGGATGTAGATCATGTCTACTAACAGTAACTCTGATATCGTATGCATAGCCAATTTTTTGTTTTTTGAGATGCAGTTGCCATTTTGTAGGTTGCTTATTTGAGCTTCCCGTTGTCTTTAGTTAGGTGTTACGCGCTGAACTGGAGAGAGACAGAGGAGTGCTAGGAGGGCAGGGTAACCCTTCAGAGTTCGGGGCGATGAGGTAGATGATCTCGCGTACGAAGTAATGAACACGAAGGTACCAATAGAGGACTCGTTCAGCTGTCATAGACTAATACCAAGAGGCGCAACACGACGGAACGTATTCAAAGGGTCGGGCTATAACCGACGGGGAGGTTCTGGAGGGATCGGGCTTGATACCGATCGAGGGGATTTCAGGAACTCGGACACGTTACGCGAAGCGAACGATGTTTGGAAGGTTTAACGTAATATATTCTTAATACCCAAGATCAAAGGAATAACCCGTAGAGAAATAAAACCCAAACGAAAAAAACCCTAATACAACAGGAAGATTGCGTGAGGAAGAAAGGAAAGGAAGACAAAGGGAAGGTAGAGACGTATATATACAAGTGACGCCGAGGCGCCGAGACATGATTAATAATCCGCGCGATGGAAACTCATGGAAGCACGTCAAGGAAAATTACAAGGAAGAGAAACATTCGTTACACGAGAACCCGAAAGAAAACCCAAAGGAGAAGTGATAACCCGAAAGATAATGCACCGAAAACCCAAAGCGATACCCTTCCTCCGCAATCCAAACCAAGACACGAAACGCCGTTAGATTAGGTTAATTATAGAATTATGCTTTAACAAGCCTTCCAAAAGGCTGTTCAAGCCGTCCAACAGGGTTCTCGAACCCTTTTCCTGCCCCAGGAGGAAAATCCTTTAATTGACTGCAGAGAAAAAGCAAAGTTTATGTGGTTTGCTAAGCGAATCATGCCATGAATAGTGGGGAAAAGCCTTCATGAAGCCTCTTTCTGCAAACATCATCATGTGTGCCCGGAAATCAAGAATCAGCAAGCGCGGCGTTGAGGAAGGATATGGTATGCAAGCTCCTGTCTTCACCTCTGTTAGTAAACGTTTAAGGGGGGCGATAGGTGTTTCCAGTCTTGCGAGCAGTATGAACTCCAATGCAACCAGAGAAGTAGATACAGAGCTCGATTAATATGGCTCACAGAGCCTTCAAGAAAGCACAGAAAGCTTTTCCGATGGCGCTATATTGGTAAACGGAATGTTGCAGGGCCCATCAAAAACCTGGTTTGCCCTCGATGATCATCCAGAGGAGGAAGACTATATTGAGATCTTTGAGGATGACTATGAGGATGAAGAGCCGGAGGATGAGAATGCACCACCACCCTCTGTACGTATGCCTTTATCAGAACGGTGTATATCCCCACCCCCACCATCACCACCACCACCGCCACCACCACCACGACCACCACCACCAGCACCACCACCACCACGACCACCACCACCAGTACCACCATCAAACCGGAGGTCGCGAGTTGGAAAAAAGCCAAAGGAGGCTCCTGTAGCCTCCCCCAGGGATATTGCAGCCACTCGAAAGAGACCTAGCAGACCTGCCGCAGAAGCAATTGCTTCTTTTTCTATTCCAGTAAATATGATGCAAGTATGGTGTTTAAAGCCCTTGTGTTTCAATTAAACTGCTAACGTGACGGAGCATGGAAATCGTTATGCCGTTAATCCACGAAGGCAGGAAACACCCCGGGACCGGAGGAAGGCTGAGCAAGCCTTTGAAAGGGCTAGCTTTGCATCCTCAAGCTCCTCATTTACCTCGGCCAGTAGCACCTTACGGCATGAGTACGACTTGAGCAAAGAGACAACCCCTACGCCTTCTTTTTATACACCTACTCCCGCACATTGTGGAACACCAACCCCTTCCCAGGGTAGAGCCTCAACACCGCCAGAGTCTGAGCCCGTTAATGAGTCAGCAGAGGTGAAGTCTGTAGTAAAGCATGTGGGAGAGCTTCTCGCGCGTTATACATTGCTCGAGGAGCCTTGGCCTAAAGCTGATGCTATTAGTGTTAACGTCCGACGATTGTGGAGTGAGGTAAACGACCATTTCAATACCAGTATAGCATTCTCTAAGCCAGTAGGGAGTGAGGTGAGCGCTTCGCTCACCTTTCGGAGGGCTTAACAAGCCTTAGCTAACAGTTACTAGATTCAAATCCAATGTTCACGGACGAGATCACACCTTGTTTATGCGGTTAAGAATGACATGGTGGATAGACTTTTGTACGGCTTGCACGATGAGAAAACGCCGGAGTCGATTGGTGAGAAGGCGTGCTTTCTACCTGAGAATGATCATTTTATCAGTGACTGTTACGGGTATACGTTGTGATAAGTAGAGGGAACCCGAAAAACAATACTAGGACTCTCTATCATCACTCTGTTGCACTTTGGAAAGCTTTAGGTACTCGCACCTCGCGCCTGAGAGGCCCGGCCTGGCCAGTATGACGGGTGGTGTGGAGTTGCCGTTTCCCTAGTTACAAAGCCCGTTTTCGACCCCAGAAATAACCCCCGGAGCGTCAAACTGCCGCAGGGGCCAGCCTTGTCACCGGTGGGTATATGAAGGGGCAGCAGTGAAAGTTTGGAGTCAATCGGACCAGAACTGAACGAATGGCGGATGAATTGAGAAGGCTCACACTGGTGACTCCCAGGGAAAGGTAAGACTACCCGAGTCCTCTGGTACCTTATACCTCGCCAGTACTCCTAACGTCGAGCTATGCTCCTTAGTAGGACAGCGACGCAGGGAAAGAGTTGACGAGCGAAGTCGAGGCCCGGTACCGAGGCGTTATCAGGTAGGCTAACTCCCGAGTTCCCATGACTGCTGATGAAAGGCTGAGTGCATGCAGTAGTGCGAAATGAGTGAGGGATTTCTTAGTGGCAAGGATTGTTAGGAATGTTTCGGAACTTAGGCGTTTCATTATTTGTATCATGTATTTGGCGTTGTTCAGGGTCATCGGGGGTTCCCACATACTTGTTGTAATGTCTAGTTCTAGTCCGCGAGACACACACGCGGGATATAAATATGCTGTCATTCTCCGACTTCTACTGAAATCATTATCAGCGAAGAACGAGTCTTAACGATATAAAATCTATCCACGAGTCTTTACTTCTATATTACTTGCACTCGAAATATCTCTAGTCATTCTTGACCTCTACCTGAAACATTCTTCGAACTCTTGAACTATAGCAATTGTAACGTTTATACTCGTTGGCCGAACACTGAACCCCCGGGGACTCATAGTTGAGTATCGACTGAAGTGACCTTGTTCCTTTCTACCTGGTAGATAGCGTTTCGAACTCTGAGCTCGATACAAGACTACTCTGGTAGTTTGGTGCGAACCCGAAATAGTATGTCCACTCCTGTGACAATTGTCAGAGAAACAAAACATCTCGGCACAAGAAGTTTGGTATGCTCCAACCATTGGAGATACCCTATCGGCCATGGACTTCCATCTCTATGGACTTCATTGTGGGATTACCGGAGTCTAAGGGATTTACTAAGATCTGGGTAATAGTGGACCGCTTTTCTAAGATGGCCCATTACATACCGCTCCCGACACTCAACAGAACAGAAGATTTGGCTAGGTTGTTCTTGAAGGAAGTTTGGAGACTCCATGGGTTACCTGATGACATAGTCTCGGACAGAGATAGCAAGTTTCTCTCTCATTTCTGGCAGTCTCTCATGTGCTTCCTCAATGTGAAGCTGAAAATGTCTACTTCTTTTCACACCCAAACAGACGGCCAAACAGAAAGAGTTAACCAGACCCTGGAACATTACTTGCGAAGTTATTGTTCATATCAACAGGATGACTGGGCAGATCTCTTGCCTATGGCAGAGTATGCTTACAACTCGGCGGTCTCTGAGTCCACCAAAGTATCGGCATTCTATGCCAACTATGGTTATGAACCCAGGACCAACTGGCCGGCCCCCAGGGAAGGTGTGGAAGTTAGCAATCCAGCAAGTGAGGTCATGATCTCTCAATGGGAATCTGCAAGAAAACTTAGGCAAGGCTAGGATTAGGATGGCCCGGTGGTATGATAAACATGCACTGGCACCTCCAGAGATCAAGCCTGGAGATGAAGTAATGCTAGACCAACGCAATGTGCAAACAAAGCGCCCGATGGGAAAGCTAGATCAGAATAAGATGGGACCCTTCAAGGTCATTGAAGCTATAGGCACCCGTGCCTACAAGCTCTCCCTTCCACCTCAGCTGGCTATACGCCTGGTCTTCCATGTCTCTCTCTTAGAACCTTACAGAGCACCAGTAGACCCGGAGAGAAGAGTTCCCCCCCCGGAACCAGAAGAGATTGCAGGAGAAGAGAATTGGGTAGTCCGAGAGGTAGCAGATAGCCGGGTCAATAGGCTCAGGAGAAGAGTGGAATACCTAGTACTATGGGAAGGGTATGAGAATGAGGATGCTACCTGGGAACCCTATGAACATCTAAGGAAGAGTGCTGAAGAAGCCCTCCGAGATTTTCACATGAGGTATCCTAAGAAACCCCGGGATAAGAGGGTTTGATCTAGCTTCTCTAGATTTTCTACTTGTACATAGTCACGGAGATTTCCTTGAAAAAATTAGGTTGAATAGCATTTGTTGTTACTGAATCTTGGGTGGCCAAGGTCCTGAGAGAGGGGAGTAGTATAACAGAACCATACCAACGGTCAGGAGACTAGTTCTCACCGGGCCTGTTATAGGCTCAGAATCATTGATAGAATCCAGTAGTTACAGTGATAGGGAAGTACCTGTAGGTGAGGACCGCAACCTGCCGCACGAGTACCCACCTTCTGGCTACTAAGGAGGAGATCTATTCATGAAGGGCAGACTGACGAGTCTGTGCCCTGTCAGTGCATAGAGGATCGGCTAGAGAAAGATCTCTAAGTGTCAGGCATCTCCATTAACCTTCAGAGCAAGAATACCCCTGCCGCAGGCGGCAGTGGCTATGCCCGGGAATAAATCTATAATGAATTACGGCTCTGCAGCCATCAAGGGTAGACCACCGGAACAGAGACTCCTCTGATGCAGGACCGGAGCTGTGTGACAGCCAGGCTGCAGGTGATCCTTGACCTTGGCTAAGGGTGCATTACTCTAGGACCGGAAACACCCGCTAGTGCTTAGGGAGAAGCGGGGTAGCAGAGGAATTGTTCTCCGGTCCAAAGCAGAGTTTTCACCGGAACTATCACGGATGGATCTAAAGCCTTCCGTTGTATCTTACGGAGTGTTCTGGGGGGCGAGGAGCCAAGGTACATGACCGAGGCCAGGGTCGTTCACGTATACGAACCGAAGGATAGGTTCAATACCTTTAGTATTCGGGGACTGTGGGGACCCCTCGAGTTCACAGGGGTGCAAGTAGTTCGAAGTTCGTAGAGGTACCTAAGTACCGAAACAATAGTATTTCCTAATGACAAAGAAGGTTGCGTGAAGAGAAAAGGAAAGGAAGAGAAACTAATACAGGTGGGAGGCGAGGCCTCTATATATATCCCAGCACTTCCTTCGCTTACTCATCCATAGAATCAGATAGAAGAATATGAGAGATGCGTTACAAAGCGAGTGACTTATTAATCTCTGTAACCCCAGAACCGAACGGAAACCCATAGAACTTTCACTGACAAATGGAAACCCTACTAAACCCTTTTCCTTCACGCTTGCATTGCGTCTTCGTGCTACGCTGTGATATATACTTAGGTCCCCCTCTGAGGCCTAGCTCCTGATAGGCTTAGGCTTTCGTGGGTACCGATCGTGGAAGTCTCCCACGAGTTCGGGGGAATGTTCCAGGTCTTCTGGTGGCTGCCAGGATGGTTCGTCGTATCCGGTGTATCGTACCAGGTATTCCAGTTTTCCACGGCGTCGGCGGGAGTCCAAGACTGCGTCTACTTCCCATTCCTGTTCTCCTTCGATCTCCACTGGGGGTGGAGGTGGTTGACTGTGACGGGGCTCTGCCTCTACTAAACAGGTGTGTAGGAAGCAAGAGGTGTGACGGGGCTCTGCCTTCACTAAACGGAAGTGTAGGAAGCAAGAGGGCTGGTAGAAGAAAAGAGTTAGGTTTAGAGAGAAAAGATTCTTCTTGGTGGACTTAGAATAATCTTAAGGGTCTTCTTCCTTCTGTTACAACTGATGATGAGGAACGTTAGAGCTAGTGGGCGAAAATGGAGATGAGTACTTATACTCCAAATCTCTCGATTTTCCTGCCTTCCACTGCTCACGCCAAGTTCCGGTGATAACTCTGTTTTGGACCGGAGAACAATTCCTCCGCTACCCCGCTTCTCTCTAAGCGCTAGCGGGTGTTTCCGGTCCTAGAGTAATGCACCCTTAGTGTGACGGGGCTCTGCCTCTACTAAACAGAAGTGTAGGAAGCAAGAGGGCCGGTAGAAGAAAGAGTTAGGTTTAGAGAGTAAAGATTCTTCTTGGTAGACTTAGAATAATCTTAAGGGTCTTCTTCCGTTTGTTACAACTGATGGTGAGGAAAACTAGAACTAGTGGGCGAAAACGGAGATGAGTACTTATACTCCAAATCTCTCGATTTCCTCCCTTCCACTGCTCAAGCCAAGTTCCGGTGAAAACTCTTTTTTGGACCGGAGAACAATTCCTCCGCTACCCCGCTTCTCTCTAAGCGCTAGCGGGTGTTTCCGGTCCGAGAGTAATGCACCCTTAGCCAGTGTCAGGGATCACCTGCAGCCTGGCTGTCACACAGCTCTGGTCCTGCATTAGAGGAGTCTCCGCTCCGGTGGTCTACCCTTGATGGCTGCAGAGCTGTAATTCATTGTAGATCTATTCCCGGGCATAGCCACCGCCGCCTGCGGCAGGGCTATCTTTGCGCTGAAGGTTTAATGGAGATGTCCGGCGCTTAGAGATCCTTTCTCTAGCCGGTCCTCTATTCGACGACAGGACTCAGACTCGTCAGTCTGCCCCCTTCATGAATAGATCTCCTCCTTAGTAGCCAGAAGGTGGGTACACTTGCGGCAGGTAGCGGTCCTCACCTACAGGTACTTCCCTAACACTGTAACTACTGGATTCTATCAATGACTCTGAGCCTATAACAGGCCCGGCGAGAACTAGTCTCCTGACCGTTGGTATGGCTCTGTTATACTACTCCCCTCTCTCAGGATCTTGGTCACCAAGATTCAGTAACAACAAGTTCTATTCAACCTAATTTTTTCAAGGAAATTTCCATGACTATGTACAAGTAGAGAATCTAGAGAAACTACATCGAGACCCTTTTGTCCCGGGGTTTCTTAGGATACCTCATGTGAAAATCTTGGAGGGCTTCTTCAGCACTCTTCCTAAGATGTTCAAAGGGTTCCCAGGTAGCGTCCTCATTCTCATACCCTTCCCATAGTACTAGGTATACCACTCTTCTCCTGAGCCTATTGACCCGGCTATCTGCTACCTCTCGGACTACCCAGTTCTCTTCTCCTGAAATCTCTTCTGGTTCCGGGGGGGGAACTCTTCTCTCCGGGTCTACTGGCGCTCTGTAAGGCTCTAAGAGAGAGACATGGAAGACCAGGTGTATAGCCATCTGAGGAGGAAGGGAGAGCTTGTAGGCACGGGTGCCTATAGCTTCAATGACCTTGAAGGGTCCCATCTTCTTCTGATCTAGCTTTCCCATCGGCCGCTTTGTTTGCACATTGCTCCGGTCTAGCATTACTTCATCTCCAGGCTTGATTTCCGGAGGTGCCAGTGCATGTTTATCATACCACCGGGCCATCCTATTCCTAGCCTTACCTAAGTTTTCTTGCATAGCATGCCAGATAGATTCCCATTGAGATATCATGACCTCACTTGCTGGATTGCTAACTTCTACACCTTCCCTGGGGGCCGGCCAATTGGTCCTGGGTTCATAACCATAGTTGGCATAAAATGCCGATACCTTGGTAGACTCAGAGACCGCCGAGTTGTAAGCATACTCTGCCATAGGCAAGAGGTCTGCCCAGTCATCCTGTTGATATGAACAATAGCTTCGCAAGTAATGTTCCAGGGTCTGGTTAACTCTTTCTGTTTGGCCGTCGGTTTGGGGGTGAAAAGAAGTAGACATTTTCAGCTTCACATTGAGGAGACTCATGAGAGACTGCCAGAAATGAGAGAGAAATTTGCTATCTCTGTCCGAGACTATGTCATCAGGTAACCCATGTAGTCTCCAAACTTCCTTCAAGAACAACCTAGCCAAATCTTCTGTCTTATTGAGTGTGGGGAGTGGTATGTAATGGGCCATCTTAGAAAAGCGGTCCACTATTACCCAGATCTTAGTAAATCCCTTAGACTCCGGTAATCCCACAATGAAGTCCATAGAGATGGAAGTCCATGTCCGATAGGGTATCTCCAATGGTTGGAGCAATCCAAACTTCTTGTGCCGAGATGTTTTGTTCCTCTGACAACTGTCACAGGAACGGACATACTCTTCCACATCTTGGTCCATTTTAGGCCAAAAGAAGTTATTCTTTACCCGCTCTAGTGTCTTAAATTGACCGTAATGTCCAGCCACTTTAGAGTCATGGGTGTCAGTCAGGATATCCATCCGGAGCTTCTTGTCATTAGGAATATACCATCTATTTTTGTAGAAGATAAGGCCGTCCTTGACAGACAAGTTCTGGTCCAAATTTGGTTTCCCTTCAACCAGAGAGCGGTGCACTAACTGCCAGTCCTTATCCAACTTGACTGCCTCTGATAAGCGGTCCATAAAAGAAGACTGCAACTGGTTGACTTTAACTGCCGCTAATCTAGCGGTGTTTAGAACCAATTGACCTGGCCTGAAAAACATCTGTGGCTCCGGCTGCAGTGGTTCACTCCCCTCTCCAGGGCGATGATCCCAGCGCCTAGATAGCACATCAGGTTTGCCATTTTTCTCTCCCGGTCTGTAGACAACTTTGAAATTGTAGCCTGCTAGATCTTCAGACCAGCTAACTTGTTGCCTAGTGAGAACCTTGGTAGAATTGAAATATTCCAAGTTTTTGTGGTCTGTGAAAACCGTGACCTCTTGCTCACAAGATTTCAGCATGTGCTCCCATTCCCGGAAAGAGGCTACAATAGCTCCCATTTCCTTATCATGAATGTCATAGTTGATCTCGGCAGGAGAGAATTTCTTAGAATAGAAAGCTACCGGATGTAGTTTTCCGTCATCTCCATACTGAGAGAGCACCGCTCCCTTGGCAAAGTCACTGGCATCAGTTTCAACCACCGTTCTCCTAGTAGGGTCAAAATGAGCAAGCACTGGAGCGCTAGTAAACCGGTCTTTCAACTCTAGAAAGGCCTGCACACAAGCTGCTGTCTATTGCCATTTCTTGCCATTTTGTAAGAGGTCAGTTAGGGGTTTGCATATTCTACTGAAGCCTTCAATAAAGCGTCGGTAGAAGTTGGCAAATCCTAGGAAGGCTTGGATCCCCTTGACATCTTTGGGTTCCGGCCAATCTCTAACTGCCTCTACTTTCTCTTCTGACATTGATACTCCCATTTCTGAGATGTGGTAACCGAGGTATTCTACTTCCCGGGCATGGAAAGAGGTCTTGTCAATGGATGCACATAGTTTATTCTCGGATAGCCGCTGCAAGACCTTATTGACAAGATCAACATGTTCTTCCATGGTCTCCGAGTAGATGAGGATGTCATCAATATAGACAATCACTCCTTCATCCAGTAGATCCTTTAGCACATCATTCATCATAGCCTGAAAGGCAGAAGGGGCATTGCATAGACCAAATGGCATCACATTGTACTGATACAGGCCATAGCGGGTTCGGAAGGCAGTCTTCCATTCATCACCTTCTGCTATCCTGATCAAATTGAAGCCATTCTTGAGATCTATCTTTGTGAAGATCCGGGCTTTGAATAACCTATCTCTGAGTTCACTCATGATGGGTAGCGGTATTTGTCCTTGACAGTAACCTTATTCAAGCCTCTGTAATCCACACAAATTCTAAGTTTGCCATCCTTCTTTGGTATGAACAGAATGGGTGCCGCTGCTGGGCTGCTAGATCTGGAGATTTTGCCTGCTGCCAATTCCTTGGTCAGGTACTCCTTGAGGGCCTTTAACTCTGGAGCGGAACATGGGTATAGCGGTCCAAATGGGATTGTAGAATCAGGCAGGATCTTGATCTTCAGATCATTAGCAGAATGCGGAGGTAACTCCTCTGCCTTCTCCCTGCTGAATACATGTGCCCATTGCCGATGCTGTGCAGGAATTCTGATTTCCACACTCACACCATTCTCATCATGCCAAATAGCTGCTACTAAGTGGTACACCTCTTCCTCTTCTAACATTTGATAGATTGAGATGGGCTCCACGGTAATGGCCGCTGGGAGACAGTTCTGCTTGCAGTAGTCACTTCTCCAGCTTATGGTATTGAGTTCCCAATTAATGTCCGGGTTATGCTTCCTTGCCCAAGCAATTGGCAGATAACCGGAGATTCCAGCTTCCAAAGTGGCTACCTCCCATCGGAGTGTCTCCTTATGATCTCCCATGCTCATCTGGACCGGGTGAGTATAGTACTCTCCACTTTCCATCATGACATCTCCTTGAGCATCATACATTGTCAGTGGTTGATCCCTCCGCACTAAGGGTATTCCATTCTTCCTGACAAACTCCGAGTTCAGGATAGGTCCTGTACACCCGGTGTCCAGAAGGAATTTCCCTTGGGAGCCTTCAACCTCTCCCTCAATTGTCCAGGACAATTTGGCTTCTAGCACAGGTCTCTTACCATGTACTGGTAGGGGCGGAAGACTTGCTTCTTCCCTTCTCCTCTTGGAGGTTTTCTCAGGAGTGGTTCCTCGCGTTCTCTTTAGGTTCTGTGCTCTCAACATATTGTAAAGCAAATAGATATAAGGCAAATAGATGTAGTGGGTTCTTCTTATTCTGGTTCTCGATAATCCGGTCTTAGATGCGGCAGCTCCTTGTCCCTTTATACTTTTCAGTAGTAAGGGCCGATGCTATTTAGCAATCTAGCCTTTCATTACCCTTTCCACAATTTCGGGACCATAGTCATAAGATAACCACAGATTTATTCCTATCCTAAAGAAACAAGGAAATAACTCAAACAGGAAGAAATGCTAGTATACATAGACTCTTAAACAGACACTACCAGATAATATCCTCATCTGACCCCAATCCGGGTTCAAAGATAAAATCCTCAGGAAACTCAGGAAGTACATTGAATGGTTGTTCTGCCACTACAGCAGCAACCTTAGCTTTCTTTTCAGATGGTTCCTGGGTATTATCCCCAGCCAGATCCTCTTTTCCGCTTTCTCTGTACTTTCACTGCTGCCACTCGGACAGTAGTAGGTTCCTTGGACCAACAGGTGGTCCATTTGTGTCTGGACTTGCCGCACTATTGCACAAGTCAGTCTATGCACTCTACCTCACAGGGGAGTACCGGAAGGTCTTACCTTCAAGCATACTTCAGCCTTTCTTCTTTCTTCCAGAATATCCCCCGGGATACCCTTTAGTTCCACAGCTTTATCCTTGGATCCTGTAGCTGCCTTAGGAGCGGAGGAGCTAGAGGCCTCCTTCCTTCCCTTTGGCTGCCGGCCTCTAGGATTGCTGGATTCTTTCTGGGTCCTGGCCGGAGCCTTTTCAGCTGCTGCCTGGTACCGCTCATGAGTGTGCCCCAGCTCTCTCAGAGCTGTGATCCTTTCCATCAAGGTCCTAGGTTTGGGGTTGAAGAGTGCCCAACTTAAACCTAGTTCCGGTAGGAGGGAACCTTGGATCTTGTCATCTACCAGCTGTCCTTCATAGCCGGTCTTCCACATCAACTGAATAATAGTATTCAGGAAGGAGTCTATTCCTTCCTTCTTGGTGTGGGTAAGGAGATTCCATTGGGCTACCGCTTCATCCCTAGAGATGGCTTCACCAAAGGCAGCTCTGAAGGCTTCCACAAAGGAATCCCACTTCTTCCAGCGCTCATCTAGCCTTACAGGCCTCCCAGCAATTCGGTTGGCAGAGGCTTAGTCGATTGAGTTATGGTAAGCCTCATGCCACTTGATTGTTGCCGTTCCTTCCATGAGATTCCCGGCATACCGGATCTTTGTCTCATCAGCCAGGAAGGACTGGCTTTCAATGGAGAACACATTCTCACATTGCCGGAGGAAGGTTTCCACCTGTTCCGCATGGCCTTGGAACTTGGAGGGTGGAGGGGCCTTAGGCTCCCGGGCCTTGGATGACTGGAGAGGATGTGGCTGCTCCTGGGGTTGCCGGTTGATCAAGAGAGCAAGCAGATCTCTCTGCTGCTTCTCTAACTTCTTCTTGACATACCTCCGCCAGGCTCTCCTGTCATTCCCTTCTGGCTCCGAGTCGGAACTGTCTGGGTCATCTCCGGGGGCACCACCTTGGGCTCCCGGAGGGGGAGGAGGAATGTTGCCTCCGCTTCCACCTGAATTTTCTGGAGGTGGAGGAGGTACTTCCGGAGGTGCCGAACCACCACCGGGGATTTCGGTCGGAGGAGGAGCCGGAGAAAGAGGCTCATCCTCAAGGTCACTATCCCAGTTGATTCCTAGGCCAGAGAAGGGTCTCCTTCTGCCGGGAGGAGGAAGGGGGGAGGCTCCCACTTGTGGCATCACCACCGGGACAATGGGGCCTTGTTGGTGCCGGGGGAAGGTAGCAAATAGTGAGTGCTGCCTTCTTGGGACCCTGCTTCCTGCTCTGGAGGATACCCGGGATAATGGTCTGGGTGTCCCGGGCCTAGCTATCTGTAGCTTCCCCTCGTTGATGGCCTTCTAGATCTCTTCCAGGTAGTTGGGGGGGATGACCGGGTTGGACCACTCGATCTCCATGACGTCCGGGTCTAGGTCATCCTTCTCCACAAATCTCTTCAGCTCGTCCTGAAGAGAGCTGACTTGGTCCCTCATGAAGGACAAAGCTTGCCTCATGAGTTCTGCCTCCGCTTGCTGCCGCTCCTGGATGAGAATCAGGGCTTGGGAGCCCCTGTTCAGCTCTTGCTGTAAGCGGTGCTGGAGGTAGATCTGGAGTTCTCTGAAGAACTCCGGGTAGGTGACCGAGTCAGTGTCTTGCCAGGCAGGCTCACAGCCAGGGATGTAGGCCTGTAGCGCTGCGCTGGGGTTCTTGACCAACTGTGTCCGGGCCGAGGCCTCTATCTGTAGAGGTTGAGGTGTCCATTCGATCTGGAGAGGCACCACTGGGGCAGGTAGGGCGGACATGTCTGGTCTTTGGAGGGTTTGGCGTCTATAGCTCAGGGGCAAGAATGTAGATAACTTCTCTGACGAAGTAGTGTATTCTTAGGTACCAGTAGAAGATTCTTACTCCTGACATAGGCTTATAGACGAGTTGAGGAAGATAATCTCTAAAGGTAACTGAAGCCTTTAAGATTATAATGTGACGGGGCTCTGCCTTCACTAAACGGAAGTGTAGGAAGCAAGAGGGCCGGTAGAAGAAAAGAGTTAGGTTTAGAGAGAAAAGATTCTTCTTGGTGGACTTAGAATAATCTTAAGGGTCTTCTTCCTTCTGTTACAACTGATGATGAGGAACGTTAGAGCTAGTGGGCGAAAATGGAGATGAGTACTTATACTCCAAATCTCTCGATTTTCCTGCCTTCCACTGCTCACGCCAAGTTCCGGTGATAACTCTGTTTTGGACCGGAGAACAATTCCTCCGCTACCCCGCTTCTCTCTAAGCGCTAGCGGGTGTTTCCGGTCCTAGAGTAATGCACCCTTAGTGTGACGGGGCTCTGCCTCTACTAAACAGAAGTGTAGGAAGCAAGAGGGCCGGTAGAAGAAAGAGTTAGGTTTAGAGAGTAAAGATTCTTCTTGGTAGACTTAGAATAATCTTAAGGGTCTTCTTCCGTTTGTTACAACTGATGGTGAGGAAAACTAGAACTAGTGGGCGAAAACGGAGATGAGTACTTATACTCCAAATCTCTCGATTTTCCTGACTTCCACTGCTCAAGCCAAGTTCCGGTGAAAACTCTGTTTTGGACCGGAGAACAATTCCTCCGCTACCCCGGTTCTCCCTAAGTGCTAGCGGGTGTTTCCGGTCCTAGAGTAATGCACCCTTAGCGAGGGTCAAGGATCACCTGCAGCCTGGCTGTCACACAGCTCCGGGCCTGCATTAGAGGAGTCTCCGCTCCGGTGGTCTACCCTCGTTGGCTGCAGAGCTGTAACTCACTGTAGATTATTCCCGGGCATAACCACTGCCGCCTTCGGCAGTGCTATTCTTTTGCTCCGAAGGTTAATGGAGATGCCCAGCACTTAGAGGCTTTTCTCTAGCCGGTCCTCTATTCACTGACAGGGCTCAGACTCGTCAGTCTGCCCCTTCATGAATAGATCTCCTCCTTAGTAGCCAGAAGGTGGGCACACTTGCGGCAGGTTGCGGTCCTCGCCTACAGGTACTTCCCTATCACTGTAACTACTGGATACTATCAATGACTCTGAGCCTATAACAGGCCCGGTGAGAACTAGTCTCCTGACCGTTGGTATGGCTCCGTTATACTTAGCCAGGGTCAAGGATCACCTGCAGCCTGGCTGTCACACAGCTCCGGTCCTGCATTAGAGGAGTCTCCGCTCCAGTGGTCTACCCTTGATGGCTGCAGAGCTGTAATTCATTGTAGATCTATTCCCGGGCATAGCCACCGCCGCCTGCGGCAGGGCTATCTTTGCTCTGAAGGTTAATGGAGATGCCCGACGCTTAGAGGTCTTTTCTCTAGCCGGGCCTCTATTCACTGACAGGACTCAGACTCGTCAGTCTGCCCCTTCATGAATAGGTCTCCTCTTTAGCAGCCAGAAGGTGGGTACACTTGCGGCAGGTTGCGGTCCTCGCCTACAGGTACTTCCCTATCACTGTAACTACTGGATTCTATCAATGACTCTGAGCCTATAACAGGCCCGGTGAGAACTAGTCTCCTGACCGTTGGTATGGCTCCGGTATATTGACTCTGACCGGGCACCGGGTCTTCAGTTGCTGGTGATAGTAGTGAGACGTGGAAGACTGGGTGGACTTTCATTGAGGCAGGGAGGTTAAGTTCGTAGGCATAGGGGCTGACTACTCTCGATATGGCGTAGGGGCTAATTTGCTTCCAATCCAGCTTCTTGGATGGTCTCTTAGTTAACAGATTCCTTGTTGATAGCCATACCTTGTCTCCAGTCATGTAGCGTAGTGCCGGGACCCTGTGGGCATTGGCCGATTCCTTCTGAATCCTCTGAGCTCGGAACATTTCCGCTTTCAAGAAGTCAAAGATTTGCGACATATCTCTTGCCAGAGTGTTGGCTTGGTCTTCGTTGGTGGTGGTTCCATGCCGTAGGATGCCGAAATTCATTCGGGGGTTCAGTCCATAGTTTGCTTGGAATGGGGACATGTTGGTTGATTCGGAGACGTGATTATTCGTTGCGAATTCAGCTAGGGGTAAATGTCTGTCCAGTTATCCTGTTGGTAGTTCACGAAGCCACGGAGGTATTGTTCCATGATCCCGTTGATCCTTTCCGTTTGACCATCTGTTTGAGGGTGGAAGGCTGTGGAGTATCGTGGAGATATTTCTAGTCGTTCGCATAATGCCTTCCAAAAGTCTGACATGAACTGTTTGCTGCGGTCTGAACCTATTGTCGTGGGTAGTCCATGTAGCTTCCAGATGTTTTCAATGTACATTTGAGTGACATTCCTAGCATTGGCTTCCTCTGTAGTGGGGATGAAGTGTCTCATTTTTGTTAGGTGGTCAACAACGATGAGGATTGCATTATACCCATTGCTCATTGGTAGCCCTGTGACAAAGTCCATTGAGATGTCTGTCCATGGCGCCTTGGGGACTTGTAGTGGTTGAAGTTATATTGTGTGGGAAAGAAGAAGAACAAAGTGATTTAGGTGTGGTCTGAACACGTGACCTTTGATTGAGGTAGTGATGTTACTAGAAAGTGAAGAGTTTTTCCAATTGTGCCGCTGAATATTTCAGGGTGAGAGGGGATTTTAGTCGCCCTATATATACAGATATTTTACTAGCACGTGATCCTTGATTACATAACCATATCCTTGTTCCATCTATGACTCATTCCACATTACATGATTAATATTCCACATAACCGATGTCGCAATGCCAAGTCCTAATTTTAACACTTCCCCTCACTTGCCACATCGTATCCTTTCTGAATGTCTATGGTGTGTGGGTTTCGAAGGCCTTTAGTCATGACGGTGCTACATTGTCCTCGGTAGGAACGTAGAGGAGTTCAAGGTTCCGGCTTCAAGTTGCTCTCGCGTGTAGTGATAGTGTACGTCGATGTGTTTCGATCGATCGTGGATCCTAGGGTTTCGACTCAGGTCTATTGATCCTGTATTGTCGGCGTGTAGGAAGTATTGGTAGGTTTGTTGAAGTTCCGTTAGGGTATTCTTTAACCATACTAGTTGACGAGCTGTGAGTGACAGGGCCATGTATTCGGCTTCTGTTGTTGAGACTGCGACTGACTTCTGCTTCCGGCTTCTCCAACTTATTGCTGATTTACCTAGTCTGAAGACGTATCCAGAGAAGGATTTTCGATCATCAAGGTTTGAAGCGTAGGAACTGTCTGAGAATCCGTCGAGTGTTCTAGAGTTCCCTTTCGGGTAGAACAGTGTCCAGTCCTTGGTTCCGTTGAGGTATCGGAGGATTCGCTTTGCTCGTGATATGTTCCTCAGTTGGACATGAGGAGAACTGGGAGAGGGCGGTAACGGTATGGGTGATATCTGGTCTTGTAGCTATGCGATACATGAGTGATCCTATTGTCGATTGGTATTGGGTTTGGTTCTCGATGATGTCCTCAGGTTCTCCTTTACGAAGGGTGAGGTTAGGTTCGAGTGGGGTGCCGACTGGTTTAGAGTCTGCCATCTCAAACTTCTCTAGGATTTTGTTGATGTATGCATGTTGTAATAGCTCAATACCAACCTTTGTTACCTTTATTCCAATTCCCAGTATGAATTTCGAGTTACCGAGGTCCGTATATTCGAAGTCTGCCTTAAGCAGTTGTTGTACTTCTTTTCTGAATGGGGAGTCGGGTCCGAATATCATGATGTCGTCTATATACACCGATATGTATAGTCGTTGTTTAGTATGTATGAACACGCATGGGTCGAATTTGGCTGGGACAAATCCCTTCCGTTGAAGGGAGTCTGCTAGGCAAGCGTACCATTCACGGGGTGATTGTTTTAGTCCGTATATGTATTTCCGAAGTTTACACACCTTGTTGTCCTGCCTGTAGCCATCAGGTAGTTCCATGTAAATCTCCTCTTTGAGTATCCCGTATAGGAAGGCTGACTTGACGTCCATTTGTTGTGGTATCCAACCATTGTGAGCAGCTAGTGCTAGAAGTAGTCTGAGTGAATCATATCGTGTGACTGGGGCGAAGGTTTCATCGTAGTCTTGGTACTGTACTTGGGTGAAGCCTTTGGTAACGTACCGAGCTTTATACCGTTCGATAGTTCCGTCCGAATTGTGTTTGATTTTGAATACCCACTTTCCTTTCACTACTGCACGATTTCTTGGTCTGTTGACAATGTCCCAGGTATGGGCCTTGTCTAGAGCGTCTTTTTCAGTCTGTATAGCCTTTTTCCATAGGGTACGATCTTCGCTTTTCATAGCTTGATTGTAGGTTGAAGGTTCGGTGACTAGGTATACCCGTTCACTTGGTGTGTTGAGGAGTCGTATTCTGTTTGTAATGCACTTCTGGCCCTTTTTATGGTCATCCATTAGTGCTTCCATTTCGAGTCGTTTCTCATCCTCTTCCAATGCGTCGTCGGTAATTAGCCTTTGACATTCTTGGTCATATTCTTTGCCGAGTTCCTTCATCTTTTTCTGTATTTCTACTTTCCTACTCTCATTTTCTCGCTCTGATTGTTTTTCCGTTCTTTGACGGATGCGAGTTGATCTTCGTTGAGGAGCTGGAGGTGGTGCTATCTCAGGTTGCTTCCCCTTGTTAGGTGTTACCGGTGGAGATTGTTTAGGTCTCTCGGGTGTTTTTGGGGGGGATCTGGATCGTTCCTCATTGTGTGGTTTTTCGGTGGTAGATTTTGGTTCGTCTTCAGACCTGTTTTCTAATTCGTAACCGTCATCTGTTGGTGCAATCGTATTAGGTATTAGGATAGGAATAGATCCAGTTTCCACTGTTACTTCCCCTGATTCAGGAGAGGGGAACGTGACGTCTCGAGATTCAATTACCCTATGTTTTGATCCGACCCATATACGATATATTTTATTACTGTCTGTGTACCCAACTATCATTCCTTCTACCGCTCGGGGTGCTAGTTTGCTTCCTGGAGGCCTAGTTTCTTCCGGGATGTGGACATAGCATTTCTTACCGAATGGTTGTAGGTGTTGAATACACGGTCGTACTCCTTTCAGGGCTTCGTAGGGTGTTATCCCTTTTAGCGTACTGTTTTGGAGTCGATTTTTAAGGTAGACAGCAGTTGCATAAGCTTCTCCCCATAACGCCTTTGGATAGTCCATGATCATGCACCTGACCATGGTTGTTATCGTACGATTAAAGCGTTCTGCAATTCCATTTGATTCATGGTTGTAGGGGGGTGTTAGCTCGTGTACTATTCCTTGCTGTTGGAAGTACTTGGTTATGTCTTTATTGACATACTCGCCGCCGTTGTCAGTCCGGAATCTTAGTATGGTGGTGTCATACTGTTTTTCCATTCTGGTGACGAATTCTCGTATGGCTATCTTCGCATCATCCTTTCGTTTGAGGAAGTATATCCAGGAGAACCGAGTGTAGTCATCAATGAACATATAGTACCTAGATTTACCTAGCGATTCAATACCGAATTGTCCAGACAGATCTGAGTGGATTAACTCGAATGGTCGTTGGGATCTAGTACTTGTTGATGCTGGTTTCTGATGCGTACTCTTGGAGAGGGCACAGTCCTTGCAGTGGAAGTTGTCTGGCTTGGGAGGCAGTTTCTGGATGTCGTCAGATAGGTTTTCGAGTGGCTGGATGTCCTAATGCTTGATGCCAATCATAGTAGGAAACCAATCGAATTGTATTACTAGCTAACTGTACATTCCAGAGACCCTTTTCCAATTTTGCCCAGATTATCTTTTTACCCGCTTTTGTGATGAATTTATTTCCTCCTCCTGACTCAGTTCTAAACCCCTTTTTATCAAGGGTAGGTTCTGAGACCAATCCCACGTTTCCCAGTGTGGGGACCAATTGTACGTCGGTGAGGATGATGGAGGATCTAGTTCCATCAGGAAGGTAGCAGTCGAAACTAGCGCTTCCCAGTCCAGTGATCCTATCCCTGGTTCCATCAGCTGTGTGGACAGTTCCAGAGTAGGGTCTGACGTCGTGTAATTGGTCTTCAAAGGGCGTAACATGAGAGGTTGTACCAGAGTCAAAGATCCAGGAAGGGGAAGGAGTGGGGTCATGGCGTACCATGCAGATTGTGGTGGCTGAGTCGTTTATGACTGCCGATGCTGATTCCTTATTTTTTCCCTTTTTTGTTTCCTTTCTTTCTTTTTGTTTTGCTCTTGGAGCCTCCGACAGTTGGTGTAGTCATGGCCTTTGTAGAGAGGTTTCGCTTTTTGCACCATGTGCATTGCTTCTCGTTCGATGGTGGTGGTGGCGGAGGCGTCTTGGTGTAGAACGCTTTCCCATTTGTGGATTCGGGTTCATCCTCGTAGGGCGAGTAGTCTTCAAGACGTCTTCATAGTTGAGGTCCTTCTTTGTCTGAAGGTTGTCTACGACGTTGTCCATCGATTTTGGTAGCGAGGATAGGAGCATTACTGCCATGGTTTCATCGGAGTTGGTAAGCGATTGGAAGGTTTTTGCTACCTCGTTGTCGGCAGCCTGGCACCTTTGGGCCAGTTGTTTGCGGTATTCATCGAAGGTGTCCAGGAAAGAGGACAGGTTGTCTCCTTCCTCCATCTGAATCTTCGTGAAGCGCTTGACCAAGTTCACTAATGTGGAGGAGCTAACTCGGTCGAATTTGGTCTTCAGTACCGTCCATACTTCATGAGCATTTTCGGCATGAGCTACCAGGTCTTGGAGGTCTTCGGTTACGGCGGTGGTGAGGAGAGTTACGACGGTATTATCGATTCTCTGCCATTCGCTGTAGTCTTCGTCTTCGTCTTGGTTGGGGATTTTGCCGTCTATAGCTTCCCACCAGCCACTTACTCTCAATGCTCTTCTCCAGGATCTGGCCCAGGTTTGATAGTTTGTTTGACCCCGTAGTTTGGGCAAACCATCAAATTTGACTGGGTTTACAGATGTACTGGTGACCTTCTTTTCTGAGGTTTCAATCTCAGCTGGCATTTTGCCAGAGGTCTTAGAAGATTCTGCAATTGGAGAGGTGGACATGATGTTGTATGAAGTGTATAGAGTTAAGCGATAGCGTGTAGAGGTAATGCGGATTTATTGTGCAGAACCCGGGCTCATAACCTGAAGTTATATTGTGTGGGAAAGAAGAAGAACAACGTGATTTAGGTGTGGTCTGAACACGTGACCTTTGATTGAAGTAGTGATGTTACTAGAAAGTGAAGAGTTTTTCCAATTGTGCCGCTAAATATTTCAGGGTGAGAGGGGATTTTAGTCGCCCTATATATACAGATATTTTACTAGCACGTGATCCCTGATTACATAACCATATGCTTGTTCCATCTATGACTCATTCCACATTATATGATTAATATTCCACATAACCGATGTCGCAATGCCAAGTCCTAATTTTAACAGTGGTCGGAACACTCCCTGGGGTGAGCTTCGATTTGCCTTTCTTCTTCGGCAGACGTGGCAATTCATGACGTAACGATCTGTGTACCTACGCATGTTGGGCCAGTAATACTCGCGACTGAGCAGTTCGAGGGTTTTTGCTCTGCCAGGGTGTCCTGCCGATGGTTTGTCGTGGTGTTCTTGGAGTAGTTGTAGTTGGAGTTCTTCATATTCGGGGACGTATATTTTCCGACGGTATAGAAGTAACCCTTCATCGTTTTCAGCGCATTCAGCGAGGGAGATTAGCTTTGTCTGCTTAGTCCCGTTTCTGAGCATCTCAAGGATCTTGGATGGCGTGCTATCAATTTGGTAAACTTTGGCTATTAATTCCTTCACAGTAAACATTCCTTCAGCGGGTTCGTTTGATAAAGAACCCGCTAACAAACTTATCTTAAAATCTAAATTTTTCTTCTTCAAGATCGTTTGGCTTTGGTATGCTAAGCGTTCATCCTCCTCCTTCGGTAGGTCGCCTGACCTTCTGGTGAGTGCATCTGGCTTGCCCCCTTGTTTTCCTGGTCGATACTGGATTATAAAATCAAATCGGGATGGGAATTCTGACCAACGTACTTGTCGTCGGTTGAGCATCTTGGTCGTCATGAAGTATTCTAGGTTGCGGTGGTCCGTTAGTACCTTGATTGGGTATTGTGCCGACTCCAAAAAGTATCTCCATTCCTCAAAGGCCCGAATGATTGCCCGTAGTTCTTTATCGTATATTTCATAATTACATTCGGCTGGTGAGTGTTTCTTGGAGAAGTAAGCGACAGGGTGCAGTATTCCTTCGTTGTCCCGCTGTGACAAGCTAGGCCCCGATACATAGTCTGAAGCGTCCGTTTCTACTATCGCTGGTCTGTCCGGGTCCTAGTGCCGTAGTATGGGTGCTGTTATGAATGCCTTCTTGAGTTTTTGGAACGCTGCTTCGGCCTTGTCTGACCATACCCATCTAACGTTCTTTTTTGTCAATGCTGTCAGGGGGGAGACCACTCTTGAATACCCTAGAATGAAGCGTCTATAGAAATTTGCGAAGCCTAAGAATTCCTGTACATCCTTTAAGCAATCTGGGGTCCCCCAATTCCGTATTGTGGAAACTTTCTCCTCGTCCATCTTAATACCTTCAGGGGTTAGGACAAATCCTAGGTATTTTGTTTCGTGGACATGCCATTCGCACTTCTCCGGCTTGAGGTGTACCTGATTATCGCTCAGGATTTGTAATACCTTGTTGACCTGTTCCTTATGTTCTTCCAGGGTGTTGGAGTAAATTAGTATGTCGTCCAAGTATGCTGTTGCGGTTCAGGTAAGGTCTTAAAGATATCGTTGACCCAATGTTGGAAGGCTTCGGGCGTATCAATCCAAACGGCATGACTAAATATTCAAAATGACCATATCGTGTCCGAAAGGCTGTTTTCCATTTGTCCCCCTCTTTGATTCTGAGTTGGTGGTATCCATCGCGTAGGTCCAGTTTGGTGAAATACTTGGCCGATGACATGCCCGCGAAGGTTTCTGGGGTCAGGGGCAAGGGGTGCCTGTTTTTGATTGTTACCTTGTTTAGCCGTCGATAATCCACACACAGGCGTAATGATCCATCGGCCTTTTTGACAAAGAGTACTGGGGCACCGGCTGGGGAGACGCTGTGGCGGATCCTTCCTTTAGCGAGGTATTCGGATAGATAGTCTCGTAGGGCTTGAAGTTCCTCCCTAGTCATCCCATACATGGGGCCGAATGGTGCTGTTTCACCTTCTTGTAGGTTGATAGGAAGGTCGTAATTCGTTCGGTGAGGAGGAAGTACCGACGTGTTGTTTTTGTTGAGTAGGTGTAGGAAGTGTTGGTGGTCGAGTGGTACTAGGTCGAGGGGGTTGCTGTGACGGGGCTCTGCCTCTACTAAACAGGAGTGTAGGAAGCAAGAGGGCCGGTAGAAGAAAGAGTTAGGTTTAGAGAGTAAAGATTCTTCTTGGTAGACTTAGAATAATCTTAAGGGTCTTCTTCCGCTTGTTACAACTGATGATGAGGAAAACTAGAACTAGTGGGTGAAAATGGAGATGAGTACTTATACTCCAAATCTCTCGATTTTCCTGCCTTCCACTGCTCAAGCTAAGTTCCGGTGAAAACTCTGCTTTGGACCGGAGAACAATTCCTCCGCTACCCTGCTTCTCCCTAAGCGCTAGCGGGTATTTCCGGTCCTAGAGTAATGCACCCTTAGTCAGGGTCAAGGATCACCTGCAGCCTGGCTGTCACACAGCTCCGGTCCTGCATTAGAGGAGTCTCCGCTCCAGTGGTCTACCCTTGATGGCTGCAGAGCTGTAACTCATTGTAGATTTATTTCCGGGCATAGCCACCGCCGCCTGCGGCAGGGCTATCTTTGCTCTGAAGGTTAATGGAGATGCCCGGCACTTAGAGACCTTTCTCTAGCCGGTCCTCTATTCACTGACAGGACCCAGGCTCGTCAGTCTGTCCCTTCATGAATAGATCTCCTCCTTAGTAGCCAGAAGATGGGTACTCTTGTGGCAGGTTGCGGTCCTCACCTACAGGTACTTCCCTATCACTGTAACTACTGGATTCTATCAATGACTCTGAGCCTATAACAGGCCCGGTGAGGACTAGTCTCCTGACTGTTGGTATGGCTCTGTTATAGTTGCCCTTTGTTGTTGCTAGGATGTCGTCCAATGCCTTCAGAGTGGTAGAGTAGAGTTGAATTCCCCTGCGTTGTTTTTCTTTGATCAATGTTTTAAAACTAACAGTTGAAATGTGGGTGATTGGTTTGGTGGGGGGTTCTATAGAGATCCCTCTAACTGTAACAGGTTTTTTCTTGAGGCAGCAGTGTCTTAGGCAAATAGGGGAGTCGAAGCATAGCTCGTTGGTGCCTGGTCGAATGGTAACTTGGTGCCTTCGCATCCAGGGTATTCCCATTACGATAGGATAGTGCCCGAGTTGTGTTACAAAAAGGGGAAGTTGTTCTTGGTGTCCATGAATATCCAGGCTTAGTGTGACGGTGTCTGTGACCTTTCCTGATTCTATGGGTCTACCATCGATAACGTCGATTTGTTAGGGTATTTTGAGGGGGGTGGTAATTAATTTGTGGTGGCTTACGAAGGATTTATCTATGAATCCGTAACCGGACGCTCCAGTATCAATGAGGGCATATGATGGGATAAAAGAATCTTTATTTTGAAATTGAACACGCACGACTAATTGATTCCCATCCATATCCTTCTCCAAAACTGAAAACGGAGAAACAGAAAGTTTAGAAAAATCCTTAAAACATCCCCGGGCTGAGCTACTCAAGCCAGGGATCACTCTTTTAACGCCTCATCCCCGGAGGTCTCTTCTTCCACCTCGGAGTCTTCCTGCTCCGTATTTCTAGTTCTAATCAATGCTCCTCTCATCCTTGGAGCGGCATTCCGAGGGGGTGGTGCTTGGGGACACTCCTTTACTAAATGTCCCACTCCGCTCCAATAGTAACACCGGCCCTCGGCACGGCGGGCATCTCGTTCGCGGGGGTCTAGGTATCGTCGGCCAGCAGAGTAGTCCATGGGTGCCACACCACCTGGTCTTTGTGAGGGGTGTCCCGCTGAAGGGGGGGGAGCACGTAGCGTCGCAGGAGCTGGGGTACGGTGTGCTGGGGCAGCAGGGGCAAAGGTTCGGTTGGTGGGTCCCGCGGGGGCAGAGTAATGGGGGGTGAAGCGGGAGGTTGGGGCAGGGGCGCGGTAGCGGGCATTGATCTTTTGTGTTTTACTGTCCAGGAGTTGGAGCACCCGGGCAAATTCTTCGACAGTCTCTGGGGTTACTTCGTAGACCATGGCTCTGTTGAGTTCCTCATTGAGTCCGGTTTCCAAGGCCTCGATGTTTCCAGCTTCGTTGTAGCCTGCTTCACAGATCTCTGAAACTCAGCAAAGTATTCTGAGAATGACGCTTGCCTTGTTGGATTCTCCCCAAGTTGCGACGGGCTGTGCCCACACAGTCCTCCAAATGCTGTTTCCAATATTTCAAAGAACCTCTCCATGGATGGGAGGTTGACGCCGGTGTGGGTGAGATAGGGGAGGAATTGGTCCGCCGCTGGCCCTTCTAGTCGCGAAATAGCGTAGATGAGTTGGTCTTGTAGATCTGGGAAGCGGCCCGCATTACCGACTAGCTTGAGACGGAGTTGGTGCTGGAAGAGGGGGAGGGCTCGCCTGCCGCCTTTGAACTTCTCTGGGTCCGGAGGTTTTTCGGATTTGGTTGTGGTTGCATGAGGGGTGTTTATGCGGTTGCGACCAGTGAGGAACCGGTTTTGTCGGCGGGGGTTTTCTGGAGGGGGAATTGCAGGTTCCTGAGGAGCGGAGATCCGGGCTGCTGCGAGATCTTATAGCACCGTGGTGAGAGCTGTCTTGGTAGTAGTCAGCTCCTCCCTGGCCTCCTCTAGGTCAGAATCTAGTCGGGCCATATCTTCTTCGAAAATCCTTCGTGCATCTTCCCCGTCTGAGATGATTTCCTTTAGTTTGCTTTCATACCATTCCAGACTTCTTTGCGCTCAAATCATTAGGGTATGGAGGGCCTGTGTGGGGCCCGACGATACTTCACCGAAGTTAGGGAAGGTTGTCAGGAAATTGTTGATGTCTGCTAGGGTTGCTTCATGGGTATCTTCGTCCATGGGTGAGTCTGGTTTGCGACATGGTGGTCTATGATTCTATGATATCCTAAAGTCGTGTAGGTTGGCGTGGGAAACGCAACCTTAGTATCACAGATGGATCGGGCCTTCCGTCTAGAGTGCTGGAGGCGAGGAAAGCCATGACACGCATCGAGGTCGTTCACGTATACGAACCGAAGGATAGATTCAATACCTTTAGTATTTGGGGACTGTGGGGACCCTCGAGTCCACAGGGTGCAAGTAGGTCGAAGTTCGTAGAGCATCCAAGATCAAAACAATAGTATTTCTAACGACAAAGAAGGTTGCGTGAAGAGAAAAAGGAAGAGAAACTAATACAGGTGAGGCGAGGCTCTATATATATCTCAGCACTTCCTTCGCTTACTCATCCATAGAATCAGATAGAAGAATATGAGAGATGCTACAAAAGTCGGTGACTCATTAATCCTCAGAACTCCAGAACCGAACGGAAACCCATAAAACTTTCACTGACAAATGGAAACCCAACTAAACCCTTTTTCCTTCACTTGTGTCTTACGCCTAGTGATAGGAACTTAGCTGAGCGTTAAGGCGGGGAAAACCGAAATGATTTGGAAAGATAAGAATATCTCCATTTTCGCCCACTAGTTCAAGTTATCCTCATCATCAGTTGTAACAAGCGGAAGATGACCCTTAAGATTATTCTAAGTCTACCCAAAAGAATCTTTACTCTCTAAACCTAACTCTTTCTTCTACCGGCCCTCTTGCTTCCTACACTCTTGTTTAGTAGAGGCAGAGCCCCGTCACATTATTATAGTCTTAGGATATAGCAAAAGAGATTAGAATTTGATAAGATATATACACATATCTATCGCATAATTCACTTATCAGATTTTGATCATATCTTGTACAATATTTATTATGGTATAGAACACTAAATTGGGGTTGGGATTGGCACAAGTAAAGCAGTTTTCAAGTACTGATCAATCCCCTTTTAGAGAAAGGTTAGGTCAAATAAGGACTGAACCAGTGCTGTCTCAAGAGGATTTCAATTCGGCTTCAACAAATCTGTCTGTGTGTCAAGCTTTATTCTGCCTAATAAAATAGAAATTAATTCTTCTCAACAACAACAGAAATTAATTTAGTTTGTACACCGCACTTTCGCTCCCACACTTATCCCCTATAGAACTATGGCCATTGAATATAAAAATCTTTGATTAGTGGTTAAGTGATAAATTTGGCCTTCTTCTGTTTTTACCGGCCCCGTTGTCGTGTCCGCCACCATAGCATTGTAGCGAAGTATATTGGTCACGTGGGGACCCACACGAGAATAGGCGACCCGCACCATCCCCACGTGACCAATATTCTTCTCTGCATGGCTAGCAGTGTCTAACCCATCCCAAAAGATTTGTTTACATAAGCATTAAACATCTCATGCACGTAATTTCCCCCACCATCCGCTTAGGAAGGAAAGTGTAATCCCCCACTGTTCAGACTCTTCCCACAATTGCCTCTAAAAGCAAATTCCATATTCAACCGAAGTAACGTCATGTTTGCTGCAAGAGCCGTACCCCGTGCTGGACGGGTTGCTTTTGCCCGTTTCTCACTCTTGTCACCCTCGGCCTCAAGTATTCTACCCAGATCACAAGGTCTCCGAGTTTTTGTGCCAGCAACTATTTGCAAAAACCCGTGCGTTAATGCTTCATTTTCGACTTCGTTTCGTTCTTTTCAAAAAGAAGGGACGGGTAAGCCGCTCCCCCTGGTGCCAAATGCTCAAAACAGTTCTAATGTTCTTAATTATTACCGCAGTTGATGAGGAATTGGCTGCTAAAATCCAGTCAGAGCTAGAATTGGAGAAAATGAGGGAAGTGGATGATGATATGCCGCTCAGTGTCAAAGAGTTCCTGGAAAACGGTCCGTTCAGGATTGTAGATAAGCCCGGCGAAGAAGAAGTCGAATTGGTTCGTCAATTCGGTGATGAGACGTGAGTTTTCGCAAAAATATCGTTTGGACAAGCACACTGACCTCTCAATCTACAGAATCCGTGTTGAATTTTCAATTGCAGATTTGAACGCTACATCTCCCGATGAGTTAGATGAAAGTGGTCTATTCAACGATGGCACAGAGGAGGAAGATATTGCTGCAGGCCAATCTGGTGGCGCACAGTCAAAGGCTGCTAAAGCCGAGGGTCGTGTTCAAACAACCAACGATGAGATGGAGGCAGAGGATGAGGAATTTGATGACGAATCAGCCGTCAGCTTTCCATCACGTGTAAATGTTACTATTGAGAAGGTCTGGTTGTCAAGCCCCAAATAGAGCCTCATACTGATAAAAGCAGGCCAATGGTGGAGCTCTCCAATTCGAAGCTGTCGCTCAAGATGGGATGATCGTTATTGATAACGTCTTTTATCACAAGTCAGCACAATTGGCAACGGCTAAAACCGCCAATGCGGATTGGGAGAGGAGGGGCCTATATGCCGGGCCACCCTTCGGAAATTTGGACGAGGATCTGCAAGTCCTTTTGGAGAGATATCTTGATGAGAGAGGCATTAACACTGCCTTGGCTCTTTTCATTCCTGATTATATTGATTACAAAGAGCAGAAGGAATACGTCTCCTGGTTGAGTAGTAAGTTCTAAATGAGGGACCTATAGTAGTATTCTTACTAACCGATCCCAGATGTCAAAGACTTTGTTGAGAGTTAGGCGGTCACGTCCTCTTGCACAGTAATCTCCTTTCCGGGAACTTTCATTAGTTGTATGATAGGCTCTACATGGCCATACTCCACTCTCTGTCTACACAAGATGTAGCAGAAACAATAGCAATTTTTTCATTCATAGGGAAACGAAAAATTAACCACAAGATCCTCGAAACTTCTCGGTCTCACAAAATGATAAAAGTGGGTTCTATTAATAAGATATATTATCGTGTTTATCCCTCCCTGGGACCTATTCCCAAGGACAATCCTCTCGCCAGGCCTGCCCAATTAACGCCCTCCAATTCCGGCTCATTTTGGTAGTGAGCGCCTCTCGCGGCAATTAGGGCCTTAGTGAGTTGACCTTGATGCATTTGTCTCGTTATTAGCGTATCATGTGCAGCTGGGGTACTGGAGTCCTGAATATATATTTCAAATATCTCTTGCTCTTCTGGCATAAAAGGAAGATTTATGAGTTTAAGCGCGTTAGATTCTTTATTATTTGTAAGACAATAGTCGATCAGGCTCTTGAATAGGTCAGGCTGAATCCGAGGAGGAACTGTCCTCTGGTAAATAAACGCCGACTCAATAGAAATGGCCCTTAACGCGCAAAAATAGTCATGGATGGAAGCATCTGTATCGAGGACTGGCTGTACAGCTTGCACAAAAGTAGTTGCTAGTCTTGGACCATTGGGACCTGCACGTGACACAAGAGTCGAAAGGACTTTGTGGGGTTCGACAGGGGTGACGGAAGGCTCCGTAAGATGACCTACAGCATCCTGCTTTTTGTGAGAAACTGCAACAAGCCGAGAGATAGAAGAGCCAAACCTCAAAGTCGAAGTTATCCAATGCATAAAGGCCATCGATTAAGCTACAGAAATTCGGCGGGATCAACAGTCTATTCGCGTATTGGGTCGCGGACCCAGTTCCCAGGTGTGCCCGATCATAATCTTTCAACAGATAATACACAAAGGACGACTTTTTGAGGCGGTCGAGCCCTTCCTTCTCCTCAATAGTTTTAAGGAGCAGGCGGAGGCCTGCAACGTTTTTCGGGGGGTATATTTGATTGACTATGCAAGGAACACGTAAGTATATGGAGGTAGATAGGAAGGGGAAAGTACTTACTGTCATCGACTTGTGCTATGGTAGAGAGAACAATATCAAAGAATAATTTCCCATCGAGCAAGGATCGATTCCGTAAAATATTAGAAATTCGTTCTTTGGTAAAGGGGAATCGCTTGTCGTCTGGGAATATTGCGCGGTAGTGGTCAAGGATATCCATTCTAGCACTGACAATCCAGTGTATTTGGTCGAGGTTCCTGTAAGTGGCTCGCGATAAATTCGGGAGGGAATCCGCGGGGGGTTATTTGAGTTGGGTAGGTAGGGTTGGTATGTCCAGAAACCGTATGATTCACCTGTAGGGTGCGTGTTGAGGCTGAAATTGCTTGAATACGCTACGGACCGGACGAGTATGGCGCGGCGCAACTATAGCTCAACTCACCTTAGAGGGTGAGTGTGTCAAGTTGAATTCTCATTGGCAGAAACCGACATTTAGCGATAGAGCCATGGTTTAGGGTTTTGACTCGAGGCTCTCCCTCCAAAATTTATTGCCACTCAACTTTACACACCACCCACCAAGTCGAGACGAGCCATGCTTGCCGGAAAATCTTCTGTGGTCTCAAGATGAAGTGGACAGCAACCGGGGGCGTTCGAATTTTCAAATTTGAGGGTTTTTGAGAAAGATCATAGTGACTAAGCATAAATCTATAATCTATATAGTACTACAATACAGCGTGTCTCAGAAATAGGAAAGTGAGACATTTGGGAGGTTTGTTGTTGGCCGGTTTATGATTTAAGATATTTAGAAATGGTTTGGTTGGCCATTTGGTGATAGGGATGGTAGTGATAGGGGTGCAGAGGGTAGGGTAACTGGCAAAAAAAAAGGGCAATTTTGTGAGTGTAACGTAGAATTACCCACAAAAATGTATAATTAGTCATTTTAACCCTGCAAAGGAGCAAGAAATCACTACAAGAGATACAAACCTGTTACACGTCAAGCCGAAGAGACAAAGGAACGCTGGAAATAACGGGGTTAAGTAAGTGGGGTCAGGGTTAGGTGACGAACTCTGGAGACAAAGCACTGAAACACATAATTCAACAGAACGTATTCAATGGAGTTGGGCTATGACCAACTGAGAGGTTTTAGAGGGGACCGGGCTTGATACCGATTGGTGAGATTTTTGGAACTCGGACAAGTTACGCGAAGTGAACGATATTTGAAAGATTTAATCGTAATATATTCTGAATACTCAAAGCGAACAGGAATAACCCACAGAGAAATAAAACCCAAGCGAAAAGAACCCCAATACAACAGGAATATTTATCACGGCGTAACACGAAGACACATGCAAGCGTGAAGGAAAAAGAGTTTAGTTGAATTTTCATTTGTCACAAGAAAGTCTACGGCTCGCTCAGTCGGGATTATGATTAATGAGTCACTCGCTTATTAACGCATTTCTTATGCTCTTCTATCGATTCTATGATGAGTAAGAAGGAAGCGATATATATAGAGGCCTCGCCTCCCACCTGTATTAGTTTCTTCCTTTTCCTTTTCTTCATGCAACCTTTCGCCCCAGAAATATTATTGTTTTGCATTTTGCAGACGCCATTTAACTTCAACTACTTCCCACCCTCAAGTCGAGTTCCCCAGTCGAATACTAATGGTATCGAACCCATCCTTCGGTTCATACACGTGAACTGTCCTTGCCTCGGTCGTATATCTTGGCTCCCCACCTTCCAGAGTGCTCCGTAAGATATCGAGGAAGGCCTTAGATCCATCCGTGATAATATTGCATGAGGAAGGAAGGGAAGGAAGACAAAGGAAAGGCAGAACCATAGATATACGTAGTGGGGTCGAGTCGCCAAGACACGGTCACTAACCCGAGTGATGGAAACTCACGGAAGCACTTTGAGAGAAATTACAGGGAAGAGAGATGATCGTCACACCAAAATCAGAAAGGAAAACCCGAGTAGGAAATGATTACCTACAAATTACTTGTGATGGGGTTCTGCATCTACTAAACAGGAATGTAGGAAGCAAGAGGGCCAGTAGAAGAGAGAGTTAGGTTTAGAGAGTAAAGATTCTTCTGGGTAGATTTAGAACAATCTTAAGCGTCTTCTTCCACTTGTTACAACTGATAGTGGGAAAAGAACTGGAACTAGTGGGCGGAAATGGAGATGAGTACTTATACTCCAAATCTCTCAGTTTCTCGGCCTTCCACTACTCAAACTAAGTTCCTGTGGAAACTCTATCTTGGAGCGGAAACTATTCCTCCGCTACCCTGCTCTTACTAAGCGCTAGCGGGGATTTCCGGTCCTAGAGTAAGCAACCTTACCCAAGATCAAGAATCACCTGCAACCGGCTATCATACAGCCCCGGGCCTGCACTAGAGGAATCTCCGCTCCGATGGTCTACCCTAAATACCTGCAAAGCTGTAACTCATTGTAGATTATTCCTTGGCATAACCACTGCCACTAGCGGCAGGGCTATTTTTGCTCTGAAGGTTACTGAAGATGCCCGGCACTCAGAGACCTTTCTCTAGCCAGTCCCCTATTAACTGACAGGACCCCGACTCGTCAGTCTGACCGTTCATGAAGAGATCACCTCCTTAGTAGACAGAAGGTAAGTACACTTGAGGCAAGGTACGCCCCTCACCTACAGGGACTTTCCTATCACTATAACTACTGGATTTCTATCAATGACTCTGAGCCTATAACAGGCCCGGTGAGAACTAGTCTCCTGACCGTTGGTATGATTCTGTTATACTACTCCCCTCTCTCAGGATCTGGGTCACCAAAATTCAATAACAGAATTCTATTCAAGCTAATTTTTTCAAGGAAACTTCCGTGATTATGTACAAGTAGAAAATCTAGACAAGCTATATCAAAACCCTTTTATCTCTGGGTTTCTCAAGATACCTCATGAAAATCTCGGAGGGCTTCTTCAACACTCCTCCTTAGATGTTCATAGAGGTCACAGGTAGCATCTCCATCTTCATATCCTTCCCATAATACTAATCTATTCCACTCTTCTCCTGAACCTATTCACCTGGCTATTTGCTACCTCTCGGACCACCCAGTTCTCTTCTCCTGCAATTTCTTCTGGTTCCGGGGGGGAAACTCTTCTCTCTGGGTCTACTAGTGCTCTGTAAGCTTCTGAGAGACATAGAAGGCTGAATGTATCCCTTACTCTGGCAAAAAATGCGCACCTATTTGTGTGGGGGCCAATATATAGCCAAGAGTTGATGATTCAGCCAAGCCAGAGCTGAACTGGCCCGTGCTGTATCAATGAGGGGAGCTCAACCCTCAAGTGTAGAACCGAGACTTGCAACCTGTTCGATATATGTCAGATTGTGAAGAATCAGAGTTTGAATATGAGGAGCTTGAGGAGGAAGAGGGCAGACTTAGTGATGAAGGTTCAGAATGCGAAAGTATGTGTTTGGGTGATGAAATACTTGAAGCTGTATCCTCAGAGCGAGTACTAGGTGATGTTGTTGCTGATGAGAGCGGTCATGAGGGTGAGAGTTTGCTGAAGGTCGATGATGAGGAAGAATATATTCCTCCATCTATAAATTCAACTCCAATCTTTGAACTACTAGAAACACCATTCGTACCACATAAGGCACAGTCTCTTCTGTCCTCCGCTGTCTTTGGCAACAGAAAAGGTCTTCTGCTCCTCTTCAAACCTTTTGTTAAGACTAGTGACTTCTAACTCTTTGCTGATAACACAAATACCTATGCAGAGTGGAAAGGGGACAATGATGGTGGGAAACGGAACTGGCATCCAACGAACTCCAGAGAAATCATGTTTTGGTTCACACTTTTGATCTTTATAGGAGTAGTAAAAATTCCTCGGCTGGATCTGTATTGGCGGAAAGATGGGCAATATACTTTTACGCCAATGCAGCATATTGGTTTAAAGCGATTTGAACAACTGAAAGGATATTTCCATCTTTCATCACCCGATTCGAAACCTAGTAAATCAATACCCTGGTATGCCAAATTAGAACCTTTAGGTCACCTATTCCGCAAAGTATCTCAGAAATATTTACTACCGGCAACAGAATTATCTATCGATGAGATAATGATATGATTTACGGGACGATCTAGCCATACGATGAAAATCAAAAACAAACCTATTAAACAAGGTTACAAAATATTTGCTATTTGTTGGCGGGGTTATTGCTATTGATTTTTATATTACTCACGTACAAAGAAAATTGACGGCATCAAAAAACTACCTCATCACTCTTTTACGTCCTCTGCAGTTATTCACTTAGCAAAAACAGTTCCCTATCAGAGTTACAGTTTCGATATCTACATGGATAATTACTTCACAAATATTCCTTTACTCGCACATATAAAGTCAATTGGTATTGGTGCGTGTGGTACACCCAGGAAAAGATACAAGCAGATACCGTCTTCCTTTACTAAAAAGACGTTATCGAGGGGTTCTCGACATGTGTGGAATACATTAGAAGGTAAAGAGGTGGATGGGGTCTTGGTACTCTGGTAGATGGACAACAACTACTTGCTTCTTTTAACCATTATTCATCAAGTAAAAGGGAGGGAGAATTATATGTGGTCTGTCCGTAGACGACCAGGTCTGACCAGTACCAATGCCAAAGTAGTACGCCCTATATTTGACAATAGTGATACCCGCCGCCTATTGATACTAGTCGTCATAAATATGTACAATTATTTCATGGGAGGTGTGGATATTGCCGACCAGAGGCGCAGTTATTGGTCAACTCAACTTAAAGTATCACGCAACTGGCTTCCAATATTCTTTTTCTTTCTAGACACCATTATCATCATTGCTTTCCTGCTCTACAGAACAACGAACATGCAAGAAGGCACCCTCCTCAAAGACCTTCTAGATCACCGACAATTCCGGGAAAAACTCTATCAAGAACTCCTCTCTGAAGGAAGTACACTAGAATTGAATGGGCCCATTCGAAGACCCCATACAGTCAAGGACCTCCCTGTCACCCGTCATCAAACAAGCAACCATCAGATGATCAAGTTACCTAAAAAGATCACCAGGAAAGGCTACTGGGCCTATTGCTTATGGGTATGCAAAAAAGAAAAAGTAGGCGAAGAAGCCCATACTGGAAAACCTACAAGAAAGCGGGAGTTTGGTACCGCACTCAGTGAAAACCTAACAAAGCACTGGGAAGTGCCAACCGCTGCAAGGAAAAGGGCTACGCAGACAAGAATTTTTGTTTGATTTGTAAAACTTTCATATGCGAGAACTGCTTTGATATGTATCATAAGAAACCATAAACTATGCCAGTGTCCCCTCGTTGCTCGTCAACTCCCCAGTCCGTGCCGTTGCTTGAGAGGATGTACCCGCTATCATTGACATGAGGTTGCAGTTGGCACCTTCAATTTTGACCCCCACGCAAAAAGGTCCGCATTGCCAGAGTAAGGGATAGCCATCTGAGGAGGAAGGGAGAGCTTATAGGCACGGGTGCCTATAGTTTCAATGACCGTGAAAGGTCTCATCTTCTTCTGATCTAGATTTCTCATTGGCCACTTTGTTTGCAAATTGCGCCGGCCTAACATTACTTCATCTCCAGGCTTGATTTCCGGAGGTGCCAGTGCATGTTTATCATACCACCGGGCCATCCTAATCCTAGCCTTGCCTAAGCTTTCTTGCATAGCATGTCAGATAGCTTCCCATTGAGTGATCATCACCTCACTTGCTGGATTCCTAACTTCAACACTTTCCCTGGGGGCCGACCAGTTGGTCCTGGATTTGTGACGGGGCTCTGCCTCTACTAAACAAGAGTGTAGGAAGCAAGAGGGCCGGTAGAAGAAAGAGTTAGGTTTAGAGAGTAAAGATTCTTCTTGGTAGACTTAGAATAATCTTAAGGGTCTTTTTCCGCTTGTTACAACTGATGATGAGAGAAAAACTCGAACTAGTGGGCGAAAATGGAGATGAGTACTTATACTCCAAATCTCTCGGTTTCTGCCTTCCACTGCTCAAGCTAAGTTCCAGTGAAAACTCTGCTTTGGACCGGAGAACAGTTCCTCCGCTACCCCGCTTCTCCCTAAGTGCTAGCGGGTGTTTCCGGTCGTAACGTAATGCACCCCTAGCCAGGGTCAAGGATCACCTGCAGCCTGGCTGTTACACAGCTCCGGTCCTGCATTAGAGGAGTCTCCGCTCCAGTGGTCTACCCTTGATGGCTGCAGAGCTGTAACTCATTGTAGATTTATTCCCAAGATAGCACCGCCGCCTCATGCAGGGCTCTCTTGCTCTGAAGGTTAATGGAGATGCCCGGCGCTTGAGACCTTTCTCTAGCCGGTCCTCTATTCACTGACAGGACTCAGACTCGTCAGTCTGCCCCTTCATGAATAAATCTCCTCCTTAGTAGCCAGAAGGTGGGTACACTTGCGGCAGGTTGTGGTCCTCACCTACAGGTACTTCCCTATCACTGTAACTACTGGATTCTATCAATGACTCTGAGCTTATAACAAGCCCGGTGAGAACTAGTCTCCTGACTATTGGTAAGGTTCCGTTATAGGATTCATAACCATAGTTGGCATAGAATGCCGATACTTTGGTAGACTCAAAGACCGCCGAGTTGTAAGCATACTCTGCTATAGGCAAGAGATCTCCTCAGTCATCCTATCGATATGAGCAATAACTCTGTAAGTAATGTTCCAGGGTCTGGTTAACTCTTTCTGTTTGGCTGTCTATTTAGGGGTGAAAAGAAGTAGACATTTTCAGCTTCACATTGAGGAGGCTCATGAGAGACTGCTAGAAATGAGAGAAAAACTTGCTATCTCTGTCCTAGACTATGTCATCAGGTAACCCATGGAGTTTCCAGACCTCCTTCAAGAACAACCTAGCCAAATCTTCTGTTCTCTTAAGTGTAGGGAGTGGGAGGTAATGAGCCATCTTAGAAAAGCGGTCCACTATTAACCAGATCTTAGTAAATCCCTTAGACTCCGATAATTTCACAATGAAGTTCATTGAGATGGAAGTCCATGGCCGATAGGATATCTCCATAGGTTGGAGCATACCAAACTTCTTATGCCAATATCACGGAGCCGTACTACCGGTCAAGAGACTAGTTCTCACTGGGCCTATTATAGGCTCAGAGTCATTGATAGAAGTCCAGTAGTTACAGTTATAGGGAAGTACTTGTAGGTGAGGACCGCAACCTGCTGCAAGTGTACCCACCTTCTGGCTACTAAGGAGGAGATCTGTTAATGAAGGGGCAGGCTGACGAGTCTGGGCCCTGTCAGTGAACAGAGGACCCGCTAGAGAAAGGTCTCTAAGCACTGGGCATCACCATTAACCTTCAGAGCAAAGATATCCCTGCCACAAGCGGCAGTGGTTATGCTCGGGAATAATCTACAATGAGTTACAGCTCTGCAGCCATCAAGGGTAGACCACCGGAACGGATACTCCTCTAATGCAGGCCCGGAGCTGTGTGATAGCCAAGCTGCAGGTGATCCTTAACCCTGGCTAAGGGTGCATTACTCCAGGACTGGAAATACCTGCTAGCGTTTAGGAAGAAGCGGGGTAGCGGAGGAATTGTTTCCGCTCCAAGGCAGAGTTTTCACCGGAACTTAGTTTGAGCAGTGAAAGGCAGGAAAACCGACAGATTTGGAGTATAAGTACTCATCTCCATTTGTGCCCACTAGTTCTAGCTTTGCTCATCATCAGTTGTAATAAGCGGAAGAAGACCCTTAAGATTATTCCAAGTCTACCAAGAAAAATCTTTACTCTCTAAACCTAATTCTTTCTTCTACTGGCCCTCTTGTTTCCTACACTTTTGTTTGGTAGAGGCAGAGCCCCGTCACAGGTAGTGTGCAGGAATTCTTATTTCCACATTCACACCATTCTCATCATGCCAAATGGCCGCTAATCATTGGTACACCTCTTCCTCTTCTAGCATTTGATAGATAGAGATGGGTTCAACAGTAATGGCAGCTGGGAGACAATTCTCTTTGCAGTAGTCACTCCCCCAGCCTATGGTATTGAGTTCCCAATTAATGTCCGGGTTATGCTTCCTTGCCCAAGCAATTGGCAGATAACTGGAGATTCAAGCTTCCAAAGAGGCTACCTCCCATCGGAGTATCTCTTTATGATCTCTCATGCTCATGTGGACCGGGTGAGTATAGTACTCTCCACTTCCCATCTTGACATCTCCTTGAGCATCATACATTGTAAGTGGTTGATCCCTCCGCACTAAGGGTATTTCATTCTTTCTGACAAACTCCGAGTTCAGGATAGGTCCTGTACAACTGGTGTCGAGAAGGAATTTCCCTTGGAAGCATTCAAGCTTTCCTTCAATTGTCCAAGACAATTTGGCTTCTAGTACAGGTCTTTTACCATATACTGATAGGGGCGGAAGACTTGCTTCTTCCCTCCTCCTCTTGGAGGTTTTCTCCGGAATGGTTCCTCTTGTTCTCTTTAGGTTATGTGCTCTCAACATAGTGTAAGGCAAATAGATATAAGGGAAATAGATGTAGTGGGTTCTTTCTGTTCTGGTTCTGGGATAATGAGGTCCTAGATGCAGAAGCTCCTTGGCCCTTTCTACTTTTCAGTAGTAAGGGCCGATGCTATTTAGCAATCTTAGCTTTTCATTATACTTTCTGCAATTCCGGCACCATAGTCATAACATAACCACAGATTTTTCCTATCCTAATAAAACAAGATAACAACTCAAACATGAAGACATTCTAGTATACATAGACTCTACACAGACACTACGAGATAATATCCTCATCTGATTCTAATTCGGGTTCAAAGATAAAATCCTCAGGAAACTCATGAAGTACATTGAATGATTGTTCTGCCACTACAGCAGCAACCTTAGCTTTTTTTCAGACGGTTCCTGGGTATTATCCCCGAAGCCAGATCCTCTTTTCCGCTTTCTCTGTACTTTCACTTCTACCACTCAGACAGTAGTAGGTTCCTTGGACCAACAACTGGTCCATTTGTGTCTGGACTTGCCGCACTATTGCACAAGTCAGTCTATGTAGTCTACCTCACAGGGAACTACCACAAGGTCTTACCTTCAAGCATACTTCAACCTTTCTTCTTTCTTCCAGAATATCTCCTGGGATACCCTTCAGTTCCACAGGTTTGTCCTTGGACCCGGTGGCTACCTTAGGAGCAGAGGAGCTGGAAGCTTCCTTTTTTCCCTTGGGTTGCCGGCCTCTAGGATTGCTGGGTTCCTTCTGGGTCCTGGCTGGAGCTTTCTCAGCTGCCGCCTGGTACCGCTCATGGGTGTGCCTCAGCTCTCTCAGAGCCGTGAGCCTTTCCATCACGGTCCTAGGTTTGGGATTGAAGAGTGTTCAACAAAAACCTAGCTCCGGTAGGAGGGCGCCTTGGATCTTGTCATCTACCAGCTGTCCTTCATAGCCGGTCTTCTACATGAACTGAATGATAGTATTCAGGAAGGAGTCTATTGCTTCCTTCTTGATGTGTGTAAGGAGATTCCATTGGGCTACCGCTTCATCCCTAGAGATGGCTTTACTAAAAGCGGCTCTGAAAGCTTCCACAAAGGAATCCCACATCTTCCAGCGCTCATCTAGCCTTACAGGCCTCCCAGCAATCCAATTGGCACAGGATTATGGGTATACAAGATAATAAGTAGAGGGAACCTGAAGACAAGATATTAGGACTCTCTATCATCACTTTGTTGCACCTTAGAAAGCTTTAGGCACTCGCACCTCGCGCCTGAGAGGCATGGTTTGCCCAGTATGGTCGGTGGTGTGGCGTTGGTATTTCCCTAGTTCAATAGCCCATTTTCGACCCCAGAAATAACCCCCGGAGCGTCAGACTGCTGCAGGGGCCTACCTTGACACCGGTGAGTATATGAAGGGGGAGCAGTGAAAGTTTGAAGTCAATCGGACCAGAACTGATTGAATGGCGAATGAATTGAGAAGGCTCACACTGGTGCCTCCCAGGGAAAGGTAAAACTACCCGAGTCCTCTGGTACCTTATACCTTATCAGTACTCCTATCATTGAGCTATGCTCATTAGTGTAGGACAGCGACGCAGGGAAAGAGTTGACGAGCGAAGTCAAGGCCCGGTACCAAGGCATTATCAGGTAGGCTGACTCCCAAATTCCCATTACTGCTGATGAAGGTTGAGTGCATGAAATAGTGTGAGATAAGTGAGGGGTTTTAGTGTTCAGGGATTGTTAAGGATGTTTCGAAACTTAAGCGTCTGATTATTTGTATCATGTATTTGCCGATTGGTTTCTTTAGCATTCGGCTGGTATTTCTCTTGGCGTTATTCCTGTTCTTCGAGGGTTCCCACATACTTGTTGTAATGTGTAGTTCTAAATCCGCAAGACACACACGCAGGATATAAATATTCCTTCATTCTCCGACTTCTACTGAAATCATTATCAGCGAAGAACAAATCTTAACGATATAAAATTTATCTACCAGTCTTTACTTCTATATTACTTGTGCTCGAATATCTTTGATGATTCTTGACCTCTACCCGAACCATTCTTAGAACTCTTTGAACTCTAGCAAACTTAGCATTTATACTCATTGGCCGAACATTGAACCACGGAGACTCATAGTTAAGTATCGACTGAAGTGACGTCGTTCCTTTCTACCTGATAGATAGCGTTTCGAACTCTGAGCTTGTTACAAGGCTACACTAGTAGTTTGCTGTGAACCCGAAATAGGAGCCTTGCTGGTGCCGGGGGAAGGTTGCAAACAGGGGCTGCTGTCCTCTTGAAGCCCTGCTTCCTGCTCTGGAGGATACCCGGGATGGAGGTCTGGATGTCCCGGATTTAGCTACCTGTAGTTTTCCCTTATTAATTGCCTTCTGGATCTCCTCTATGTAGTTGGTAGTGATGATCGGGTTGGACCATTCAATTTCCATCGCATCCGGGTCTAGGTCATCCTTCTCCACAAGTCTCTTCAGCTCATCCTGAAGAGAGTTGATCTGATCCCTCATGAAGCCCAAAGCTTGCCTCATGAGTTCTGCCTCCGTTTGCTGCCGCTCGTGAATGAGTATTAGGGCCTGGGAGCGCTTGTTCAACTCTTGCTGTAAGCGGTGCTGGAGGTAGACCTGAAGTTCCCTGAAGAACTCCTGGTAGGTGACCGAGTATGTATCTTGTTAGGCAGGTTCACAACTGGGGATCCAGGCTTGTAGATCTGTCCTGCGCTTCTTGACCAACTGTGTTTGTACCGAAACCTCTAGCTGTAAAGGCTGTGGTGTCCATTCAATCTGGAGAGGCACCACGGTGGCAGGTAGGGCAGACATCTTTAGTGTAGGAGGAAGGTAATGTCTAAAGGTAACTGAAGCCTTTAAGATTATAATGTGATACGGCTCTGCCTCTACTAAACAACAGTATAGAAAACAAGAGGGCCGGTAGAAGAAAGAGGTTAGGTTTAGAGAGTCAAAATTCTTCAGAGTAGACTTAGAATAATCTTAAAGGTCTTCTTCCGCTTGTTACAACTGATGATGAGGAAAACTAGAACTAGTGAGTGAAAAGGGGGATGAGTACTTATATTCCAAATCTCTCGATTTTCCTGCCTTCCAGTGCTGAACTAAGTTCTGATAAAAACTCTGTCTTGGAGTGGAAACAATTCCTCCGCTACCCCGCTCCTACTAAGTGCTAGCAGGTGTTTCCGGTCCTAGAGTAAGCACCCTTAACCAACGCCAAGGATCATTTGCAGCCTGGCTGTCACACAGTTCCGGGCCTTCATTAGAGGAGTCTCCGCTCCAATGGTCTGCCCTTGATAGCGACAGAACTGTAACTTATTATAGATAATCTCGAATATAGCCTCTACCGCCTGCAGCAGGCCTATCTTTTGCTCTGAAAGTTATTTGAAATGCCCAGCACTTAGAAACCTTTCTCTCGCCGGTTTACTATTCACTGACAAGGTTTGGACTCTTCAGTCTGACCTTTCATTTCTAGATCTCCTCCTTAGTAGACTCTTTCCTTGACAACGAACGTGCAGGACGAAGCGACCAATCAAAAGCCGCCACGGGTTTTCCTCAACACCATCAGGCTTCCCCTCTTTTAAGTTTTTCACCAATCAGAAAACTCCTCCCTTTCATTTCTTTGGCTTCAACCATGAGATATCATCAAGAACGAGCACAAATGTCAGCAAATTGGAGAGAGAAGAGAGCTATGAGTACACCGAAACTCATGGCTATGAGCATCAGCTTGCAGTCAGAGCAAGTTGAGGAGATTAAGAGGTTGAGACAGAATGTTAGCAGCCTAGCGAAGAAGAACCACAGGCTGTTGAGCCAAATCCACTACTTAGAGAGGACACTAAAACTCTGCCCTCCACCACGAATCCCGCACGAGACAAGACCAGAGAGAGTGGAGGCCCAAGATGAAGACCCTAGATCAACAACAAGTACAGAAGACACGAGCATGCACAGCGACCACAGCAACCACGGCAACGACGATAATGGGGACAATGATATACCAGATGATAATGAATACTATCGAAAAGACATGGAATCCCCACCATCTCCAAGAATGGACATCGACACCCCCCCTCTCCCACCACAATCAACATTGACACCACCACCACCGCCACAACTGACACCGCCACCACCACCGCCACCACCGCCACCAAGGACACCATCGCCACCACCATTAGCGACAACACAGCCGGCACCACCCCCCACCCACACCCCTCCCCACCTTATCGGCAAATTACGTACGGACATGACACCGAAAGAACTAGTAGAGGCACATTGAGCATACAGGCACGCTAGAGGCCTGTCCCCTTCGGGCCACTCTCCCCCGGAGAGGAGCGAGACTCCGGACCACTCTCTCCCGACTCGCTCTCCAAAGAAGACAATCGAAATGGTAGCCATATCAGAAGACAACTATCGGGCACGGAAAATCCAAGATGAAGTAGAGGAATGGAACAGCAGGGATGGAAACGAAGACATACAATATACGGTTCAGGAATGGGCATGGTTCAAACACAGCGACAAACAGGCGATTTTAATTTTACCGGTACCGGGACGACATGCAAGGGTTATAAGAATATGTGAGATCGAGGACAGGGACAAGAAACATGAGATTGATAGAGAATGCTTTGAGTTTAGAATGCTTAGATGGCAAATACAGAAGCTCGAGGAGAAGACACTGTACGGAGCAAACGGGATGGAGGCCAACTTCAGGTTTATATAAGGAAAGGACGAAATTGTATCTTGTTTTATTTTGTTTTGTTTTTGTTTTCTTGGGAGGGGGTGATAGGTAGTGTAGTTAGGTAGTGATTAGTGCCATAACCGTGAGGTTGCATGCACACAATGAATAAAAGAAAAAAAAAAAATCTCCTCCTTAGTAGCCAGAAGGCAGGTACACTTGCAGTAGGTTGCGGTCCTAATCTACAGGTATTTCCCTATCACTGTAGCTACTGGATTCTATCAATGACTCTGAGCATACAACAGGCCCGGTGAGATCTAGTCTCCTAACCGCTGGTATGGCTCTGTTATACAGAGCCATGATTCACCTTTAGTGTCATAGGCAATCCCTGACCTGGCTGGACCTGCCCAACTCCAATCTTGTTAAATCTTTCCTTTGTTTCTTTCTTTTCTTTTCTTTTGTATATATTTCGTAGGATTCTTTTTGTTTGTTTTCAGGGGATGAGCGCTGGAGTTTTGGTTTGAGGATAGGTCTGTTTACGCCTTAGTTTGTATTGCACGCAATCCTCCTGTACCTAGAAACCTGAATAGAAATGAAAAAAAAAAAAAAAAAAAAAAAGAGAGAGAAGGCCTGGATTTCGGAATAGAGCCTGGGACCGAGGCTAAGCCTACGCCCGGAGAAGGCAACGAGCTTGCTGATGATTGTCCATATGTTCTCTAGTAGAGATTGACTCCTGTGACGTTCACAAGTCTCATAGATATCAAGATCCCAAACCACACCATCAGTTCGTTTTTGCTGTTGACAGCGAAGGAAGAATACGTCGAGCAGGCTCACTAGGAACTCTTTTTCTAAACCCAGTGCCTTTTGATAGAGCATATAAATTTATATTAGTTGCAAAAGTTTCAAATGCTTTGGTAGGAACAAATAGTATGAAAGAAGTAAGCGGGCTGTTTAAGTTGATAACGCTTGATAGGGCTTGCGCCTGCGTAATATGGATAGGAAATGGTGAACAAAGTGGATCACAACTTGGTACTGTATTTATTGAAGGAGGCGTGTAGTGTACGTTTGTTGAATCTTCTTGTTCCGATTCCAGGCCTATATCGGGCTCTCCAATCCCTAGCTGAACGCGGTCAGATGTGAGGGGCACATCTTCCATCCCGAAGCGGACACTCTCACAATCAGAAGTTTCTCCCTCCTCCCCACTCGCTGCCATTTCAAAATCCGAGTCCTCAAAGTCTGACATTGCTACAGATCAAAACAATACGATCCAGTTTCTCTCGTATGACTCCAAGTCCTTGGCAGTGTCTCTGATATTGCCCGGGCCATATATAATTGATACTATTATTTAATACCCTCCGCTAATGGTGGGAAGCATTTTTCGCCATCTCAAGGGATAGTGCTGTTCTAGTTCGATATTATGATAGTTATTGCAGCCAGATTTTCGTGCTGGAGATATATGCCTATAAAAGAAGTGGCATTATATCCTTTTAACTAAAAAGCCTACCATCTCTAGACCACCGACTACCAGCTAGTAATCTTAGATTTCGTCCTACTTGTTGCAATCCTCTACTCAGAAACATCCTATCTCAAGGGATGAACAATTCTAGATTTTAGAGCACGTTAACTATCACAAGTGAATCATTGCGAAGAGAAAGAGATATGTTGAGGTGTGATTGTTGTAAATATCTCAATTAACAGGTACCTGAGTCTATTTTATTGGAAGATCTACTCTGGATATCCTTGTGAACTTAATCTGTGCCAGAGAACCTATAGTCCCATCCCATTGTTGTAACCGTCGAATATTCTCATAACACTGCAAATCCGGCAGATGGTAACCCGTCCTGAATTCCTCGATCTCGCGGTCAATACGTCGGCTCAGTAGGTCTTCCTTCGCCGATGTAGGCCGCCCAGGTCTGCGCTCACTACGCATTTGGAGTAGGTGATTATCATAATGGTGCACCCAACTAGATGTAACCAGTTTTAGTTTCAAGGGGATGCATAATACTGGGAGAAAATGTGGCTCATATACCTCTCTATTAAACCCCGAATGTGCTGTCGACTGAGTGAGGCTGTTGCATCTTTTGTTGCCACTTTGAAGTATCCCACACGGATCACTACACGAGTGACAGTTAATTTCGTTAACTGAGTGTAAGGTGAAGAAAAAGATATAATGATGACCAACATTCCATTTCCTTCAACCTGAACCTTGCCAACCCTAGCCTTTTCAACTTTTCATCACGTAGTGTTGCACGACTAAGCTTTTTTGAATCACGGCGGCCAAGTGAGTCTAGTTTCCCATGTTTCTTAGCCTTGATTTTCTTTTGTACTTTGTGGAGGGCGATCGACATTCTCGAAAAACACTGGTGATGATCAATAGAAGGAATGTGTGATACCGACCCGCCCTTTCGAGTAATAAATAGTGGGCGCTGCAGTGTAGGGTAACTCATGTGAGAGGACCTGCTTCTAGTAAATTCCATTTGAGGGCCTTTTCATGCCCATGTACGCCTCAGATAAGCATTATTTTGGTTTAAGCCGTATATTTTTTATACAGTCCTTGAAACGCCCTGTTTGACTTTAGGTTTATAGATTTTAAGCCTTAGGAATCGTGATAATGCCTATCTTATAAGTATATAGATATACCAATATGCAATGTGTATTTTAAAGGTTTTGATCGGCTATGTATGAGAAGTTGCTTTTTTTACAAACAAAAATTTGTGATATTTTTGTGATCAGTCACATATAATTGAGGATGGTGACTAATTATGACATTGGACTAGTCATAATATGTTATAAATTTTCATAAGTATATAGATATAGATCCTTCTTTCCCTCTATTCACTCGGTTTTTGAAAACTCAACACCATAATCCTGAGTGGCAACGCCATCACCACACCAAAATCCTGCCACCACAATGGCTTCATTATCCTCTTACAGTTATATCCCACAAGAAGAAAAACTCCTAAAAGCTCTTCAAGCCGATCTACTGGACAAATGCCTACACAATCTCCCGCACCCTTTTCCAAAGGAAGGAGAAGCCCCTCCCCCTAACAGGCCCATCCTGAATGCGATCAGAATGAAGCTCGGAAAACCCATACCCGCACAAGTTGTCTGTGACACTTTCATGCTAGCCGGCATCCTCAAACATAACAATCTCATGTTTGAATACCTGAATGATATCAGGGCTCAAGTCGCAGAACTCACAGACGCAATCAAAGCCCTACAGCGTCCGACCGTCAACGCACCCACTCTCCCCCCCAACACAGACAAACAGTTTGAAAAGTTGGAAGGCTTGATCAAAGCCATTCTTAAACAAGCTACCCCTCCCCCCACAACCGCCCCCTCAATCCCACGCCAAAAAAGAACCACGTCACGCCAAGGCCCCAAACCCTATGCAGACGCTGCCAAGACCCCAACACCCAACAACAATGCAGCCAAGAAAAAGACAACAAAGCAACCCACTAGGGCAGACCCAAAGAAGGAGGTCACCCTCCCAACTGCCCACCGTCGCTTTTTCTGCACTCGGTCTTCCCCCGCACCTATCCCTGAAGCAGAACGCCTCTCCTCCAGACTCCCAATCGTTTGCGGCCAATTCCTAGCAAGAAATGGCCTCAAAGCTCTCACCACCTCCCTCTTCTTCACCATCAATGATAGAGGCACTATCACTGCCACAGCCCCTCCATCTGCCCCTACCACCACCCACTCCCCTTTCTTCACAGCACTCACTGCCATCATCAACCAGGAAGTTGGCACCCCTCTCAACCCTCTCTCCCAACTCGCACCTGCCCCAACGGACATCGACTTTGTCAGCCATGGCATCCCTCTGTATGACCTACCAAACAAGGAAGCCCTAGACACCCTTCTCCCAGAAGCCATCTCTCTAGCCTCTGGTGCCTCCGTCAACACAACATGCTTCCTGATTGCCGACAACGCGGTCCGCAATCAAAAAAAAACCTCCTCAGTGGTCATCTCCGTCAGACAAGAAGATGCACACCTCTTTAAAAACCCAATCCATCTTTTCTCCAGACCACGCCACTGCATAGAAATGTGGAAATCCTCCCCATCAACCCAATGCTGCAACTGTTGCAAGTTCGGCCACAACACTAAAGGCTGCAAGCAGGCAACCCCTACCTGCTCAATCTGCACACTTCCACACAGCTGCGAAAACCACAGGTGTCCCGTCAACACCTGCAAGGGCCACTCCAGCCCCATCTCCACCTGCTGTGAAGTCTCTTCCACTAAATGTGCCAACTGCGGAGGTCCTCACCATGCGTTCCTCCCTACTTCCCCATCCCGCCCCACCACCCGCCCCCCCTCAAACGCCAACTGTTCCCCCCGATGCCATAGACATCGGCCACTAAATACACACTCCTCCTCACTCGGGCAACGTGTCCTCAGCAGAAAGTCGCTGATAATGTGCCAACAAGACTGTGGAAAACAGTAAATTCGGTCCTCTCCTCACACCCCTCCACCCGTCCCCACCACCCCGTTTGGAATCCCAAGTCTAGCTTTACTCGACTCCCAACAAAACCAAAGAAAAGTCCCACAGATGGCATTCGGGCCTTCGGCCCTCTCTCAACCTTTCTCTTGTTTGTTTTTGTTTTATTTGATTTTCAGGGGACGCGTTTTGTTCTGCCAGGGATAGGTCTTTTTACGCCATAGTTTATAACTGCATACGAACTTTCTGTACCTAGAAACATGAATAGATATGATTAAAAAAAAAAAAAAAAAAGATATAGATATACAAATATGAATATTTGAAAGGTTTTGGTTGAGTATATATAAAAAGTTATTTTTTTTGCAAATGAAAATTTCTGATCAATCACATATAATATATTGAGGATTTTAACTAATTATAATTGTTGACTAATCTTAATATGTTATAAATATATAGTTAGACTTGATTTTTGCTTTTGGCTACTTAATATTATAATATTGATTCTTGCTTTTGTTTGTATCATACACTATTGATTTTGTATGATATATTGATTGTTACTTTTGATTGTACGTATATGAAAGAATCAAACAAGTGATCCAATTCTAACAGATGGAAAAATAAAAGGAAGTCATTTGGAATTTACTGTTATATGTCAAGCTGAAGTGATGAAGGAGTATGAAGATAGCCGGGTCATGAGAATAAAATCAAGGGTAGGATTGATGTTTTGAATAGTATGAAGTATCGAGGAATACAATAGAACAGAACTTGATTAAAAGAAGTAAACTTAATACTACCTGTGACAGAATATACAATAGAATAGTAGATGGAATAATGTTGAATGATAAGTTCAGACATAGCCGACAGATAGGAGTTCTACGAAAAAATTAGGCTTGATACCAATCAGGACAAAAATCAATCAAAAGACCAGAACTAAAGTAATATTGGTAATCCAATAGAAAGAAACCGAACACAAAGATTGCGTGAATAGAAAGTAAAAAAGAACAAAGGAAAGATAGAATCATATATATATACAAGTGATGCTGAAATCTCAATTGCTGGACTACTAACCAATACTAGCCAACCACAAAGCTTTTACCTAATACTCAAGATGTTTAAGGTGTTCGCTAAGCAAAGTCCATCTCCAGAAATACCGATATATTTCCAAGGATATGACTAGATCTCCAGGGGCTTCTGGCGCAACCTCACCTTTCTTAGTACACCCTGACATACACCTTCTCCCACACTGTTGGAATTATGTTATGCAGCAAGCCAGAGGGATCGGGGAATGATGGAGTCAACAGAATTACAGGAGCAGAATCAGGAGTAGGTGTTGAAACTTTGGGAACGAAGTACAGAGAGATACGACATGACAAAGTGCATTCAAGGGAGTCAAGTTATGAGCGATATGAAGGTTCTTGAAAGTGTTGGACTTGATATCGATCGAAAGGGATCTTGAAACTCGGATATGTTATGCGAAGTAAATGATAGTTGAAGTATTTAACGCCAAAAGAAATAACCGGTAAAAAAATAAAAGTTAAACGAAAAAATCACATTACAACAGGAAGATTGCGTAAGGAGGAAAGGAAAGAAAGATAAAGGGAATGTGGAGCCATATATATACAGAAGTGACACCGAGACGCTGAGACATAATTACTAATCTGCATAATAGAAACTCACAAAAACACGTATAAGAAAATTACAGGGAAGAGAAATGATAGTCCGTGAAAATTTCGAAGGAAAATCCAAACAAGAAATGATAACCCAATAAAGAAATGGAAAACCGAAATGACTTCGCTGAAAACCGAAAGCGATAACATTCCTCCGTAATCCGAACCAAGACATGAAATGGCATTGAAAATTAGAGAGTTTATGGGGAAAATAGTACTTTGCGAGCATGCTCCCCACGGGATCATATTTATTCATTTTTATATAGTCGAAATGTATCTATGTACACATATATATATTTCCAACGCCTTTAGGGCCTACTTGCCTACTTGCCTGCAGAAGTCATTAATTAGGTGGTTAGATGCTTTATTTAGAGACTAATTCGCTGCCTGAAGAGATGTGGATTGAGTACCTGATTTGATAACTGATTTGGTGCCAGATTTGATACCTGATTAGGTGCTTGATCTGACATTTGATTTGGTATCAATTTCAGCATTAGCTAGGAGCCTAGATAGTGTCAGAATAGGTGGTAAAGATGAGGGTAGGAGTATTCAGTATGGCGTGTTGAAGTAGGAAGTAGGAGGAAAATAGGAAGATAACCAAGATTGAAGTAAATTCAGACTTTGACAAAGTAACCCTAATCTTACTGATTTGGGTGTCGAAAGAACCTGCTTTGAATGTCGATGAAGGGTCATCTTTGTTAGAGAATTAGACAGCTTTTAAATATAGAACAGACATCGCTTTGAGTATTGATTAGGCATCATTTTGAGTGTCAATCAGGAACCAAAGCAGGCACCAAATTGACGTCTAATTAGGTATCAAAGCAGGCACCAAAATGACACCTAATCGACGCCCAATTATATTATATCTACAGGTAGTGGCATGAGTAAGTAGGAATATGAGCAGGTAGGGACATTAGCAAGTATGGCAATATATATATAATGGATTCAAATACATGGTGTTTACTCGCGCATGACTTTGCATATTGGTATTATTTTATAAGAGTGGAGGTTGTAGAAACTAACTATAAAAAATAAAAGTAATAAGGAAAACAATCGATTTATTCCTTCATGTCAATATCTTTCTATTCCTTCTCCTCCTCCTCCTTATCAGATTCAATGAGAATGGTTTCAACCGTGCCAGCAGTAATATTATCCTCTTGATATTTTTTCCACAATTTGACCAATCGGATAGGAGTAACAATACTCATACCAAGTTGATGAGAATCAGATTCATAATGATGACCCTTAATTGCTAGGATAGTTCTACAATAATTTGTCGGCTTCCAAACAAAAACAGAATTTGCTATCTGTCGGATCCTAATCCCATAATCGGCAATAAAGAAGTGGCCTCCCTCATTATAACAGAGCTATACCAGCGGTTATGAGACTAGATCTCACCTGGCTTGTTTTAGGCTCAGAGTGATTGGTAAAATCCGGTAGCTACAGTGATAGGAAAGTACCTGCTGGTGAGGACCACAACCTGCCGCAAGTATACGCACCTTCAGATTACTAAGAAGGAGACCTATTCATGAAGTGTCAGGCTGATGAGTCCGGATCCTGTCAGTGAATAGAGGACCAGCTGGAGAAAGATCTCTAAGTGCCGGGCATCTCCATTAACCTTTAAAATAAAGCTAGCACTGTCACAAGCAGCAGAAGCTATGTTCGGTAATAATCTACAATGAGTTACAGTTCTTCAGCCATCTAGAGTATACTACTTGAGCGGTGGCTCATTCAATGCAGGCTCAGAACTGTGTGACAGCCCGGCTGCAAGTGATCCTTGACCTTGACTAAGGGTGCTTACTCTAGGACTGGAAATACCTGCTCGGGCTCAGTAGAAGCAGGGTAACGGAGGAATTGTTTCTATTCCAGAACAGAGTTTTCACCGGAACTTGGTTTGAGTAGTGTAAGGAAGGAAAACTAAAGGGTTTGGAGTATAAGTACTCATTTCCATTTCCAACCACTAGTTCTAGTTTTCCTAATCATTAGTTGTAATAAGCGGAAGAAGACTCTTAAAATGATTCTAAGTCTATCCAGAAGAATCTTTTACTCTAAACCTAACTTCTATCTTCTACCGGCCCTTTTGCTTCTCACACTCTAGTTTAGTAGAGGTAGAGTTGCGTAACAATTGGAGTCTGACCAGAAAAGTAAAACTTATTGGTCCAGCCAAATAGCAAAATAGCGAGACAAAACAAAACAGTGGGAGAAACATTATAGTTGAATGGGTTGTAGAAGCTGTCATAAATCCTAGATAGGAGTGCAGGACTGGATGGAAATGCAAACGAAACGAAACGATGAAATTTGGTTGTTTGTTGAATAGTCCTGACAGAAGGTATCTATCAACTGGAATTAATATGTCATAGTATGATATCACGAACCGACGCCGACAGGTTAGGTCTAGACCCTCGCTGCTCCCGAGCAGACAACTGTGAAGCAGGGTTGTCTGAGTAATGGGTCGTTAGGATTTCCTATTCGGGTTCCTGTTGTGTAAGGTGTTGCTGCCGCATGGTTTCTTCCTTGTGTATTTTCTCTCTTCCTTGTATTTTCTCTTCGTGATGGTGTGATGATAAATCGGTGGGGTTTTTATTGGTTTCTGCAGGGTTCGGTTGTGTGAAGAGTCTTCTGTATATAATCGCTAGTGTCTTCTCTTTCTCGCATTCCTTTCTTCTTCACGCAATGTCTTCTTCTCGTTGTTTGGTTTTAGTTCAATATATATTTGAATTATTTGGTTTATATTTCTGTCAGTAACCAGTCTGACCCTCTAGTTTCTAGTATCCTGAATCATCGACGGTATCAAGCCTGTCTCTATGTCCTTGAATCCCTACGAAGCGTACCCCAGGTCGCTTTTCCTCCCTAGTTACGATGTCGTCCGTTGGATGAGAAAATGTAAATATTTTTCACATGATAATATTCCAAAGATACTAATCTAAACCGATCAAGTAGGTTGATTTCCTAATCAGGAAGTTTCAAGAAATTCATGGATTCGACAATGAATAGATCAAGTGTTGCACAACTGCAGAGAGTCTCAGATTCCACCATTCCACTACTTTACCGTACATACTAGTTACCACTTAAAGAATCAGTATCTAATTTACAGTTTACGAAATAGGCTCTTTCTCTCTTCTGTTCATCATCAGAATTATTATCACAGGAACACTAGAATTGTAGATTTCATCGGTTCATCAGTACTTTGGTGTTCTTTCATCTCGCTACTGCTTCATCGCAAGCGTTAAGAACATCGAACGAACAGAATAGAATGGTATTTTATTTAAAATAAGTAATTCAACTATCACTAATTCTACTAAGGATAGCATTCCGGTAGATAGGGATTCTATCTAATTGCCTGTCCTGTGGATGGAAATGGGTTCAGGATCCAACATACAGTGAGTGATTTTACAGGTCCGCTAATCTTAATGTAAAGTCACGTCCAACAAGCTTTGGCAGATTTTGCTGTGATAGCAACCATGCATCAGCAAGCCTATTAGGCTTTACCGGAGGCTCGGGAGGTATGAGAGACTTTCGGAGGCACCCGCTAAACATTTGATCTCTAGAGGTCAACGGGCCGTGCGAGAGTCTCCAGAGCCCTTACCGAGGCTTCTGGAGCCCCCTGACACTCAGCGACGCCTTCTGTAGGCTTTGTTAGATTCTCTAGGGAGTCTCTGAAATATCCGAGGATATCCATACTAGTAATTCGTTTTCATTCCTGGAGTCTCTTCTGGCGTTTGTAAAGGCTTCGTAGACCACGTCTTATAAGTCCAGCAGTTAAGTCAGCTTTCGTAGAATAGTCTCCTGAGAGCCTACCAAGCTCTCCTGATGTCTCCGGAGACTCTTGATTTTTAAGTGAGATCTCCCATGTTCTCCTGATATCCCCGGAGACTCTACAAAGCTTCAGTGGACGCCCAAAAACTACCTTGATTAATATAATATACACTAGCTCATAATGAACACTAGCCCAGAAAAGAAACTCATACACTAGCCCATATATGATAAAAAATAACCCGGAAAAAAAACCCATATGCTAGCCCAAAAAAAAAGATTGCAGCGGAAGGAGACTCTGTGAAAGCCTATGGTGCCTTCCCTTTCTTTCCACGCGCTTTTGAGGCTCTCCACGCAGCAATGTCTGCAGCTAACTGAACATCATCCTTCTCAAGGCCCAATTTCGATACAATCTCTTTAGGCCCATTCAATTCATCAACCTAAAGGTATATTAGTATTTAGATAAGGCGCCATGAGCCTTTTTCACCTACCTTCTCGCGAATCGATTCTCTTATCACTTCCAGCGTGCCCTCTTGGTTCTCCTTACTTCTCTTTCCCCACGTGTTTAACATTCTCATATAGGTAGCTGGGGGCATTCTGAAGTCAGCAGGAGCCTTTTAGAGGGCTTGGCATGATGATCTCATGATATTTGGATTCTGATGCTGGTTAAAGTTCAACCCCTTGACGTATATGCCTGTTTTACAACATCGCAAAATGAACCAGATTGTAGTGCAAACTAGGCTAACAAAAGCTGTAGATATATCATCAATAAAACTAGGATCTTTTGCTCCAAGTATCTTATCACCTTTGTAATATTTTAAAAATATGACATCCAAGATTTCGGGGGCCCAAAAGTGACGTCGGCCGGTCTAAAACCTGTAAGCGCCTTTGCAAAGGCTCGTAGGACGGTAGGGGAGGCTCTTACGGTATATTTTTCAGGGTCACCGATAAAACGGTCATTCCCAAGGAGAAAGGACGCCTTCTTACCAATCGACTCCGGCGTTTTCTCATCATGCAAGCCGTACAAAAGTCTATCCGCCATGTAATTCTTAACCGCATATACAAGGTGCGATCTTGTCCGCGAACATTGGATTTGAATCTAGTAACTGTTAGCTAAGGCTTGTTAAGCCCTCCGAAAGGTGCACGAAGCCCTCACCTCACTCCCTACTGGCTTAGAGAATGCTATACTAGTATTGAAATGGTCGTTTGCCTAACTCCACAATCGTCGGACGTTAACACTAAAAGCATCAGCTTTAGGCCAATGCTCCTCGAGCAATGAATAACGCGCGAGAAGCTCTCCCGCATGCTTGACTACAGACTTCACCTCTACTGACTCATTAACGGGCTCAGACTCTGGCGGTGTTGAGGCTCTACCCTAGGAAGGGGTTGGTGTTCCACAATGTGCGGGAGTAGGTGTATAAAAAGAAGGCGTAGGGGTTGTCTCTTTGCTCAAGTCGTACTCATGCCGTAAGGTGCTACTGGCCGAGGTAAATGAGGAGTTTGAGAATGCAAAGCTAGCCCTTTCGAAGGCTTGCTCAGCCTTCCTCCGGTTCCGGGGTGTTTCCTGCCTTTGTGGATTAACGGCATAACGATTTCCATGCTCCGTCACGTTAGCAGTTTAATTGAAACACAAGGGCTTTAAACACCATACCTGCATCATATTTACTGGAATAGAAAAAGAAGCAATTGCTTCTGCGGCTGGTCTGCTAGGTCTCTTTCGAGTGGCTGCAATATCCCTGGGGGAGGCTACAGGAACCTCCTTTGGCTTTTTTCCAACTCGCGACCTCCGGTTTGATGGTGGGGCTGGTGGTGGTGGTCGTGGTGGTGGTGGTGCTGGTGGTGGTGGTCGTGGTGGTGGTGGTGGCGGTGGTGGTGGTGATGGTGGGGGTGGGGATATACACCGTTCTGATAAAGGCATACGTACAGAGGGTGGTGGTGCATTCTCATCCTCCGGCTCTTCATCCTCATAGTCATCCTCAAAGATCTCAATATAGTCTTCCTCCTCCTGGATGATCATCGAGCAAACCAGGTTTTGATGGGCCCTGCAACATTCCGCTTACCAATATAGCGCCATCGAAAAGCTTTCTGCTTTCTTGAAGCGCCTGGCCATATTAATCGAGCTCTGTATCTACTTCTCTGGTTGCATTGGAGTTCATACTGCTGGCAAGACTGGAAACACCTATCACCCCGCTTAAACGTTTACTAACAGAGGTGAAGACAGGGGCTTGCATACCATATACTTCCTCAACGCCGCGCTTGCTGATTCTTGATTTCCGGGCAGACGTGATGATGTTTGCAGAAAGAGGCTTCATGAAGGCTTTTCCCCACTATTCATGGCACGATTCGCTTAGCAAACCACATAAACTTTGCTTTTTCTCTGCAGTCAATTAAAGGATTTTCCTCCTGTGGCAGGAAAAGGGTTCGAGAACCCTGTTGGACGGCTTGAACAGCCTTTTGGAAGGCTTGTTAAAGCATAATTCTATAATTAACCTAACTAAAGACAACGGGAAGCTCAAATAAGCAACCTACAAAATGGCAACTGCATCTCAAAAAACAAAAAATTGGCTATGCATACGATATCAGAGTTACTGTTAGTAGACATGATCTACATCCTCCAACCAATCATGGAGGAAGTAATCCCTGGCCGGAGATAGCCAATTTTTCGAGTTTTATCATATTCCAAAACACCAATCAAGGCTCCTTATGCCTTCTAGGCTGCCAATAAACGCTCCTCAAGCGTGGCCTGCACCTCCACCACCAGCGGCACCGGCACCTCCATCACCACCCTCATCAGCACCTCCATCACCAACATTCTCGGCACCTCCATCACCACCGTCATCGGCACCTCCACCACCAGCCGCACCGGCACCTCCATCATCACCGTCACCATCGGCCTGATCGTTGGCGTCTCCATCTGCACCTCCAGTTTTCTCAAACAGGTGATTTCTCTCAACCTGAGTCCAAATACATTCAGGATCATAATGACAAGATTCGAAGATAATGCCATTCGGGAAGAGCCTTCTATAATGTTCGCAGAGCTTTTTTCCGATCCCCGTATACCTCTCTATACGTTCATAGACTATCGACATTACCTTCTGGCACTCCATGTCGGAACGGGGCATGTTCATATTCAAACCTTTTTTGTCAACCATATTACTGAAGGCCAGAAGTTCCTCCTTAAGCTCTATTTTACTAGCAAAGTCGTCATCTGTGAGGTGCTTCCATCCCGCTTTCACAGGGATTTGAGGGATTTGACCTGGCCCTTTTGCGTTTGCCGAAGGCCTGTGAAGCACAGCACGGATTTTCAATGGTCTCGCCTCAAAAGTCTTGAGCCAACCTTCCAGCTCGCCGGCGTCCCAACTGGGACATATTCCAGGTTCGGATTATAAGCATTTTGCCCTCGAAGGGCTGAATTGGTCAACGCCCCGTAGAAAGCTCGAAAAGCCCTCGCAGGGCTCCCTGGGGCGGCTGCTGGAACCCGCTTCATTGTGAGTCTTTCTAAATCACGCATAGACACCCCCTGAAGGATATTAATAAAGGGTGTAAGTGATGCGTACCGCACTAATCATAGCGATAGTATCACGGCCAGTATTCCCAACCTTTGCTGGGTCAATAACATGGACGGTTATTGCCGACCTGCTCGGTATTCCTAAAGCGCGCCAGGACTCTGCTTCAGCCTGCAGGTTGTTGCTGGAGGTGCTGTTGCCAAGAGTGCTGTGCTTAATTCCATCGTTTTCCTCTTCATTCAAGTCCTCCAAAGCTCCGCCATGGCGTCTACCTGTCTCGTACTTCTTTTGTAATAGATCGATAATGAGGCGGAGGGGGGCTGCTTGGATCTTTATAGAGTCCTGTGAAGCCTTTGCTAACCACGACTTCTTCAGCGCGTTGAGAGCCTTGTGATCCATGCAAAATCCACACAGACTGCTGAACAATTCTTCGCCCGAGGTGGCCTTATTAATCCACCTTATTTTTACGATCTCGTTTCCGACTGCGTTACGAAGAGCCCTATAGACGGCGTCTTTTCCGGTTGGCTGTAGGACTCTCCGGCAGGGCTGGATTGTCGTGCACTTGTACGAGCCAGCCGGTCTCCCGCGTGCTGGCTTATCTGTCTCAGGAGTCTTCTTCTAAATTTGTGGAGCCTTCTTCTGGGTTTGTGGAGCCTTGCTGGTGCTTTGCAGAATGCTGGAAAGTAGGCGTTAATTGGTTGACAGGAGTCTTTGATCTGGTTAATTGTTTCTGGCGTCTTCTCGGACTTCTCGGAGGGTTCTTGGGTATCTCTGATTGATACTGGGGCCCTATCAGAGGCTCAGATATCTCTAATTCCGTATAGATTGCTCGATCGTCTACACAGGCTCAAGGATGAAATTTGCAGGACGTTAGGTATTCTGGGCCTATTTCAAGGCTTGATGAGGCTTTCCAAATATTGGTGTAGGTGTTTAGTTAGATCTGTAACTGTGTAATGTCAATGGCTTGAATATAGAGTTTTTAGGGTGAATACTGCACCATCTTATATATTGTATAGTAATTCAAGATAGAGATATAGCAATTGAAGGTGAAAGTATAGTAATTCAAGATAGAAGTATGGTAATTTAAGATGGAAGCCTTGAAAAGCCTTGGGAGACTTGCAGATAGCTAGAAAGTGACAGGTTTGAATAGGTAAGAGCAGTGCCTATATTCTGTTTAACCAACGTAGTATATTTCAATAGACGGTGCCTCAGAAGTTCTCTGATCGGCTCAACGAGCCTTCAGAATGGATGACTTGCCAAAATAGACGAACTAACCTAAAGAGATAATCGGGTCAAACAAATCCAAAAATAAAACCCCATTTGCAAAGAAAAGACCCCAACATAATAAATAAAAGAAAAATAAAAAAGCAAAAAGGCCCTCAAGCCTTCTAAACTGCCTAAAGCGCCAAGACATAATAAATTTAAAAAGAAAAAAGAATTGGTTGTCGCCGGTTTATTCCTCTGCGCCTACAGGTGGTTTCTTTCGGTCAGATCAGAATATCGGGAAAGCCTTCTCTAATGGATAGGGGGAGGGGGTATTCAGATCTGTTTTATTAAGCTTCCTGCTTAACATTTTATTAAACCTCCTACCTAATATATCTTATCAACTTTAGGTGTTCACACCCGTCTGGTGGAGGCATTTGGGGCCTTTGATCAGGCCCTTTTACGTTTGCCGAAGGCCTGTGAAGCACAGGACAGATTCTCAATAGTTTGACATCAGAAGTCTTGAGCCAACCTTCCAGCTCGTCGGGCGTCCCCCAACTGGACATATTCCGGGTTCGATTATAAGCATTTTGCCCCTCGAGGGGCTGAATTGGCCAACGCCCCAGAAGGCCAAACAGCACCCATGGATTCCCTGGGACCGCCGTGGGACTCGCTTCATCACGGCGCTTGTAATTGACATAGACAGTATTTGGGAGAGTGCCGCTTAAATGGCGAAGTGATGCAAAGTTCGCATCCAGAGTGACGGTATGTGTCGCTGGGAACGTCTACAGCCTTTTCTGGGTCAATAACATGTATGATTATTCCCGGCCTGCAGCGCGCCCCTAAGAGGTTCCAATAGGCGGATATGGCTTCGGCCTCTTCGATTCTTTCCTCTTGATGCCTGATGCTGCCACTGTCGTCGTCGTCGTTGCCACTGTCGTCGTTGTTACCGTTGTCGTTGTCGTTGTCGTTGTCATGGTTGTTGTCGTCGTCGTCATCATCGTCGTTTTTGCTGTTGCCGTTGCGATTGTCGTTGTCTACCTTCAAAGCCCTGTCATTTCGGTTACTCCTCCTCGATCTCTTCTGGAATAAATCGACAATGAGAAAGACCAGGCTTCTTGGATCATTACGGAGTCCTTTGAAGCCTTATCCAACCAAAGGGGCTCTAAATGCTTGAGAGCCTTGTGACCCATGCAAAACTGATACAGTTCATTAAACAACTGCTTGCCCGAGCTCGACTTATTGACCCACCCTATTCTTGCCATCTCATCGACGACTTCGTTGCGAAAAGGCCTATATAAGGCACCTCTTCCAGTCATCTACAGGATTCTCCGGCAGTCCGATGCAGTATTAGAAATTTACCCGGCAGGTCGCCTCCCGGGTGTTAACACCACCGCAGGTTCTCCTTCTGACCTCCGAGAACCTTCTTCTTGGTTTCTTCTGGCTCATGGCCTTCTTCGATCTTAGCGACGAGAGACTCAAAAGCCCTAGAAGCGAGTTTCGGATTCCGACCTGAGAAGAGTATTGTATGAGGTCTTCTTGGACATCTTTGATTGTCCCTTCCCCCCGTCTTCAAGGTCGGAATCAGTGACTGGACTAAGGCTGGAAACCGAACTCTCCTTATCAATATTATCCCCCGGCACTGTTGATCCCACATCCTGTCTTTTGGATGCTTTTTTAGCCCCATGTAATGTATAACTGTCTTTTCATTGGTTAGATAGGCCTTGTTCGGGATTTGTGGGGGCTCCCGGGGAAGTACTAAATATCGAGTTATAGAAAGCTGAAAACCCCGCCTACATATGTCAATGATTTGAGTAAATACTATAGAGAGAATACGGTACCATCATATATAATCTTTTGGAGGCTTGAGTAGACTTAGAGATGGCGTAGTAAGCCTATGTAAGTGAAGGTATCGGTCGTGGGTTTGAAAGCATGAGAATAGGAGAACATAGAGCTTAGATATCTCTGATCAAACTTCACTACTACTACGTCATATACCGGAGTATCGATTAGAGTCATCTGTTGGATCATATGATCTCACTCGAATATTGCCTGATCAGCTTGATAAAATATGATCTGATCTATCGGTGCACGGGGCCCTTTAGAGCTCTGGAGCTCTGGAGACTCCCAAAACAACTCTCAACACCAAAACAAATCTATATCAGCTATCAATAATGAGATCACAATGTCCATTTGTATACGGAGCTACACCAGTGCTGGTAGTTTCGATCAACATTTCTCAAAAGACCACCCAGCGCAGGCTTCAGACTGGTATGATAGGCAGTTTTCGTGTCCACCCATTGAAAGCTTGCAAGGCCTTTCAGAAGGCTCAGGGGGCCCCTACGAGAGCGGATACGTGGAAATATCGGCTTTACATTTTGACAACTTCTACGAAGACGAATCTGATACTGAGGCAAATAATGAAGATCCCACTTTGGGACGTACTTGATTTAATCTAGCAACTACTATATACGAGGGTGCAGGGGAGCCTCTTTTCCCCACACCAGGATATGATGAAGGCTCAGAGAGCCTTTTGATCAACCCATGGCCATCTTTCGAATCAGCAGAGGAATTTCAGTTATCAGGCTGGTTTCTACGATCGAATGTATTCCAGAGTCAAATAGACGATTTGTTCCGTACCATACGTCCTCTAAAAGGCTCCTACAACACTGGTAGAGGCTTGGCATGCCACCTTGACGAGATGTCGTCTACTGGAGGTTTAGGAAAAGAGAGCTGGATACACTCAGAGGTCGAAATGGGGGGGCAGAAGATTTCCTACTACTATAGAGACCCTATGAATATCGTGCGTTTTTTTCTGGAACAACATGCATTTAGAGAGTCTTTGGTGTACTCACCTACTATGGAATGCAACGAAATGGGAGAGAGGATGCATGGGGAAATGCACACAGCAGACTGGTGGTGGGAGATGCAGGTTCGGAAAGACACTTGAAAGGCTCATGAAGCGATCACTAACGTCCGGCGAATGTTGCAGAATACACTTCCAGAAGGATCAACGGTAGTACTGGTAATATGTGCATCAGACAGAACACACCTCACGAATTTCAGCGGTGATAAAAAAGCTTGGCCGGTCTACCTAACAATCGGCAATATCACTTCGGATATACGTAATAAACCTTCTAATTACACGATCATACTCCTGGCTCTACTGCCGGTGCCACCAAAACTGGGAGTACGGACAAATGAACGCCGTCGGGAGAGTCAGATGGTCCTTCACCGGGTCCTTGCGGAGGTTCTCGAAGGCCTCCGGGGCCCTGCGGAAACGGGTGAGCTTATTGCATGCGCTGATGGCTATGTGCGCCTGTGTTATCCGATACTATGTGAGTGGATTGCAGATCAACCAGAACACGCTTCATTGCTTAACAACAACAATCAGGCCTGCCCTAGATATGAAGTTGATTCCAAGGGCCTGGGGAGCCTTCAAGAAAACCCGCCACGCATTCAGGAGCGATATATTGAAATGGTGGAGCATTATAATGAGGATACATCAGATACTGCACTCGTTGAATACCTCGTGTCGAACTCTCAAGACTCAACGCTATGAGCCCAAGAGTATGATCTTCACAAGCCAAATATGTTGCATAATATTTATCTCGCGCTATTTAAGATACGATCGAATGGGTTCAATTGTTTTTGAAGAAACACAATCGGATGGAGAATTTGATCGATTTTGGGCCCATTAAGCCTTATCCGCGCTTGCTTGTAACAAATAAGCGCTTATCGGGCGACAACTCAATGGCAGAAGAAAGAAATGCGTCATCTCGGCCGGATACTGCTAGGAGCCTTTGCGGTGGCTCTTTGGAACCCACCGAAGGCTTTGCAGGGTGACTTCGGGAGAGCTTTAAAATGTGTTCGATCACTAATCGATTTCCATTTGATGGGACAGTACATTACGCATACAAAGGAAACACTCGACTATTTTCAGCGGTATCTCGAAGATTTTCACAAGTCTAAAGATGTGTCCCTGGAATTCAGGGCCTATAAACGAACAAGGAAAGAGGCAAAAGATCGAACTAAGGCATTGGAAGGCTCTGGGAGCCTTGTCAGAGGCCTGGCAGAGCTTGAAGGAATTCGCGAGACATTTCATTTTAACTTCATTAAAATCCACCTGCGTTCACACTTCCGAGAGCATGTAGAACGATTTGGGTATATTCCAATGTTTTCAACTGATATCAGCGAGTTAGCTCATAGGCAGCAAATTAAGATGGCTTATGCAGCCTCCAATAAGGTCGACGCAACAATCCAAATCCTTGATTACCACTTGAGGTGTATGGCTATGGAGATACGGGTCTTGAATCTGAAAGATATCGTTTTCAGTCTCTCAGAACATTACGAGGGCCTCGCAAGCCATCGAGAGAGCCTCCGGGACATGCTGGAAGTATTCAAAAGCGAGGACCGACAAAGGGCAAGCGAAAGGTTCCTAGATGAACATCCCAAACCTAAGATGACAACCTCCGATGGTAGACCATGCATATTATCCGATATCGCTGATATGATTAAGGTGAATAGAACTACAGTAGCAAGAGCGGTGTCGGAATATGACCAGGGCTTGGGCCGGGGAGAACAAGGCTTATTGAGCCTTCTGGAGTACCCAGTGATGCCCTTTAAATGCCTACAGATACCAGTATCAATTATTCAAAAGCCTACCAATTATGAAATACATAATATACGATGTATCGGGGAGATACTATTTAGAAAACGATCAATTCGGAATGATTGGGCATGGATTAAGGTGCCCACAACGGAATCTTGGGTAGCATTTCAAGGACGCCTACCGGGGCTTGTACGAGCAGTATTCAAGCTACGTGACAGTATATCGACGAAAACATATCAACTTTGTCTTGTAGAGTTACTGGAAGCCAGGGATAGAGGTCTACCAGACGGCTCGCACGGCCTTCTTAGAGTCGCGAGGCGCTCTCGGCAAAGATTTTGGGTAGTTAATATTAGCAGTGTATTGGGAATGGCTCATTTGTTTGAACTGGGACAAGGTCAATGGCTTGTAAACACAAGGATAGATTTGAGAACATGGAACAAGTTCCATATATATCGACGATGGCTCGAAGCGCCTGGAGAACGGGGAAAGAAGCCTTGTATTTAGAATGAAAATCTTGAACGTGATGGTAAACGATAAAATCAAGTTTGGCGGTCCAAAGAGCTCTCGGAGACTTCAATGAGGGCTCCAAAAGCCTTCGCAAAGATGCAGAGAGCCAGGAGCCTTCGGGAACAGCAGGAGGACTCGGAAGAGACGTACGTGAGGGGAGCAATACCTTTAGCGATGGCCTCCGGAGACTTAGTCGAGGGTTCAGGAGGCTTTCAGGAGGATTGTTTGGTTCGGTCGGAGAGATGAAGAGAGCAATAGCCTTAGCGACGGCTTCCGGAAACTTAGTCGAGGGTTCAGGAGACTCTCAGGAGGATATCACGGACCGTAGCCGACAGGCTAAGTCCAAGCCGTCACCGCTACCGAGAAGGCAGCTGCGAAGCAGGGTTGTATGAGTAATGGGTTGTTAGGCTTTTCATATTTTGTCTTCACTTGCATCAGGCGTTGCTGCGGCACAGTTCTTCCTTGTATATTTTCTCTCTTTTCTGTAGTTTGCTATTCGGAGTGGTGTGATGATAAATCGGTGGGGTTTCTATGGGTTTCTTCGGGGTTCGGTTGCATGAAGGGTCCTCTGTATATAATCTTGGGTGTCTTTCCTATCTCTCTTTCTTTCCTCTTCACGCAAGGTCTTCTTTTCGCTAGTTAGTTAGAAGTTTGAATATACTTGACACTTTCGGTCCTTCTCCCTTGTCGGTAGTCAGCCCAACCCTCTAGTTCCTAGTACCCGGAATCCCCGACGGTGTCAAGCCCGTCCCTTTGCCCCCAAGTCCCACGAAGCGTACTCCGAGTCGCTCCCCCTGTCTAGTCACGACGTCGTCCGTTAGAGAGAATTGTGTTGTTCGGTAGGAGAGATGAAGAGAGTAATGGCCTTAGCGATAGCCTCCGCAGACTTAGTCTAGGGCTCAGGAGGCCCTCAGGAGGGTACGGGTAGTTAACATGGTTATCAGGAGAGGTGGGAGAGTGGTTGCTTTAACGGTTGCCTCCGGAGACGTAGCCAGGGCTCCGGAGAAAGTCAGTAGTTTGCTGATGTGATCCACTGACAAATATCAAGGAATAAATTAACTGACAATTTATTTGATGGAAATTACATAGCGATATTTGTTAGGACATATATAAATTAAATATATGACTAGAATTTGTTCTATCCTCTAGTTAGGACTAGAAATAGTTTATTTATTTTCAGTAGCAAATCTATCAACTTATCTAGTTTTGGTAACAAATTTTAATCTCCTCTTTCTCAAGACAATTGTATAAATTTTGTCATTAAGATGAAGTGTTTTCTAGCTGTAACTTTATAGTATTTGGAGAATATAATTGTATGTTTTCATGTGTGATAATAAAATGAAAATTGATTGATAAAGTAGAAAATATTTTTCATTATTGAGGATATAATATTTTATAGTAATAGAATAAAGATATATTTAAGTATGTTTATATTTTGAGCTTCCTTACAGTCTTTTAAATTTCAATTCATATTTCCTATTGAATATTTTGATATTAGAATTCACATCAGTGTTTTTAGTATTTCAACATAAATTCCACACAACAAAAACTCCTAATCACCCCATAATAGAATTAGGCCACGTACATGAAAACAATTACAAATACTCTGAAAACATTTAAGAGTTATACTCCGAAAATATATTATAGAGGAGATAAATTACCCACTATAGTCATAAATACTCTGAGCCAAATTTTCCAATTAAAAGTGAATAAGTGGGTGAATTTCTTACCAAATATAAACAATCTATTTCTAGCCCTCACTAGAGCATACAACAAATTCTACTCACATGTTTAGTTTTCTTATATTGTATCAAATATTACTACTATACCGGCTGTAGGCATATCCATATGAGATTTATTTGCAGCTTAGTTGTTAATTAAAACCTGAATTAGCACTTATATCGATAACAATACTTAATTGAACCTTATTTGGTGATAATCCTAATATTTAGAAATAATTAGTATTGAATGGGGTTTGATTATGGTCATTGGGACATAGCCATGTAGGTTGAAATAAGCATTAGAAAAATCGATAAGATTTTGAGGGCTAGGGGTAGGAGTTGGCAGATATTAGAGATGTACGCCTCCACCTCTCCACCTTCACCTCTCCACCTTCACCTTCTCTACCACCACCTTTCTACTTTCACCTCTCAACCTTCACCTCCTACCTTCTCCTCTTCATCGGCATTTTCACTTCTCTACTGTCATCTCTACACCTCCTCCTCTTGCTGCTGTATCTCCACTTCAATTTATGATCGCCACTATCATCCAAACTTTACTAATCGTTGAATCAGGCAGCCAATTCAGCCAATCAGGTAGCGGATCCAGTGAATTAGGGAGCAAACCCAGAGAATTCTGCTAATCTACTGAACCCAGTAGCTAATCCAGCAGCCAATCCATCGAGTCCTCCAACCTCATCAAATTTGTCAGATAATTCAGCACCTAATCGAGCATCTAATCAAGTAGGCAGGCAGATAGGTATAACAGAACCATATCAACGGTCAAGAGACTAGTTTTTACTGGGCCTATTATAGGCTCAGAGTTATTGATAGAATTCAGTAGTTATAGTGATAGGGAAGTACCTATAGGTGAGGACCGCTACCTGCTACAAGTGTACCCACCTTCTGGCTACTAAGGAGGAGATCTATTCATGAAGGAGCAGACTAACGAGTTTGGGTTCTGTCAGTGAATAGAGGACCGGCTAGAGAAAGGTCTCTAAATGCCGGGCATCTCCATTAACCTTCAGAGCAAAGATAGCCCTGCTGCAGGTGGCAGTGGCCATGCCCGGAATAATCTACAATGACTTAAAGCTCTGCAGCTATCAAGGGTAGACCACCGGAGCGGATATTCCTCTAATGCAAGCCCGGAGCTGTGTGACAGCCAGGCTGCAGGTGATCCTTGACCCTGGCTAAGGGTGCTTACTCTAGGACCAGAAACACCTGCTAGTGTTTAGGGAGAAGCGGGGTAACGGATGAATTGTTTCCGCTCCAAGGCAGAGTTTTTCACCGGAGGTTAGTTTGAGTAGTGGGAGACAGGAAAGCTGAGAGATTTGGAGTATAAGTACTCATCTCCATTTCCGCCCACTAGTTCTAGTTACCCTCAGCATCAGTTGTAACAAGCGGAAGAAGAATCTTTACTCTCTAAACCTAACCTCTTTCTTCTATCGGCCCTCTTGATTCCTATATTGTTGTTTAGTAGAGGCAGAGCCCCGTCACAGTAAGCAGGCAGGCAGACAGGTATATAAGTGGCTACAGTGACGATAGTTAGATAAATGTACATATTAAATCGGGAAATAATAAAGAGTTTTATTTGTCAATTTCACCTATGCTAGAAGGGGTGTGAATACTGGCCTACTTGCGCATCCTGATTTTCCACCGAATAAAATAACCCTTATCTAGTCATTATCACATATACTAACGCTTAATATATATAAATCTAATCGAAATGATAGTGTTTTAAGGACATTATAAAAAAAAGCAGAATTAATATCAATAATGGCTAATTCAGGCTTACGTAAGTATGATATTATCCTCATATAGATATGTGGACCGGCGGTATAGTATGTATTTTCTATCAATTATTTTGTCAATTGATTTTTTCGCTGATATTTCGGGGGTGTGGCGGGTGGTTGGTTGTCTCGAGCGAATCGGCCAAAATTTGTTGGACGCGACTGTACTCGCCTACAGGAAATAGAAACCAGAAAATTCAAAGGGAGATTTTGTATGGCAGATCAGTGCTACTCCATACAACTAATCCCTGCTCTCTTACTTGCATATTCTGGTTTTATATCCTATAGGCGAGTACAAATTCTATGGGCTGATTGGCTGCAAACGCCAAAGTTTACACACCCACCCTCCATAGCTTCTCGAGCCATAACTGGTGCCACTACTTGTACCCTCATGATCCACTGGCCTTCAGAGTTATGCCCACAAACACCTTTATATACACGACTAGCCGTTGGGTATATCAGAACTTCACATTGACCATTCACCACATATCATGAAGGCCAAAGACTATTCTACATTACAGAAAACTTACGACCAATCCCACCTGACATGTTCCACGGCTGTAAATATCCCAACTACCCACAAACTTCATCAGTCTGCGATGCTTTTATTTTGGTATATGTATTAATTGTGAAACTTTAGGTATATTACGAAAGCCAAGGAAATAAAAACGAGGCTCTCAGATGTTGGCGCGAGTGTCTGTCGCAACTACAAGGCCATAATGCAGCAGGCTATCGGCCTTCTACCGAAACCCAAATGGCGTTGCTACAATCACTAAAATCAATGCAAGATCAGTGCCAGGAAAGAATTGAGGCCTTGCAAGTAATGTTAACAAGTAAGAAAGAAGCTAGAGATAATCAAGAGAGGAAGCCCGGGAGCAACCCCGGAAAGTTTGCTCTCGTCAAGCACTCACCTACAAATACCACAGTGGCCCCGGCGCCGAGTCCTATTCCACCAGCACTATTAGAAAGGGTATATACGCCCCGGGCATCTACTGTAATCCCTGAATCGTCATCATGCGGTATGCACAGTGCGCGTAGCCTTCACTCGACAAGAACAATCCCTCTCACAGGTATCTCACGGATATCACGAACACCTAGTCCCGAAAAGCGAACATTCTTATCAACCTTGCGATCCGCCAAAAAGGAAAGAGCGGGTGGAGCACCACCAAACTCCGAAGGTGTTGCAGCGGTAAGGGCAGCAGCCCTTGCCTGGAATTCCCTATCACGGGTTGAGAGAGAAACTCTTGCTTGTACACTCTCAAACGCATCAGCAGAGACAGTGGGCCCTATGCCAAAAAATGACGGAGCTTCAGGAACCACATCCAATTCCCCCTATAGCCTTCAAACGCAACCTATAGCATCCAATCAGCACCGTAACCCCCCAAGTCTTATTCCGTCCCAGGAACAATACCACCCTCCTAGCATAATACCTTCTTTTGGTAACCCCGCTCAACCCCCACTCGATTCTGTGCCCCCCTCCCCTCCACCACATAATCGTCCCCCAGCCAGATCCTCGATCCCATCCTGCGAGCCCATATTGGCCCTCCAAGCTTCTCATAATTCTCAATACCGCCATCAGTTGGGGATAGATACCTCGATACCCCCTATTGCAGTTGAAAGTAGCATCATATTTAAGCGTTCGGTGCCAAAGGGCTTAAATTCGTCCTTACCTCGAGAGCCAGTCCGTAGTTCTCCGCAGATATCCCAAATTGGGCAGAATATACATAGAGAGGATGATGATGTACAAGCCCTAGGGGATGATATCTCATCCGAGCAAAGCAATAGAATAGCCAAAGCTCTCAAAAGAATTGGCAGAGGAGTGGATAAGCAGGCTGCGTTACAAGTGGCCAATGAGATAGTTGTTCAAGGGGATGCAGTCAAATGGGACGATATTGCAGGGCTGGATGCTGCGAAGCAAGCCCTAAAAGAGGCCGTTGTCTATCCGTTCTTGAGACCTGACCTATTCAGTGGGCTACGGGAACCTGCGAGAGGCATGCTATTATTTGGGCCTCCAGGCACTGGGAAGACAATGATTGCCAGGGCTGTTGCAACAGAGTCGAAATCTACGTTCTTTTCAATATCGGCGTCTTCTTTGACATCAAAATATGTAAGCATTTCCTTATCTCTTACATAGGAGGCTTGTATCTGAAAGGTCCTTATAGCTTGGCGAGTCGGAGAAACTTGTGAGAGCTCTTTTCGCTCTGGCTAAAGCACTCGCGCCAAGCATCATATTTGTGGATGAGATAGACTCCCTGCTTTCTTCAAGAAACGGGAGTGGTGAACATGAGGCTACCCGAAGAATCAAGACGGAATTTTTGATACAGTGGTCTGATTTAACAAGAGCTGCAGCTGGGAATGACACTCAGATGGGGGATGCCTCGAGAGTTTTAGTATTAGCCGCTACGAACTTACCCTGGGCTATTGATGATGCTGCTAGGCGAAGGTTTGTCCGTAGACAATATATTCCTTTGCCAGGAGGGCCAACACGGAAAGCCCAACTTTTACGATTGCTGAACCATCAGAAATATCAACTTAACCATGAAGAAATAGAGTGTCTTGTTAGACTCACGGACGGTGAGTTCCTCACAAATATTCTAAAGATACTGTCTCATATCGAAGTAAAGGGTTTTCCGGATCAGATCTGACCGCCCTAGCAAAGGATGCTGCTATGGGGCCATTGCGGAGCCTTGGGGAGGCATTACTTCATTTGCAGAAGGATGACATTCGACCAATAACCTTTTTAGACTTTGAATCCAGCTTGGGTTCCATAAAACCTAGTGTAAGTAAAGAGGGGCTTCAGGCATTTGAGGACTGGGCAAAAAGCTATGGAGAGAGGGCATAGGGCGATATAGCCCCATTATCGCTGCACCCCTTATGGAATTTGAGTCAAACCTCTCTCCCATGGTGTGGATCTAAAATGTATTACCATTGCATCTACATCATGAGTTGGCAGGTAGAGCGGAGAGGGGCTCACCCGCGCTGATACTTGGACATACCATAAGTTGAGCTTAGTGCTTTGTGAAACTAGGTAAAGGACCCCGTGACTGGTATTCAACGACGACGCTGAATGCACAAGATAAGAATTGATATGCTCTGTGATATTTCCATGACCCGTGCCAAAGTAGCCAACCCCTGCAGTAATTACGCTAGACCTCTGCTTGTTTGAGTTTTAATGCCCTTTCCTTTGCCTCGAGCCATTTTTCTGGCCTCAATTCCTTCAACACAGGCGAATTTTCCCACAACCAAGGCTTCAATGCTACCCTTCTCTCCTCCTTCGCAGCTCGTTTCTCCTTCATTCTTGCAAGCCATTGCTCGTGCGTCTCAACAGTCTTTCGGGGTTCGGCTGTTCGAACCGGTGAAATAATCTCGGCAACCATGTGCTTTTTCATCTTCGAAGAGGTTTCGGGCTCGACGCGAACGACATCGCCTTCAATGCATGCCTCATATTCATCATGCACGAGAAGGACTTTTGGTCGAACATAATCCTTTACTGAATTGTTAGCACAATATAAGGCTTCAGAATGTCGGCGTAAAGAGCTAGTAACCTTTCGAATATGCTTCTCCCAGTGTAGTGTTGGCACACGCACCCTGATAGTTTTCAAGGTACGTCCGCATGAAACGACAACCCCGACTGGCATCTTGAGAGGTTTTGGTGAAGCTTTGAATCAAAGTAGCAGTGTAAGAAAATCGGTTTCGGTAGTCGAGGCGTGAGGTTGAAATTAAGTTAATGCACTACTAGTGGGGCATCCACACCGCTTACTCGATGTCGACCTAGCCGAATAAGGACAAAATAAGATGCAGATGACATTGGGTGCGTTGATCCAATCAACCAAGACTTGATTTAATGGCAGTATCATAAATACAACCATCTACTCAGCACGTAGGTGTGGTTCAATCTAATAAATGCTTTTTCTTTTCTGTCCTAACCCTACACCAGCTTATTTACATGGGCCATAAGAGTATAAACCATTTTTTGGTAAAATCCCCATAAGTTTGAACCTTTATAAATGCAAAAAGAACAAAAAAGAAAAGTTTTTAATCTTTCAAGATTCACGCCAGCCCGGCAAAAGTTTACCCGCTTCTAGTGTTGTGATGATTGGAGAGAACGCTTATCATCCGAACCAAGGACAAGTAAGAGTTCGTCAAACGGAAATTTTTAACGCTATACATTCTTATTTGGCGACAAATTAATTGTTGCGGAGAAGGTAATATCTATGAAATAACTTGTTAGTAATGGAATATAATGCTGAAAGGAACCCGATGTTCATACTTGGCCATTTCATAGGATGTCCTTTCAAAATGTCAGCTTTTTTGAAGCGATAAAATAAGAGTTAAACATATTTTATACATACCAACAAATTGCTGTGCTAGGCATGGTGGTGACAATGCGAGGTCTTAGTCCCCTAGCAAATCCCTTGATTCCCTCCCTTTCATAAATTATCTTTGCAGCGCCGACAAGACCATCGCCTACTCCAGGTCAGTCAATTATGTTATATTTGTAGTTTACGTTACATACAATTACGTATGCGCATATCAGTCGAGGTTCCTCTGGTCTGTAATAACGTTTTGATGACATCCAAAGGGGTTGTCATGGCTGCAGCTACGGCACCTGCCATTCCACCAGAAACGCAGTGCGAAAAGGGATCATATCTTTTGACGGGATTCAAAACCTTAGAGAAACTTTCGTATACTGTGAATTGAATTGCAGTGAATGGGATAGTCATTGCCAAGGTTGTCGGGTACGAGATGTAGAACGCCCGAAACCCTTCATTACGATATACTGTGCGAGCGCAGTCGGTGATCGATTCGTAGGTTGATCCGTGGACTTGCATTCGCTGCTTGATCACTGTGTCTCATTTAGCAAGTACAAAATTATATATCTGGTATGCCTCACCATCAAAGGGGTTCATCAAAGCATCACTCGCAATTGTAGCACAAGCACCAGCAGTAGCTACCACCCAGAATCAGTACAACGCAGAGGAACAATGACAACTAACACCATACCGACAGCGAATGGATGGTGTTCTAATCCATCGTTACCGCCTAGCTTTTGCTTCACTGCCTCATATGTGCCAAAATAAACCGCGTGAGCAGGGCCTGTGAAAAGGCCCGATGACGGGCGCTCTTTATTAAATCCTCACTATATTCGTGGCCCAAACCCAAGAAGTAACGACGTGTACATACCAGCACCTACTGCAACGCTTGCAATACCTCTCCATAATGAACGGACGCCTTCTGTCGATGAAATTTGAGCGACAGCGTTTGTAATACCTGAATACATTGCTGCTGGTGTGGGGTTGACAATTTGCATCCGAGTCTGAACACTAGTCAACTCTTGCCGCCATAAAACTCGAGATTTTCTGGCACACCTTGATAGCATCTACAGGATACATGACAACGTGCTCCTAAGTATATGTACTTGTCAGATATAGTGCTAATAAAGCAGGACACCGAAGGTTTATCAACCATTATTCCGGCAAAGGCACCGGCGACGAGGTTTGAAGCTAGACTTCCGCCTGGAAGACCCTCATATTCGATCTCTTGGAGCGGTTCATGGTCGGCCATAGGAATTGACCAAGGTTTCCACTAAACCTGTACTTGTAGAGATCTGGACTGACTTCCCTAGGGGACCGAGCTATTTCTCTAGTATAAATGACTTTAGAGTCTGGGGCGTTCCAATGCCGAATTGAAGGGGGTTGATTTCCAGAGAAAGGAAGTTTGTTAGTGGACGAGGGGTGTGTGGGGGGGAGAGATAACAGTCTACAGAGTTACCAAGATGCGGCGAGATGCAACGTGACGTTGGGCAGAGTGAGAAAGTGGTCGGAAGGCAGGGGCGGGAAATTTCGTGGGGATGCTGAGATTTTTTCTGTAGTTGCAGGAGGCACAGGAACCACAACAACCACAGCAAAATAGGTAGGTACATATTGTAGGTATGTAAGTAGAGTAAAGCTCGCCAAGGTTAGCGCTTCTTTTATCCTGTAACTTTTTCTCCTGTGCCTGCTATGTTCTTTGTCTTCATACTTCTCTTGAGGATACCCCGCGCAGCCAGTCGCCAGAATGTATAAAAAAAAAAAAAAAACCCTATCTGGGTTCATTCACACAAACTGATACTCAATTGTTAAATTAAAAAGTCGGAGTTTTTGGTGAGAGTTTGGTTGCAACGATATCCGACTACTTAATTAACGCGAGCGAGTACAAATTTACAGATACGATATGTACAGCGAGCGGAATGATCTATGGAAAAACAGGGCCATACGATTTCACCCCACCAGTTCCCCCATAGATCATTCCAATCACTGTACCTATTCAACAGGTTTGTAGGCTACAGTCGCAACTGCACGCAGTCGTAAGGCCCGAAGCTTCTCAAAAGAGGTGAACTTTCTGATCGTTTGCGTATGTGCTTACAGACATGGTATACAATAAACGACACGCACATGTGGTGATGTATGCTATGCTTTTAAGCGTAGCTTAGTAGTAAATTTCCCAATAAAGGAACCTCACGAGAAATGGATACAAGCCCGAAGATACCCCACTACCAAGTCGGAGAAGGCTGTTCATGATATTCATCGACCTAAAACTAATCAGCTTTACCTCCAGAGATCACTACAATACATCACGGCTCGAATCTGATCTAAGAAGATAAGAGGTTAACACACGTACCCGGGGGAACAGAGAGGCATGCCCTAGAACGATCTTGCGCGATCCAACATCAGGAAAGCTATTTCAAAATAGTGGATCGCCTCATCAAGTTAGATTGGGAACTGTAGGGAGCGAAGGCTTGGTTCGCGTAAAATCTCTTTCTTTCTTTTTTCCTCCGCCATTTCCTTTTTTTTTTTTTTTTTTTTTTTGAAAAAAAAAAAGGGAGAAAAATAAAAGAAAAAAATAAAAAAATAAAAAACGCAACCACTCAATATCTCTTGCAGTTGGCATTTACACAATTTAAAGGTCACCATTCCCGGAGAACGTTTTCGGCGGTGGAAACTGCAAATAAGTTAGAAAGTTACAATTGCGGTTCAATATGGAACATGTTACCCTTGACCCCAGTGTTATCTGGCTCGATAAAGGTCTTCAAGATCTTCCCATCTTCCACAATTAAAGCATATCTTTTACTCCTAGGACCGCCAAATATTGCTGTTCCATCGAAAGCTAAGTCTAGTGCACTTGTAAATTTCAAACCAGGGTCTGCCAAAAATCGAATCCCGGCCTCTTTGCTGCCTGGCAAAGACTCCCCCCAGGCCTGTGATCCCATGTCAGCTTATTACACTTTCATCAAGTTCAAGTCCTAGAGTGCTCTACCTTTGTAACAAAGGGATCATTGACGGCGATGACATAGATTGGGATTTTACGATCTGCCGATATGTACCCAGGTATGTGTGAGGCACTGCATCCAGGCGAGAAGGCTGTATCACACGGTTATTTATCATCGCGATTCCTAGATTAAGATAAAGCAAACATACCAGCAGGTACCCCGAGCACAATCGCCTTTCTCCCCTCAAGCTCTTTTGCGATTGATACTTTATTGCCTGTGGCAGATGGACATTAAATCATCGATATCCCTATCGGATAGCATCCGGTAGCACAATTGGGAGAAAATTGTTTGCCGTACCTGGAGAATCTTCCATGAGCTCAACTTCAGGGATGAAGTCATTCACTTTAATTGAAGTGCTCGCTGAAGAATGGAAAGGATTCGCCACAAAGAACGATCCCCGAAGAAGTCGTGAAGAAGCATTGCGAAACATAAAGCTAGACATGTCCGAGTTTGTGTTTAGGATGATGATGACAAAAGGGAATAATAGACCCTTTGCGCTGATGAATCCGGAGTCTTTTTTGACAGACTTGGTATTAAGATGCCAAGAACCGAAGTCTTCAGCTCCAAGTTTGACTCCGGTAGAGGGGCCTAATGGCCTCATTTGACCCCCACTACTTCTAGGCTTTATAAAGTCATGAAAGGAAAATATTTTTTGATAAAAAATTGTGTATATGAAATATCAGAAGCAAATACACTTCCCTTTGAAATCTAAATAATTTGGCAATGAAGATGATTCCAGGCTAAGTTATTGTTGTTCATGGTTGAATTTGTCTATCTTACGATTGAGGATGATGCTGATCAGTGGCAATAGTTTCTGGCTCCATTTTTGACTACTGCAGATCCTATAATAGCCAAGAAATAAAGCCAGAAAAGACACCAGAGCATAGGCGTAATTAGAGTCCGTCTTTAAGTGTGGCAAATTTGGATCGGACCAGATTGTACTACTGAGGTGAGGTTAAGGGTCTGTTTGACAACGAGACGAGATTGAGTTTCGAAAAAATAAAGCCAAACAAAAGAATCGTTGAAATAGAGTTTACAGAAGTGTAAACTCCATTTTGACTTGTTGGTAAATAGGTGCTAAATCAAGCGATACTTACTTAAGTTTAGAACGAAATATAGACGCCTTCCTTAGTCACTCGAACATCTCCTTTATCCGACTAGTTCAAGAGTTGATCACTTTTTGGGGGAAAGATCCCACTAATAATTTTGATGTGATACTAGTTACATTTATTCAACTTCATTCTCAAACCCGGGAATTCTAATGGACGAGGTCATAACTAGGCAGGAGAAGCGACCCAGTGTACACTTTGTAATAGATTAAAGACACAACAACGGACTTGATACCGTTGGAGGTTCGAGATGCTAGAAACTAGGAGGTCGGGGTAAGTAACAACAGAAAATAAAACTAAACCTTCAAATATATTCAAACCAAAAACTTAACCAGCAAAAAGAAGACGTTGCGTGAAGAAGAAAGGAAAGAGAAAAAGAGAGGATACCAGCGACTATACATACAAAAGAACCTTCACGCAATCGAACCCTAAAGAAACTCATAGAACTTCATCAATTTATCATCACACCACTACGAAGAGAAAATACAGTGAAGAGAGAAAATATACAAGGAAGAAACCGTGACGTAGCGATACCTTACGCGACTGAAATCAAGATAGGAAATCCTAACGACACGTTACTCATATAACCTTGCTTCACAACTGCCTTCTTGATAGCTGCAAAGGCATAGGCATAGCCTATCGGCATCGGTCCGTGATAGTAGCTTCCTCCCTAGGATTGAGTTCGGCAAAACCTTTTATCACAGCGTAGCACGAAGACATATGCAAGCGTGAAGGAAAAGGTTTTAGTTGGGTTTCGGTTCGGTTAGGAGATCACAGGGATTAATGAGTCACTCGCTTTGTAATGCATCTCTTATGTTCTTCAATCAGATTCCATGAATGAGTAAGCGAAGGAAGTGCTGGGTTATATATAGAGGCTTCGCCTCCCACCTGTATTAGTTTCTCTTCCTTTCCTTTTCTCTTCACGCAACCTTCTTTGTCATTAGGAAATACTATTGTTTCGGTACTTAGGTACGCTTACGAACTTCGAACTACTTGCACCCCTGTGAACTTGAGGGGTCCCCATAGTCCCTGAATACTAAAGATATTGAACTCATCCTTCGGTTCAGACATCGTGAACTAATTCCCTACTTTGCTATGACTTTTCGCCTCCTGCACACTCACGTTAATCAAGGAAGGCCTTAGATCCATCCGTGATACCTGTAATAGGACTCAGCTTGATAGAGTAGAGATAGTGGAAGTGTAGTAGAAGGGTTGGGGAATTGGAGATATTCTCCGCCGGTTCCCACGTCGAGACATCATAATCTTTCTATTTTACCAAGTATTGGATACTTCCATAATGTAGTTGTGAGCCAAGAATTTCATCGACCTTTCATTCCTCCTGGTTTTGAACTATAATCAAGCATGTCAGAGGGGGTATATAGCTAGGGTGAGAGTTGATAGCACAGGGCTCGAGTTTGGATACATGAAAGACCAAGTGTATCTTCATGAAGGCAGAGAGGGCCAACTCATAAGTGTAAGGGCTGATGATTTTTTTAACCTTGAACTGGCAGAGATGCTTCCAATCGAGTTTCTTGGAGGGTCAAGTAATCTGGATATTCTTCGCATTCAGCCACACTTCATCATCAACCTTATAGGCCGGGGCCGGGAGGCAATCCTGATTGGTGTTTTCCTCCTGACAGGTTTGAACATACTCTATCTCGGCTTTGAGGGAATTGTAGAGCTCCGCAAGCTGAATAGCCAAAGCATTAGTATTTTGCGGTTGTCTCAAGTACGAGGGTTGGGCCAAGATCTCAGTGAATCGGAGGTTATACCACTAGTTAGCTGGGAAGGGGGATACTTGTGTGGTTTCTGATATGGTATTATAGGCAGTGAAGTCCGCAACGGGTAATCAGTCAGCCCAATCATTCTGCTGGTGGGAGACACAATTCTGAAGGTATTGTTCCATAACCGAGTTCACTCGCTCAGTCTGTCCACCCCTTTCCGGGTGGAAGGCTGATCAGATGGGCGCGGTAATCTTGTATTTTTTGCACAGGAACTTCCAAAAATGAGACGTGGATCGGGTTCCGCGGTCCGAAACAATACTGGCAGGGAGATCATGTAGTTTCCATTCATTTTCAATGAACACACAAGCTAGGTCCTCCGATCCTGTGGTGATTTTGCAGGGGATACAGTGCTTCATTTTGAATAGGCGATCCACCACCACTCAGATGGCATCCTTACCAAAACTTAGCAGTAACCCTCTGACAAAGTCCATTATTATGTTAAGTCAGGGCCGTTGGAGGGCTGGAAGGGTTCATAATGCTCTGGATTGGGCATGATGAGCAGTTTTGCTTCGACTACAAATATGGCAATTACGCACATAGTGGTCGACTGTGGTTCACATCTTGAGCCAATAGTAAGAACGGGAAACAAGTTCGAAGGTTTTAGCCTTTCTTATGTGTTAAAGTTGTTAAAGTATCATGATGTTCTCAAACTGGGTGGAGTTGGAGTTCTTAATCATTCGGAACATAGAATATACCTCTATATGTCAACAGACCTCGACGGGTGTAACATTCAGCTAACGAAATTTCTTAAAGCGGTTGTCCTCATAATGGAGAGCTTCTATTATTTCGTTCGGGAGTGAATCTTTAGTCTATACAATATCAAAGAGTTTTTTAAGGGGAGTCATATTTTCAGCGGCTTCATTTGACGAAGAAACCGCGAACAAACTTAGCTTGTGATCAATGTTTTGACTTTTCAAAACTAGTTGACTCTAGTGTAGCAGGCATTCATCCCCCTCCTTAGACAGATCTTCTGATCTCTTGATTTTTAAACTAAATCTCCTACGTTCTCCTGATGTCTCCGGAGACTATTGATTTTTTAAGCTAGATTTCTCATGCTGTCCTAATGTCTCTGGAAACTCTGCAAAGCTTCATTGGACGCCCAAAAAGCACCTTGATTAATATAATATACACTAGTCCATATATGATAAAAAATAACCTGGAAAAAAAGCCCATATACCAGTCCCAAAAAAAAGATGGCAGCGGGAGGGGACTCTGTGAAAGCCTATAGAGCCTTTGCCACCTCCACCTCCCTCAAATTACTTCCGTCCCTATTGGATACTGCTGATGCCTTCCCTTTTTTTTCACGCACTTTTGATGCTCTCCACAGAGCAATATTTGCTGCTAATTGAACATCATCCTCCTCAAGGCTCAATTTCAATACAACCTCTTTAGGCTCTCTCAATTCATCAACCTAAAGGCATATTAGTATTTAGATAAGGCACTATGAGCCTTTTCCACCTACCTTCTTGCAAATCGATTCTCTCATCACCTCCAGCATACCCTTTTACCTCTCCTTACTTTTCTTTCCCCACATATTCAACATCCTCATATAGGGAGTTGGGGGTATTCTTAAGTCAGCAGGAGCCTTTTAGAGGGCTTCGCGCGATGTACTCATGATATTTGGATTCCGATGCTGGTTAAAGTTCAACCCCTCGATGTATATGCCTGTTTTCCAATATCGCAAAATAAACCAGATTGTAGTGCAAACTAGGCCAACAAAAGCTGTAGATATATCATCAATAAAACTAGGATCCTTTGGTCCACGTATCTTATCACCTTTGTAATATTTTAAAAATATGACATCCAAGATTTCGGGGGCCCAAAAGTGATGTCAGCCGGTCTAAAGGCTGTAAACACCTTTGCAAAGGCTCGTAAGACGGTAGAAGAGGCTCTGCCGGTATAATTCTCAGGTCACTGATAAAATGGTGATTCTCAAGCAGAAAGCAAGCCTTCTCACCAATCGACTCCGGCATTTTCTCATCGTGCAAGCTGTACAAAAGTCCATCTGTCATGTAATTCTTAACCGCATAAACAAGGTTTGATCTCGTCCACGAACATTGAATTTGAATCCAATAACTGTTAGCTAAGACTTATTAAGCTCTCTAAAAGGTGAGCGAACCCCTCACTTCACTTCCTACTAGTTTAGAGAATGCTATACTAGTATTGAAATGATAGCCTGCCTCACTCTACAATCGACTAATGTTAACACTAAGAGCATCAACTTTAGGACAAAGTTCCTTGAGCAATGTATAACGTGCGAGAAACTCTCTTGCATGCTTTACTACAGACTTCACCGCTACTCATTCATTAACGGGTTCAGACTCTGGCGGTGTTGAGGCTCTACCCTGGGAAGGGGTTGGTGTTCCACAATGTGCAGGACTAGATGTACAAAAAGAATGTGTAGGGGTTGTCTCTTTGCTCAAGTAGTACTCATGACGTAAAGTGCTACAGGTTGAGGTAAATGAGGAGCTTGCTCAGCCTTCCTCCAGTCCCGGGATGTTTTCTGCCTTCGTGGATTAACGGCATAACAATTTCCATACTCCGTCGCGCTAGCAGTTTAATCGAAATACAAGGGCTTTAAACACCATAGCTGTATCATATTTACTGAAATAGAATAAGAAGCAATTGCTTGTGCGACGGGTCTGCTAGGTCTCTTTCGAGTGGCTGTAATAGCCCTGGCGAAGGCTACAGGAGCCTCCTTTGGTTTTTTTTTCCAGCTCGCGACGCCCAGTTTGACGGAGAGGAGCGAGACTCCGGATCACTCTCCCCCGACTCGCTCTCCAGAGAAATCAATTGCAATGCTAGTCACACCAGAAGATAACTATCGAGCACGGAAAATTCGGGACGAAACAGAGGAATAGAACAATAAGGTATCACGGACCGTCGCCGACAACCTAGGTCTAGGCCCGCTCCATTACCAGGCAGGCAGTTGCGGAGCAGGGTTGTGTGAGTAATGCATCCTCGGGATTTCCTAGTTGGGTTTCGGTTATGCTATATGCGCGGTTTCTTCCTCAGATATTTTCTCTCTCGTTATTTTTCTTCGTGGTGTGACGATAACCCATGGGTTGTCTATAGGTTTCTTCGTTCGGTTGCCAAGACCCTTCAGATATATATAGTCGCTGTTGTCGCCTCTCTCTATTTCCTTTCTTCTTCACTTTTGAATATACTGACACTGGTTTTCTCCGGTAGTCAGCCCGACCCTCTAGTCCCCAGAACCTCGAACCCCCGACGGTATCAAACCCGTCCCCTTGTTCCCCAGAGTTCCCCGAAGCGTACCCCGAGTCGCTCCTCTTGCCTAGTCACGACGTCGTCCGTTAGACTTGTAGAGAAATAAAACCCAAACGAAAAGAACCCCAATACAACAGGAACATTGCGTGAGGAAGAAAGGAAAGAAAGACAAAGGGAAGGTAGAGCCATATATATATATGAATGACGCCGAGACGCCGAGATACGATTAATAATCCACACAACGCAAACTCACGGAAGAACAGTAAGGAAAATTACAGGGAAAAGAAATGACCGCCACACGAAAACCCGAAGGAGGACCCAAACAAGAAGTGATAACCCGAAAGACAATGTGCCGAGAACCCAAAGCGATATCCTTCCTCCGCAATCCAAGCCGAGACACGAAACGCCGTTAGATTTCTTTATATTAATACCCAGTGTTGGAGATAAGCGGAGATACGAGATCGGAGCAGTCAGTATCGGAACTCTAGAGATAAAGCACTGAGAGATACAACAAGACGGAACGTATTCGGGAAGATCAGACTATAATTGACGGAGAGATTCTGAAAAGATCAGGCTTGATACCGATCGAGGAGATTTCAGGAACTCGGATACGTTACGCAAAGCGAACGATATTTAAAAGGTTTAATATAATATATTCGAATACCCAAAACCAAATAAAGATAACCCGTAGAGAAATAAATCACAGACGAAAAAAACTCCAATACAACAGAAAGATTGTGTGAGGAAGAAGGGAAAGGAAGACAAAAGGAAGGTAGAATCATATATATACAAGTGACGCCAAGACGCCAAGACATCATTAATAATCTGCGCAACGGAAACTTACAGAAACACGTTAAGGAAAATTGCAGGGAAGAGAAATGACCCTCACATGAGAACTTGAAAGAAAACCCGAACAGGAAATGATTACCCAAACCTAATGAAACAAAGACCCAAAGCGATAACCTTCCTCCGCGATCCAACCCAAAACCTGAAACGCTGTTAGAATAGCCCTGCTGTATCACGACTTGCAAAGAGCATTCATCCCCTATTGTTGAATACTGTGGAGCCTCTCTCATAAAATGCATCAACTGTATAGTGCCCGCACCGCCTACACCATCACTTGTCCAGCCAAAATTGTTGTAGGTGTTAAATCAAAAGATACCCCCCACCCCTTGCAGGAGCGATGGACACCGATTGCAGTAGTTTTTCCCACCCTCCCAACCAAAACTTAGAAATATATCGCGACACCAATCAGACAACCACTTGCTCCACATAATTCAAAACAACTGTACAAATAGCAACATTGTCGTCCGATCCCTCTTCTCAATCTGTATGACACAGTCCAACACACCACATCGTAACTAAGCAGAAAGAACAACCCGGCGTACGTTTTGTGAAAGTTCAAAACACAATACGGGCTTGAAACCGTCGGAAACTTGAACTACTAAGAACTAGAAGGTCGAGCTGATTACCGACGAAGGTAGAAAACCAAAATACCAAATATATTCAGATTAGAAACTAACCAGCGAAAAGAAGATGTTGCGTGAAGAGGAAAGGAAAGAAAGAAAGAGCACACATCGTCGACTATATATACAAAAGACTCTTCACGCAATCGAACCCCAAAGAAACCTATTGGAGTCCCACTCATTTACCATCATATCACTCCGAATAGAAAATTCCAGGGAAGAGAGAAAATATATAAGGAAGAACCGTGCCGCAGCAACCTCTGACACAAGTGGGAACCGAATAGGAAATCCTAACAACCCGTTACTCATACAACCCTGCTTCGCAGTTGTCTTCTTGGTAATGGAGCAGGCCTAGATCTATCCTGTTGGTATCGGTCCATGATACACAGAAAGCCTACATCAATGACATTATCATGAATCGACGTCCACAGTCCAAATCTAGGCTCATACCGTTACTTAGAAAGCAGTTACGAAGCAGGCTTATATGAGTAATGAATGCTTTGGTTTCCTATTTCAGTCCTGGTTACTGGAGGTATTGCTGTGGCACTAGTTCTCCCTTGAGGATTTTCTCTCCTCCCTGTATTTTCTCTTCAATATAATGTGATACTAAATTAGTAGGGTTTCTATGGATTTCTTCAGGGTTCAATTGGGTGAAGGAGTCATCAGAGTTCTTCTGTATATATATTCGTTGCGGTATTCCCTTTCTCTCTTTCCTTTCTTCTTCACGCAACGTTTTCTTTTCGCTGATTAGTTTTAGTTTGAAATATATTTAAAGAATTGGTTCCTACCTGCATCGGTTACAGCTCGGCTTTCTAGTTTCTAGTATTTTTGAATCTCCAACGGTACTATGCCCATTCTCGTTCTTGAACCCTTCGAAGCATACCCCGAATTGCTCCTCTTGCTCAGTTTTGACATCATCCATTAGAAATATATAGGAACCCCCACTAATCAACAGAAAACACCCCCATATCCCCAGATTCACCCTTATAAAATCTTTTCCTACCAGCTTCAACGACGAAGTCTCTACCTGTCTCTACATCTCCACGAGCTTACTAGATAAGAACTTCTTCACTCTCACCCCCTCCCATCGCAGAGACAGCATTACCATCAATGTTTTCTACAATACAGACCCAAGCTCCTACACTACAGCCACCATCTCGTCTGTATATAATAGACAAACCAGCAATACCCTCCATTCTTTACCCCCTTCGCTCATGTTCAAGCGAATCAACAATCCAGCAATAGTACTAGGGGACTTTAACATCCACTCTCCAGCCGCTGACCCCTTCCGAGGTTTTTCGAGCGGCGAACTCCATCTCTCTCAACAATATTTCGACGCCGCAACCGGTACTGGCTATACACTAGTCAATACTCCTAGCATCATCACCAAACTCTCCCCAAACCATAAGAAAAGACATGGTGTTATCGATCTTACTTTCACCAAACTCTCCCCAAACCATAAGAAAAGACATGGTGTTATCGATCTTACTTTCACCAATAACAAAGCCATACCGCTAACCCGCAAATGGCTACCTCTCTCGATCGCTATATGGTCCGAGCACTGCACTTTGGCAATAACAATATATCTATCATCATCAGATCTCTCCTCAATCACTCTCTCTAACTGGAAACTCACGAACTGGCTATACTTTGAAGAGAAACTGTATGGTTTCTGCCCCTCAGCCTGTTCTCTTCCCGCAATAATCGATGACTGGTTCGACAAGTCCTTGAACTCTATCACCAACTGTTACGCGCTGAACCGGAGAGACAGGGGAATATTGGATATAGCGGGGTAGCCCTTCAGAGTTCGGGGACGATAGCGTAGATGATCCCGCGTACGAAGTAATGAGCAACGAAGTACCAATAGAGGACTCGGTTAGCAGTCATAAACGAGTACCGAAGGACACAACACGACAGAGCGTATTCGGGAGGGTCGGACTATAACCGACGGGGAGATTCTAGGAAGGATCGGACTTGATACCGATCAAGGAGAATTCGGGAACTCAGATACGTTACACAAGGCAACCGGTGGTTTTCAGAAGATTTAACGTAATATATTTGAATACCGAAGACCAAAAGGAATAACCCGTAGAGAAATAAAACCCAAACGAAAAGAACGGCAATACAACAAGAAGATTGCGTGAGGAAGAAAAGAAAGGAAGATAAAGGGAAGGTAGAGCCATATATATACAAGTGACACCAAGACACCGAGACATGATTGATAATCCGCGTGATGGAAATTCGCGGAAGCACATTAAGGAAACTTACAGGAAAGAGAAATGATTGTCACACGAAAACCCAAAAGGAACCCAAACGAGAAGTGATAATTCGAGGCCCAATGAATCGAAAACCTAAAGCGATATCCTTCCTCCGCAATTTAAACCAAGACACGAAATACCGTTAGACCAACCTCCTCAAAATTTCATACCACTACAAAAACCTCCACTAAATGGTCTAAAGCCTAGTGGAATCTCAACCTGACTCAACTACACACCCTCTTCCATTCGGTTCATGGATCCTACAAGACAGAACACCCCTATTTGAAGTCAAGGCTGCTAAGAACGCCCACTTCAAGGCAATCAAACAAGCCAAACAATTCCACTAGAACTCATTCATCTCAAACATGTCATCCAGTGAGGTCTGGAGTATCAAGAAAATTGCATCCAGGTCAGAAGACCAATTGTTCACTCTCTCAAACTCACCCACACCCTCCCACCTCAACGACAACCTCAATACAGTGTTTTTCCCTTCCGACCTGAAGAAGCTTCTCCCCCTCAATCCAGTTCAACAATATCCCCCCAACCACTCCGGACAAAGTCCAATAGACGCTCTCTTTCACCTCCAACATCTCTGCCACAAGCCCAGACACCATCTCATACTCAACATGGAAGGGAGTCTACAGGTGTAATCCATCCATCATCTCCTTTGTTCTCAACCCCCCTATCTCACTAGGTTACCACCCACTAGCTCTTAAAAGACCCAATGGAGCGATATTCGCAAAACCCAACAAGCTTGACTACTCCTCGCCATCAATATACCGAATAATAGTTTTCGTCCAAACCTTCTCCAAAATCCTAGAAAAAATCATCACCCTCCACCTGGCAATGTTTGCAAGGGCCATCGATCTGACCAACCTTCTTAATGCAGTTCTGTCTTGGGTTTTTCCACCGCAGACACTTCCACCACCCTCTATCATGAAATCCGAGCAATGCAGCTCGCAAAACTCAAATGTTCCATGCTATTCCTGGACGTCAAAGATGGCTTTGACCACGTCCTCAAACAATCTCTCGCGCCGATGCTTGCACAAAAACACACTCCTAAATAACTAATCAACTGAGTTTGCTACTTCCTATCGAACAGATTCATCAACTTACTCTTCAAAGAATCCTCTAAAACTCCCTCAGCAGTTTAACTAGATGTCCCTCACGAATCCTCCATATGCCCTCTCCACTTCGTCATTTAAGTGAACTTCCTTCACAAACTTGACTCACACGCTGTTATCACCATTTCCTATGTCGACGATTTTGCAGTCATGGTCGAGTTACACCCTCACTCCCACAACTTTACCCTACTAGAAAACCACTACGCAAAACTAACGGCTCCCGCCGCCCCTCACAATATATACTTTTCAATCGATAAAACCGAACTTATGCACTAGCATGCTACGAGAAATACCGACGACTACTACCCTAACCTATCAATCTCAGGAAATAGTCCTTCAATCTAAGCGATCAAGTACGCTGGATTGGCTTCTAGCTCTCGCCCAACTTCAACCTCAACAAACACTTTCAAAGACAATCAGCAGCCGCTAAATCAGACTTTGGCATCATCTCACACTTTTCATCAGCAGATAAAGAACTATCCTCTGCCAACCGCATCAGAATCACCCTCCTTCCCATCCGCCTAATGCTCACATACGGGGCATCTACCCTCACTCCTAAATCGTCACTACAAAGCATGAACACCTTCTGAAACTCAATTCTCTGCTGGGCCACTGGGTGCTTTAAATCTACAAACAAACGCATCCTCCAGACCAAGGCTAATGCCCCCGCATTAAACCTCTACTGCCACTACCTTAAGTGTAAACAGGCAATTCACATCCTCCAAACCTTTCTCCTCTCCAATCCAATAACAGGTAGGATCAGCCCCTCCTTCCCAACCCTCTCTTCAGAAATTTTCTACTCACATATCGCCCTCCTAAAAGGCAAACCCAACCCTCCCAAGAAATGGAACATAGTTAAAGTAGTAGCTCACCCTCTCATCGAACTACGCTGTTCACTCTTCCATACTTTGATCGACAAAAAAGTCTTACCCCACAAAATGTCACTCCGAGCCAACTGGCAAGCATCTTACCCATCCCCTGAATACTACAAAGGCCCACTCATCCTCACACGCCTTTCCTTCATCGTGCTCCATAAGTTCATTGCCTTCCGAATCAATCAGATGAGAACCAATAAGAACTATCTCCGCAATCAAATATCCTGGATCAACACTCACCTCTCTTCTATTTATCTGAAGCACGAAGAAGAGAACGAATCTCCGCATCACGCAATCCTCACCTGCTCGGCCACAGCCGGCTTTCAATACCCACTACTGAAGCAAATAGAGTCACTAGATGAACTCTGAAATAACTCCACCCTTATTTAGGCCCTAAGTGCCACTATTTCTGCAGCAAAAATCAATTTCCCCATAAGGAAGGTCTCCTCTCCTCTCAAAATACGTTCAAGGGAATCATTCTCTCTTAACTTGATATCAACTACCTCGACTGACAGCTCCGTAGCAGCTCCGTTCAACTCTCTTCGTATACGGTGAAAAATCCCACAGCCGGCAATCAAGCCTATGCCCCTAGTTTTCATTTCTTTTGTTTGCTTTAGTATTTTCAATTCTCTGTGAATTTTTCTTTAATGGTTTTTCAGGGGACGCACGCTAAAACCAGTTGGGGGTAGGTCTGTTTACGCCATAGTTAATACTGCATGTGAACTTTCTGTACCTAGAAAAAAAAAAACATAAATGGAAGACATCCTTCAACCTAATCAGCCTACTAAAATAACAGGCACTAATCTCATTGTATCGATAACTAGTCACATGACCACGCATTTACAGGAACATGCCGTTGGAACCGTACTAGTGTATGCATCTTAGTAGCGAGGGTCGATTGGGTGGGAAATTGCTTAGACTCGGACCCGCCGTACACATACATACGTGAGGATGGACAAAGCTGGGGTAATAGATCAACTTCGTCCACTCCCGTCATGGGCTAACGATCCAACAAGTTCTGCAGCGCCTACACCACGGAGATTCATATCATAAGGTCTTACTTCTAACAAGCCTTGGGACTTTATGTGCCTTGTATACTGAATTGCGTACTTTACGAGGGGCCTATACTTGGCCGACAATGAATGTCTACCTACTAGAATCTACAAGAGGTATGAGGTACATATGGTGGAAGAAGCCTTGTAGGGGCAGCATATCAACCCACACCTCTCACTTTTGGCCTACCAAACAGAATAAAAGTCCGTTGCTACTATGAAAAGGGTGGTTTATGCACGGTTGACAAGCTACCCGTACAGAGCTTCTTCCACCATACACAACTCGATGTTCCCATGGTTTCTTTTTTCCTCGTCTCGTGGATATCCTCGGCGGGTAAGCAGGCAGGGTTGGAAAAAGAAACCCAACACAGAGGGATATGCTGTCTGTGCGCGAGTCCAAGCGGAACACCTACTCAAGTGGATACTACGATATGCCCATTTCCTCAATCACTCAATCTTCAGAAATGCTTTGGGGGTATAGCATCAAGCATAGACATCGTTCTCGCGATAGATCTGCGCAGCAATGTTTTTTTATTTCGACGTTCTAGAGCTATGTAGAGGTATCCAACTATCCTACTTGTACTCTATGGGTGTTGTTGAGGCCGTGCAGTAAATAAGAGCCTTCCTGTACGCTTGCATATGGCAACAGAATATCCTGAGACTGTTCCCGGTCTGGTTTTTAAAACCCCGGGGCGCGACATCAGAGATAATGAGTTCCTTAGGACCATACACAATTGACCAACCAGACGGCTAGAACATGACTATCACGATTTCTCAAGTGTTTCTTAGGTGGCATAGCGCTCTAGTCCTAATCGGGAGGCACATTATGTATGGGCTTCAGCAGAAACCACAATCACAGCAGGTACGAGTGCTATCTACTCTACTACCTACTTCTCTCTTTCTTTTACCCATAAATATGTAGCTAACTACATGTACCTGATATAAGTTATGTGTTTAGTACCAACCTGATACTAAGTGCTGCATAGGAGGACGCCCATGTTTGTCATTTGAAGAGGAGGTATCGGCGATTCTCCAGGACCCAACTACCACAGCGCGTATATGTAAGTACATGTACATGTAGGTACTTACATGTATCTAGTACTTGCATGTATCTAGTACTTGCATGCTTTATGGCCTTTACCTTCCGTACCTACACGACATGTATACATGTATATACTACATGGGAACTCTTGTACTGGGGCAGGCAAGAAGAACCTGAACATCGTTCTTCTGGTAATAACCACTTGGACCCCTACTAGCGCGTTTTTATGTTCAGCCTCTATTTGCCTGCGAGTAAGTACATACATGTACCGTACTTATAAGGTCCTACTATCGGAACTGCATGTATCCTCTACTTAGCGCCTGTATTGGTTCTTGCTAAGTGGCTTGGGCGTTCGCTTTCTTGCTCTGTATTTTCGCTTCTGTCGCCCATCCTGGGATCATTTCAACACACCTACAATCTCGCCATTGTACCCATCCCCTTTCCCATCCTACTGGGCGCCTCCTTGCTGCTCTCTTTCCTCTTACCCTACCCCCACCTCAGAGAAACCTTACTAGACTACGTCGGACCCAAATATCGTTTACCTCAACTTCTGTAACTCGTTCTCGACCATTTCTCCTCCCACCCTTCGCCTCTGCTCCGCTTACAGGCTGTGATGGGATCCTGTTCCCTGTGTCATCGCCCATATCCCGAATAACTACCTCATTTGGAATTTCCTATTATTATTACTTTATTTGAATCTTTATATATTTTTATTTTACCAGAGCTCTGTGGCACTGTACTTCTGTGTAATACACCCAAGCTCCTTGCGACGTGAGGTTCGCCGACTCTTGAAGAAACTTTGAGCTTCCTGACCCGAACCTTTACACTCGGAATATTCGTACGAAGGATATCATAATGGATATTGCCAATTCCGCTGGTGGTGATGGAGGGATAGGAGCATCTTCCAATAGTAGCGATTTTGTGAGCCCCAGAAACCCCCGTTATTGCCCCTACTCTAAATGCGGATGTTGGTAGTATCCTGGCCAAACCATGTATTCTAATGATGGTATTCATTAGGTCCGGAAACTCTTCAAGTACGTCTCGACCTCCAATTGCTTGAGCACACCTTAATAAGACCGTTCCCCCCCAGGATGCTTGAGGACCCTTCGCACAATGATATAGTTAGATGGAATGAGGCCGGCGATAGCTTCATTGTTGTTGATGTGTGATATAGCCGCCCCGTAATTTCAGAGTAGTTCACTAACAGCTTGTGCTGACAGACCAATGATTTTACGAAAAGAATACTTCCCAACCATTTTAAACATTGTAATTTTGCTAGTTTTGTAAGACAGTTGAATAAGTGAGTCTTTGGTTTGCGCTAGAAGGCCGACTGCATAGCTAATCTCCTCCAACAGATATGACTTTCACAAAATTCGAAACTACGATGCGGGGGGAGGAAACCAGCACCAGGTTTTTATTAGATCTTCTATGCTCCTAAGAACGGGCAAATACTCACTGGATACAGGCTTGGGAGTTTAAACATCCAGACTTCCAGAAACACAATAAAGATAAGCTTGATAATATCCGGAGAAAGGCGCCTGCTCCCCGGAAACAGCAATCACAGAACGAGGAGGCTGGCTCGCTGCAAATTGAGGGGCTGCAAAACCAAATTCGGGAACTACTCAAGTCACATAATTTAATGGACGCCAGGTTGCAAAACTTGAATAGCGAGAATCATGCAGTCCAACGGGAACTGCAGAACACGAAGGATGTGTTGCAGTCTTATCATCAATTGATGCAGTCACACGAATCGCATTTACATAAACTGACACAGCTTATGTGGCGGTTGGATGAAGAGCTTAAGGAGCTTAAAGGCGTAGGCGGGAAACGTGGCGGGGAACATTCAGAGGTTGTTTCTCCCGCTGGTGGTAATACGGGATTCGCTACAGCGGCCAATGACCAGAATGGTTCGTCGACTGCAATGCAACAGACACAAAGACTTATGAATAGTTTCGCGGAAATTACAAAGGCAAATTCCTCTTTACAAAACATGGGCGATATCGGGCAGCCTAATCAACAAGAGTCCATTGGTGGTTATGAAGATTATAACAATCCATTGAGCCGGCATTTGCAGAATGGTCACCGGTCGAGTTCAATACCAAACGGAGGCATTCAAGGTGTAGGACCCGACGGCAACCATATGTACAATCTAGGGACATCAGCTGGAATGGGCGACGTTTATAGTAGCGGCCAAGTAGGCAATATCACATTTCCTATCACCACCCCTAATCCTGGCGATGGGACATCAAATTCCTCCATACGACCAAATGCTGGTCGGAAAAAAAGCTCATCCTTTGTTACCAATTGGGCCACCCCTCCAAGGGTCCTGCTGGTTGAAGACGACCCCACATGTGCGAGGATTGGAACGAAGTTTCTTCAAACTGCACAGTGCGGGGTTGATATGGCGGTCAGATTCTCCCACCTTTTGCTCTTCAATGTATATGATTTTTCATGAGGATTTATCAAGATCGAGCTCTCAGTTGAGACAGGTTCTTGCTACTCAGACATTGCTGAGAACTTCTCCCATCGCTACATTATTACAATAACTGAGAGCTGACAATAAATTCAGACTGATGGATTAGGTGCCGTAAAGAAACTCACTAGCAATAAGTATGATTTAGTTCTCATGGACATTGTCATGCCACATCTGGACGGGGTATCGGCAGCTGCACTAATCAGACAATTTGATAAAATAACACCCATCATCGCCATGACATCAAATATTCGACGTGATGACATCCAGTCATATTTCAGTAATGGTAAGAGCTTCATTCCCCTCTAGTTACAGTGGAAACCTGGCTGACCTTTTAGGCATGAACGATGTACTACCAAAACCATTTACAAAAGAGGGACTATTAAAGTTACTAGAAAGATGTCTTACCCATCTTAAAGTAAACAAAAATACGGGTCAAATACCCCCTCAACTGAGCTTCAACGGACCTGACAATGATAATGGCGGGACGTTGGTTAAACCGGGAGGTTCTTTGAAATATTCACATTCGCCGTCTAAATCCCCCCCGAATCTTGCCCTATATGGGCGTTCACCCAATGATATAGATGAAGATTCCATGGGAGAAGCGACAAGTACCCTGGACAGCCCATACCTCAATATGATAGGCCCATTTGTTGACAGCAATAATACCCACGACCAGACAAGCAGCTACTCCTCGCCAGCTAACTCGTCGCGTGGCCTTCGACGAGGGGCCTCTGAAATGGATGATCACCCATCTCACTTAGGTTCAATTGATATAAAAAAGGCACGTTACCTGACATGAAACCCGCTCGCCGTTTGTCAATTCGCCGCCCTCTTCTTTCAATCAAAACAAGATTAGAAAATTCTCTGGAATCGATTTAGCTTTACCCTGTTCTTTTGTTTATTTTGCAACATATACTCACTTAATTTGATGGGATGCTTTTCTGGGATCGGATTTATGGCGTGGGTGGTTTTTATTTCATTCTGTTTGTTTATGGCTACTAGTCTTGTGGACTCTTTCTTTTCTCATGAAAATTTTGGGATGTTTACCAAAGCGTCGGCCAGTATACATTTTCCAACGTTATTACCATCTTTGTGGAGATTCCCTTTGGGTTAGATATTGCTTCTGTACATGTAATCATTCTTTTCATACTGTTTATTGCTTGACTGGGGTTAGGTGTTGTTTCTTTAGTGCCTGGACCCTGACAAAGAACACCCCATGAGCTTCCTTATTTCGACGATAGGATCTGAGGACCCGCCGTCTATCTTCCCTCCTTACCACCACAATTCTTGTTTTCTATGTACAATATCTTTCATGATGGTAATGCAGTAGATTGGTTGGATGCTTCCATTTGCCCTACCTATGTGAAAATTGCACCCTTTGGCGGTTGTTACACGCATTGGCCACAAGCAGGATTTCCGTGCTGTGACGAGGTGAGCCTGTTATTTTCTGTAGGTGTTTGTCGAGTTTATTAACGAAAAACGGACCACCGTTACTGGGGTGTGAAACCCTGAGTCACACAGACCAGGTGATATTTGGACCAAGCTCAGTACCAGGTACAGTCGTGCTCAACAAGTTCGTGCCGTTTCGCGTGTCAACAAAGCCTCCCAAATATCAACGAAAAAATCAATTGACAAAATTATTAATAGAAAACCCATAGTAATGTTTAATAAAATATAAGGAGATTAAATATGTGACTAGGAATTGCTGTACCCTCCAACTAATGCCAGAAATAATACATTTATTTTTGGTAAAGAATTTACCAACTTATCCACTTTCACACAGAATAATTGGCCCTTATCATTTAAGACTGTAATAAAGAACTTATCATCATTATAGGGTAATCTCTATATATAACTTTTTGATATTTTAAGAGTTCTTGTAGGTGTTTTCTATATGTAGCATACTATTGAAAAATGGTGATTAGCTTTTGTTGTTTTATGCATCCATATCAAAATACTAAAAACAATATCATAAAATCAAATATCAATATTATACCGCCGGTCCCCATATCCATATGAAGATAATATTGTACTTATGTGAGCCTGAATTAACCATCATTTGATATTAATTCTGATATTTTTATAATGTCATTAAAACGTTATGATTTCGATTAGAATTATATATATTAAGCATTAGTATATGTGATAATGACCATATAAGTGTTATTTTATTTGGTGAAAAGTCTGGATACACAAGTAGGCCAGTATTCACGCTCATTCTAGCATAGGTGAATTTCGCAAATAAAGCTCTTCATTATTTCCCAATTTAAGATGTATATTATCCAACTATTGTCACTGCAGGCACTTGCCTGCCTGCCTGCCTGCCTGCCTGCCTGCCTGCCTGCCTGTTGCCTGTCTACTTATCTGCTCGATTAGATACCCGATTAGGTGCTGTATGAAGTGCCGATTAGGTGCTATAAGAAGCGTCGATTTGATGCCGATTTGGGTGCTGGATTCAGTGGATTCAGTGGATTTGATGGATTCGCTGGATTCGCTACCTGCCAGTAATTCAATGATTAGCAAAGCCTGGATGATAGTAACGATGATAAATTGGAGCGGAGATACAGTAGGAAGAGGTATATAAATGACGATGGAGAGGTGAAGATGGAGAGGTGAATATGGAGAGGTGAAGGTGGGTGGAGAAGTGAAGGTGGAGAAGTGAAGGTGAAGAGGTGAAAATGGAGAGGTGAAGGTGGAGAAGTGAAGGTGGATATCACGGATGACAACTAGACAAACACGACGTAGTATTTTATCTTGATTGATGGAAGTAAGTCTGTAACTAAAGTATGAGGTGTTGGCGTAAGTCTGGCCAGGTGGTGGGATCGGTACCTTTGATATTCGAGGCTATAGAGATCCCCTCGCATCTGCAGAATTGGGGAACCGTTTAGTGATACAAACAATACTCTAAGTACCGAAAGCCGAAACTATAATATTTTGTTAAAGACAAAGAAGGTTGCATGAAGAGAAAAGGAAAGGAAGAGAAACTAGTACAGGCAAGAGACGAGGCCTCCATATATATCTCAATGGATTCTTCGCTTATTCATCTATAGAACCTGATAAAAAGACATAGGAAATGTATTACAAAGCGAGTGACTCATTAATCCCTGTAATCCCGGGACCAAACGGAAACCTATAGAACTTTAATGACAAATGGAAACCCGACTAAACTCTTTTCCTTCACACCTGCATGTGATGCCGTACTACGCCGTAATAGTGGAGAGGTGAAGGTGTACGTGTCTGATATCTACCTAACCCTAGCCCTCAAAACCTTATTGATTTTCCTAATGCCTATTTCTTCGTAGATGCTTCTCTCCCAAAGACAGTTAATTGAGTTTTATTTGACTTTAATTATGTACCAAATATCAGTATCATCTCTAAATCAGGTTCAATTAAGCCCTATTTTAATATAAGGGTTATACCAAGCTCTTACAAGCTACCGCGCTCCAAATAAGTCTCATACGGATATGTGTACAGGCGCTATAGTATATTTTTAACCTATTCTCAAAAATGCTTTGACTATTAATAATAAAGAATCTCTATTTTGTAACGCATACATGAAAATACGTAATATACTCTTGAAACACTATTAAGTTTTAGTCAGAGAGCATCTTATATTAATCATATATTTCAAATTATAGTTCTAATAGAGATGGGGTTTAAATTTCTATCAAATGTGAATGAGTTGGTAGATTCATAAATAAAAGGAAATGGTGAATTTCTGACTGCAAACAGTGGATATCTTAAACTCTGGTCACATATTTAATTTATTTATATCCTATTAAACACTTCTATATTTTATCTATTGAATATATTCTCATCTTTTTGTTGATATTTGGGGTGTGTCGCGGGTGGTTGACTCGAGCGAAACGGCGGGAACTTGTTGAGCACGACTGTACATGGAGCGTAGATACGTAGGTGTATCTGGTACCGAACTCATGATCAGTGGCAAATACAATAGTAGTAATAGGAATGGCACATGCATTTAGTACTTAAACCAATATTTATAGTCGAATACCATATCAATACCACATTTTTAGGGGGAATATGCTCTTACCATTTACTTTAGGTACATGATCGTGATAGAGATGGCTATGATCGCCCGTTGCCAACCTTTTACTGAACCACTGACTTGTAGACACCTTTACGGGGATATCGTTCACGCGGAGTTATGGTGCAAGGCCTAAGAACGTCAAAGTTGATCACAAAAGAAATAAGGGAACTGATAAATAAAATATGTAGGTACAATATTCTGCGTTATTGGAGGCTGCACCATACCTCCGTAAGAACCATACCCGTGAAGGCATATACTCTCATTTCACAACCTTTTCGAGCACTGAAATTGCACACAGATAAAACTCCGCCAAGGCTACTTTTTTGTTTGGCATGCAATAGCGGTCATGTTGAAAACGATGTGAAATCGGGGAGTATTATTAAATTTCCACTTTTAAGAGTCATTCTTAAGCCACACAAATAACAAGGTTGAGGTGTGTTGTAGGCAGCTGCAGCGCAGCCTCCACAGCCACAGCTGTAGGTGTAGGTAGCAATTGCTGTTGCTCCTCCTCCTCGTTGCTGTACGGTGCTCTTTCAGGATCCGAACCTCACTTATCTATTCTTTACTCTTGACCGCGTCCCCCCCCCTTCTTTCCTCCCACCTCTGGTTCTCGACTTCCCCTCTTCCGTCTCAACACCATCCACCCCACATATCCCTCCCCTCACAACTTGATTTCCACCTCACTACCCTTTGAATACCCCCTCCCTTTATTCACTTACCCCTCATAAGTGCCTTACCCCCACCTCTTCTGTGGTACCCGGTGCATATATAAGTGGTATCGTTGTTTGGCCAGAGATCCAAGCAACGAGCCTCTGCCCCTTTAGTCATCACCACGGTTGCCTCCGCTAAAAAACGGAAGGCAGCAGAGCAGACCGAACCGGACTCCAGCCCGGCCTCGAAAAGATTAAACATTATCGGCCCATCGACTCCCACTGCGTCTTATACAATGTCTAGCGATGATGAGCTCATGTCTGACCAGATGTCTGATGCATACGGTGACGAAGACGAGGATAGCTTGGGTGAGCTAGGTATGCGACAGTCATTAGCTTCGTTTTAAGACCTTTACGGCTCTAGACTGACTAAACCTTCTATTACATAGATTACGAGGAAGATGGCGGTGACTACATTGATGAAGCGAAGGAGGAAAAACCCACGAAACGGTCTTATGAGGTTGAATTCAAAGTATACTCCGACGACCAAATTCGGAAGAGTCAGCAAAACCAGGTTGAAGAAGTAGCAAGTATACTTGGACTACCTGGGGAACAAGTCGCAATTTTATTACGCCACTTCAAATGGCAGAAGGACCGCCTTATTGAGAAATACATGGACAGTGGTGAGGAAGTACTTGAAGAGGCTGGCTTAGGTCCAAGTTACGACACGCCACCAAAGCTAGAGACCGTTGAGGGCTTTGTGTGTGATATTTGCTGTGACGATGAAGTTGGGCTAGATACTTACGCGATGAGATGCCATCACCGGTACTGCGTGAACTGCTACCGGCAGTATCTAGAATCAAAAATAAAAGACGAAGGGGAGGCGACCCGTATACAGTGCCCGTCGGAGGGCTGCTCTATGATAGTTGACTCGAAGACGGTAGACCTATTGGTTCCCGTAGAGATAGATAAAAGGTTTGTTTATAACGCTCATCTATGTACTTCCAGGTCGATACATTGGCTCACAGGATTCTAGATATAAGGAGCTATTGAATAGGACATATGTAGACGACAAACCTAACCTCCGTTGGTGTCCAGCGCCTAACTGCGAATACGCCGTGGACTGTGCAATACGACCAGTTCAACTACATACTATAGTTCCATCTGTTAACTGTCGCTGTGGCCATAACTTTTGTTTCGGATGTGGATTTTCCGAACATCAACCCTGTCCGTGCGCGCTTGTCAAAAAGTGGTTAAAGAAGTGTGAAGATGATTCGGAGACTGCAAACTGGATATCTGCAAATACCAAAGAGTGCCCAAAATGTGTCTCTACGATTGAAAAGAATGGAGGATGTAATCACATGACTTGGTGAGCTCGTTGAGCCCCAACACCTCTTTCCAACTAACTAACCTCAAAATACAGCCGGAAATGCAAGCACGAATTTTGTTGGGTCTGTATGGGACCTTGGGCGGAGCATGGGACGAGCTGGTACAACTGCAATAGGTTCGAGGAAAAGAGCGGCTCAGAGGCCCGTGATCAACAAGCTAAATCGCGTGCTTCATTGGAGCGTTATCTTCATGTAAGCCCTAATCGGCGCCTTATTCTAGTTATCAAGCTCCCCAACTGACTGTTACTAGTACTACAACCGCTATGCCAACCATGATCTTTCAGCGAAATTAGATAAAGATCTTTATGTTAAGACAGAGAAAAAGATGACGACACTTCAATCTTCTTCCGGCATGTCGTGGATCGAAGTTCAATATCTTGAAGCGGCATCCAAAGTCCTACAACAGTGCCGGCAAACGCTTAAATGGACATATGCCTTTGCATTCTACCTTGAAAGAAATAATCATACCTATATCTTCGAGGACAATCAGAAAGATTTAGAAATGGCTGTAGAACACCTAAGTGAACTCTTTGAGAAGCCGACAGACCAGCTTTCGACTGCCAAAAACGATATGCTTGATAAAACCGCCTATGTAAAGAGTAGGCGCATGATCCTGCTTGACTACACCGCTAAAGGCTTGGCGGCAGAAGAGTAAGCGTGCTTCCCTCTTTAGCTCCCTGAATAAGACTAACTTAATCACTAGGTGGAAATTCTCTGTTGATTTGAAATAATATTATTTATTTTCTTCTCTTGATAGAGCAGGTGTGATACTCGGAAACTCGCATCTCAGTATTACATTCTGGTATTTCTACTTTTCCAAACCACGATTTCATAAAGCGTGATAATAACATCTGGGAACCCTATGTTTCCTCGCTTATTTCTCTCTTCTCTTCTCCTTTAGGGTCTGGATTTTTCTCATCGTTTTTTCATCCATTTTCTCCTTATTCTCCTTTCATATTTCATTGATCATTGGTATTCGGCGGTGTCTTGACTTCATTCTGCTAGCATGGACATGATTGAGGTAAATCTTTTTTTTGTGGCAAGCAGTTTGAAAATTATACTGGTTTTATCTATTCCATCAGGATTCTACGCAAGATCGCTTCATTAATATCCTGTACGCTATGTTTTTTCTGGTGTTGGCCTTCCTGGTATAGTACAGAGTCGCACACCCGAAGAAGGTTCAAAGATGCGACAAGTGACGATAAAAGATATCTTTTCGCCGTACAATACAGAGACTCTCCAAACATAACACAAGGACCCTGCTAGAGTATATCATACTGCAATTTCCCTCTATCTATATACGTACGCACCTACAGGTAGGCACATGGGTATGTACCCGGGGGTCCTTAAAGCGATGCAACGGCCTCAGCAGCGCTCTGGCGTCACAACTATTTTTAAGCCCAGAACCCAAAACCGATATCTCGTTTTTTGTATACTCTGATTCAGCACTTCCTAATTGATCCGATATATATATGTGTTCTTTAATTGCGGTTTGTTGGCATGGTGGTTGATGGTCATAGTTGTATAAAGAAACCTAACCCTCGCAGCTTGCAGAGTGACAGCTCTATTTCCAGCTTCATTTAGGTGGGCTAAGCTGGTGAACCGCAAGTCGGGTAACCTGGCAAAAGACGCCCAAAAGTGTTAGGTCCGTTCGCACCCAAATATCGTGATATTTAACCTAAAACGAAATATTTGTTACCACATTTGTTAGGATCATCTCCCTATTAGGTCAAATATCACGATATTTGGGTGCGCCCGAACTAGGCTTGTGCGTGTAGAACTGAAGTTTGTAGTAAAGATCACAGCTTGTACCGATAGACCAAATTCAGAAACCGATGTAAATACCAATTCCTAATGTATTTCCTCTGGTCCTATGACTGTGTAAGAGAACAGGAGAAGGCCAAAGCTACAGGAGTTGTATCTGGTACGACTGATGCCACCTTCGCTAGTGACACATATGTGGCTCCACCGGCGTGACAAACGTGACACCCTCCTCCGTCATCCTCTCTAGCCACAACACTGCTTCACCGCCACCATGCCCCACAATGGCCCTTAAACTCGGCGAAGTAAGCGTTCTAATTGGTCAAATACCTTGACCCGAGGAGAAACTTCTTGGCGGCTAGAATTTGAGTCACGTAGGATACATCTAGAGAGTAGCAATAGGTCTCACCTACCTACACGTGACCGAAATTCCAGTTGGTATCGCTAGTACACCTAGTCCTTCTAGAAGATAGCGGCTCTGCGGAACACTCCTTAGCGTCTTGCTAGAGCCTCTACATATACGTGAATGACTTCCTGGGGGCATCTACATATCACCTGTCATGTACATCACGAGAAACCGCCGATCCATGCCAACTTCCTATAGAATCCACTCGATGGTTGGATTAAGTAGAACCTCTGAACATACTCTCAGTAATCTGTCCCGTTGGAACGCCCAGAATCAGCGGCTACCCAGCCCAGAAGCTATCAAGACTGTCCATGTTTATGATTTTGATAATACACGTAAAGAAAAAAGTCCCCCTTTCTTGTTATTACCACGGTAAAGGACCTAATATCCATTAATGGAAGCTCCGAAGTGTTCATGAGCCCGCTTCCAAACGCAAGGATTTGGACTTCGCCCACACTTGGTTTTTTGCAGCAGCATGAATGTTTTGTCAGTGGAGGTTTGAAACCAGGCCCCCAGAATACATCGCTTCTTGAGCTGGAAGAATACTCATTAATATTGTTTAGGGTGGTGGCATGATCCCCGCTTCCTAGCTGCTACAGGCAAAGGACTCCCTGTTGAAGAGGGTCTTGCATGGAATGGCTGGTGGAACGAAGCAATTGTCAACCTCGTGGAGCTTTCGGGAAAACAAAGCAACACTCTTACAATCTTGCTTACTGGCCGCTCGGCCAGTGGCTTTTCAGATCTCATTCAACGAATGGTTGCAAGTAAGAAACTTGATTTTGGCCTGATAGTTCTGAAGCCTGAAGCCGGCCCAAATTTGGAACACATCAGAAGCACAATATCATTCAAATGCATGTTTCTAGAGGATGTTTTGAATACCTACACCGGTGTTGAGGAGATTAGGCAAGCTGAATTCCTAGCTTATTGTATTCTCATGCCTTTTCTTGCTAACCATCGCCTGCCCTTCCATGGAGAATTTGCCCGATTTCAGAGTTTATGAAGACAGGGTAAAACACGTTAGATCCTTTGAATATTTTTTTACTCAGTACATGTTGGCCAATCCAAGAGCTCCCGGGGAGAAACAATTAGTTGCGGAGGTGATTCAAGTTGCCGAAATAGCTGTAATTGCCCTTGATACCTTGCATCATTTGACCTCAAGGGAATAAGAATACTAATTGGAATCATCTCCTGCCACCTAGAAATCCTTGAACCCCGAAACTGAGCTTACTGTTATGCAAAAAGCCGTTGACGATCACAATACCGCCTTGGAGCAAAGAGATGGGCCATGTTTTATACCCTTACAAATCAAGAAGAACGTTTTTTACACTGGTGGGTCCCATAATGCGCCATGCCAATACGACCGCTAACATTTCATCCCATTATCCTTAAATTAAGGCTATCTCCTATCTCCACGAACAACAGCATACTTATTAAAGCGCCTGCCCCTTGTCGGCGAGCCGGGAATGAAGTTTTTGGCCAGTAGTATTCTTATCACCCCTAAACCAGCAAACCAACAAATTCTCTCCAGAGTTGGGGGATTAGGTAACAAAGTAGATTTTGATGTATTTGATTGGGGGAATTGGGAAAATAAAGTATGGGCTGCGCGTGTAAGGCCCTCGGATCATAATTTCCCAATTTACACGGGTACATGCCGCTCAATTTCTCTTTGTCTATTTAAGTACTGACTTTGATATTCTAGAGAACTCAACGCCATTAATCGTTCTGGCCTTACGTGGCCGGGATGTCAAGCCCGCCGACGCCCAAAAGATTACGAACTGGCAGTCATTGCCTGATGATCAGGTATTGAGGATAAGCACAATTGTTGGAGAAAGATTGCTGCTTCGGATCGAGGCGAATTTCCCAGAAGGCGAGTAGAAATCGCCCTTTCCCGGTTGGAGTTGGGGCCTAGAGGCCCAGCAGCCACTATGTCCACAGACACATGCGCACGAATTGATAAATACTCCCTTTTTTCTATGAAAAACTTACATTTTAGGAGCTTAATTTGAGCGCGTTTACAAATATAAAGCCGATAGATTATTTCACCATCAATCAAGGCGTGGGGTAGCAAACCGCCACACCAGTCATAATCGTGGCGGGAGAGGCAATAGAGGTAAGGGTTGGGGTGGTCGGGGTGGCGGATGGGGCGGAGGAAGCGGAAGAGGTCATCATATGCCCTTCATGGCCGAGTTATATGAGTAATCTTACGCAGATTAGCTAGAGAGTATTGTGTTGTGTTTTTTCTTTCCTTGTCTCCTATCAATTCAAGAAATTCAAACCCCGACCCTCAAATAAAAAAGCGAATCTGCCGGGCGAATCGAGTCCTAAACCATTTCGAATTTTGATCACGAACAAAAGTCTGTTACACATGAACATTACCTAAGCGCCATCTAGATGGGAAAGCTTGTAGAAACATTTACCAAGAGAAAATGGGCCGTAACCTATCTGCCCAAGTTATTGCCTCAGTTGCAAATCAAGCTCATCTTTAGAATTTAGAATGACGTGTGCGGTACATGATGGTACAGGGCGATTTACACGCATAAGCAAGGATTAAAGAAAAGAAAAACCATGTGTTAACGAAGGATGAACAAGAAGGATGTTGATACAGTTTATCGTAAAGCCAGATGTATAATTTAGTAATTCTTTATGGCCAAGTGTAGGAAATCGAAATAAAAGAGAACACGAACAAAAGAGAACAGTTACCAGTATAAGAAATGAACCATGAACTGGACATCGCACTCATCAGATCAACTTCTCACTCTCCCCATTCAGCTCCATGAATCCCGCGATTTTTAAGAGCTGTGAGTAAAAAGTTTCAGTAGTTTCCTTTGTGACGAGTTCCTCGGGTTTCAGCGCGAGATTTGCGGTCCGGTGCGGCATGCGGACCTCCACCATTAGTTGCCTGCTGGGTGTGTCTGGCGCCACCTCTTCCTTCCTTTTCCTTGGAGTGTCCGGTGGGGTCGCAGCAAATGCCGAGCTCTCATTAGCCTTTTTGAAAAGGTGCAGGTCTGTTTGGTACCTGATCCATTTTGCAAGGTGTCGGATATTGTTGGCGCCCTCAATGGCGTACCATATCCGTGCGTTGGCAATTTCCTCATCGTCCTCTTCCTCGGCATCGGGGAGCGAGGAATTATCCTTGGGAGAGTTTGCGGGAATGTCTAATGGTGCCAAGGCCCCCGATGGGTGAGGAAGAGCAGGGTTCTTCTGGACGACAATCCATTGACCCCAATCTTCTTCACGCTTGTCGCGCTGCGTAAATAACCAGTACGTATTGCCTTTGATATCGATCCCCAGAGGAGTATTTCTGGCTGATGTTTTCCGTGTGGAGAACCTATAGTGGGGGCGAGAGTTTAGATTGCTATGTTCTCTGTATTCTTAATAAGGGACGGAAAATATTTACCATTCCTTTTCCTCAACACGGGCCACGAGCTTCTTATGCGCATTGAAGGCACTTGCGTATCGGGCATCCCAGTCTGTACGATCACCAGGCTTGAGAAGCAATCGCTCTTTCTGCAAATCGCCTCTTGTTTGTTCCCAATCTGCGTTTTGAGTCAGTCTTGTCATTATTCTGCACTTCAGCCCCGCGTGCAAACAACATACCGGACTTCAATCTTTTGATTTGAGCAATTGAGATTTTATGTCTTTCCCTTTCTCTCTCTCCATCCTCTTCAATCAAGAGTCTAACAACACTTGATTGCAGCGCTACGTGCATTACTAGCATAATTATATCAAGCTTACCATCCTCCTCGCCGAAATCAAAGTTTAGGTCCTCTGCCTCGTACACAGTTTCCAGTAAGTTTTTAAGAATATTCCAGACGTCCGGCGAGTCGGCCGTGACCTTTTTTATGTTATCAATGGCCTCATAAACCATATCCCCATTCATAAATTGATTTGCATCCGCCTGCACTATAGCAAGCAGGTTGGTGACAAGGTTACGGTATGTAAGATCCGTCCATTCGGAATTGGGGTCATTGATGGTACGAAAGTACTTAGGGGGGAGTTTGTACATGAGCTTTTCGAAACGAAGAAGAAATTCACGGACACGACTATAATAATGTGGATTAGCTGGGTTTCTCCACCAGGTTGCTATGACGAAATCCTGGGGGTTAAGCTCACAGTCTTTTTTCGATGACTTCCAAGGGATACGAAATTCCAATAAACTCGAATTCGGGATCCGAAACATATTTTGGTTGTTTCACAAAAGGCTTGATCGGCACAGGAGCTGCTGCCGCCAACATTTTTGGTTTATCGCCTTTTTTTCTCTCGGACGCTGACTTTGAGGGTTTGAGGACTGTATTGGTGGCTACCTTATCCTTTGCCTTTTCCGTTGCCGATTTATCCACCTTTTCCTTTTTGTCGGCCGGTTTCTTCTTCTCTGTTTCCTTCTTTTCCCTCTTTTCCTTCTTTTCCTTCTTTTCCTTCCTTTCCTTCCTTTCCTTCTTTTCCTTCTTTTCCTTCTTTTCCTTCTTTTCCTCCTTTTCCTCCTTTTCCTCCTTTTCCTCCTTTTCCTCCTTTTCCTCCTTTTCTCTCTTTTCCTTCTTCCCAATACCACCGTCTACAGGTTCCTTATCTTTCTCCTTGCCCGACACCTTCCCCTTCTCCTTTCTCAAAGCATCTTTGTTCTCCTTTGCGATTCTGGCTTCCTCCATCGCCTTCGAATCCTGCAATATTTGTGCGACTGTGAGGCCTCGATCTTTCGCAAAAGAGGTCAAGAAGCCTGTTGGGGGAAGTCCGTACTGCTTCCGATGCGGCGCACAATTACAAATCTTACGACAGATGGGGCAGAGCCAGACATACGACTCGGTGTGAACATGTCCGAGTAATTTGTTAAAGTCCTTTGGGCGGCCCGCCGCCAGGATCGCTGTAGTGTCTTCATCATATCGTCGTTTTAAACAATCTTGACTGTACCCGGAGAGTTGGAAAATATCAGCAACGGGTCGCTAGGTTAACCAATAAACTCTTCTCCGGAAGGATAAGATAAATGATATAGGGGAACAGGAAGCGAGGGGAAGGGAGGAGGAGGGGAAAGGGGTGGGGGAGAGGTTGGCTATCTCCATGATCATATTGGATGGCACACACCAAAACATCTTTCCACATCTATCAGTTTTCTTGCCACGGGTGGTTAGATATGTACACTCTAAAAACACCTCCTTAGCCTGATGACACTGGTGGCAATGTCTAGCGCTTTGAGTCCCAGGTACATTCTCGCGTTTCTTTTTCTTTGAGGTCTCGCCATTGAGCTCCGATTTCCGCTTCTTGGACAGTTTTTCCTGAGGCGTTGCGGCCATTAACTCTAGCTCCAGGTCCATCATGTTCGCATTTCCCAGTTCTGCCAACGGCTGCTGTGGCGGCGGCGGCGGAGACACCAGCGTGGTTGCAGCCATTGTGAGTGATGGACTGTGTCTCGCTATTTTACGATTGTAGGTTACGCCGTGAGTATATATATATATGTGTGTGTGTAGGGGGGGAGTGGGGGGAAGAAGGGGGAGGGGAGGATACGTATATTCTAGGTGGTAATGATGATGGTGGGGGGGGGGGGTACGTGGGTTGGTTGAGAGGGAAATAAGTGTAATTAAATAGAATCAATCCTATTTATTGGCAGGGCGCGTTGTTGTTGTTGCTGGGCTGGCCAGAGTTAAGGGGTTGGGTGGTGGTCGTGGTTTAGTTAGTTTCGGAGGTGGAAGGAAATGTTTTTTTTTTCCTTCCCCGGGACGATCCAGTGCTACTCTTATTATATATGGTCGAGTCGAGTGGTAACAGAACAGCTGGTACGTAGGTCAAGAGGACACGCGTGTCCGAAAAGTCGCGTCTGTCGCTAGAGAATTGGTAGTATGGGACAGGTTAGAGAGTGGTAAAGTGGCCATGCCTTCCTTACCTACATATATGTACCATGGGCTCCAAGAGACCTTTTAGAATCTTATTATTCATGGACGCCAAGCGTACATGGATCTGATCTGGCTGGGATCTGGTCTGGGCTAGGAGGACGTGCAGAAAAGCGAAGTGCTGGTCAAGGATTAGCTGACTGGCTGACTGGTAGAACAGAGAGTTAGCTTAGTAGGCATTGGGGATCTTCGGCATGGCCTCCTTGAATGGGACACGTACGTAGAGTAATAGGGTTGGGATGGGAGACTGTATGCTTACTTGGTAACGGTGGACAACGTGGGAAAGAGCTGGGAGCAGATCTGGAAAATTTGTAAATCAAATCAACCCCCCCCCCCCCCCGCCAACCTCCCCATCTGTCATCGGGGATTTAGAAATAAAGTGGTTATTATTATCATTACTCTTCTTAAAAGTCATAATTATTGTAAAAGGCCAATACTCGGCTAGGGGAGGTTACATGGCCCTCCAAGCACTTTGCCCCGTACTTTACTTCACTAAAAAACTCTATTTGGAAATGATAACGCCATATTTTTTTTTACTAGTACCACTAGTACTACTACTACTGCTGCTGCTGCTGCTGCTGCTACTACTACTACTACTACTACTACTACTACTACTACTATAGATGCTACATGTATCTACTACTTTCTATCTACTAATCTATGTTGATATCTAAAAAAAAAAAAGACGCTACAATACACTACCCCTAACACATCACACATCAGCACCGTTACAGCCCTTTCCGTTTATTCCTGCCATAATTAACTACAGGTACAAGGAAGCATCTTCACGCCCCATCACTCGCCCATAACCCTAACCCTCAATTAGGTATAGAGCACGAGCTTTCCGCTGCCAGTCCCGCCGGCGACCCAGTCCATTGTGGGATGGAACTGGGCGACGGCGGGTACGGCAGTGATACTCTCGTCACCAAGCTGGGCGAGCTGATTGCCGGTGGCATCGTAGATGTCGAGGTAGCGGTTCATGGAGGCGATGACGAATTTGTGGGCGCCGTTGGGAGGATGTTGCTGCCATTGGGCGCGGAGGATGGTGACCCACCTAAAGATGTTAATACTGACTGATTTTAGGAAAATACAGACATTTAGATATGGAATATAGGATATTGAAAGAGAAAAAAAAGGGGGGGGGGGGGGAAGGTTACCGTCCAGTCTGGTTATTATGCCGAATGATATGTGTGGGCTCCATCTCTCTCACGGCGGATTCCGACTCAGTCCCCGGCTCTCTCTTAACCCTTCCACTTCCACCCACCACCACGCCGCCCCATGTCAGCGAATCTGGTACATGATACAACTTGATCGTATCATCATACGATGTCGTCGCAAGTGTTCCCCCAGCACTCCACAACGCACAGCTCACACTGAGCCTACTAAGGTGTTCCCCGAGCAGCACTGGCCGTCTCTCCTCACCTCTGCCCACCATCCTCCTCAAATCCCACACCTTTACTGTGCGATCCAGTGACCCGGTTGCACAAAGATGCTGAGCTCCGGGGTGCAGCCCAAACCCCCCAATCTTCTTCTCACTCAACACCCAACTCTCCGCGCTGCTCGCCGGCGCCCTCGTATCCCGTCTCCCGAGTCTCCCCGAAAGTGTCGAGAAGACGACCGTATGCCCATCGACAATCTCAACGCCGCTTAAGCTCTCGTTTGTGTCTGCCTCGGCGTGGACTTCCGATGATACACCGGTAGTGAGGTCGAACTTGCGTACTGAGCCGTCATATGAGCTCGTATATAGCGCACTTTGGTTTGTGCGGTCGAATGTGAACGCGGATATGGTTCGACTGTGGACTTTGTACACTGAGACGTCTGGAATGGCATTGCCGCGGTCGTCCTCCTTGGTGCCGGCTGCGTCAAAGAGGCCGAGGTTGCCGACTTTGTCGGCAGCGAAGATGAGGGGCTTGGTAGCTGTGGGGTGGAAGGCGAGGGCGTAGATGCGTTCGGGAGTGATCTTGATATCTGTGTTTCGTTAGGGTTAGCTACCTGTCCACCTACCCACCTACCTACCGCAGGGATGGAAGCTTACCGTTGACAGCAAACTTATCGTACAGCTGCAACCCACTCATCTTCTCCCTCATACTCCTGAGGTCCTTATCTGTGGTAGCCTTGATATCATCCTCCGTAAACGGCTTCTCCTCATGGCGCCCCAGGTCCAGCAGTCCCTTCTTCAGCTCAAAGCTCAGGTCACCAGCAACCCTCGCCCTCTTTGTCTCGACCACTGCGGCGAAGGCCTCATCTTCGTGGAGAGCTTTTCGTTTCGCCGCTCCTGAGTCTGCTGGTAGGCCTGCGAGCCTGCTTGAGGTTCGGCGTGGGAGCGACGGTTCGGTCGATGGCTTTCGGGGCGCGCGTTTGCGGGAGGATGAGGGCGAGGATGGGGTGGACGCTTTTGGAGGGCGAGAGGCGGCGATAGTGGGGGCGTCGAGGGAGAGTGAGGCGAGGAGAGCTTTGTTCTTGAGGATATTTTGTTGACGAAGCCGCTCGTATTCAGTGTCGTCAGTGGTAGACGGGTGTGGATCTGGACTGCTGGGGGGTTCTGACTTCATGGCGATACTTTTTCTTTCTTTTTTTTTTTTTTTATCTTTGGGGGTTATTATTCCCTTTTGTTATTTTTATTTATTCGTTTATTTTATTTAATGGCTTATGTTTTTTTTTGGGGGGGGGTGGGATTTGGTATTGGTGGAATTAGGGGTAATGATTGCTCGATATATGGTGGTGGTGGTGGTGGTGGTGGTGGTGGTGGTGGTGGTGGTGGTGGTTGAACTTGTGCTGGGGCGACGCGATTCCCGGGTGTTTGGGTATAGGTGGTGCTGCTCTTTACGCGTGTGGGTGTGTCACCTTGCTACTTAACCATGTACTCGCGTCAGGGGAAAAAGAACCAGAACATGCAAGTGAAGAATACAAGGTTTATTTGTATGTACACGCAATCTCATAGCGTTTCCGAACACGACCAATATTGCATGACATACAAAAGGTGGATTTGACGCTTTTTTTGTATGGTATGCAATAGCAGTCGTGTTCGGAAACGTCATGAATTTACGAGTAGTGGCGTTGCTGTGCCATACAAACCATACGTTGGGGTAAGTCTGTTGACAGGTGGCGGTGCATTGGCAGAAGATTTTCGAGACACTCGTAGGGAAAAGAACCAGAAAATGCAAGTGACAAATACAATTATTTGTATGTACAACCTCTAGTAGAATTATTGCGGAGGTGTGGCGTTAGAGAATCGCCCTTTTCTCGGCGTGATTGTTGGTCCTTGTTTTCCACAATAATTCTACCGGAGGCTGTAGTGGCGCCGCTCTGCCATACTAACGAACAATCCGCAATTTTTTTTAGTTCTATATCCTAGACGCGAGTACTTTAAGTGTGGCGGCGAGTCGAGTGATGATGCTTTTGAGGCCCAAACTTAAAAAATTAAACTTTCACCTCCCCCACCTTGAATAAAAAATTTACAAGCAAACCCCCCAACCCCCCAAACGTCAATGACAGCACGCATATGAATGAAAGTAAAAAAAAAAAAACCAATTTAAATTAATTTATTACAAATCAAGCCAGGTGTGTTCTTCTAGAAGTGAGTGTGCACGGCCACATCTAATCCCCTCCCAACCCCCACCCCACACACACACACCACAATCTAACCTACCCAGCCACTGGAAAACCCCCCCCCCACCACTTCACTACAGAAAAAGAAAAGACGTAACGGTTACAACTCACCCCGAAAAATCTTGTTCATAGAAATTTCGCCACCACGAACGAACCCACAATTGATGCTCACACTGGAGCTTCTAATACACGACCGTACTCAGCAGGACTTGATTGATATCACCCAACCCCCCCCCCCCACATCTTGTCATCTTGTAATAGAAATCGGTACACCTATCACCACTATGGCCGCCTCCACACTACTCAGACAACCCCGAACCCCCCCCCTCACCGCCCAACGCTTCCTCATCCTCACCTCTACCCGTCACTTCACCCACCTTACCCCCTTCCCGCCTCCCCCAACCGATGACATCCCCCTCGACACCTCCTACACTCCCCCCCCCCAAGACCCATGGGCCTTCCTCGTCGGCACCACACCTCGTAGCAACATTCCCCAACACATAGTGCCCACCTATCGTCAGCCCATCCTCAAAAAAAACTTCCCGGCCCTAGGCCGTGCCTCAAACCCCTTCATCACCAACCCGTTCGCAGGCCCACGCTCTCTCAAGAAACCGCTCGACCCTGTGACGCTCTGCGAGCGAGAACGTCTGGTCTTCAAGGAAATCTTTGAGCAGATCCTGTCCAACAAGACCATGTTTGCGCCACAGTCCGCGGGCGCTCCGTTCCCGAGCCCGTCGCTGAATGCACTTTTCGAGTCTGCCGTTGGGCCACAGCAGCATAGACATGAGATCTCGTTCGGGCCGGGAGAGAGTGTGGACCGTGACACGACCATTGCCAGACTAGCGCTGGCTAGCTCCTTCGATCAGTTCAGTCCTGCTGTCAGGGCAGCAGCGGCAAAGGCAGCCGGCGTAGTAGGCGGCAGCGTGTGGACTTCCCGTGAGATGGAGGAGATCAAGGAGCAATTGGGCGACAAGATCCTTGCCATGAACCGCTGCGAGACCGACCTCGAACTCGGCGCCTGGATGGAGCAAAACATCTTCAGCATGGTCCGGAGGGGCGGGGACGGCAAGCGCGCATTCCCGGCCGGGACCTACTCCTACCTTCTCGCCGAAGGCATGAGAATCCTGCGCAACACGTTTAACGATTTACAAGGTGTATTTTCAATCTTCCAACGGATCAAGACGCTGGGAGCCGAGTCGTATGTCGTTGGCTGCAGCGTGGACGTGTACAACCAGGTGATCGCCGCAAAATGGGAGGGTACTCGCGATCTGTTCAAGGTGAAGGACCTTGTTGACGAGATGGACACGAACGGGATCCAGGGGAATGTAAAGACGCTGCAAACACTGCGTGAGATCATGCAGGATGTTGCGGCGGTGGACCGAGTGGGTGCGTGGACTCACGAGCTGTTTAGTGAGGGGAACGAGGGCGTTGTTGATGGGCTGCGGGGCAAGGTCGAGGTGTGGGAGAGGCCGAGACCCGTTTGGGAGAGCGTGGAGGATGCATTGAAGAATATGGGTATCTAGTAAAGTTGTTGGTTATCTAGATATCTGGGTACATGTAGTTGACCTTTTTTTTCTTCCCCCCCCCTTTCTTTTTACTGTAACTGTAGTATAGCATTCCTCGGGTAAGGTGACAACAAATGGGATGGAGTTTTTGTGCTTTTTTATCATATCATTCATTTTGCATTGTAAATCACTCTTTCATTGCGGTTTATGGTTTTGTCTTGTATATACTCGCCCCTCTCTTTGGTTTGTTATATGTTTTCGTTGATTTCTATCATTTCTATCATTGGCTTTTTCCCAACTGGTTGTCTTGTCCCTTCTTGGATTAGCTCCATTTTGGACCACCATGTTCAGGTTGGCCTCGGCTTTGGCTATGGTTACAGGTCTGGCTTCTGGCTGTGTGGTCGATTGAAACTGAATCATATACAAATTACACACAAAACCACACATATACAAAAACCAACAGCCTCTACATTGAACACATATAAAAGGACATTTTAGGAAAAAAAAAAAAAGAGGACAGCACCCACTCTCAGTGGCGGAATGAGAGATATGGTTAATTTATTTATCCACATGAAAGAAAGGAAACGCGCAACATGACCCAAGAAGGGGGGATTTAAGAGATAGCCTTCCCCCGAGGGATAACAAAAATCGACCTTACAGGCGCTTTACCTGTACGGTGAGTCGGCCCTAATGGCCGCGGCGAGTTCGGGCTCCCACCTGTTATGATTGTAAGTATGATGAGATGGGGATGTAGGAGGAAGAAAGGGGGGGAGCATACTTGTCACCATTTGACAACAGCTTCTCCTTGTTGTACAGAAGCTCCTCTCTGGTCTCGGTAGCGTACTCGGCGTTGGGGGACTCGACGATGGCGTCGACGGGGCAGGACTCTGCAGATCATGGTATCAGTATCTTATATCTAAAGAGGGGGGTTATGGAGAATGCGGGAGGATAGTAACATACCCTGGCAGAAACCGCAGTAGATGCACTTGGTCATGTCGATATCGTAGCGGGTGGTCCTCCTACTACCGTCCTCACGCTCTTCGGCCTCAATGGTGATGGCAAGAGCTGGGCAAACCTAATGCGGATCATCAGCACACTGTTGGTCCAAATAGAGATGTCTATAGGATATAAAATCGAGGTGGCGAGAAGAGTAAATTTTATATATGCCAGATCCCAGCATAAGGTGGATTAAAGCGACCATGGGAATTCTATGCCCGAGGTTGCCACTTACAGCTTCGCACAACTTACAGGCGATGCAGCGCTCCTCTCCGGACGGGTACCGTCTGAGCGCATGCTCACCTCTAAATCTAGGGGAGATGGGGCCCTTCTCGAAGGGGTACATGATCGTATACCTACACACACCCGTTAGCCCATCTGATACCCACCACGCACCCACGCACAGCAGGAAGAACCGCCGGGGTAAGCTTACGGAGGCCTAAAGAACTGTTCCAGCACGACATACATCCCCCTGATCATCTCAGACATGAGGAAGAACTTTGCCGCCTTATCCAGCGAACTCTCGCCCTCCTCCCAAGTCTGCGCACGCCCGATGCGGTACCCCGAGATGGGTGTTCGGGCCGTCGCATATGTCCTCGCCGCGAGTTGTGCAGCAGCGGGGAGCACTGTGCGCTGCTGTGAGATGAGAAGGGGGCGAGCCGGGCGGGCAGCGGCGAGAGCGAGTGTTCTGATTGATGTCATCCCTTTAGTGCCGGTTATTGCTGCTGATATGATATATGATATGGCTGTAAGTTATGTGGTGGGGTAAGTGTGGTGCTCCTGGGGGAATGAAAAGTTAATGAGGGTTGGGGTGCTCGAGAGCAATTGGCGCTGTGGCGTAGATGTACACGCAGAGAGGGGGGGGGGGGTATTTGTAGGCTGTTAGCCTTGAGTGGAGATTTAGGGATGCGGGCAGATACGGTGGTAGGCGGCGGTGGGAGTGGGTGGAGTTTCTGGGGGGTAGGGACGAGCACCACTACCAGTGAGCTTGCTTATACGGGAAGGCCCTGATTGGTTGGACCCGACGACGCCCCAATCCTGGACTAACAACATTTTTTTTTTATTAACGGATATTTACACGAGTGATGATATCAATACGTTTTCACCATCAACTTTTTTTTTTTTGTTCATTTTTTCAATTTTCAATCCTTTTCTCGGATATGGTAGCTAGTTGGGGGGGAATGATCATTTTTGGGTCGAGGGCTAGAATAAAAGCTATACTCGCAAGTTCATGACGTTTCCGAACACGACCGCTATTGCATGCCATACAAAAAGTCAATCTTGGTGGTTTTTTGTATGGCATGCAATAGCGGTCGTGTTCGGAAACGCTATGAAGTTGCGGGTACATACCTCCGGGCTTTATATCAGGAGCCGAGACTCGAGAAACGCTGTATCGCGAAAATAATCGTCACTAGTAACAACCCAGTCCAGCCAACCGACCGACACCATCCATCATCCTTCGCTTCCTATCTCTTCCTTTCCCCTCCAAACCAAACAACCCAATCAACCAAACCAAACCCCCAACCACAAATCTACCCAACTCCATATCTACCCCCCCCCCCCAAGCCACTACCACAATCCAACACAATGTTCAGAACAGTCGCCGCTCGCGCATCGCGCTCATTCTCCACCGCTATCCTCGGTGCCAGGGTTTCTGCTCCGATCGCTGTTGTCCGACCAGTATCTGTGATCCCGGCAAAGTCCTTCGTTCCCTTCAGATGCTATTCAGCGCCGGCTTCATTGTCCAAGGATGAGATTGAGGGGAGGATCATTGAACTTCTCAAGAATTTCGATAAGGTGCGTTTGCTGTTCCGGGTTTGTGGGCGGGGGCGTTCTGGTTCGTTGAATTATTGGTCACTGATCGCTAGGGCGTTTTATCAAATTATAGGTCACCAAAGACACCAAGGTAATTTTTTAAATAATAACACATGCGTCAGTGATGAGTTGCCAATTGATCACAATATAGGTCACTGGTACTTCTCACTTTGCGAACGACCTTGGTCTCGACAGTCTCGACACTGTCGAGGTCGTCATGGCCATTGAGGAGGTTTGTGATCCCATCAGCTCTAATCGTACTACGGTAAATTGCTCGGACTAAGCGTCTCTGTAGGAATTCAGCATTGAGATCCCCGACAAGGAGGCCGATGCTATCCAGAGCGGTATGTGAACCGTTATGAATGATACGGTTCCGTCGAAACTAACTATTCTTTCTCCCCAAAACAGTCGACCAAGCCGTCAACTACATCGTGTCTCAGCCCGATGGTCAGTAGTAATCCCGTCGCTTCTTTTTTCTTTTATTTATTTTCCGTCCGTGCGCGCAACGGGTTTTTTTTTTTTTTTTTTTTCGGTTGATACTAACAGCGCCTATCAACTACCTAGCTAACTAAATCATTGATCGTCCGTTCCTCCTTAATGGGTGAGACCAGCTCGGTTGGTTAACTCTTTGTATTCCACTCCCCCAATACTGTACATGTCCGGCGAGTGGTTGTTGCTCGATAGACAATGATTGCTTTGCCATGTTGAGATTGCTTAGAAGATGGGAAATGGGGGAAAAAAGTTTTCAAAAATTATTACTCCATTGAACATATTGAATGGTTTCTATCGCCACAAGAGCTTATTTTCCAATTTTTAGGCTGGGAGTAGAGGCGGATCGCCGGTGAAAGAACAAAGTACGAATTTCCAGGGTTTGAATGTAAAGAATTTTTGGGTAAGACTTGATTGAGTGAGCTATGATTTCTGTGATTATTTGGGGAAGCGAAACCCGGAGCGGACCACTATATCGCTGGCGTAAGAGATGTCTGGGGAAGAAATCGCCAGTATCCATTCGTCGGGCAGGTGTAGAATGAAACATTGGTGAAGAACCCCATTCATTCGACCAACAAACCACACAAGAATATCATCATACATAGCGCGCTATATAAATCTAAGCAATCACTGGTAGCGGGGAGAATAGTTAATTGAGTGCATACATCCGAATAACTACATGTACTGTCGCAGTTAGTGGTCCATCAAGAATCATCATCCCATAATGCGCTGCAGCCGAGTGTCCCCTTTTTCAAGCTTTCTTATGAGCCACAAGTTACAGGCTTGTTCCTAGTGCCTCTATTTCAGACATGAGAATCTGATAAACGTTCCCTTATCCTTATAATTTCACTGCGAGATTCAGAATTATATCTCGTCCAATTACCAGAGCACAGCCCCCATCCCATCCATCTACAATCGGGTCCATATTCATATAACCCATACCCCCGTATCCATACCCCCCCCCCCCCGCGTCCCTCGTTCCTTCCTTTCCTATTCCACGCGTCCATTTCCATCTTGCTTTCAAAGTCTCCTTGATAGCTCTTTCAACCTACCTCCACCTAAGCAACTGCTAGCACAGTCCCGGTCGCTTGCTTACCTGTCCGTCGCGTTGCACCAAGAACAACCTACAACCTCTCCCACATCTCACATCTTAGACCCGACTTAGACCACGAGACTCCCCGCCAACCACCACCCCCACCATGGCTTCGACTGCAGGACTGACACGACGGAGAGGAGGCGGTGGAGGAGGCAGTAGCGGTTCCGCCGGGAATGACGACGAGGGCCGTAGCGGATCACCAAGCACAAGCACGAGGCCCATCAGCGAAGCGAGAACTGGCGGGGAGACCTCGTACACTACGGAGAATGGACACAGGATTGGTGAGCTGGAATTGAATCGCCGTTTTGCATAATTTTTGTATAGTTGTAGGGGAGTGGTATAGCGACAAGTTCAGTGGGCTAATGCAGGGAGAACTGGTGGACTTGCAGCATTCGATCCAAGGGATATCAGCGAGAACCAGGAGAGGAACAAGCAGCCCAAGCTGACCTTGATGGAGGAGATCCTGTTGCTGGGACTGAAGGACAAGCAGGTGTGATAATTTCTCTTACTGCCCCTCCTCCCTCTATATGGGGCCCTGCTCTAGAGCGGAGATGTTATATTGTTTGGAGTATCTGCAGTTCTGACCACTGAAGCTGCGCAACAGGGCTACTTGTCATTTTGGAACGACAATATATCATATGCCCTCCGAGGCTGCATAGTCCTCGAGCTTGCCTTCCGCGGACGCATCTCTATGCAGAAGGACTCTTCCCGCCGGCGTTTCCCACTGGCAGACCGCATCATTGAGGTGATCGACGACACACAAACCGGCGAGGTACTGCTCGACGAAGCTCTGAAAATGATGAAGGTATCCGAGAAGATGAGCGTTAGCTCTTGGATCGACCTTATGAGCGGTAAGACTGCAAGCTACACCCTCCCTCTTCCATTACTGACCTGATTACAGGTGAAACATGGAACCTCATGAAGATTGGCTACCAGCTTAAGCAGGTCCGCGAGCGGCTTGCAAAGGGTCTTGTAGACAAGGGCATCCTCCGTACTGAGAAGCGCAACTTTTTGCTTTTCGACATGGCCACCCATCCCGTCGCCGACGGAGGTGCCAAGGACGAGATCCGCCGGAGAGTTAGAAATGTGCTAACATCGCGCACGGTTGTGCTACCGGGAAATCCCTTCCTGCCCGAAGAGATGGAGTTCCGTTTCTTGCGCACCGTGGCGATGGTCTGCGCGGCATATGCTGCGAATGTATTGGAGAATGCGCTGGCAACACTTGGACATGAGGCCAGGGAGCGGGCATTTGCGCATGTTGATGAACTGCTGGCTGAGTACAGTCAGTGGCCGTTTGGGAAGAGGAACACTGCCGGAGGTGTTGGGCAGAATCTTGGACAGGCTACAAGTGAGGAGGTGAATAATAACAAGGACAGAGAGCTCCAGTTGGAGGTGAGCTATCCTCGGACCTTGCAATCACTACCCATTGAACCCTTAACTGACCATTTTTTTCCCCCGCTATATATAGGTAGTATCAGCTGTCTTGAGCGTCTTCACTAGGCTAGACTCGCTTCTGTAGAGCCATTCAATAGTGATTATTTTCCTTTCTTTGCGCATACCTTCTCAAGTGTAATTGATTTTGTTACTCGCTACTATTTTCTATTATTCCACTTTTTTTTTTTTTTTTTTTCCGTTGTTTTTGTTTTTCTTTTGTTAAGTCCTGATGAAGAGAGAAAAAGTGAGATGTCTAGTTCTGGGATTCTGGCATGCTATTTGAAAACCTAAAACGAGTGGTTGTTTGCTATTACTCGTGCGTGTGCACTTTGAATCTTTGTCCGTCTATGGTCTCAGATACGTCTCGTCTTCTTTTATTGATTCCACCTAACCCGCCCACCGTCTTGTAAAGCAATCTGTCTTTCGGCAACTACAGGTGTTCTCTATAGGAGAAAAAATTGATAATGAATTTATCACACAGCAATCAATTTCAGCAGAACCACCATGTTCCCAAACCAAGCTCTATTCTAATTTTAGAAACTACCTATCGTAGCCCTCATGCATGTACTTATACCACGCGTACAAAGAGATTACACCTACCAAGAGATCAAGAACCACTACTAGCCCTCTGCCTCTGTGGTGTTGTCGTCCTCTCGCTCCTTCCGAAGATCGGCGTCGCAGCTCTACTGCGTGTTGCCTCCCTGTCGATGTAGCGCTGCTTGTCAGAGGTGAGGCCCTCAAAGTACTGCTCCACCTGACTGTTGTACGAGTAATCCAACGGGATGAAACCCTGGCGATTCCGCTTATCCGTGGTAGCGCCCCGGTCTACGAGCATGCGGATCACTTTGTGGTGCCCGTAGGCGGAGGCAAACTTGGATTCTCAGTTAAGCTGCGGGAACAAATTGCTGATGGCAGGTAAAAATTGGGGGGGGGGGGGGGCATACATGTAATGAAGTGTTCCCTAGTGCATCTGTCATATCTATATCCGCACCTAGGTCTACTAATGTCTACCCCCGTATCCAATTAACCCATATATCCCTTGTAAGACGAGTTTACCCAAGAACTCACATTAACCACCTCATCCCATCCCTTCTGGGCCGCATGCATCATTGCCGTCAACCCCGCCTTATTCCGCCAGTCAATACAGCGCTCGAAAGCACCAGCCAAGAAGACGACCACGTCCTCGTGCCCGCCACCCGCTGCAAGCATCAGCGGCGTGTCGCTGGCTGCGTTCTTCGAGATACCCGCATCCTCGTGGCGGGACTGGTTGACAAGGTATTGGACAATGCTGAGGTGCCCTTTATCGGCCGCGAGGTGGAGCGACGTGTTGCCGGCGTGGTCGGGGTTGTAGAGTGCGTTTGGGTGGTTCTTTAGTATGCGTTTGGTTCTGTATGCATGTGTTGGGCGTTAGTTGTGGCGCGTGAGCCTCAGGTAAGGTTGTGGGACGGGGACGAGGGAACAAACAGGAGGAGGTCGCCGGCGAGGATAGCGTGGCGGAGGCGGATGGAGACTTCAATCCTACAATATAGTTAGTAGAGAAACGAAGCCAGATAGCTGGGGTTTTCCCTTACATTATTTCGTGGGTATCGTTATCATGTTATTGCGGGCGCAGGTGAGCTCAGCTGGGGAGCTGGATGAGGGGCTTGGTGGTAAGGTCCAGCCTCGGAGCTATGGCCAATGACCGTTGTGCCGTGCATATGCCAAGAATGCTTCTTTTGAGCCTCAATGTTGAGCCGCCTATATGTTAATGTCTATAGCCGTTTAAACATTTTAAAAAGGGTTGGATATCCCAGGATTTGGTGATGGGACGGATTGTGAGGGTGGACAAGGGTGGTGTCGTACTAGGATTCTTCTAACTATTATATAGCCTCATTTCGGAGAGAGCTGCACCTGAAACTAAAACGATAAGCTTGTCAGCCATTGAGACGAGTTTACAATTGGTAGATTGGCCTGTTTCAGAAAACAGAAGGCGCGTTAAAACCGTGAATTGGGATTCGAGATATCTAGATCGTGAAATCACTGATATCGTCCTATTTGTGTTTCAACATGATAGCCAAAGTGGCTAAATGAGATGAGCTATCAGCTCAGTATATTTCTGATACACTCCATATTTCTGATACACTCCATACCCCTGATACATTCCATATATCTGCATACCCTGTACATGTCAGAAATTACGGCGGAAACTAAATGTAGATGCATTAAGTATATAACTCAGTAAAGGGACGGAACCCGTGATAAAGACTTTTGACATTCTCGATACGGGCGTGCCACATGCAATTAGCCTTCAAATTAAACGTCGTACATACTGGACAGTGGTTCAGTCTAACATCACAGGACACGTCAAAAACCCACATCAATAATGAAAATTTATTGTATGTACCACCACTTGATCTTCTCGTTTCGTGACAGATCCCTTTTTCTTACTTATTCTGTCTTAAACATGCTCATAAACTCCAGTTCCACTACAGATAACTACATACCCACCAAAGTCAAGGCCAATGATCGCCCGATAAGTTCAAACAGAGATACATGCAGTCACCAAACTCCAAACAGGATTCATATCCATCGATTCCGATAATAAACGTTAATTATACATTATTATCTCATTAGAACCCGCCTTGTTTCCCCGCAGTCGGCCGGAACCATCTGAGACATCTGAGGTCCACCTCGGCCAATAAAACAGCGGCAATGATCAATCGGGGCACAAAAATCTACACAGGGCTAGGGTTCACAGATAGATATATGGCGGATCTACTCATATCATAGAGGGTGAGCGGGAGTGCACCTTCAGATAGCAAAAATCGACAGCGAAGACACAAGCTTAAGATGGCAACCGAGAAAGTACTAGTAAGACCCTAGATAGGAATATTTCTACACTACAGCAGTTCTCTAGCCAAGAATATTTTTTAAAATGGAGCAGTACTCCCGCTCACCCTCTATGAGTAGATCCGCTATAGTTTGTGAAGACAATTCGATTGGGTTGCGCGTGTTCGTCCTCTAGTTATGCAAAGGTTGTCACACCCGGCCGCCGGGTCACCCCCATCTTACCTGCATGTGGGATAAATTCATGTACCGGGGCCTACATATGGCGTAGCATTTAACTAGGAATGTAGGTATCTACCGATTCCTTTAAAAGGTCATCTTTCAGCCTCTTTTTATATCCCGAGTTTTATTCCTGCGAAAAAAAAGAAAAAAAAAATGGCAGACTTTTGGGCTGGGTATAGCTTTAGCTCCCGTTGCCCATTCAGAGATGATAGTGATAGTAGCTAATAGGTCACAGCTACATTTCCGGGGCAGCGTCAATCATAATCGGCTCACCGCTTGATATTATCAAAGTGCGTCTCCAGTCGGGTCCCCAGGTCAGCTCTACCAACCTATATACCTTCGAGAATGCCAGTAGTTTAGTTAGAGGTACTATCTTAACTCCAGTAGTCCAGGCAAAACTAATATCTCCGTAGGCGCAGCAGCTCCACTCGCAGGATATGGAGCTCTAAACGCCCTTCTTTTCGTCTCCTACAATCGCACCCTTGAGCTCCTCGGTGACTCGCCCGCAAATCCTAGTAGTCTCTGGAAGATCTGGATTGCAGGAGCGGCCGGTGGATTGGCTACCTTTTGTATTTCTTCACCTACTGATGTCTGTATACCCACTATGCCTTTGCCATTTAAAGACATGTAGCTTAAAATTAACAAAAATAACAGCTAGTAAAATGCCGCGCTCAATTAAGCCCAAGCGATCAATCCTCCTGGAGCATAGCCAAGCAGATCCTACGCTCTCAAGGAATATATGGATTATATTTCGGGGGGGTGGTAACAAGTCTCCGAGACTCAGTTGGATACGGCTTCTAGTACCGTACCCCACTGTAAACCCCACTTTCTACAGCTACTAACAGGGCTCCCATAGTTTCTTCCCTTACCAGGGGATTCAGAAGCTCCTAGATGCAAATTTCGACATGAGCAGCCACTATGCTTTCAAGATTTTGTTTTCGGGAGGGCTTGCAGGATGCATTTCTTGGGCCTCGATATATCCGCTGGATCTCATTAAGACTCGATATCAAACTCAATTCACAGCCTCGCAAACACCGCTGCTTCCCAATCAGAATAGAAGTGCGGCGCCTATGGGTGTAGAGATGAGTACGTGGGAGTGCGCGAAGGCTGCGTATCGAGAAGGTGGTAGGAAAATATTCTATAACGGATTAGGGATCTGGTAAGTTCCGTCCCCGCTTTGGGTTGAGATGGTATTCTCACATATCCCCCTGCTCAATAGTATGGTTAGGGCTTTTTTGGTAAGCGCCGATTTCCCCCTAGCTATTATGGATACGATTGATAACCCATGATCCGCAGGTCAACGCAGCAGGAGTAAGTTTGGATGATTGCCACCTTTACTTTCCTCCCCATAGGTGGGTATCTTACTGACAACTAAATAGTTCTTTGTGTATGAATGGGTGCTGGCCCAGTTACAGCCATCAGAGGCGCGAGTGCATGGGACAGGACGGCTAGAGGGGGCGATGTGATTCTGGCTTGCTAGATTTATAGATATTGCTGGTGTTTATTTAAAGCTTGGATGACATGGAGGCACTAGAGCAACATGAAATTATACTTTATTACTGTTCGGTGGCAGTTGTATTTGAATACCTCAGATTCCAAGCGTAAATTTAGTACCGCGTTTAGGAGTGTTAGGAATGTGGGAATGTGATCTCCACCCCCCCCCCCCCCAATACTAACGACCGCCGGAGTGTCGAAATTCCTTTTATCTCTATATAGACCTAAAACAAATAAGCATCTATTTCATAAATAACTTTGGTACGCCTTAAACTCCCTATCTTCGCCCTTACGCACACGTACACTCTACCCTTTGGTACATGTATGCCACCCACCGCAATATCACCCGGTGGGCAAGCGGCGTAGCAGTACACAACACACAATCATACCCTCGGCGAGAGAAAAAAATACCATTTTTCTCTCTCAAAACTTACAGGACTCATTACTCGCTTACATTGTTCTCCTAAGCTTTGTGAAATCTGTATGTAGCTATAATGTAATTGGGTCATATAATATCACTCGCTCTTGCGCTAGGCGCCCCACCTCGCATTCGTAGACTCAAATGTGAGCACATGACTATGTCCTCATCACTAGACCGGTCAATCAGTCAATCAGTCAATCAGTCAATCAATCAATCAGTCAATCAATCAATCAGTCAATCAATCAACCAGTCGTTTCAAAGCTACGTGTATCCTTGACGCCAGATAGTTAATAACAACCATATTAGCCAACACCTTAAGATTAGACTAAGAGCTACCGCTGAAAAAACCCTTAAGATGGTTACCCAATAGTGGGCTTTGAATAGTGACACACAAAGTGCGAAATTCACGGGTCCTAATCTAATAGGCATGGTGGTAACTCCGGGGGGATATAACCCCCCCCCCCCCAGATCACTAATCAAAAAAAGAAAATTTAACTACAGTTTCGGAACGGTATATGCGGTAACAGAGAAATATGAGTGCGAAAAATATAATTCAAAATTATAGAAAGGGATTGAGCATGCTTCGCCATGATCCCAAAGAAGTGGGTTGTTCCCGTTTCTTTTTTTTCAAAAAAAAAAAAAAAAAAAAATTACCGTTCCCTGTCGTCCAATCCAATCCTGTCCCATACTAAAAACTTATTTTCCTCATTGTAAATTAACAGCCCAATGGAAGAAAGCATAATACAAATGGATACCCTAGTAAAGCCAAAATAAATATTTAGAGGGCACCAGAGCGCAAAATATTAAATACGAGCGCATCGGGTCTCTAAAGTCAAAAATACGGACAAAATCTAGAAATTTTCCTTTCCCCAGACAAAGGAGAAACCTGGCTCGGAGTATTGGTTGCACTTGACGTGGAGTGCTGAACCAAGTGGCTTAGGCCCACAAAAGACTAAATTCGAATTGTTAACAATCGCTCTAAATATTGCAAATAATAGCAAGAAAACTTACAAACTCCAACATCTGCAGGTGTGTGCATAGCGCGAATGCTTTTGAATACAGTGTCCCAGTTGGGCCTACCAAAGTTTGTAGGTGCCCTTAAACCTGTAATAGCATCTTTTTCGGCGTTGGCATCGTTGATCATGATGTTTGTGGCATCGTCTGGCTTGATTTTAGCCGTAAGGTATGTGTGGATCTCGATGAGATGGCCGATATCCTGGGCCTCAATAGCCAAAAGTAGAGAGCGGAACCATTCGAAGGACCCAAAGTCACGACAAATCCAGAAGAAATAAACCTTGTGGAGCCTTGTCTTTTTCTGCGGGTAATTGCTCCTGTACCATATACTCTTCAAGATGGACGCAAAAGGAGTAACACCAATACCAGCACCGACAAGGACCGAAACTTCGTACTTGAAAACGTCTTCAGAAGCGGACCCAAAAGGCCCGTCAATGTAGACCCTGGGAAGAACCCTACGAATGGCCGGATCAACATCCTCTTTTGTATTCTTGTCCACGCCAATAACTCTTGACTCCCTGCGCTTCGACTTCTCAGCCTTATCATCGGCGCCACCAGGAGCCTTTTTGTCAATATTGCAGCCCAGTGTTTTACCAAGTTGCTTGGTGAAGTCTCCAACCATACGGACATGGACAGAGATATAGTCCTCCTCTGGAGCGCTAGTTAATGTGAAAGGATGGTACTGATAGATTGAAACTTCCGGGCAGCAAAGGAAAATGTATTGACCAGCTTTGGTGACGGTGCGGTCTTTCTTAATCTGGATTTCGACGACATTGCTAGGATGTTCAATGACCTTGCTGATGTATGTTTTGTGCTTTCCACGAATCTCACGCATTGTCCTTTCTACAAGATAAAGGAGACCGCCAACCATCCAAAACTTCCAGAAAACACCAATGCTGTCACAGTAGGGGGGGCGGTCAGGCTTAATCATGCAGAAGGCACCGTGGAATGACCAGAAAAAAAAGAAGATCATAAATAGATGATGGGAATACCTTGAAATTATTAGTAATTTCCGCCTACAATATAGGAAAGTATGTACTTACCAAAACCTCTCGAAGTTAGCCCTGCGGGGTTTCTCCATCGCAGTAACAGCCATAATCATCAAGGATATGAGCATGATGTATCCAGTCCAACCAGGGCCCGAGACAAAATTAGCTTGTAACCATCCCACAAAGCCAAGGTTATTCTTGATTGCGAGTTGGGCAAAGTTATTCCAGTGGGCACATGTGTGAAGCCATGAAAAGAAAACGATGGACCATGCGGTCACTGCCAGAGATCGTTAGTGTATATATTTACTGAATCAGCGAAATTAAATACTCTTGTGAAAAGTGATATTCTTGTCGAATTGGATAATCCCGTTGAGGGCGGTTTGTCGAGCTATCGAGATAAGATTACGACAAACAGCTATATAAACAAAACTATTAGCCTGAAGTTATTGAAAGCTTAATTCATGAACCTGCTTACGCAATAAGATCAAGGCGACATCTACATGCAATACCAATGCAGAAGCTCGAGCTATAGGCAATGTGATTCCAAACACCTCTCGAGCACCAACAAGAGTGTCCTTAAGGGTATAATGTATAAAACCGAACCCGAACACGAGCATGTGTAATAATATAAATAGTCCAACAAAGCTTCTCGAATGTTAGAAACTATGACGACGCTTCAGTACGACAAAGTTAATTTGAAACTCACATTCGTCGGTAACCTTCATTGACCATCCTGATAATTCTATTAGCTCTTGTATGTATAATATAAATTCCTTAAAAGCGCACGTACCAGCGGTCGATCTTTTGTTTCAAAGTGAGCAGCTTGACATCATGTTTACTGATATCCGCAGAGCTCATCTTTGCCATCAGAGCTGGCCAGCGAGACCGCTCTGATTGGGAACCTAGTTTTTTGAAGCTACTACTCATGGCGACCTCTTTCCCCTTTGCCCCTAAGATATTTCTATGGATAGGGCGATCAACGCGTAAGGGTTGGTGACTTTGCAGTTTCTTTCAGAGCCAGCTGAACAGCACGTTATATTTGCAGGGATGGTGCACGCTGGTTTCGCTCGCCTGCGACGCTCCTCTGTTAGGATATCTTGGGTTAAGTTGAATGCGTGGGGTGAAAATGGAAAACGCCGAGAAACCAAAGGACTCGAGAGTTCGAACGAAAGAAATGAAAATTATTGAGAGATGAGGGACTAACGAGGGGGAGTAGGAGAGGAGAAGAATAGGGAGAGTGGGTGTTAGTGGGGATAATGAGAGACAAAGGGGGATTCAATGAACTGATTCAGGCAAGGGATGATCTGAAGGAGGCGGGAGTCGGCTACGCTTGTTTTTCTATTCGACAATCCAACATGCAGCGGTTACCACAAGTGCCTGAACCAGGATTGTAAGCTCGCGCGCTAGTGATGAGATAAAACTTTGAAATCAGCTTTTATCGCCTGACGTTGCAGGCCAAAATTTTTTTCCTTCCAGGGCTTACATCTGCAGTCGTGACAGGAGGGGGGCACCCGGCATGTTGCGCATTCTTTGCAAATATCATTCGTGGGCCTTTTCTACGAATGCTTGGGCCATCATAAAAAGCTGCACATCATGCTAAGTCTGCTGCTTGCCCTATCAGCTTGTTGGTTCAAGCTGTGAAAATTGCAGCTTATTCTGACCGCATTAAGATCCACGGCGGTTAAAAATGAAGTTTTATGTAGGTACGAGACTCTAAACACTAACAGTAGGAGCGGTTTAAGCGAAAGGTTTTATCTCGGGTGAGGGTTACATGTCATCATTCTCTTTAGCTCCAATCAATTCTCCGTTCCTGCTTTTTTCTTGACCCGTTCATCAGTTCCCAAGGGAAAAAATAACGTGTGTTACCTTCCCCTCCAAAGCTCGTAACAATCCCTGGAGGAGATCAGGGGCTCTGATATGTTAACAACTCCAAATCCCACTGAGACACGGAAACGATAAGAGCGTCAAAGTTCCTACAAAGTCCCGTTTTTACATGCAAGAAATAGGATGCAAGTCCTTTGGAAATAGGGGTTCTCTAGCTGGGTGAATGAACCGGCGGGAATCTTTGATGGCCTGGCCCTTAAGAAGAACAGATAGGCACCATGACGAAGTTGTGCTTACTCTCAGACTCCTGCAAATTGAGTTTATGTAGATGCACCAACTGGATACTTAAAGCTTTCCTTCCCGGGACTATGGATAGATAATGGATGCACTCCAAGTTAGGACATGGGATTACGTGACTTCTCGGGGATGCGCATCAAAGTTGAACCTCGCCGTAAAACATATGATATACTTACCGGAGAAAAGGTCAGCGCTGATACCCGGTGAATAGAGCGGATTTGGTAACGGTCTTGCCCTATGTTTTACACCAACGAAATAGGACCCTTAAAACGTGGAAATAATAAGGTTTGGCACGTTTCATGAAGGATGCCCCTGGCATCACATGCTCTCCGCCAAGAGTTAGCCTGGAGTTGATGGTGAGGATTGATAAAATTATGGTCTTTACCTCTCTGATTAGCCCACAGACCGTCGGACCGAAGGTGTTCCGGATTCCAGAATATCTATAATAGGATAGCGAGCTCTCTAACACGGCCCATGCTGCATGATATGCCTAGCAACTTTTCTGCCGGCTTTAAGATTGGCTTGAGTATGATAGGCATTTGTAGGCATATGAGAGTAAACTAAGTATAAAGATAAAGACTCTACGCTGACATTATGATGGTCAGGAGAACATTAAGATTCAACACCAACGCTTCATATAGATTATACGAATTACTTATCAAGCTCAACCGCGGGTATCATAGGCAACTGGGACTTCAACCCCCGTTAGGTGCATACAGGTACCGATAGTACTAATGCTTGTATTGCATATTGCAGCCTCCGCCAGAGTAGGGTTCTTCCCCGCATTAATGGTTCTGCAGCAATCGCTGTAGGCACAGTGTATGCATACATTGAGTTGGACAACCATCGACTGGAAACGGTCTTTAGATACAATTATCCTAATAAACGTGAGGCTGAGAATAAGCATTTTAAAAAGCGAAATCGATGACATCTGTCTACGGTCTCAGACTAAGACCTGCAATGTTCGTAGGCGTCAACATGTTACACCAAGCTGGGCAAAGGCGTAGGGTTTTCCGCTGATAGACACCAAGAAGACTCGAGCCTAGAGGATGTCGTCTATCATACGCGTAATACTATACGTACGAGAAACCCCTCCGATATTTGAGAGAGTCTATACAGGGCTCATCGCCGCGCGTTTGAAGCTTTTGGGGTGGCTACATATAATCATCCTCGTTATAACCGGCCGAGCACATATCAGCAAGTGGAAGTCTTTTCTTTTGGTATGAAGTATACAGACGCCCTTACTCTAAACATACCCACACATGTACTCACAAACTAGGTATACATGTATACATGGCATTATCATAGAACAAGCTAGAAGGCGCAGTATGATACTTGCGATAATCTTCGTGTTGTGTTTCGACATGTAACTAAGCCCCTCCTTAGACATACTTTTGGCCTCCCACATGCACGCCTTGTGTACCCAGAAGTATGTAAGTACATGTATATAATAATAGGATACCTAGGAGAATATGGTAAATTAGATGCTCTTGTGCTCAGCCTCCCGCTGCATAGTTTGTCCCTTGCACGTGTGAGAGAGGAGGGGTCTGAAGAGGTTGAAAGATATCATGCTGCCTGCTCCTCATCCCTTTCAAAGGCCAACCAGCAGCAACTGACTGTGTATTCTAAAGCGAGTGCTGAACTGTCAGCGTACCCCCAAAATCAGTGATCATCATCACTCCTCTCATCATCATCGTGCCTCGTAAACCCCTAGTTCCTGCTCAGCTCGGGGTCTTTCCTACTCCTCTACATACCACTACCACCACCACTGCTACTTATTAACCCGGCTGCTGCGGACTGCAACTCTGACATCTAACAACCGCCCCTTTGCCTTGCGGCCCGGTCGGCAACTCGTCATCTGATGATTTGAGTTTAGTCGGAATAGAGTCCCGATTCTGCGTATTTTGTGAGATCCCACATCCAATCGTTGAACTCCTTTCCGCGCCGAAACCCACCTCTACCATCCCGACAGCAGAAGGACCAAAGCTCCTGGCTGCCGTAGTGCGGGGTGAAATATCCGCATCGTCTTTCTAGATAAATAATTTAAGGGTTATTTTTCTGGTAGTCTTCCGGAGAACGGCTGAGACGTAGTTCCGGTGCGGAAGTGCTCCTTTGGGTAGTAGACATTTTTTAGAAAAAAAAAAAAAGGTGAGTAAAAAAATGTGAGCTTTGATGCACATTTTTGGCTTCATCTGCCTTGGGGCTCCGCCCTGACTTTTCTTCTTAAGTTGACCGACCCTTCTTTGGCCGCACAGATCCTCGACGGAGTATGTCCGGCATGGGCGCCACTTTCTATCCCGGAAATGATGATTACATGATGCCCGAACTCAATATCGTGTCTCCAGCCCCTCAGAGGTTTGTTTCTCCTTTGTTCTGTTATTAGCACATATATACTTGCTGGCTTTCTCTTTTGATTTGGTGACTATCCACTGTCAAGTTTGTTTTAACGTTTTCTGTTGTTGCCCCCGCAACCCCTCCTACCTCCTATTGCTGCCAACTTACTGATATCTGCCAGAGTAATGCCCGAAGTTCCTGGACACATAACAGATAGTTTGAAGAACCTCGAAATTGACGGTAACAATATGATGAATCAACGGAACCAAGGAAACTACCCTCAGGGAAACTATTCCGACACTTATTCCACATCGTCACAAAGCCGACCTTTAAGCGACGACCGAGGGGTTCGATCTAGTTATGCCTCGTCGTACCACTCATCAATAGGAGATGACTACCGGTTCTCGGGAATGGAAGAACCAGTATTCTCTCCATTCCCAAGGCTCATCAACCCTGGTCCAAACATTCCTCCAACAGATGAAGAGAAGGAAGCGCAGATTGAGGGGGCTCGTTTGGAGGTTCTCTCATCGAACGACCCTGAGATGCAGTTGATATGGGCCCAGGACGCGTTGAGCTATGTCGAAGTTTCAGTAGCATACCATAACCGAATTTATGAAGGCACAGGCAGACCAATGACTCCTGCGCTGGAACACCAAATCAAAACGGATGCCATCAGTGTTGTGAGCTTTTTAGCTGACCAACACCATCCCAGAGCAGAATTTATGAGGGGAAACTGGCTGGAGTTTGGCAAGTTCGGTTTTAGGGTGGATAAAAAGGAGGCCTTCAGGTGTTATTCCCGAGCAGCGGAAAAGGGTTTTGCTCGCGCCGAGTATCGGATGGGGATGCAGTTCGAGAACTCTAATGAGCCTCTGAAAGCGATTACCCACTATAACCAGGGGGCGGCTTTGGACGATTCGGCATCCAACTACGTAAGTTAATGTCTCCATGGATCGCCTCCTAATAACTACTAACGCCTTAGTAGAGACTTGGAATGATGACATTGCTGGGGCAACACGGCCAAAAGCAAGACTATGCGAGAGGTGTTCAACTCATTCGACTAGCAGCTAACACCGCCGACGAAAATGCACCCCAAGGGGCATATGTGAGTATATCAAAGACGCTATATGACCAGTTCTAATTGGCCCCAGGTTTATGGCATGTTGTTGGCCAGAGAGCTCCCCGGTATAGAAATTCCGGATCTCTTTTTGCCTATGGATATCAGGCAGGCTAGAGAGATGATCGAGAAAGCCGCTTTTCTTGGATTTTCTGTAAGATGAACAACTTCCGTAAGAGTATCATCCGCTGACCATCACCCAGCGTGCGCAACTTAAAATGGGAGCTGCTTATGAATTATGTCAACTGGGTTGTGATTTCAATCCGGCGCTATCCCTCCACTACAACGCTTTGGCTGCAAGACAAGGTACTTTTCGATAGACTCTAGCTTTGTGAGAGAGATCTCTAATAAATTCTACAGGCGAGCCAGAGGCCGATATGGCCATTAGCAAATGGTTTTTATGTGGTCACGAAGGTGTGTTTGATAAGAACGAAGAATTGGCTTTCGTATACGCCCAGCGAGCGGCCGCAGCAGGGCTTGGAACTGCTGAGTTTGCAATTGGTATAAATTCCATTCTTGTTCTAGAAAATCACGACTATTTGAATAATAACTCATAATTTTGAAGGATACTTTTACGAAATCGGGATGTATGTCCAAGTAGATTATAAAGAGGCGCAGCGGTGGTACGCCAAGGTAAGACTCGGCATTATAATGGCACTGGGGCGCCACTAACTTAGAGTTAGGCTGCGGCACATGGTAATAAGGATGCCAATGGCCGAATCGACGGTATATCACGGTCGAAAACATTATCCCGAAAGGATCACGAAGCTGTTGCCATTTCGAAGATTAAAGCGCGACACGGTTCTCAACGACTTCGCAACAATCCTATTACCGAAAGACAACAGTCAGCTGCAGCTCCAATCATGAGCCCATTAGCAGAAGCCGTGGATATGCCCGATCCCACAATTCCTGGAGGTAATTACAATTATAATTCTGGTCCCCCACCCGGTCAACGCCCCATAAGACAGGCCACCATGCCCAACATCAACCCAGGTTTTATTTCGCCAGAAATAGCCAGCCATCTACAACCTTTTGGTGCCCCACAGTCTTCTATTCAAGCAAGACCTGGATCCGCTGCCCCCTACCCTCTCTCTGGACCTCCTGGACCTGGACCCCACCCACGTGGACCGGGTGCTTTTGGTCCGCAACCCCGACCGATCTCTGGAACGCCTGGAACTAACAGACCTTATTCTATAGTTGGAGGTCCTCCTCCTGGAATGATTCCTCCAGCAGGTACATACCCCGCCGGCCCGCCTCGTCCCTTCACTGCTATGAGTGATGGCAGCCCTAGCCGAAGACCATCTGGGGCCGGAGGGCAGCCATATGGCCCTCCGCAACAGCAACCAGGATATCCACCACACTCCCCAGAGGCTAGTTATCCTGGAGGATTTAACGGTGACACAGTTCCCCGTATCCATACACCAAAGCCTCCAGGGCTTCCATCGGGCCCTGCTCCCGTTAATATCGGATTCGAGGCACCGGATAGACCAAAACCGTCAAAGACCGCTCCTCCTGGAGGGCCAATAGCGCCACCTCCCTCAAGTTCTGGTAGACCTGGAACATCTCAAGGTCAAGCGCCGCCCCGACAACCCACAGCGCCCCAGCACGGAAGTGGGCCAGTCGGCCATGAGCTCCATGATGGACCGCCTACCCCTACAAACAATACTCCCAGGCCAACAACAGCTGAGTCGGCACCACCAAAACCAGTTTCGGCGCCGCTTCCTAAGCCTCCAGGCAAGGGACCCAAGACCTTTGAAGATATGGGTGTTCCACAGGCCCCAAAACAGGATGGAGATTGCGTAAGTGTCCATATTTAGGAAAGTCAAATAGAAAAGGTTGTGCTTTGCTAATATTTCTGTGCTTTTAGGTTATCATGTGAAACAAACAACCTTTCTAGTGCTTTCCCACCAATTTCATTTTTAGTTCTGTGTATTTGTGCCCAAATTGGGCTGGCGAATCGGTTCGGTGCATAATTAATGTCGGAGATTTATCTATGATGAGTGAAAGCGTGTTCCTGGCGCCTTACCATTGGATGGTCTCCGTCCAAATTTTTTTCCTTTTTTTTTTTTTCTTTTTCTACCCTTTATCCTCCACTTTCTTTCGCTTTGTCTCTCCAAGCCTAATCTCTCATCTGCCGCTTTCAAAGTAAATAAATATGGTTTATCAAAATGAACAGCGTGGTTATGCTTTGTACTTGATTCCCTTTGGCTAATCTCTCTCTGTATATTATTGTATGCACAATGATTTTACATCGGATCTAATTAGTTTTTTTATTTCTGGCACGAATATTTTATAGATTGGGTTTTGAATACGCCTTTTTTTCGCTGTGATCTTTCTGGCTGACCGCTGGCATGTACACGAGATGCTCACCCACTTGGGAAAGGTAATAATATATATATCTTACAACCGAACCAATCTTATCGCCGTTGTAGAAAATAAGAGACTCCGCTTTGCTACTGACGCCCCACGGGCGCCCACCGAATCATATTTCATGACGCAACGACACTTTTTTTTTTTTTTTTCGTTCCGGACCCGTGGCTCCAAAAGTAAGAAAGCACTTATAAGGTGGGATGGCTTTTTTAGAGTCCGAGTTTAACCCTTAACTGCGCACTTTCGGGACAATCCTAAGCCGTCCCGAGGAGAATAAAGAGAATAAAGCTAAATTTGGCAGATACATGTATGTATGCAAGAGAATAGTGCAGTGATGCCCACAGTGAGTATACCGTGTTGGGATATGGTACTAGAGACTTTAGTAGGGCCTATAAATAGATCCATTGGGATATGCCTGTAGGCTCTCCATCCATTCACTACATCTCAATTTAACCTAGCAATATGGCTGAATAACCTATAACGCCGTTCGACTCTATATAATATATAAAATAAAGGTCGTTCTTTTTTTATAAATTTTAAATTATAGGACTACTCTCTTACAGATGAGGTCTTTTAAGAAGGCGATTATGTGGTTGAGGCGTATATCTCCTGGTGAAAGAAAGAGAAATGTGGTACAAGGAACGAAAAAGGTTAGGTGAGCTAGCCTGGTTTTCTGCATTTCGTACCAGAATCTGAGGGGTCCTCTCTCGTATCATACTGCACCCCTAGTCCTCAAGTTTTCAGAGAAAATTGCATGACGAACCATATGTATACATACAGCTGAAGACTGCCGTGGACTCGACTCGTAACTATATATCATCATAGAATGTCACTCGGTCGCTAAGAATATGATTTTACACTTACCTCTCGGGGTTTAGGCTTGGAGTTCGAGATGGTGTATCTCCATATATTAATCTCCGTGTTAATTATTAAGTCGTGTTGGCCACTGGCAGTTTTTCAAATTCAGAGCTCAAATTCTGAGTCCTTGGCAGTGGGGAAAGCCCCACCTATGCTCAAGGGAACGCCTATAGTACTAGTATAGTGTTCTCTCTCTTGCTGAGGCTATATCACCCTTGATGCTCTATTCAACGGGATCAGCGTCTTGATAGGGTGCAGGTGGGCCTTTCCACACTACCAATTCTACCAATTACTCAGAACTTGAGCTCTAAATTTGAAAACCGCGTGTGGCCAATACGCTCTACATATTAAATGTTTCGTGCGCCGCCTATAGTTATAGGTGTGAGTTAACTACATGTAGTTTCAACACTCTCACCTAACCCTGATGACTGTACCTGTGGCAAATGCGTGTGGCGGCCGGTCTATATAGAAGTGCCCGTATTATTGCTGATGATCCCCCAACCCTTACGGCCAAAACATACTTTACTGTAGCGCCTACCCAAAAAGGCAAACCAAGGCCCAATTAGCCCACTACAGTAGTAAAAATAGTAACAGGTTAACTCGAGGTATATGCTACTATATGTACTCTAGTCTGGTGGGGCGGCATGTGTGATCTGGCCAAAGGTTTAGCTCCCCCGCTCGCAGGAGTAACCGTGTTTAGAAAGAGGACTAGCTGTGCTCGATATCCACGAGAAATTGAGGACACATATACTGTACATCACAATTACATAATAAATCGTATGCAGTCACAAAACCTCCAACGTAGTCCCTAGCCCCACCATACATCTACTCTCTAGCTACATGTACGCACTCCTGGGCTATGGTTAACCCAACTAACTCCTCAAAATCTGAAAATAAATCAAGCTCAACAAAATAATTCTCTTGGCGAATACTGACAATTAAAAATGGGCTCTTCATATCCCTACAGAGAGTCCCGTCTGTTCCTGATACTGAAATTTGTGTGAAATTAGTCATACCCCCCACCCCCCCGGGCCCCGTTTAATCATACACTCGAGAGTGCGTCTACCTAGTACAAAGAGAGTTCCACAACTCTCCTCTATGATAGATTTATAAATAAATCTCTAAGGGAAAGATCCGGTTTGCACCTATTGTGAAATTAGTAAGCTGACATGCTACTTCGTGCTCCGCATGGCAACCTGGCGCAGTCAGAATATATAACATCCACTTCCACAACCAAGATGCTTTTACCTAGCTCATCGTCATATATCCTCAGCCGCGTCCGAAAAACCGAACTTCACCCCTGGAAATTCATATTAAAACTTGAATACAATTTTCATCACGGATTATCACTCGATATACTATCTTCACTACTACCACTGTCAATCCCCGCCGTTGTTGGTAAAATAAGCATCACTTGCAGCTCCCTTACGTCACGACTTGAAAACCTGTATAATCTTAGAGATCGTCGGAAATAAGCGTCACCTGCATGATTGGCATCTCGAACGCCGATCTCTTATCTCTCTCCGGATCTGATTATATGAGGGGGGTTCAGATCTAATGAGGAAGAATAGACCCTAACCCTGCGTTGTACATGATGGGAGTAGAGCCTTTACATCTAAACCCAGGATGTTAGCATAGGAGGCAGATATAAATCGTATAAATCGCTACGGATGGCGACTCCTCTGGATTTAGATCAAGAAGGCTGAATTTTATATTATGGCTCCTATGATTTGCATCCATGCCGGCGTCTATGATGGTGCAGGATCTAGTATTATCTACCCCTACAGAATCTGAAAAGAAATGGGTAATAATAGAGGCTGCTCCAGCCAATCGAGAGGAAAAGAGAAAAAGAGAGAAAAAAACAAGCTGGTATGGTACTATCTAGATAAGTAATTATGTCCGTGCATGCGGCATGAATCATATCATCCTGGGCTGTAGGTAGAGTACATGTCATAACACCCTTATCCCATCCGTAATTCGTCATATACAATGTCTGTAAGTAGGAGTTCTGCAGGGGGTAAGGATCCTGCGATAAAAAAAGAAAGAAAGAAAAAAGGAAAGAAACAAATAGATAACGCCCTTTGTAGATAAAGTCTCAAGAGAAGGAGAAACGAGATATGGAAGGAGGGGAAAGAGGGAGAAGGAGGAGAAGAGTGGAAGGAGCTCATCCAATCTTCCACAGCTCAACCCCCATTACATCGAACTTCTCCCCATCCTCAGATAACGGCTCGTTCCCAAACGTCATGCAGCTCTGCGACACCCCCTTCTCGAAGATGTCGTCAAGCCACAGGCCGTACTTACCATCACTAAAAACACGACCGTATCAGTCGGGATTCGCCGGAAGGGGTAACTAATTAAACCAGGAAGGAGGGGGGGGCATATTTACCCTCCGCCTACTGATAAGGAGGTGTTATCGCACAGGATCATATAATCATTGATCCCGCTGTACGGAAAGGCTTTAAATCTAATCCTGTCCGTATTATCGGGAGTTGACGTTCCCGAGGCCGACGTCCGGGTCGGGAGTATAGCTGCCTTCCATAAGAAACACTCTCCAGTGCCGTAGTAGCGCCCCGATGGGTGGAAAGGTTCGTTGACGAAGGCGCCAAAGATCTACATATAAATATAATACCTCTAAGTTAATAAAGACTATACTGCAGACGTAACTACTAATAAGCTGCGCAACAATCACAAACAGGTCGACAATAATAAATATACGGTGAAAAGGGCACCTACCCCGCCAGCAGAATCCTTAACTACGAGGACAAAGCTCCCTTTCATACCGCGGCGGTATAGTGTCGCCAGGCTGACGCCATGCTGTTCAAGCGAGTAGGCCAACGTCCATGTCTCGTGCAGCTGCAGTCGCGCCGGCAGGAGTAATCGGATCTCCTCGGCGAGAGCACGGGAGAGGAGGCGCGAGTTCGTTGTTGGGGCGTAGCCAGTGATCTGGAGTGGAGCGAGCGGTGGGGGAGTGAACAGTGAGGGCGAGGGGGCAGGTGGGAAGGAGGTAGACCGCATCTTCTTTGCGGCGGAAGGTGCTGCTGATGGGTCGGAGGTGAGGCGGTGGAAGGTCCATGTGAGAGCGGAGGAAATGGTGCCGGGAATATTAGGATATGGGGCTGATGCGGTGCTCATAATTGCTACGGTGGTGGGGGGGTTAAATTTTCGGTAAAGAGTATGAACGGGTATGATTAGGTATGTAGGATCAATCGGAGATTTTTTATTTCCCCCCTTTCTTTATTTTGTCTGAATGGTTTATTTGTTTTGGGGGTTTGGGGGGGGGGGGGTATAGCCCTCCTTTGATTAGTTGCAAGGAAGGTGAACTAGAGACTAGAATTGAAGAGTTGATGTTGTAGTGGCGATTGAAGCTGTGAAAATTGTTGGAATTGGAAAAGGACCGAAGGGGTAGACAATCAAATTGCAATGTTTAGTGATGCTTGCTGCCTGTTCAGAAAGAATATTGAATGTATGTATGGTTGTAGTTTATATGTATGTAGGAGCAGATATTGATTGATTGTATGTATGTATATAGATTATGTATGTAGAGAACTTCTTGTTTAATGCTTGCTGCGAGGCCACGATCCGACCGGTGTCGTGTCTGTCGACAGGCTCCACCATGCTAATTATATGAATATGAATCACCTCACAGAAGACATGGGCATGGTATCTCAATTCTATGGTGTGCAGCAACAAGAACAGCACTCTACAGAGTCTGCTAGCATACATCTCTATCAGCACCAGGAGAAGACAGGCGTTATTATGCCTATAAGTCTTACGTACATAGACGTAACGCCGGAGTCTTTCTCTCCTCCCTCGTGCACACTAGTTCTAGAGCAGAAGCCAGTAATATTTATTCCTCTGGACGTTTTCTTTGCCTAATAAACGTGCAGATTGACTTTATTCTATTGCTGCAGAGCAGCATCATGTACATACATGATAGAGCGAGCACTTTACATACCTACTCTAATACAATAAATACATTATAGATGGTGGCAGCATGTGGCAGCTCAGGCAGATTCAAGGCCGACTCAAAAAGCATATGCCATTCCATTCCATTACACGAGATTTCGAGTTTAAGTGGTGGTGCCTCGCGTGTCTTTTTCTTTTCTTTTTTTATTTAACCAATTGTGCAATTAATAATAGACAATTATGGCTCGAGAAGCTATGGAGGGTGGGTGTGTAAACTTTGGCGTTTGCAGCCAATCAGCCTACAGAATTTGGGTGATCTACTCCCATAATTGTACTAGCGCCTAGTCTAACGGTGGAATTTTCTCTAATTCCCATACAAAAAAAGTTCCTCTGAGGTTTACACACCCACCCCCCTATGCCTTCTCGCGCCATACCTCTGCGGAGTAATATGTGGGTATCACGAGCTCAATTCTCACTTGCTTACAACTAGAAGGTTTGTTTACCGTCATATCATCGGCAATTGGGCACAGAGTGGCGACACACGGACCGGTAATAACTATTTGGGTCGGATCTGAGCTCTACGGGAGGAGGCAAGAGGAGGAGGAGGAGGGGAAGGGAAAGAAAGTAAGGTCACAGAGTGAGTCGGTGGGTGTCATTCGAAACCCGACCCAATGCAATGGAGAGAGGAGAAGTTTCAAACGATTGGTCCACTGGACTGGCAATTGGAGAGACAGTAGGTATTTTTGGCGGCCGGGCCCGTTGTTATTTACATACGAGGGACCAATAATATGCCGAGGCTGTGTAATATGCAGCCTGGCGTTTCCTCCCTCGGTCCCTTCTTCTCAGCGGCCCAGTGGAGTAGTCAAGTGAGATCTTAATCGGGAATTGGACAGGATTACGGGCCCGCGGCAGCATAGAGCGTTATCTCCACAGGCGTTTTTTTTCTTTCTTTTTTCTTCTTTTCTTTCTTCATGTTCTGTTGGGTGGTGGGTGAGATGGCCCTAGCCGCAAGGTGCCAGGGTGATGGTTGTTGTGGTTGTATTTATTTATTTATTGAAACAACCCCCCCCCCCCCAACGTCGTCCATCTGCGAAACATTCCGGGAAAGTGGTTTTGCTAGTGGACTTTTACTTTCCTTATGGGGTCTTCAACGAATTGAAAACTCTATGTAGATATCTCTCTCGTCGTACTTGCTCTTCTTTTTGTTCCTCTGTCTCGGAATACTATTCTCCCATCTCTCTTCCTCCTTCTTAATAATTTCAATTCGGTTCACTCATTTGTTCGTCCCCCCCCGGTGCTGGCTATCCAAGTTAAGGTGTTGCCCAGGTGCTAACTGCAACGGTAGAGTTAGGTTCATACTTACCTCATCTCATCTCGTATCCCTCCACCCCCAAATCTCGTCAACCATCACCAGTACCACCACCCACCACCACTCACAGCAACCGCCATCCCATCTCTCCGATCTTCTCTCCCGTTGCAACAACATTAAACCCCTCCTTCCGTTCTTTCCAGCCCCCTCCCCTCGCTCTCTCCCAGTTACTACCGTTACCCTCATACCTGCAATTTTTTTTTTTTTTTTTTTTACATCCATAACATCTCATGGGAAGTGGGCTATAATCCACACAAAAACGAGAGAGCGAGTGCGAGCGAGATAGAGTCCCTAGCACGAGAGTTGCACGGCTTTGCATCTCCTGCGGGTGTCACTACTACTCCCCCCCCACCCTCACACTCCTACAACCTTTCAATACCCACATCCAATGCCCGGAGAGCTTCTCGTATCATCCGCGCCAATGGAGGTCGACTCAGTATCCAGTAGCAGCACAAGCACGCTCACGCTCACGCTCCAAAAGAAGCTTGCCGGAAATATCGCGAAGAATACGATCGATCTGTACCTGATCTCCGATGACGACGCGCACTACGAGCAGGAGATCCTGCGGGATCCCTACTCCTCTCTGAAACCATGGTTGAGGTACATAGAGCATAAGATGAAGACCGGCACCATTCAGGAGCAGGTCTTCGTTTTTGAGAGGGCTTGCAAAACGCTCCCGCGGTCGTATAAACTATGGAAGATGGTGAGTTTTTGCTTCGTGTCCCGGAATTTCTCTCGCAACCTTCTTGCTGACGCGTCTTGGCGTAGTATCTTGATCTTAGAGTTAAGCACGTTTCGCCCCTCAACCCGGCTAGGTATAGAGAAGAGTATGAAAAGGTCAACGATTGCTTTGAGCGCTCACTTATCCTACTCAACAAGATGCCCCGCATCTGGACCGACTATCTCAGTTTCTTACTCAAGCAGTGCCACGTTACAAAGACCAGACGTACCTTCGATCGTGCCCTACGTGCTCTGCCTCTAACCCAACACAACCGCGTTTGGGCTCTCTACATTCCATTCGCAAACTCGGCCTCCGGTGAAACCGCCATCAGGATATGGAAGCGGTATATGCAAGTGCACCCGGAGGAGGCAGAGGAATTCATTGAATTATTGGTTGAGATGGGTCGATACGAGGAGGCGGCGCAGAAATGGATCCAAGTGCTGGATAATCCACACTTCCGCAGCAAGCAGGGGAAGAGTCATTTCCAGATGTGGAGTGAGCTGTGTGATCTCCTCGTTGACAATGCAAGGGAGATCAAGAATATCGACGTGGAGAAGATTGTTAGGAGTGGAATTGGAAAGTTTAGCGACCAGCGGGGGAAATTGTGGACGTCGCTAGGAACTTATTGGATCTCAAAGGGCGACTTTGAAGCTGCTAGAGATGCGTTTGAGGAGGGTGTCACTACCGTGATGACTGTGCGTGATTTTACGCAGATTTTCGACTCATACACCGAGTTTGAGGAGTCTGTTATTGGGACTTTAATGGAGGCTGCCGCTGAGCGGCAGATAAAGGGGAAGGTCGACGAGGATGCGGATTTTGACCTTGATATTCGCATGATGCGCTTTGAGCAGTTAATGGACCGACGGCCTTTCTTGGTTAACGATGTTTTGTTAAGGCAGAACCCCAACAATGTTATCGAATGGGAGAAGAGAGTTGCACTTTGGGGCGATAACAAGACACAGATTGTGCAGACTTACACCGACGCCGTGGCAGCTGTTAGTCCGAAAAAGGCGGTGGGACAATTCCACTCGCTATGGGCCGGATATGCAAAATTTTACGAAGCAGGCGTTCAGGCAGGCACGGATGTGATAATGCAAGCTGTTAAGGTTATCAGGTCGAGGCTGTTAGATTTGACAAGAGCCAAGGGAAGTAATGTGTAATGTGAGTGGAGCGGTGGAGAGATGAAACATCTATGGAGCACAGTTTGATGGTCACAGATTCAGCAAGTATTGAGGGCACAGGTCGATTACTTTGATGAGAAAGCTCAGCAAAAAGTTCACACAATTATGCTTTCTTGAGGACCTTGGAGAGTGGAGCAAGGGTCACAAAAAATCGATATCGAGGATTTGAGCTCAAAGGCAAGTTTGCGAATGCTAATCTTCTTGAGGAGAACAAATATTTTGAGGAAAGTTTCAAGGTAAAAACTCTTGTGCGTGATATATTATATAGATCTATACTGATTTCTTTTTACAAGGTTTACGAACGAGGATTGGATCTATTCTCCTACCCCGTTGCATTCGAGCGTGAACGTCGGCGAAGCCGTGAAATCGATCGTTCGCGATCTTGAACAGAGGTTCTGTCGAGTTTGGGGTCTTATTTGTCCCTGAAGAGGGCCAGGTCTGCAGGCTACTGACTTCCGCATTTGAGATTCATTACCAAGTCTGTGACTGCGACGAAATTCCAAGGATGGAGCGCATCTTTACAGGCCTCTGGCTGAAGAGGAACGGTCCCCTGAAACCATAGTTTGACTTTGCCAGAGCTGAACATGTGCTATTCGCGAATGAATTCTATAAATTTTATCCTGTAGATACATTCTTTTACTGACGTTAACTTCATTGCATCGCAGGCCTTGGCAAGAGGGCAGCAGAAGGGTGCACAAGATGAAGATGAAGATGACGAGAAGGCTGCACTGCTCCTGGATCGTGCTGCACAATACAGAGAGGGAGGTGGAGAAGGGAAGTTGCAGATTACTACTTTGAATATGAGTATAGAAGGATATTGATACTGTAGATAAGGTTGTTTTGAGAAATAGTTAGCGGTGTATAAAAATTTTCACTTTAGTCGTGTTTTGCACTAGTAGGTCGGGAGGTGGCTACAATCTGTCATCGTTAAGGAGTGTGTTTATATCGCGGTTGGTTGGTCTTCATTTTGTTTCCTAGTCTATTAGGGCGGGTCTGCGAGGCGTTTTTACTTTTACTTCTTTTTGTTTCTTTGCATTTCCAGCATTTTTCTTTTTCTTATTATTATTACTGGCTGCTACTGCGACTATGAAACTCTTCTCCAAGGATGGATGCGCGCGCCTCTTTATACAAGGCTCTGGTACTTAGTTCCTTTGACCTCCTCACCACCAACCCACGTCCTGCTCACTGTCCGCCAGTCACCTTCACCCCTCGCATGCATAACCGTAACACTCTACTACCAACATTTTATCTCGCCACATCTTTCACATGCAGACATCGTCACCTCCCCACTACTGCTCCTCGCCTACAATCTCGTCAACAAACCCGACTTCTGGTGCGAGGGGGGAGCAAGTGCACGCGTTAGTACTGTAAATAAACTAGCCAGCCTAGTTCTAGTCCATAAGATCTCCGTTATGTAGTGTTTTTTGGCAGAGGTGGTGGTAGCTGGTGGATTGGTGTTGTACAGTACTTACTTGGTGTTATATGAGGAGGTTGCAGAAGGAATATTGGATACAGGGTCGTGGGAAGGAAGGTTGTGGTTTATTAGTATGGTAAGTATTGCGGTCATGGGTGGTCACTCGGGGTAATGTTCCTCTTTTTCTTTTTTTCCTCAACCGTTTTCTTGGTGGCTAGGGAGCAAATCGTGATCGGCATAAATAGCAATGACTTCGGCAATACATAGAGTCTTTTTCATCCGTCTATTAATTGAGCTGCTAGTTAGTGTTTAACCTTCTGGGTCTTGACCCTTAGAGGTAGCCCCAGTATCTATTTTCCCACATACATAGTATCCAATCTCGTGATTCAGTACGGTCGTACATGTATCTTGTTACTTTGAACTAAGGATAAGCCTATAATCTTAATTCAGCCAGATACCAAGCCGTAGAGAAAGTACAGCCGTGTCTCAAAATTTCCCGGATGGAAACCCATATTCAAGATTTGAACTTTGCAATCCACCAACGCCTATTGAACCTATATTATCAAGAGCTTGGGAACAGGTAAAATAGACCCTCTCCTCATCATAGACAGCTTTTAAGCTGGTGGCTCAGTATTTAGTAATTGGGTGTTCAATGTTAAGCTATTGCTACGATTAGGAAATAAATAAACCAAGCCCCAAAGAAAGGTATTTCAAGAATCTTTCAATCTAGTTGTGGTCTTCAGCATCTATTTGACCATTAGGCTCACCCTTATTTCAAGGCCCGTTCTTGTTGTTGAGGAAATAGTGTTGCTATCGTGGGGTTGACGTCCGGAAAATTATGCGACACGGCTGTACACATCACCCGATCATGTCAGCAGATCATATGATCATGGGACTTTTCTGGAAGACCTAGCTAGGCATAAAGCTTAAGCTCGAGTCAAGTAGGATCATATGATATGGCAAGAAAGTGAGTAGTTATGCTGGTCAGAGTTTAACAATGGCCGTTTTGGTGAGATGGGATGACGTATATAAAGCTCCCGGGTAGTCTGTGTGATCATGTACGGTGTAGGAGGCGAGATTGGCAGATATTTAGAGGCCTCGTAATTCTATAGATATATAAGGGTTTATTTCTAGAAGGACCGTTAGGGATTTGTGTATGAGTCGATACGAGATTAAAACTATGGCGGTTTAGGGGGAAAGGGGAAAGGGGGGGCACCCTCCTGTGATCGGGTGATTCCCAATAGTGGCGCTTAGGTCATGGGGGGGTGGGTGGCTGGAGAGGTTTTGTTGGATTAAATATATAATACAGGAATTCCTTGCCGAGTATGATGCTAGTGCGGGCATATGGTTGATATATCGGTGCCTAGTGCTTAGCGTCATCATGTAATATCACTCGCTTATCAGCACTTTCAAACATGAGCTATCAGAACGCGCAAGCTTATCTATTCAAACAGACCACTATCATATTCTCTATATACCAGAATCTCGCACATTGGAGTACTGGCAGGCGCCTGAGGGATGGGTATGGTCTTGGAGTTGGTTGGTGGTCGTCAAGCTGGGGAATTATGAAGGTTTGACGTTTTGATCAGAGAGGTTTGTGGGCGCTAAAGTGGAAAAAGGAAAATAGTATGACTTATTACTTAGCTTACGGGTAATAGGTTAAGTGTCCAGCTTTTAGTACGTCAAGGCAGCTAAGATCAGAACAGGCATGTGGTTGGAATCTGGATATCAAACCGGTGATACCATGGTTGAGTCATTATTTAACTACATAATTATGCTAGAAACCTTTAATAATTTATTATTGTTTTACCGTTAATTACATTTTAATCCAAAATTTTAAAGATGATGTGGGTGGGGCTCGTTGAACGGCTGTATAGCACAAGACGGGTAACACGGTTTTCTAAAAAAAAAAAAAAAAAAAAGATTCTCAAAATATTGAAAAATATCTCGTTAAGGCGTATTTGCTATCATTCGCGCCGAGCGAGCGCTCATGATGCAGACCATCGTCGTGGCAAACGAACCCTAAGATTTTTGGGGCGGTAGTGGTAATATAATAACAGTAGTAACAGAGCGAGGTTGAGCCAGGACCTTCCCTTCTATTCATTCGGTTTTTGAAAACTCAATACCAAGTTTTCGTGTGGCAACCACATTACCACACCAAAAAATCCCTCCAACCTAGGCTTCAGCAATGCCCCCCTAGACACCCACCCCAAAATAGCACCAACCCCATGATGGAGGCCTTCTTTGAAGACCTCAAGCTTGGAGATCTGGACAGAGAACTACACAAACGAAGAGTGGAAGGCAAAAACTCCCCCCCGAAAAAACTCTTCCTCTCTGTAATACCATCAGCGAGAAGGCGTGGATGGTCTTGATGATGTGGATCGCCAAGCTGGATAAAATACGTTTGTTTGAATATCAGCGATATTTGTAAAACTTAGTAAAAGAAATAGTATTCATTACTTGGCGTTACTTGGCGAAGGCAGCTTATAGTTAGGGAACGAGGAGATAGATGATCTCAGCGTCACAGTAGTGGGTTGGAGATCTGATAAATATATCTGCGGTTATGTATTATGATCATGGACGAAGGCAAAACATAATTGGATATGGAGCGTGAATACGGTATAAGTTCGACTATGGGTTCGAGGGGCGTGAAGGAACTATAATGCTTGAATGATATATATTAAAACTAAATATAATTATGATAGCAGTCTCAAAACAAACAATAAAAAACGCAAAAACGAGGAAGGTTGCGTGGAAGGAAGGAAGAAAAAGAGAGAGGCAGGGTATATATATATCCTCAGCGAGAACCGATTACTAATCCGTGTGGCCAATCCATAAACGAAAAGGCACGATTACAAATGGCAGAATCTTATAAGTCGGCCCCCTAGATGCACAATAATAGAAGTCTTGGGCGCCGTTATAAGACCTTTACTATATAACTACACACTCTTTGAAGTTGGAAAAACTTCAAAACAATCAGCCAACCCTTCGCTTAACCATGCGCCCAGAAGCGATCGCGTCAGTCAAAAATCTCAATTGTCGCGAAATAAAAGCAAAACGTAGAAGATGTTCTGGTCTTGGCGTTCTTGGCGGCGGGAAGCTCTATAGTTAGCGAGGAGATAGATGACGCGTCTGAAGTAGTGAACTGAAGTCTGGGTAAATATTTCGCTCTGCGGTCGTAAGTATGATATGGACGAAGGGCAAAAAGCATAGGGTTGGGATATGGAGCGTAAGGAACTACTTAAGTTCAAACACTATGGGATCGAGGCGTGGGAGGAACTATAATGTGAATGATATATATTCCAATGTATAATTATAATAATAGTAGAACTAAAGACAATATACACAAAAAACAGGAAGGTTAGTGAGAAGAAGGAAGAAAGAGGAGAGGACAGGCGTATATATATCATCGCCGAGAACCGATTACTAACCGTGTGACGAAAGCATCGAGAAGCGCGATTACAAATGAAAAGCGAGAACTTAGCAAAGTCTGACATCTTGTCGTTAAATAACGTAGAAGTCTTGGCAGCGTTATAGATTAGGTCTCCTCCCAACTCTCTTAGGTTTAAACTAGTGGAATGATGGTGGAAGTCACGTAATTCGAGGTCTTCGAAATCTGAGGTCAGAAATCGTCGTGCGCAATATCACAAAGTTGGTGTATCGCCGTTTTGAGTCAGGATGCGTCGACTCCTGTTCACCTCCGACTTGACGGGAGGAGGTTGTTCTGGCCGAGACGGGGTTTTCTGAAGCAAGAGACAGCGAGGAAGCGTGAAAGGCGGTGTCTTCATCGTGGCGGGAGATTGGTCGAAGTGGGACTAATTCCGGATCATAGGGCCGTCTTGCTTAATCCAGTTCTTGGATGGTCGCGATGATGTTCAGTTGATATCATCGCGTAAATCAAGCATTGCGGGCCGGTGCGGTTTGCGTTGCAGCGTCTTGGATCTTCTGGGACCGGAACATGTCAGCGTAAGGCTACATTATCAGCGTATCTCGAAACCATCCGTTTGCTTGGTCTCGTTAGTGATCTTGGCCCGGGGGCGAGTTAAATGCGTGGGTGTCGTCCGTAGTTAGCGCGAATGGCGACAAACGGTGGTTTCGGAGGCGTGGTTGTTCGTTACTGCATTGGTAGAAACCTAGTCATCTTGTTGATCTGAGGCGTGGAGGTATTGTTATGTGCGTTGATCGCTGTCGTCCATCCGTCGTGGGTGGAAGGCTGTTAGAATCGGGGCAATCTCGGCGTTCGCGTAGTGACCCAGAACTCTGCTGTGAACTGAGTCGCCGCGTGGGGACTATGGTTTCAGGTAGTCCGTGTAGTTTCAGGCGTTGTGTGCGTAGTTCTTGTCGCGGTAGAGAACTGCGATTGGTTGGGATGAAGTGCATCTTGGTCATCTATCGCTACCAGGATTGCGTTATACCCATTGCTTTCCGGGAGGCCAGTGACAAAATCCATTGACACGTCGGAGGGGGCCTTTTAGTGCGAGGGGAATTAGAAACCTGCGCTTCGGGCATTGCGTGAGGCTTTGGACCGAACAGGTGTTGCAGTTCAAGATGTATTGATCTACGTATTTCTCATCTTTAACCAAAATGCGTCTGGTGAGAGTTCAATGTCTTGGCTCTTCGGGTGACCTGGAGGGTTTGTCGTATTCCTGTAGAAGGAACAGCTGAAGTTTGGGGTGGTTGGGGCGTAGATGGTGTTTCGATACAGGAGCGTCCTTGGGTGCTCTGCGCTGCGGAGATTTTCTTCGAGTCTTGGTGCCGTTGCTAAGCATCGTCAGGACCTCGGAGAACTATCTGCGTATAAGCCTTCTTGAATAACCTATCAACTTGGCATTCCTTCAGCGGGTTCGTTGCGAAAGAACCCGTCAACAAACAACTTATCCTGATTGCACATTCTCCTTCAGGACCACGAGCTTGGTGCAGTAGTCGTTCATCCTAGGGAGATCTCCGAATCTTGAGTCAAGCATCGCTTTCCTTGTTTCTGGTCTGAAGACAATCACTATAATCAAGCGGGATAAAAATTCGGACCAACGGACTTGTCGTCGGTTCAGGATCTTCTCTGACATAAAATCTTTCAGGGTTGCGGTGGTCGGATAGGACTTTGATCGGTGCTGACTTCAGGTAGTGGCGCCATTAAGGCTCGAATGACCGCCAATTCCTTGTCGTAGATCTAGTTGCGTTCGGCGGTGTGTTTCTTGGAGAAGAATGCGACGGGGTGCAGGATCGTCGCCCGTTGGGAACAAAGGCAGAGAACATAATCGAGGCGTCGGTTTCAACTATAATTTCCTCTCGGGGAAAGTGCTGAGGATGGGGGCGAGATGAAGGCTGTTTTGAGGTTTTCAAAAGCCTGATTCGCCTGGGGGACCATTTCCACTGTACGCCCTTCTTGGTTAATCTTAGTGAGAGGGGGACAACCGTACCCGTATGAAACAGTAAAGTTCAAGCGGGAAGGTGTGGATGTCTTGACGTCTTGAGGGTTTCCATTCCTGGACGACCTGAACCTTCTTGGGGTCCATCTTGATACCTTCAGGCCCAGAATCATTCCGAGATACTTGGTTTCCTGGGCGTAGAATTCGCACTTCTCAGGCTTCAAGGACGCCGTTCTTTTTGGATTCTCAGGACCTTCTGGACATGTTCCTTGTGTTGCTCCATGCTATCGGAGTAGATAAGGATGTCATCAAGGTGGCTGTGCAAAGTCATCGAGGTAGGGGAGGATGTTGTTGATCCGTCTCTGAAAGCGTGGGCATTGGTGAGACCGAAGGGCATAACTATTCGTAGTGTCTAGGCGAGTTCTGAAGGCCGTTTTCCATTCGTCATGGCTCTGATCGATGGTAGCCGCTTGGGTCCATTATAATCTTAGCCTTACCTGGTTCGGGGTTTCGAACAGTGGATCTATCCTTGACCGTGATCTCGTTCAACTTGGGGTAGTCGACAGAGCGTGAGCCATCAGTTCTTGACAAACAGGACTGGGGCCGGTGAGACTTGGAGTGTGAATAAAACTCTTGGTCAGGTTCTCCGAGATGTACTTGAGTGCCTGTAGTTCCTCGGGTCATATTGTACAGGGCCAAAGGAGGTTCCTTACCTTCCTGAAGAGATATCAAGGTCATCAGGACGGTGGGGTAGGACAAGCGTTGACTCGGAGAACATGGGCAGGAACCGGTGGAGGTCGGGGGACTATGGCACTTGGGTCAGGGCGCTGTCTTATCAACACATCGTCTGTAGCCTGGAGGGATCAGAACAACAGAGACGGTAGCGGGTCAATCTCTTGAAGGGGCCAGCGATAGCGCGATGTGGATAATCGGGCTGTCTGGCGGGGTGATCGAGATTGTCGTGACCGGGTTCAGGGAGGGAGGCAGTGTGGAGGCAGTCTGTGAGTCAAAGACCATGATTTCTCTTGGGCGGAGGTGGCATCATGATGGCACATCAGGAGATAATGCTGATCGGATAGTGTCGCTTTGTAACAAGAAGGGTCTTCTCGCGATGTCCGTGGATGTCAGGCTGAGCTTGGCGATGTGCGTGATGCTTCCTGAAGATCTAACCTGCCATCAATGACTTCAAGCAGGCGTTGTTTCTTCAGGGAACCGTTGATGATGTTGTCTTGGTGCAGAAGTCTTGGTCGATGAATCGCTGATGCCATATCAATGAGGCTGGGCTGGCGCGAAGCTGGATTCTGGGGACGGAGCAGGTGGTCCAATTGGTCTTGGACATCTTGTCCTCGAACCGCGGAGCAAGCGGTGAGACTTGGTGTGAGTGGCGCTAGCCTTTGGTTTAGTGTTCTCAAAGGCGTAGCTTTTAAAGCTCAGGTCTGACTTGGTTCAACTGGTTTCTCCAGTTGTCGCGGTCTTGATGGTCATGGGAACGGGGGCAAGGTAGCGGGCTTGGACTGGGCAGCAGGGGGGTCGAGGAGACAGCAGACAGGAGCAGAGCAGGGACAGTTGAGGCGGTGGTTAGGTCGACAGCATAGGCGTTCTTCACGATGACCTTTTGGATTTCAGCTCTCGGATGGAGGTCTCATCGGAGAACGCTAATTGCTCTCGATGTAGCCAGGGAATTGTCTTGGGTGAGGTCCTCCTCGAGTCTTTATCTGTTGGTAGTCTCAATGACGGGTAGTCTAGTTCTCCGGCATTCTTTGTCGAGGTCTTGGTTCTCAAGCGGCGGCCGAGTTAGGAGTTGAGGTCTTCAATGACCTCCTCATGGTTCTTGCTGTAGGTGCCGGGGACTAGGGGCTTCGTCTGGGTCGGGGAGGAGGTTAGGACCTCCAATGAGGTGTGATGATTCGTGACCGACATCTTCGTCGGAGAGTAGGTGGCGAATTCTGAGACGGTATGAATGGGACTAGTCGGTCATGGTTGTGACGAGCAAGATAGCGAGGTGTTGTCTTTGGTTGTGTGTTGGGGAGCTGCCTTAGTGTTCTGGTCTTGGCGTTACTTGGCGAAGAGCGGGAAGCTCTCTATAGTTAGAGCGAGGAGATAGATGACTCGTCTGATAGTGGCTTCGAAGGTCAGTAAACTTTCTGCGGTCGTAGGTATGATCATGGACGAAGGGCAAGAAGCGCATAGCAGGGTTCGGACTATGGAGCGTAAGGCTACTAATCTGAGTTCGACGATTATGGGATCGAGGGCGTGGGAGGAACTATAATGAGCGATATATATTCCAAACTAAGCCTAATATAATAGCAGTAAGCCAAGACAAACAATATAGCGAAAGAACAGGAAGGTTGCGTGAAGAAAGGAAAGAAACGAGAGGGAGACGGTATATATATATCGCCGAGAACCGATTACTAACCCGTGTGGAAACCATAGAAGCAAAGGAAGCGCGATTACAAATGGCAAAACGACTTAGAAGTGTGACGTCTTCCGTGCGTGATGGCACAATAACGTAGCGAAGTTTGTACGCCGTTATACAAAACGTAGCAAAGGGAAAAAATTAAATCGAAGGAGGTCATTCTATGTCGTGAAAGTTCTTGTGGCGTCATTCCTCTCCTGAAATTTGAACGCTTTCATCATTATTCTTTTTGGCAAATTTTTTGTCAAGCGGCCTTCGCGTCCTCTCTTTCTGATCAATAACAAATAGCCTTCTGGCTAGCTCTGGCCTTGCTAGTCATTCTTCTGCCATTATCAGCCAAGACTTGACATTCTCTCAATCCTCAACTATGGCCTCAACAGATGTTGACTTCATCATCTACAAGATCTCCTCTTTTGTCCAAAAAGCGCGGTCGGAGAAAGCAATGACGCAACCGGCGTCACCCTACTGCAACCCGCTTCCGCCGGGCGATTCTGTTTGCAATCAGAAAAACCCCCGTGGTCGCTATCCAGTATGGAAGCAGCCGCTTCAGAACGTCATCTGCCTTCCGTCTTCTGGCTGCGCCGAAATGTGGAAAACTCATTACATCTCTGGAAATGTTGCAATATAACGGCGTGCCAAGACTCTGCGTTACATTACTAGGTTTACCGCTATGGGAAGCGTCGGCGGCTTCGGTTAACGTCTCGGGTTTCATTTGCAATCGAGTTTCCTTTGGGTTCTATGGGTTTCCGTCGCACGGGTTAGTAATCGGTTCTCGGCGATGGATATATATATGGGCCTGTCCTCTCCTTGTCTCTCTTTCGCTTTCTTCTCTCTACGCAATCTTCGCTGTTCTTTAGGATGTTCTATTGTTTGTCGCCCAGATTACTCACGGTTATCATGGTTATATTATTAGTTTGGAATATATATATCGTTCGGCGTTACTATAGTTCCGTCCTCTGGCCATGAACCACAGTCGTTCGGAACTTATACTTGTAGTTCCGTACGTTCCATAGATCCCGAAACGCCGGTTGTCTTTCTTGGTTCACTTCGTCCATAGATCATAGCGTAACCCTTGAGCGAGTGCTCTCTTGGTATCTTCGAGTCCACTAGTTACGTCTGTGAGATCATCTATCTCCTCGTTAGAACTATAGAAACTTCCCGTTCTTCGTAAAAGTAACGCCAAGACCTCCGTAACACTAAGGTTGCGTCTCTCAACTTAAACCAGCACAACACTTAGCTCCTGTCTTCTTCGGTCGCAACTATGACCGATCACAGTCAGCGCTCAAGCGCCTCTCAGAATTCCTGACCACCTGACCCCTCAGCTGAAGATGTCGGTCCTTGAAATCACCGAAAGCCTTTCGCCATCATTTGAATCTTGGAGGTCCTAACCTCCTCCCCAACAGACAAGCCTCCCCGGCACTCTGCTGTCAACCATGAGTGAGGTCGTTAGAACCTCAACTCTGGCTTCGAAGCATGTGGCTGAGAAAAGACCCTGGGAAAGAATATCGGAGGCAAACGACAGGACTACCCAGGTGGGTTGAGGGCCTGGACCAACAGATCGAGGCTCTCGAGGAGGACCTCACTTGGCATAATTCTCACTGGCTCTACGTCGAGAGCAATTAGCGTTCTCTGATGAGGGACCTCCACCAAGCCGAGCTGGAAATCCAGCAGGTCGTGCATAAAGGGCATATTCTTGACCTAATAGCCAGCCCTCAACTCTGTCCCCGCTCTGCTCCTGTCGCTGCCCTGTCTCCCCCGCTCTTGGTCAAGCCCGTTCCTTGCCCATTCCAATGACCGCCAGGACAAGCTGGAGGAAACCAGTTGGACCAAGTCTGAACTCCCGACGGCTTTAAAAGTATGTCACTGGTAAACACTGGCAAACCAAAGGGGCTAGCCACTCACAAAATCTCCACCGTCTCCGCTGTCTCCGTGTCTGAGGACAAGATGTAGAAGACCAATTAATTACCACCTGCTCCGTCTCCCAGAACCCGGCCTCCTTCGTGCCAGCGCAGGCCCTCATTGATACTGAGGCGTCGGGTTATGCATTCATCGACCAAGACTTCTGCGCTGGCATAACATCCTGCGGTTCCCCTGAAGAAGCAACCTGCTTGAAGTCGTTGATGGCAGGTTGTATCTTCAGGAAGCATCAGCATATAGCCAGAAACTCTCGCGGACATCCACGGACGTCGAGGAAGCCTCTTCTTTGTTACAAAGTTGGGCCACTATCCGATCGTGATGGGAAGTCCCTGGAGGGGCCACCATGATGTCACCATCCGGCCAGAGAAATCATGTGGTCTTTGACTCCGTCTTTTGCCTCCGTCACTGCCTCCCCTCCCTGAACCCGGTCACTGCACAAGGAATCTCAATCACCCCGCCAGACAGCCCGATTATCCACATCGCGGCTATCAGGACGGCCCCCTTCAAGAGATTGACCCGCTACCGTGGTTTCCGGTTGTTCTGTGCATCCCTCCAGGCTATAGACGATGTGTTGGACAAGACAAAGGCCCTCGACCCAAGTGCCATAGTCCCCGCTGACCTCCACCGGTTCCTGCTCATGTTCTCCGAATCAAATGCTTTTGTCCTTGGCCCCCACCGTCCTGATGACCTTGATATCAAGCTTCAGGAAGGTAAGGAACCTCCCTTTGGCCCCCTATACAATATGACCCAAGGTGAACTACAGGCACTCCGCGAATACATTTCGGAGAACCTGACCAAGGGTTTTATTCGTCACTCCAAGTCCCCCGCCGGTGCCCCAGTCCTGTTTGTCAAGAAATCCAATAGCTCCCTACGTCTCTGTGTCGACTACCGTAAGTTGAACGAGATCACGGTCAAGGATAGACATCCACTCCACCTGTTCCCCGAAAACCCTGAACCAGGTAGGTAAAGGCTAAGTATTATACTGAAAGCTGGACCTAAGGTGGGGCTACCATCAGATCAGAGTCAAGGAAGGTGACGAATGGAAAAAACGGCGCTTCAGAACTCGCCCTGGGGACACTACGAATATAAGGGTTATGCCCGCCGGTCTCACCAATGCCCCCACATGCGCGTTTCAGAGATGGATCAACAACATCCTTCGGCCTCTACCTCGACGACTTTGCCACAGCCTCCCTTGACGACATCCTGATCTACTCCGATAATAAGGAACAACACAAGGAACATGTCCAAAAGGTTTTGGGAATCCTGCAGAAAAACGGCGTCCACCTGAAACCTGAGAAGTGCGAGTTCTACGTCCAGGAAACCAAGTATCTTGGAATGATCCTAGGCCCAGAAGGCATCAAGATGGACCACAAGAAGGTTCAGGTCATCCAGGAATGGGAAACCCCTCAAGACGTCAAAGACATTCAGACATTCCTGGGCTTTGCAAACTTTTACCGTCGTTTCATACGAGGTTACTTCAAGGTTGTCTCCCCTCTCACGGCATTAACCAAGAAGGGCGTACAGTGGAAATGGTCCCCCCAGGCAAATCAGGCTTTTGAGAACCTCAAAACAGCCTTCATCTCGGCTCCCATCCTCAGGCACTTTGACCCCGATAGGGAAATCATAGTTGAAACCGACGCCTCCGATTATGTCTCTGCTGCCGTCTTGTCCCAATGGGATGACAACCGAATCCTGCACCCCGTCGCATTCTTCTCAAAGAAACACACTCCGGCCGAATGCAACTACGAGATCTATGACAAGGAATTGTTGGCGGTTATTCGAGCCTTTGAAGAATGGCGTCACTACCTGGAGTCAGCACAGTTCCCGATCAAAGTCCTATCCGACCACCGCAACCTGGAGTACTTTATGTCAAAGAAGATCCTGAATCGACGACAAGTCCGCTGGTCTGAATTTTTATCCCGGTTTGACTATAGGATTGTCTTCAGACCCAGCAAACAAGGAGGGAAACTCGACGCATTGACTCGAAGATCTGGAGATCTCTCTAAGGAGGGGGATGAACAACTACTGCACCAAGCTCAGGTGGTCCTGAAGCGGGAGAATGTGCAATCGAAGGATAAGTTAAGTTTATTGACGGGTTCTTTCGCAAATGAACCAGCTGAAGGAATGTCCAAGTTGATAGGGCTATTCAAGAAGGCTTACAAGGCAGATAGTTTCCCCTCCGAGGTCCTGACGATGCTTAGCAACGGTACCAAGCACTCGAAGAAAATCCCCTTAGCCGAGTGCGCACGCAGCACCCAAGGACTGCTCCTGTATCGAAACACCATCTACGTCTCCAACCACCCCAAACTTCAGCTGTTCCTTCTACAGGAATACCATGACAAACCCTCGGCAGGTCACCCAGGAAGAGCCAAGACATTGGAACTCCTCAGCCGTACGTACTATTGGTTAAAGATGAGGAAATACGTAGACCAATACATCTTGAACTGCAACACCTGTTCCCGGTCCAAAGCCTCACGCAATGCCCTGCAAGGTGTCCTACGACCCCTCTCTGTACCAAAAGGTCCCTGGTCCGATGTGTCAATGGATTTTGTCACTGGCCTCCCGGAAAGCAATGGGTATAACGCAATCCTAGTTGTGGTGGATAGACTGACCAAGATGCGGCACTTTATCCCGACTACCGAAGAAGCCTCGGCCCGTGATGTGGCAACCATGTACCTCGACAACGTCTGGAAACTCCACGGGCTATCCGAAACCATAGTCTCCAATCGTGGCACTCAGTTCACAGTAGAGTTCTGGAAGTCACTATGCAGACGCCTTGAGATTGCCCCCCGGTTTTCCACAGCCTTCCACCTACAGACGGATGGCCAGACGGAAAGGATCAATGCCATCATGGAACAATACCTCCGTGCCTACGTTTCGTACCAACAGGATGACTGGACCAGGTTCCTACCAATGGCAGAGTTCGCGACGAACAACCATGTCTCGGAAACCACCAAGCTGTCGCCATTCCAGGCTAACTATGGACGACACCCACGCATGACCTTCGGCCCCCTGGCTCATGGTAAGACCACGAACGAGGACCAAGCAAACGGGATGGCCCGAGATATGGCCAAGGTATATGAGTTCCTACGCGACGAGATGTTCCGGTCCCAGAAGATCCAAGAAGATGCGGCAAATGCAAACCGCACCCTGGCCCCCCGCTACGCAGTCGATGACAAGGTATGGTTGTCAACCAAGAACATCGAAACCAAGCGACCATCCAAGAAACTGGATTGGAAGCGTATCGGCCCTTACAGGATCAAGCAAATGGTTAGTCCCTACGCCTATGAGTTGGATCTTCCCGCCACGATGAAGGTACACCCTGTCTTCCATGTTTCCCTGCTGTCTCTTGCTTCGGAAAACCCAGTCCCCGGTCAGAAGCAACCCCTTCCTCCCCCGGTTGAAGTCGGAGGTGAACAGGAGTGGGAGGTCGATGCAATCCTGGACTCGCGAAGGCTACGAGGACAGCTACAATACTTGGTCCGATATACAGGCTATGACGACCCCTCTTGACAACCCCCAACAGACCTCGAACATGCCCCCGAATTGGTCAGGGACTTCCACGACCGTTACCCACGCAAGCCTAAGCCTAGCAGGAGCTAGGCCTTGAGGAGGACCTAATCTATAACGGCGTGCCAAGACTCCGCGTTACATTACTAGGTTTACCGCTGCTCTAACGGACGACGTCGTGACTAGACAGGAGGAGCGACTCGGGGTACACTTCGTGGGACTTGCGGAACACGGGGACGGGCTTGATACCGTCTGAAGTTCAAGGTTCGGGCATGGGGACGGGCTTGATACCGTCTGAGGTTCAGGGTTCTGGGGACTAGAGGGTCGGGCTGACTACCGACGAGGGAGGAGAAACCAAAGTATCAAGTATATTCGAACTTCTAACTAACTAGCGAAAAGAAGACGTTGCGTGAAGAAGAAAGGAAAGAGAGAGAGAGAGAGAGACGACATCAGCGACTATATATATAGAAGGGTCTTCACGCAACCGAACCTCGAAGAAACCCATAGACAACCCACCGATTTATCATCACACCACCCCGAGGAGAAATGACCAGGAACAAAGAAAATATACAAGGAAGAAACCACGCCGCAACAACACTTAGCGCAACCGAAACCCAACTAGGAAATCCCGAGGGTGCATTACTCACACAACCCTGCTCCGCAACTGCCTGCTTGAGAATGGAACGGCCTAGACCTGGTTGTCGGCGACGGTCCGCGATAGTAGCTCCTCTCTAGGCTCGAGCTCGCGAGAGCTCCGGTAGGGCTCGGCTTGGTGGGGTAGAGGCGGTGGAAGCGTGATAGGAGTGCCGGTGAGTTGGAGACGTTCTCTGCTGGTTCCATGTCGGGGCATCGTAACTTTTCCACCGGACCAGGTACTGGAGACTTCCATATCGTAACCGTGAATCAAGGATTTCCTCGACCTCCCATTCCTCTTCGCCCTCGACGATGACCGGGGGCGCCGGAGGGGGTATATGGCCGGGGAGGAGGTCGACAGCACAGGGTTCGAGTTTGGATACGTGAAAGACTGGGTGGACCTTCATGGAGGTGGGAAGGTCGAGTTCATAAGCGTAAAGACTGATGATTTTCTTTATCTTGAACCTACCGAGACGTTTCCAATCCAGTTTCTTGGCGGGTCTGGTGGTTTGGATATTCTTCGCGTTGAGCCAAACTTCGTCGCCCACCTTATAGGCAGGGGCGGGGATGCGTCTTCGGTTGGCGTTCTCCTCTTGACGGGCTTGAGCACTCCATCTCGCTTTCAGGTCCCCATGGAGTTCGGCGAGATGGGTGGCTAAGGCGTTGGTGTCCTGTGGTGTCCCAAGTAGGGCGGTAGTGCTAGAGTCTCCGTGAATCGGGGTTATACCCATAGTTAGCCGCGGGACATCTTGTAGTTTCAGACACCGCGTTGTTGGCCGTGAACTCGGCGATGGGTAACCAGTCAGCCCAGTCGTCTGTTGGTAGGATACATAACTCCGAAGGTATTGTTCCATGACCGCGTTAGTCTGCTCAGTTTGTCCATCCGCTTTCGGGTGGAAGGCGACATTTATGGCAGCGGTGATTTTGAGTTGGCAGAGAGACTTCCAAAAGTGACGAAACTGAGTGCCCCGGTCCGAGACAATGCTGGCGGGAGGCCGTAGTTTCCATACGCTGATGAACAACCGAGCTAAGTCCTCCGATCCTGTGGTGGTATTGCAGGCGATGAGTGTTTCATCTTGGATAGTCGGTCCACAACTACCAAGATAGCATCCTTCCCACGACTTAGCGGTAAACCGTAACGAAATCCATTGATAGATGAAGCTGCGACGCTGAGGCCGGTAGAGGACGAGTAATTCGAAGGGGGCATGTCGAGAGGTTTTGCCGACTGCAAATGTGGCAGTTAAGACATACCGTCCGACCACCGCCGCATCTTGCGCCAATAGTACCCTCGTGAAAGGAGTTCGAAAGTTTTAGCCTTACCTACATGTCCAGCGGATGGTGTATCGCGATGTTCCATGCCAGAACTGCAATTCTTGATCCTCTAAGACATAGAAATTTACCCCAGAGGTTAACAACCCACGGCGGTAGAACATTCGCCAACGTGATTTCTAGTGGTTATCACCCCGGCGGAGAGCTTCTATGATCTTGGTCGAACGAGTCTTTAGTGTATTTAATGTCAAACAGTTTTTAAGGGGGTCGATCTTCTACGGCTTCATTTGACGAAGAAGCGAACAAACTTAAATTTTACGATCAATGTTTTGACTTTTCAAAACCACTTGACTTTGGTGTAGTAGGCGCTCATCCCTCCCAGCAGATCTCCTGATCTCCTAGTCAACGCATCAGGTTTTCCCCCTTGCTTCCCGGGCCGGTATGTGATTTTATAGTTGAAGCGTGATAGGAACTCGGACCAACGGGCTTGACGGCGGTTTAGATTCCTCTTGGTCATGAAATATTCCAGATTCCGATGGTCGCTCAGGACTTCTATTGGTTCCGCTACCGATTGCAGTTCTGATCTCCATTCTTCGAAGATCGGACTACCGCAAGGAGTTCCTTGTCGTAAATTTCATAGTTACATTCGCCGGGTATGTTGCTTGTTGAAGTAAGCTACTGGGTGCAGGAGCCCATCATCAGCGTATTGGAAGAGCACACCGGCCGACACGAGTCGGAGGCGCCGGTTTCCACAATAGCCTTTCTTTCGGGGTCGGAGAATTGGGAGGAAGTGAAGCGATCTTCAGTTCCTGAATGGTTTTTCACAATCAGGGGACCACACGAAGGGGTGTTCTTATGTGTCAGCAAGGTCATGCGGCTTATCCTGGCATAATCTTTGATGAACCGTCGGTAGAAATTGGCAAACCCTTGGAACTCTTGGATCTCCTTTACCGATTTCGGACTTTCCCAGTTGCGGATCTTTTCTACCTTCCGCGATCCATTTTCAAGCCTTCCGTAGTGATGATTAATCCCAGGTATTTGGTTTCCTGGACGTGGAATTCACATTTCTCAGGGGTTCCATAGAGACCGGCAGAAATCAAAGCTTTCAACACTTTTCGAACGTATTCCCGATGCGTGTCCAGATCATTACTGAAGATCAAAACATCGTCCAAGTATGTTGTACAGAAGTGGTCCAGGTATGGTCGCAGAGTATCGTTGATGAAGTGCTGGAATGTTCCAGGAGCGTTGGTTAGTCCAAAGGGCATTATCTTATACTCGAAATGGCCGAGGCGGGTTCTAAACGCAGTTTTCGATTCCTCTCCTGGGGCCATTCGAACCAGGTTGTAAGCTCCTTTGAGGTCCAGTTTGGTGAACCATTTGGCCTGACTCAGCATGTTGAAGGTTTAGATAGGGCAGGGGTACCGGTTCTTGATCGTTATTGCATTCAGACCTCAGTAATCGACACAGAGGCGGAGCCCACCATCTGGTTTTTTGACAAATAGGACGGGGGAGCCGGCCGGGGACGAGCTGTGGTCGATGAACCCATTGGCCAAATGCTTATCGATGTATTCCATCAGGACTTTTAGTTGCTCTCTGGACATGCTGTACATTGGGCCGAAGGGGGGAGTGGTGCCAGGCTGTAGAGGTATTTTGTTGTCGTAGGGCCGGTGAGGAGGGAGGCGGTTTGCTTCCTGTTCTGACATGAAGGTTAGGCAGTCATGGTATTCTCGCCCATGAGGGAATCGGGTTATTGGGAGGTCCCCTGAGTTCTTAGGGAGAATTAGGCGAAACCGTGAGTCCTTTCGATTCTTCTGCGAAAGTAGCCGCACTTACGATTTCTATCTCCAGGTCATGTGTTCGTGGTAGTGGGAGGAGATGCCTTGAATCGTGGTAGGGAGGGATCGTCATTACAGAGCCAGAGACAACGTGAGTCGAAGGTGATGGAATTGCTCGCGTCTAGTTTAGTATTGTGACGACGGAGCCAGGGAATTCCAAGGACTATGGGGTAATGTCCCAGCTTGGTTACGAAGGCAGTGATGTTTTCAAAGTGACCAGAAACGCGAAGGGAGAATTGGGCAGTGTGGGTGATTTCACTGGAGGAGATTTCTCTCCCATCGATGACTTGGGGCTTACGGGGTTGGGACAGGGGGTTTAGTACAAGATTGTGGTGGCATGCAAATCTCTCGTCGATGAAAGCAATTCCGGATGCTCCAGTGTCTACTAATGCGTATGATTTAACAGATTTATTTTTATCGGACAGGGAGCACGAAACAACAAGGTGATCGTTATCTGATAAACCAATAGCAGAAGAAACAGAAAAACTAGAAACCGAAAGTACAGACAAAGCACGAGAGATGGGGGAATATCACGGCGTAGCACAAAAGCACATGCAAGCGTGAAGGAAAAGGGTTTAGTTGGGTTTCCTTTTGTCAGAAAGGTTCTATGGGTTTCAGTTCGGTTCTGGGATTACAGGGATTAATGAGTCACTCGCTTTGTAACGCATCTCTTATGTTCTTCTATTAGATTCTATGGATGAGTAAGCGAAGGAAGTGCTGGGATATATATAGAGGCCTCGCCTCCCTCCTGTATTAGTTCTCTTCCTTTCCTTTTCTCTTCACGCAACCTTCTTTGTCATTTAGCAATACTACTGTTTCGCATTCGGTATTTCCATTTAACTCCGAACTACTTGCACCCCGTGAACCCATGGCCCCATAGTCCTCGAATACTAAAGGTATCGAACCCGTCCCTCGGTTCGTACCCGTGAACTACTCTAGCCTCGGTCGTGTACCTTGGCTCCTCGCCTATCAAGAACACCCCGTAAGACACTACATAAGGCCTTAGATCCATCCGTGATAGGGAAGCTTGGCGGAAGCCACTTAGGCCAAGCTGTCCTCGTTTCCCGACGGCTGGCCCAGGGCAAAGTGAAAAGGATTATTGGAAACGACAGGAGCACCAAAGGAATCATAACCAGAAGAAGAAGAAGCACAAGCACCAAGAGAACCAGAAGGAAAAGATGACCCAGAAGACCCAGAACCAGAAGCAGAAAAGGAGGAAGAAGAAGAATGAGAACCAGAAGAAATGTTAGAAGAACCAGAAGGAGAGCCAGAAAGGAGAGCACCGTGCATAGTAGCAGCGGCGCGGAGAGGACGAGCAGAGGCAGGGGCAGGAGTGCGGCGAGCAGCTGGACACTCCGTAGCAAAATGCCCTGAGCCCCCACAATACATGCAGAGGCCTTGGGAGATGCGTCGGGAGCGCTCAGCTGGGGACAAGGGACCACGGGTGCGGGAACGAAGGTTAGACAAACCCATGGGGGCTACTCTCCCGGGGGTGTGAGAAGGATGGGTAGAGAACTGAGGAACAGGAGTGGGGGCAGAGATGCGAGGGGCAGGAACTTGAGCACGCGGGACAGGGGCCGAGAAGGCAGGACGGGAGCGAACTTTTGCATCCCTGATACGATTGTCCAACTGTTGTAGCAGGAGGACGTATTCGTTCAACGTGGCGGGAACCGCGTGGTGGATCATCGCCTGGTGGAGATCGTGGGAGAGGCCCTGCGTGAGGGAGTGTTTCTTTGCACTTTCATTCCACTCGACATCTGCAACCAATCGCTGAAACTCCGCATAGTATGCTGAGAAGTCTCGAGTTCCCTGGGAGAGAGTTTCCAGCTTACGCTCGGCAGTGGCTACTCGGTCGGGGTCTCCAAACGCGTCCTCCAGGATGGTGACAAGGGCTTCTAGGTTGGCGAGCTCGATCCGCTCTCCTCGTACCAGGGGCATGACTTGGTCCAGACCTCTGCCAGATAAGAGATTAATGGCATATGCGAGCTGTTGCTGGGGAGCAGGGAAGCGGTCCCGGTTGGCCACCATCTTGAGGCGGAGTTGGGTGATGAAGGGACGGAGGGCGGTACGAGAACCGTCATACTTGGGGGGATCTGGAACTTTCTCTGAGCTGGCGGCTCGCAGGGCAGGGTCGGGATTAGCCGATGCCTGTGGGCCCGCCGGAGGGGGGGGAGGAGGAGGAGCGGAACCCTGATTGGTTCGGAGGAGGCGAATGAGTTCGCGTTGTTCCGCAACCTGGGAACGCAACTCCATTACCTCGCGTTCTAACTCGGGGATGGCTGCTGCGACATTCTCAACGTTGGCTAAGGCTGCGCGAGCCTGCTCTCTCTGGTTACGGATGTTTCCAATGGTGGTTGCTAGGTGGGTGAACAGTAGCGACGGATCCTCCGACTACTGTTGTTGAAAGTCTTCGAGTGTCTGGGGGCTGGCTCAATTACCGGCCGCAGAGGTAGTCATGATCTCGGGTGTACCAGGAGTCGATGTAAATCGCACGCAACGTAATCTAACGGACGACGTCGTGACTAGACAGGAGGAGCGACTCGTGACGCTTCGCGACTTGGGGAACACGGGACGGGCTTGATACCGTCTGAAGTTCAAGGTTCGTAAGACGGGACGGGCTTGATACCATCTGAGGTTCAAGGTTCTGGGGACTAGAGGGTCGGCTGACTACCGACGAGCGAGGAGGAGAAACCAAAGTATCAAGTATATTCGAACTTCTAACTAACTAGCTTAAAAGAAGACGCTATGCGAAGAAGAAAGCGAAAGAGAGAGAGAGAGAGAGCATGACATCAGCGAATTATATATACAGAAGGGTCTTCACGCAACCGAACCTCGAAGAAACCCATAGACAACCCACCGATTTATCATCACACCACCCCGGCGAGAAACGACATGAACAAAGAAAATATACAAGGAAGAAACCACGCCAAGAACAACACTTAGCAGAATCAAACCCAACTAGGAAATCCCGAGGTGCATTACTCACACAACCTCGCTCAAGAACTGCCTGCTTAGAATGGAACGGCTTAATTTGTAGGTTGTCGGCGACGGTCCGCGATAGCAAGAAGCGTCAGCGATTTTGGTTAAGATTCTGCCATTTGTAATCGTGCTTTTTCGTTCTATGGGTTTCTGTGATACGGATTAGTAATCGGTTCTCGGCGATGGATATATATATACCGTCTCTCCTTTCTCTTCCTTTCTTCTCACGCAACCTTCCCCGCTTTTGGTTTCTATTGTTTGTTCTTAGTTTTCACAGTTATCATATTATATTATTAGTTTGGAATATATATCGTCACAAGCATTATAGTTCCTTCCCACGCCCTCGAACCCATAATGCTCGGAATTATACCGTAGTTCCTCACGCTCCATAGATCCCGAACCCTATTGGCGCCCTTGCCCTTCGGCCATAGATCATAGCTCACGACCGCAGAAATAACGCCTACCCAGATCTTCGAGTCCATTACTTCGTACGCGAGATCATCTATCTCCTCGTTCCCGAACTATAGAGAGCTTCCCCGCTCTTCGCCAAGTAACGCCAAGACCTCCGTAACATGCAAATTCGGCCATAACATTAAAGGCTGCAAGCAGGAACTCCCAACCTGCTCTATCTGCACATTCCCCCACAACCATGACGATCACAAGTGCCTCGTAAGCACCTGCGAAGGCTACTCCAACCCTATTGTCAACTGTTGTGAAGTCTCCCTCCCAAAATACGTTAACTGCGAAAGCCGACACCATGCTTTCCTTCCCACATGCCCATCCCGACGCAACACTCATCCCCCTCAAACATCATCAAACCCTCCCGATACTCTGGACACTGGCCACTAAAACACCCTTATCACGGATGGATCTAAGGCCTTCCTTTGTATCTTACGGAGTGTTCTGGGAGGCGAGGAGCCAAGGTACACGACCGAGGCCAGCGTTGTTCACGTGTACGAACCGAAGGATGGGTTCGATACCTTTAGTATTCGAGGACTATGAGGACCCTTCGAGTTCACAGGGGTGGAGGGTAGTTCGAGATTCGTGGTTGTACCTGAGTACCGAAACAATAGTATTTCCTAAAGGACAAAGAAGGTTGCGTGAAGAGAAAAGGAAAGGAAGAGAAACTAATACAGGTGGGAGGCGAGGCCTCCATATATACCCCAGTACTTCCTTCGCTTACTCATTCATGGAATCTGATAGAAGAACATAGGAGATGCATTACAAAGCGAGTGACTCATTAATCCCTGTAATCTCCTAACCGAACAGAAACCCAACTAAACTCTTTTCCTTCACGCTTGCATGTGTCTTTGTACTACGCCGTGATAACCCTTCTCTACACCACGGGCAATGAATCCTCACCAGAAAGTCATAGCTAATGCACCGACAAGACTGCAGAAAACAGTAAACTCGGTCCCCTCCTTACCCCTCCTTCACCACTCACCCTCCGGCTCCAGTCTGGCTCTCGCAACCCTATACCACTCGTCAGACCCACCGCTCAGTCAGGCCCCTCTTATTGAGCTATATCAGACCCAGAAAATGGGATACAGGTGGCATGAGACGTAAGTCACGGTAGAAAAGTTTACTTTTGTTTTTCTTTTGTTTTTCTTTTGTTTTTCTTTAAGGCATCAGGACCAGTGGTGTCATTCGGGGAAGGGTTTCTTTACGCCATAGTTTATACTGCATGCGATCTTTCTGTACCCAGAATCAGAATAGAAATGAATTAAAAAAAAAAAAAAGAGAGAGGTTGAGCCCATTACGATTTAGCTTAAGCCGCTCTGGCCATCAGGGCCGGCAATCCACCTATAAGAAAATGGGGGTTTGGCGTATTACGGTGCTATACGACTTAAGTATTGCCTTCAAGTGCTTTTTATTACTCTGACATTTCTTTTGGCTTTATGTTTCCTTTAAGCATAAGCGACTATCGGTATCTCTGGGTTGGGCGTACAAATCAAGTTGTGAGAAATTGTCATCAAACCAAAAAATCTCTTTCACATATACATATATCCGTTAACAGGGTGCTCATGTTCATGACTCGGCACCTGTTCACGACAACTCTCTTCATCTTCATACCTGGAGCCCCTTTTCATGACCACTCCTGTTTCATGATTGGGATACCTCACTCGAGACTGGACATCATTGGGTGCCCGAGCCGTTAAGATTCACAGTTTGATTAGACCAAATAGGAACATTTCGGGGTCATCCTTGATGCGGCTGCAATGGGGTGCACCGTGTTTCATTTTAGTATAGGAATATGGGCTTGGTGGTTCTATCAACTGGACGTATGAAGCATTGGTCATATCTCGGTTTTGGGTGGGGTAAGCAGTTCGCTGTACTTAGAGGTGCTATAAAATTCGCAAGAATGCTGCTCTATTTTTGCCAATCATTTCCTGGATAGGGCACGCTAATGCATGAGAGAGATTCTCCAATGCCTCATACGTCCAAGTGATACAGCCCAGGGGGATCACTCCTATAGATTGAGGTTCTGTTTAGGCTTGGGGAACAGTGGATTAAGGGATAAAATCGAGGCTAAATCTTGGAGCGGGAACTGTAGTAGCGCCTTGAAATCTAATTTTGACTGAAAATCTGAGCTATTGCAGGTTGTCAAAAATAATGGGACGCAACAGGAATGAACACTGCAACAGCAGGCTAGCAAGCCTCGCCACTAATTTCAACATACAACACAGGAAGAAATCATATTTTCGGCCTCTATATTCTTATTATCATTTGTCATATTTATGGCATCTTTATGGTCGGTTGCGGTCGAGAAATCAGTACGTCGGAGCCTCTTAATACGTCCCATTATTTTTGACATGACGCAATACTAATGGTCTCTGCCGCTGTTGTTTAATTCATAGATTTATATATAAGTATCATTGAGACTCGAAACTCCCGGCGGTTGAGCGAGGACTCCAGACCTGTACGGTACGACAGCTGAAAAGCAGTGGAAAGCGGCTCTTACTCTGATATGTCGGTGAGGGTAAATTCTTGAGTCATTCAAAATGTGATGACAGAGGATCGGCATCTCTGCTGTCATATTCCCGGCACGTTTAAAACAGCTAATTGAGATTAATTCTAATTCCTTTCCTTCTTATATCTCGTTACCCCTCAAGAGTGGAAGGCTAGACTCAGAACGGGCTACATCAACACAAATTCATACCTGTACAGGATCAAAAGCCAGGCGTCGAAAGAGTGCGAGTGCGGAGTGGAAGTACAAAGTGCATAATATATCCTGATGGGATGCCGGTTCACGACGAGTGAAAGGGATAGTGGAAAGGAACATGACTCAATAACGAAACTTCTGTGGTGTAAGGAGGGACTGAGTACAGCGGTCAAGGTATGGAAGGAATTTTGCAGAGGGAGGTGAGAAGTGAGGGGAAAGAGGAACCGAGTGTGAATAAGGACCTGAATAGGGGTTGAGGATGCTTAGATATAGGTGAAAAGGGGAGAGGAAGAATGAGTACACTAAATACTTTCCTTTCGCTTTGAAACTACCTACTTTTCCTTTGTTGCTGCGGAGGAGGGGAGAGAGGAGAGGAGATGGACTGGTGTAAGTAGCTGTTTTAGTGCCATAACTGTGAGGTTGCATGCACATAATGAATAAAAGAAAAGGAAAAAAAAAGAAAAAAAAAAGAGTGGAAGGCGTTGTGGGGTTGTAGTTGAGTTTTTGCGCGTGAAATAGCAACACCGTTAAATGAAGTAGTGATTGGCGGCGGGGGTAAATCATAAGCCCACAAACTCGAAGAAAATAATACAGATGTTCGTCTAGACTTGAAACAAGAATCTATTCGATCTTCGATCTCTCAGTTGCAACTATAGTCTCTCGTTGTGTATCGCAAAGTGCACATTTCATCTTCTACTACCTCCGCAAGACCTAGGCATTTACTAACCGTATCTCAATGCCACTCTTTCGAGCATCAAGTGTATGGTATCGAAATACAACATCGGTAGTGGGGCAGGTATAACCATTTTTCCGTTTCATTGATGTCTGGCGAAAGTGGCAAGTGCAATCTCAATCGAGAAGGCTTGCAGTAATCGCGAATTCCTCTATCAAAATTGGTGTCAAACTCAAGTGTTACATATATACAATGTGTTTATGGCACAGCTTACGTGGGAGTGTGGCATAGTCAATATGTGTCATCTGTGGTGTTAGGATAATTCTAGATGTTTATGATTCACATGAGGTTGGTGTTGTTTTAAACGGTGATCGTTGCGGTAAAAGCGAATTTCAGCACTGTTATTGGTACATATGTTCTGTGGTTGCCAATTGATGACTTAAATCGTGATAGCGTTGAAAAGGGTTAAGAAAAGAACTCGTAATGAATTGCACATAGATTGCCGTCTTTGGTATGGAGCGTAGAATCGTGTAGTTCGGGTTGTTGATGGTAAGATGACTCTGGATCACGCCCGAGCACTCGGCCGCCTATCTTGGCAACCCCAAGCCAACCGGCTGTAACTTCAACGCGAACGAAGACGGTTGACTGGCCGCTTATATCCGGATTTCAGCTTGAACACGTCCATTTCATATTTCATCCATTTTAGAACTTTTAGAGCAAAAAGTATGACTCCAACGCAGTTCAGCCGCTCCTCGGCTCGCTTGACTCATCCTGAAATGGCGCTAGTCCAAATCCAGTTCCAATATTTGACAGTCAAGACTATCGATCAACAAAGAAGGCAATCTCCAATGGGCTTTGTCTGAAAAAATACCTCAAAGATCTATCCAAAGGCTAAGTGCACACATATTATTAAGATTTCTTCTCCTCAAGTATATAACGACGATGTTCTGCCTCCTTAATTCCAATTCCCCATCTTCAAGAGCCATCTCCCTCAATGGCCTCTAGTAAGAAGAACACCCCCGTCGCCAAGTCACAACTTCTCTCACGTCTCCGAAATGACTTGAAAGATTTCTTTGAGAATCCCTATCCGGGGATCAGTGTGCATGGCATAGAGGAGGACCTCAAGAATTTCTGTTTGGTTCTAGCGCCTGGAAGCGGTCCATTCTGGGGGCTTCGCCTGCATTTCACGGTGAGATTGCCAGATACATGGCCTAGTGATCCACCGCAGATACACAGCTCGGTGAATCTGAACCATCCGAATATTTATGGGTCATATATTTGTACGGATCTGTTACGCCTGGAATCATACTCGGAAGCTGGGTATATAGGGGGTTATACACCAGCCTTCACACTTAGGGGGCTCTTCATGCAGTTCCTCTCGTTCTTTGCGTCTGAGCAGGTACCATTTACTTTCCCTACTTCCTTTTCTCCTCCCTCTTATTTAAACGATTAAATGATCATGGCTAATATATATTCTACGCATAGGTTGAACAAGAAGAAGGGTACACCGTGTATGTTGGAAACCGCTTCAACAAATTCTACCTTAAAGTAGAAGAGTTTAGGAAGAAGCCCCTAGACTCTTTTACCAACGATTACAGTCCCACAAGATTCCCGGAGACTGTGGACGACGAAGCCTACATGAAGGAGTTCAAGGCTGGAGGTAGATGTGAACGCGTTCTTTCACGTCAAACTAAATTCACTGTATGGCGGCCAAACCAAGAGGGTCGGTTTGAGAATGTCAAAGTAACTTGGGAAAACCCGAGATACAATGATACATTCTGTAAGACCTCCCAGTTCAGGTGTAAGAAGTGTGGATATGGAACTTCGATGCCTCATATGGTTCCTATCATACCCCCAAGGGAGCATCAGTTTGGGGAAAACGTGACGGAAGGTCTTTTTTCGTACGAGAGGGAGCTCGTGAAACTGATTAGGAAGTTGCGAGATATCGAAGCACTCAAGGAACGCCAATTGGCGGGGGTGCCGCTAGAGACAACCCAGATCTCCAAGATAGAATCATACAATGATACCATCAAGGAGATTAAGGAGGTCGAAGCTGAGATTAAGAGGTTGATGCAGTCTGTCGAACCTGCCAGCATCCCTGAAGCCCAAGCCCCCAAAACCCAGACTATGATAACGCTGAGCCATCCGCAACAAAGTCCAAACAAATCCAAAGTCTGCTACCTCCCGAATCTCAATAATGACATCCTCCTTACTATCGCCGAGATTCTGCCTACGAGCGACCTGATAAACTTTGGAAAGGCTTTCCCCTACCTACATGACCTCACTACGAGCCATAACATAATTCTCAGGAGAGAGCTTAATTGCTTCTTTCTCCGGACGCCCCTCAGCACGCCCAAGACTCTTCTCGGAGTTGGTGTTCGCATTGATAAGACAGGTGCGCTTAACAGCTCGTTCGACTGGCTCTCAATGGATGCGTTCGAGAATTTCGATGTCCGAAAGAGCATAGACAAAAAGAGGTTTAATTTCTTCCTCCCGCTAGCCTTCAATCCAACCCATTTCGACAGAGCCTACGAAAGTGGAAAACTCTTTGACTACATCGACAAAATTGGCGCCCAAAACAGGAAAAAGGTGTGGGGTAGGCGATCTGACAACCCTATTTTCGCCCCAAATGAGACTGAAAGGCGTCTGAATGTGCTTTACAAGTTCTGTAACTCCATCATTGTCTCGTTGATGCGTACTACAGATGAACTTTTCTCTAGCCCTGGTGGCGGGGATAAAAGCCAAACTCTGCTTTACGCAAGTGAGAAGGCATGTATAGGATACCTCCAGATCTACCATTTGTTACTGTGTATCATGCGCCGAGAGCCTGACCTGCGCCGGAGGGCTATAGAAAGGATAAAGGCTTTCTGCTCCGATGACAGGAATAGGTCAAAAAATTTGGTTCCCGACCTTGGAGAGTTTCTGGTGATGGCTGCCGTGGTTGCAGGAAGCTACAGCTCAGCGGAGGACAAAAGTGCTCCAATTCGCAGTTCAACATCGGTCAAGCCCGGGGGGGGAATCGGGGTCGAGGATGGCTGGAGAATTGTTGGACAAGAGAAACGGGAACGGGAACACAGAAAGGCTGAGCGTCAATCATCAGGCATAGTGAATAATTTGTCATGGAGGAAGGACCTCGTTGGACCTTTTATGGACGAAGTTCTCGCCCGCGGCGTGAGATGGGTCATCATGAAGCACCGCTCCCTCGAAACCCCCGATGTAGATGAGATTGACTCTAAGGTCCGACTCCGCAACACATTTGAGGCGAGCAGGACCGCGAATCGATTGGTGATGTTCCAAGTATTCTTCCTTGAGACGTTCGCCACTGAGAGCATCACCCGGCAGATGGATAACCAGTACGGGTTTACTGGTCCGGAGGTGCCGGCGATGATCACGAAGGGGATTAAGGAGATCTACGAGATCAAAGCGTACAAGTTATTCTGTGAAAGGATTGGACTTGTAGACGTGGTGAGAGGGGGTCCAAAAGCCATGAATAAGAAGCTTGTAGATGCAGTTGTGAGAAGTGAACTGAAAGGATACCACACTTCAGGTCAAAAGTATGAGAAGCCCGCTCCTGAACCAGAAAATGATTCGCCAAGATACTGTATTATGTGTAAAAGGGACTGTGGGGCGCCGATATTACGGTTGGGGAGGGGGAATTAGAATAAACATGTAGTGTTAATAGACCCATGTATACTATGTTTCAGCCCGTCAAGTTATCATATAATAACAAAATTAGAGTCCTCCATATTGCTGCTCTTTCCCAGGGTAGCTCATTGCCGGTTTATCCCTCCAACATTAGAGCCATCCAAGGTGTCAACATTCCGTAACAAAATGCCCAGAGTCGGGCCTAGAAACTCTGAATTCACCAATAGAAGCATATATATACACAACTGAGCCTCAAAGAAAAAAAACCTAGGGAAGATGAAAGAACATGTTCAGCTACTCGGTACCCAGACGACCACTTAGAAGTTGATACTACGCCCTTTTGGTGATGAGAAGGGAAACTAAGACAATAAGAGAGGTAGTAAGGGGTCATGGCGCTGTGGGGCTGCTCATAATACTTTGCGCGTAGATATTACCCATGTTGGATGATAGATGGGTAAAGATGTATATGTATATATGCTAAGAGAGGTGTAAGGGATGTGGTTTATATATGGCTAGAGAACGTATTTCCGAGGATTGTTGGCGACGAAATTGTACCTCCTACTTCTGGGGTTTAGGGCAGGGAAAGTGATTTGATCGAATTCATCGGACTGTCTGCAGTAATCACATTATATCACTCATTTTTGTTACTCTCAGCCTAGTGAAACAAGGAAGTTAACAAGGAATCGTGTATAGGATATGTAGTGATTAATAGCCTCGAACACGTGCATAGAACCTACCACCCAGTGGAATAAAAAGTAGAAATCTCGAGCAACAAAAGACTTACAACGTGACTGGATTATCCCTCATAAGCATTGGTCAATCATAGGGCTTCCGCATCACTGCTCCCACCCGGGATCGAACCAGGTGTCATAGCCGACGCAACCAAGCATTTTACCGCTTGGCCACACCACCGAGCTGTTAAGGGTGTTTTTGTGGTCAAAGAATTATTTCGTGCACTACATTAGCCGCGTTAGAGGGGGTTGAAAGGGGCTGCAGCAAGTACCCTAACCCTTCCCTGGTCTGCCCAGTAGTAAAAGTGACATCTTCTGCACGGCACCCAGGAGTATCACAAGAATCTTACATGTCACCATGGCATTGACCAACCAAGATCTAGAGGATATCCTATTGAGGTGAGGGAGGGTGATGGGCAAAACCAAAAATTGTGAGCAACTCACGAGCGAAGGCAGCCCACAAACATTCAGGAAATGCCTGGACAGCCCCAACAACTTAGGATATCGGAGACGGTAGATCCCATCTAATCACGGGATACATAGATTGCTCACGAATGAGACCTATATCACTTACCCATACCGCAGCCTTGTGAACCACTCCAGGTACACACCGGCCTACGTCATAGTTACGCGTATGTACGACCAAAACCAAATGGGAGCAGTAACCAAAATGAGAGCGGCGCTCTCGGACTGCAGGTCTTTTGCTCTTGTTGTTGAGGGAGGAGGAACTACACGGAGGAGGAACTACACGGAGGAGGAACTACGGGCTTGGATCTACGTACTTCTCTCTACTATCCCATAGCCAAATTGACCTATGTAATTAGCTGGTTGACTACCTCCAGGATGTAGGGGCAAGAAGAGCACGTATGTGGGTCTACTAGAAAACATCCCTACTACACGGTCCTTGGAGCTCAAATCTGAGCTAGGAGATTAGGAGCCGCTCAAATACGTGCATTACAATACCGCCCACGGAGCTCCCCGTCAATGGAGCGTACTATAGCCCCGTGAGTAATGAGTGCTTATAGTGATATTTTCACTCATAGGATTTTAGGCCTAAAGATGTGGGTCTACAGATACGAAGGAAGGAGTCGTCGGAGACTGCTTGCCTATGTAGCTGTATCTAGTTGAGCCACATAACCCGCTGGTGTATCGGTGAATTTTCAGGCGAAGACTGATATCCTGCTCTTCCAACATTGCGAATGTGAGAAGGGACGGGAAGGGAAGAAACGAGGCATTGCCAAGCCGAATCACACGAGTGAGGGTTCATGAAGAACATCATAATATATCACTCGATTTACTTATCGATAGCGGCTGACGAGTGTTAACTGAATGGCATCAAAGCCCTCCGTAAGTATTTGGTATAATTACAACTCTGATAATTGGCAACTAAAGAACAACCACAATCCAGGAAGAAGAGAAAAAAAGGGAAAAAACTTTTACACCACACCTCAACACATCAAAAACAACACAAGAGGCGAAATCGTGGCGAGGACCTCAATTCCCCACCCACTCCGCCATCAGACTAATTACTATACAAAAAAAAAAAAAAAAGAAAGAAAGAAAAGAAACCCACCCCAACCAAGCCTTACCGTACCATATTAGCCCAGCCCCGCTCTCGACACCTTCACCACCGCCGCCACCGGTACCACAATCCCCTTATTCCCATCCGTGCCGAGGGCCATTCCTGTCCGATAGCCCATCTTCTCCAGCATCATCCTTCCCTTGTTATCCTGCGCAATCTCTGGCGCGCTTCCACCTACAATATCACCTTCACGGTGCTGCCCAATTTTTCCCGCGCCGCCGCCGCCGCCGCGGCCACGGCCACCACGACCACCGCTAGATCCACCAACATCTGGCCGGCCGAAGAATTTTTTGCGTGCAAAGACGGCGTTGATGGTGTCCTCATCTTGGGCGTAGCGCGCAGAGGTAGACGTCTTGTAGAGGGTTGTGTACCGGCCTTTGCCCTTGCCGGTGGACTTGGATTTGAGCCCAAAGTTGGCGGCAAGGGTGTGAATTTGTTTGCGGTCGGCTTTTGTCATTGGGGGGAGGGAGATGCTGAGATGTGTTAGTGATTTCTCTCCATCTGTTTGGGTTTTGTTTGTTGGGGGATATGAGACATACCTTGATAACTCGCTCAGGAGGAACTGGCGAATCTCTTCCTTGAGATTAGACATGCTCATCCCCTCCTTCCACTTGGCCTTTGGATCTCTGACCCCTTTATTCTTACCCAATAATCCCTCAGCCCTAAGCGCCTCTCTTTCGGCTCTCCTTGCCTTCTTCTTCTCCCGATCCCTATCCCACGCATTCCTAATGTTCTCCTCCATCTCAGAGTCACTCAATCCCAGCACAATCGGCTGCTTCCCCTTCTTCTTGCGCCCTCCGCCCACAGCCAAACTCGGCCGCTCCCAGTCCATGAGGTCAAAGTTGTCATATGCATCAGCAAACTTTGTCGCGCTCGGGAACTTCCCTGTCCGGCGATCGATGACAATATCGGGGTACCTGGATTTGCCTTTACCCTTCGCATTTTTCTTCTTAGGGGCGGCACCACCCGGGAAAGACATCTCCATGAGCTCGTCCAACTCCATGTTCAGTTCCATATCCGACTCGGTGATGCCCATCTCCTCCTGCCTTTGTAGAAAGCGCGCGAGCTTCTCGTCGTCCTCGTAGCGGCCGTCCTCGCCGTCCTCGCTGGAGTCCTCGCCGTCCTCGCCGTCCTCGCCGTCCTCGTCGTCCTCGTCCGAGGAGCTGAGGGCAGCCGCTGCCGCGTCAGTCGCTTTCTGAAGGAGGATCTTCTCGTAGGCGGCGATCTTGTCGTCGGCTGCCGAGTCCAATGCCTGTGCAAGTACCCAACTGGCAGAGTCGATGTCGGAGCCGACCCACTGGATGAGGTATTGTACGCCGCTGGGGCGCTTGCGTTTGCCTATGACGGTTTCTACGGGGCCCTTGGGATCCTCGCTGTCCGTACTCAGGGCATCAAGGTCCTCTAGCTCGTGCTCCTCCCAGATGGAGTTTTTGTACTGCCGTACGGCATCAGAGTCTTCTGCAGCGTCCTCGGAGTCGGTGGCAGACGACCAGGCATCCTCTGGATCGTTCTCGCCGCCGAGGGCTCTCATACTGACTACTGGAAGGGGGGCATCACCGTCCTCGGCGGCCTCGGCGCGCATAGTGGCCGCCACATTCTCGATGTAGTCGGCGATGATTGCGGCCTCTTCATCGTCTTTGTTGCGGCGAGGGCGGCGGCGGCGGCGTTTATTGCCCTTTGTGGAGCGCTTGAAGGGTTCATCTTCAAGAGTTGGAATAGATGGGATAGTGTCTGTGACGGTGGTGACTGTGGTGTGCGAGGCAACAGTCTCGACGGCTTTGACCTCGACCTCGGAAACTGATTCCACTTTTGGCGGTGGAGGTGTGGGTTCTTTACGGGGCGGGGGTGTGGGCTTCTTCGGGGCTGGCCCTGGCTCTGTTACCATTGATGTGGTTCTTGAGGCCCCTGGACGATTTTTACGGGGGATAAACACGATTCTTTCATTCCCTGAAGACTCTGCCGAGTCGGGTTCCGGTGACTTTGCGCGGGCCGGTGAGTATATTGGCATTGAGAATTTGCTCTTCCCCTTCGGTCTTAATTTGGGATCGCCAACAACATCGACCACAAACGGCGGTGGCGCCTCCGATGGGGTGTTGAGGTCCAACTTGTCCATATCTAGATCTTGCTGCAATTCACCCTCCGAGACGGCGGCAGGTGAGTTGCTGAGATCCCCATCATCTTTCATCTCCTGGTCCTGTTCTTCATCAGTTGAAGTTGAGCTGGATGCTGACTCGACCTGTGGCCGGATAAGGTTCTGTGGCTGGATCTGGCCCTCCTCGGTGGGTGGGACGTTGGCATTGATCGGTTTCAATAGGTCAGAAGGCTCCAGGTGGCCGGCGGCGACGAACGAGATCTTGACGTGACGGAGGGAGCCTCCAGCGTAGTTGCCGTGGTGGCGTTCAGTGTTCTTTGCTTCGTCTGCGAGGGAGAAGCTGTGGTTGTCGTTTCCTAGGCCAGCTATACTTACTTAGCACTCTCACCAACATCTCGAGACCTATGAATAGAGGAATAGAGGATAAGTACCAGCCTGTCTGAAGAATCCGGCGCGGCCACCACCACCACCACCACGGCCTCGACCACCTCTACCTCTCCCTCTACCGCCGCCGCCGCGGAACGTATTTGCGGAGCGTCCTCGGTAGACCATTAGATTTGAGGTGAGTGAATTAAATCTGTACTCAATTCGCTATCTAGCTGGGGGATTTGTATTAGGAGTTAAAGATAGGAAAGGCTTATTCTCTGACTGGGGGAAGTAGCTTTTGAGGCAGAGATGAAGTGGGAGCTCACATAAGCAGTCCACTTTTTTTTTAGGGGAGGGGGGAGGGCTAGCAGGCCGCTCGATAAGATAAGGCGCACACCACCGCGGGAAGCGTGCAGAGGTGTGCTGGGTGGCCTGAACTGAAAGAAGGATTAATTTGATCACAGTGCATGGGATGTGTGCGCGGAGATGGGGGATTAAAATATTGTTTCCCCATTTATTTGTTACTGCTATTATGTATTACTATTACTACAGAATGCTAGCTGCAATTTAATATTCGAGATTGTAATTCCATCGCAATCGCATCTACTCTGCTGCAGTAGGTACATACATTTGAAACCGGGACATTATCTGTATACCTCGGTACCAAATATACCCCCTGCATGACCTTACATACATACATGTAGATACAGCACTACAATACTGTATCATACTACATGCTTACCACCATAAGAACCAGAAAATGCGGTTGCTCAGTACAAGGATAATTTGTACGGAGTGGCGCTGTTCACCCATACAAATCGCCCCTGTCTCCGTCACTTGCATTTTCTGGTTCTTATGGTGGTAAACATATATACATGTAGCCATCTTATCAGATCCACGCCGACGCAGCAACTGTCAAGGGTGGCTGGAAGCTCTCCGACAGGGTGCTTAAGGGTGCCCCGAGGAGCTTCAAGGTAACCTACCTACTCTAGAGTACAGTAGGTACAGTACCAGGGAGAGAGCCCCAAAGGAGAGAGGGGGAAAAGATAGCAGGAGCAGGCCAGAGTCATCGTGATGATCCTGATGAGCCATTTTGAGAACTGGGCCAGTCGTGATTTGATTCTGATGGGGACATCAATCATTGAAACAACACGGGACTGGAATGGGCAAGCAACCCTCCCCGGTAACGAGACCCAACCTCCCTCGTGAAACACACAAAACTGCTTGCTGCTGGCCACGTTCATTCGTCTCGTGAAGGTGTATTTTTCTTTCTTTCTATTTTTCGGTGGAATACATGTAGTCTACATAACTGTAGCTCGCTTGCTAGGTGAAAAGGCAAAGAAAGTAAAAATGTTACAGTCCATCTCGGGACTGTACCTAGTATATCTGACATCACAATCGCCCCTCCCACCCCGGGTCTTGGCCCTCTTCGTGCATCAGTTACACAACTCTCCGTACATCCCATACTCTGTAACCACCACGATTGAGTGAGCACAGCCAGCCCCCCTACTGCACGAATGTTTGCCGTGTGTTTCTGTGTTTTCTACTAGCCAACGGTCCTGCATACCGCTTCTGCCTTATAGGTACATTTAGACACTTCTTTACTATCGCATCGAGGTTCATCGCAAATTCCATAGTTCGTTGAGCCCAAGCTTAGAACAACCGGAAGCTTCTCCAGACACCACGTCTCTCTCTCCCCAGCCACCCCTCAAGTCAAAGTAACTCCCCTCCCCCCCCCCACACACACACACACACACTCCACTCATACACTCATCCCCCCCTCCCCCTCCCCCCTCCTTTCCTATAGGCCACCGCAACCTACCATACCATCTCTGCAGCAGACCAGACAAGCCAGACTTCGATCCCGTTTATCCCTCTCCCCTACTCCTCAACCCCTCCATCCCTCGCTGCTCACAAAAAGCAGCCGCACAAAGTACTCGAACAGACCATGTTCACCTTCAGTAACGAGGGAATCCATCGCCTCGTCCAGAAATTCCTGTGGGATCCCGAGCCAAAGAACACCGACGCCATGAACAACATCTGGCTACTGGGCCGCGAGTACCCCAGCATCCCTCTCTCACCCTCCGCCGAAACATCCTCTTTTACCACAGCTTATACAAATACAACTACAGCTAACGATGTGGAGACCTCATGGCCAAAGGCGTTCCTGGACGATTTCGAGAGCCGTATATGGATGACGTACAGAAATGACTTTGCGCCCATCGCAAAGAGCCCCGAGAACTCGGCGGGACTCTCATTCATCACGAACCTGAGGAGTCAGATGCCGAATCAAGCGGCGGGCTTCACGAGCGATAGTGGGTGGGGGTGTATGATTCGCTCGGGACAGTGCGTGCTTGCGAATACTCTTTTGGAGCTACAGCTTGGCCGCGGTGTGTTCTTCTTGGACCAGAGTGGATTTGGTGATTGGTTTCGTCTTATGAGAGCTTGGGGGCTAATGGTAATATTCTAGATTGGCGAAGAGGCCAGAAATCAGCCGAGGAGAAGAAGCTCCTTGCGCTCTTCGCCGACGACCCGAAAGCACCATTCTCGATACACCGCTTCGTCAAGCATGGCGAGGAGGCATGCGGCAAGCATCCGGGGGAGTGGTTTGGTCCCAGCGCGGCAGCGAGGTGTATCCAGTAAGCTCCCATTCTGGTCTAGCTAGGAAGGGGGGAAGGCGGCTAACGAGCTCCAGAGAACTATCAAATAGCTATACGCCTGCTGGCCTCCGCGTCTACATTACCCGCGACGGAGGCGACGTTTACGAAGACGCCTTCCGGGCCGCCGCGGTTGTCAACGGCGTGTTCAAGCCCACGCTTGTACTCATCGGGATTCGCCTGGGTATCGAGAGGGTCACCCCCGTGTACTGGGAAGCGCTTAAGGCGTGTGTACAGATGCCACAGTCCGTCGGTATTGCCGGGTATAACCCCCTTCCTTTTTTTGTGCTCTATTTATTCGCGATAGAGTGTATTGACGTTTTGGTGGTAGCGGCCGCCCATCATCATCCCACTACTTTATTGGCGTCCAAGGCGATACCTTCTTCTACCTCGACCCGCACCAGGCTCGGCCGCTGCTACCCTATAGGGCGAATGCGGAGGAGTATACGAGTGAGGAGATCGAGACGTGCCATACACGGCGGCTCAGAAGGCTGCATCTGAGGGAGATGGATCCGAGTATGTTGCTCGCGTTCCTAATAAAGGATGAGGCGGACTGGAAGGAGTGGCGGCGAGGCGTCAGCGAGGTATGTTATCCTTCTCCACTTGCTGATATTGGGGACGGGGGGTGAACGTATGAGGCTAATGTAATGGCGGTATAGGTACAAGGAAAGAAAGTCATCAATGTAGCCGACTCAGAGCCAAGCGTGCATGGGCATGCGGGCGGAACAAGAGACGAGGCTATTGCGGAGGTTGAGGCATTCGATGATGACAGTGATGAGGGGCTGCAGTAGCGGCCGCTGATTCACGGGGAGTAAGATTATTTTTTTTAAAGACTAAATTGACATGCGGTGTAGAATTGGCGTTTCCTTGTGTTTTTTTTGTACTGTCTTTTTTCGTTTTTCTTTTCTTTTCTTTTCTTTTTTTCATTTTTCTAGTTTGCTTTGTTTGCCGGGTTCATTTTTCATTCAATTTCTACTCTGCATTTTCTCATCGCTCTTTTTTTTTTTTTTTTTTTTTTTGCCGCTGCCTAGCTGCGATTTGGCCTCCTGTTACCGGAGGTGCAAGGGAACAGCGGGGATTGGGCGGTATAAGCATATGATATGTCACAATACAATATGGGTACGGGAGGAGGGTCTAGATATGTAATTGCTATGCTGTCGCTTGTTGGTCCAGTCCATCCATGTCTTGTAACTGGTCTTTGAGCAGAATATCATGGAGGTCTCTCTTCCACAGACGAGATGTGTGTGTTTTACGGCTAGAACCTAGAGAGCGGATATGAATAAATGTGCATGGAGCTTTATTGGTTCTGACATCAGAGTGGGAACGAGTGAGAGGATGTGATGCGTCATGGGGGGTCACTCGGTGGCTTGGCAGTACTTTGTGGTACTTTGTGGAAGGTGGTGGGCTGGCCGGTGGTTGGGTGTGGAGATGAAGGTGAGGGTGGGTTTGGCATTGGTTCTGCGACTTGGGTGGTGTAGCACTACTGCATTTTTGCTGTTGGAACACCTCTCCCCCCCCGACCTGTGAGGTTGACCCCATCTTTACCATCTCATCCAGGTAGCTGTTCATATAAACTCACCCCGTATCCAACTCGTTTACTGCCCTGGTTCAGTGGGTGTATTCGTTATACCAAGAGCCTCGCTTATTCGCTCTCTCCGTGTGTTCTTACGAGGTTCCCCGGCTTATGGGCTGGATGTACCGTACTATGATTCTATGGACGGTTTGGTCAGTCGGTGGGCTAGATAGACTTTTGTAATACATAACCTGGAATACCCGTGGAAGCTGTTGGCGGTTCTGCAGGAGAGGTGTCGTGCTCTAAAGTTGTCTTTCGTAGCGTAAGGATCCGTCGTGGGCGGATAACATATGGCCTTTGCGTGAAGGTTGGAGGTAAAAGTATCCGTCAAGACTACGAGGGGAACAATCGCCTTATTATGATACGAACCCAGTGCGAGAAATAGGTGGTATTGGTGGGGTAGAAGGCAGGGAAAGGGGGGAAGGGGACGAAGGGGGCATGAGGGGCTACTGATGAGCACGAGACGAGACGAGACGGGACCAAGTCAAGTCTCGTCTCGTCTTCAACTTTTGTCTAGTAAAAGTGCAAGACGTCTTGAGACTTTGTCTCGAGACCAGACACCAAGACGAGACGAGACTAGGACCTCCACGAGACAAGACGAGACGAGATTAAGCCAGGTCTCGTCTCGTCTCGTCTCTTGCCCATCATTATGAGGGGCTATAAGAGAGGAAAGCAGTCCAGTAAGAGCTGTTGCAGGGCAAGCGAGAAGAAAGTGGGGCGGTAAGAAGCACAACAAAGCAGAGCTCATAGAAGGTGGTAGAGCATAACGAACAAGAAGTGTCAAGGGACAAGGGACATTAGAGCGAGTAACCACCAAGGGCTAAAGAACACCAAGGGGCAAGAAACAACGCGCCTAGTCAACCCTTCGGCACAGCCCAAGGATCAAAAGGTACAGTTATTTCCAGAGAATCAAGAGACCCAACGCAAAAAAGGCCCTCCCAGCTCCGTATTAGGGAGCCGGGCGAGGGCCTCAGCTACGCCTCCCAATTTCTTGGGAGGACAGGACAGTTCCAAGTCCCCCCCTCTCCCCTCTATGACTAATTTGCCAAAGTGAGGAAGAGAGAGAGGAGACCTTGCTGTCTGTTTTTCTTTTTTTGTCGACGTTCAGAGGTGGGAAGGATTGGGAAGGGTGGAGTTCTTTTATAGCCACTGTTTGGTGGTGCCAAGACAGAATTTGGCCGACTGTTAGGGCTGGCTTGGGTAGGGTTATATGGGTGAAATCTTATCAGATGTAAAGTAGGGACTATAGTCATACATCAAAACAGCGATTTTGATACATGAAATTGAGTCTAAACGTCTTTTGGTCTTTGGCCGGACTGAGGATCTAACGCTTTAACCCCACCAAATTGTAAAGGATAACCACACTAAAATCAACCTCCAAAATCTTCACACACTTTCAATACCCTTGTATAATCAGAAAACTATCTATCCTAGCTTAAATGCTATGGAGAATCGACCCCCTTCCCCCTTCAACAAGCCTGCCCCAGTTTCAGTATACCAAAAAAATTCGTAAACTGGCATGTTTCTCGGTGGGGTAGAACATATACATGACTGTATGAATGACGAGTGATACGCCGTGATAAAGGCATCTGGAATGGTGCACATACAGCCTCCGTTGGTTCTGGTGTCAAAAGGCCTCCCTCATTAGTATGGTGCATGGCCGAGCGGTCAGATGCTTAGTTACGTGTGCTATCTTTTTCTTTTCTTTGGCGGCGTGGCTACAGTTGTCCCTTACTTCGGGCCACAGCTCGGTCAGGTGATGATCTTCCTTCCACGGAGTGGTCTGCCTGGCTGGTCCAATGAAATTTTAAGGTTAGCAAAATTGGCCCAATAATATCCCCATCGATAAAGTTTACCCTGATCACTGGCCTGGTTACGTCTAACTCAGCCCGTCTCGGCGGACCTGAACCTTGAGTTGGTTCGTTTGGTAAGGGTGGTGGAGTTCACTTTGTGAAGCAGCAGCTGGGGGTTTGTGTAAGTATTGTCCCCAGAAACGCTCTTTTGTTTCTGTTACGGTTGGCCAGCTGTCTTGAAGGGTAAAAAACTACTTCCTTCGAACAACAAAAGACTTATGTGACTGGATTATCCCTCATAAGCATTGATTGCTCAATCATAGGGCTTCCGCATCACTGCTCCCGCCCGGGATCGAACCAGGTGTCATAGCCGACGCAACCAAGCATTTTACCGCTTGGCCACGCCACCGTGCTGCTAAGAGTGTTTTGGTGGTATACGAGTCGATGTGGTGTGCATCACACTAGCTGCATTGGGAGAAAGGGAGAAGGGGGCTTGATCGTACGGTATAGTACTTATCTAATAAAAAAGCGCAGATCAAATCTGTTAGCTGCGTACACTCATACGTAATCTGGAGGGTCACGTCAAGGACTCAACTGCTGTCTTATAGACCCCAAAGAGAGATCTGAAGTTGGCACGGGACGAAAAGTGTTAAGATTTTGTCTCCGGACTTACCCCACGATACCCAATAAGGCGATATCTCGGTATTAGGCCTGCTTGAACCCCAAAGGCTCTATATTTATTGGCAGATCATAGCCTTAGGTATACCTTTAGCACCTTTTCCCCCCTAGCCACTCCGAAAACCCTTATTCGGACAGTTGATGTTGTAATTGGTTTTTACGTTAGTCTCGAGGCTTCTAAGTCTGGAGGCGGTGATACACCGGAGAGTTAAAACAAAAGATACAATACAAGGCGAGAAGAGATGAAAGTTTGTTCATATTAGTCTCGTCTCGTCTTGTGCCCAGCAGTAGGAACAAGTCGGTAACTACATGTATGTAGGCTCCCACATATCCTATCGTTTATTCGGGGGAACGTATAGTAAATATACCACGTTTAAAATGAATTCAATCACCTACCATGTATGTAGTTATCCACTACAGTATTACTGGTGCAATCCGATTGGCCGGTGTAATACTTGGACTAAATTACGCTAGAACACGAGTGATGCCCTGTGATCCACGCTAGCATTCACAAACCCCACCCGTCTACCTTCATATAGGGAGTTTATATGGGTGATATTTGGCGTTCAAAGATTCATGAAATCAGATATCCTAATACGTACTATAGATCTGTTCACTGCTTGCTCCTTATCTGAAACACTATTGACGTCAATCCGCACAACATCCAGTACAAAGCTCTGCATCAACAGGTGCATTTTTAAGTACTACTCTACAGCACTCAAAAGCACCAACAGAATCCAACCCAAACATATATTCAAAACTTCCAGGAACCAAGAAATCTACAGGAGCGACTCACCCCGTAGTTAAATTAACTAACGTTTCCAGGGTTAGGGTTCAAAATATACCAAGCCTTTTTTAATACTCATCCTAGGCCGCCAAACTTTTAGTCAATATTGATAGCAACCTCCCACCACCGTACCCCACCAATCCACTTCTACACCTCACGATGGGCCAAGGCAGCTCCTTCGAAAGCGGTCCCAGCGGCGCCGCTGGCGTCGCTCCAACCCCCACAAAGACCTGCTACTACGAGCTCCTCGGCGTTGCGCGCGACGCCACGCAGGATGAGTATGTCTTCCCTTGACAGGGCCCAGGCAGCCAGTAAGCTAATAATAGAGGTAAATCTTAGTATAAAAAAAGCATACAAGAAAAAAGCACTCGAGCTGCACCCTGACCGTAATTATAACGATACCGAGCGCTCAACAAAGCTCTTCACAGAAGTTCAAGCCGCCTACGAAGTGATCTCCGACCCTCAAGAGCGCGCCTGGTATGACAGCCACCGCGACGCCATCCTCGGCGGCGCCGACGCTTCCACCGCCTCCGGCAACGCAGCCGGCGGGGGTATGGCGAATGTAATAGTTACAGAGGATGTCATGGAGTGGTTCTCGCTCTTTGGGACGAAGCTTTCGTACGCCGAAGGTGACACGAAGGGCTTCTTTGTGGTTGTGGGCAAGGCGTTTAACACACTTGCGCAGGAGGAGGTTGTGGCGGCGGAGTGGGAAGGTGTTGACCCTGTCTATTACCCTGATTTTGGCGGCGCGAGCAGTGGCCACGAGGACTGGGTGAAGGGGTTTTATGCCGCGTGGGGGAGCTTTAGGACGGCGAAGAGCTTCAGCTGGTGTGATATCTATCGGTACTCGGATGCACCGGATAGGAGGGTGAAGAGGTTGATGGAGAAGGAGAATAAGAAGTTGAGGGATGCGGCGGTGAGGGAGTTTAATGACACCGTGAAGGTATGACACTCCTCTGATCTTCTTATAGCAGGCTCACAGCTGATAATTAATAGTCCTTCGTCCTCTTCGTCCGCAAACGAGATCCCCGCTTCATCCCCAACTTCCAGACCGAGAAGCAGCGGCAAGCGGCGCTCCTCGTAGCCTCAAAAGAACAGGCCGCCCGCCAGCGCGCGGAGAACGCGGCTAAGCTACGGAACTATAAGGCCGCTGACTGGACACAGGTATCTGACAAGGTTCTCGACGAGCTGTACGACTACGACACTCTGTCCGAGGCTGACGAGGACAATGACCTCGAAGATGGCGAGGCTCAGGAAGAAGCTCAGGAAGAGGAAGAGGAAGAGGAAGAGGTGGAAGAGGAACCGAGACGTTACGAGTGTATTGTCTGTAAGAAAACATTTGGCTCCGAGGGACCGATGAATGCACATGAGAGGAGTAAGAAACATGCGAAGGCCGTGTGGGAGCTGAAGAAGCAGATGAGAAAAGAGAATAAAGAATTCGATCTGGACCGTGATGTGCGTGGGTGGAAGAAGCCGGAGGAATATAAGCCCATTGATGCGGACGAGGATAATGAGGGCCTTTCTGCTACTGAGGAGGACGCACTCTCTGAAGCCGAGGAGGCCTCAAAAACGAAGACTACCGCAGCAAAGTCAACAAAACCAGAGCCAACGGAACCCAGAGAGCCCCCAGAACCCAAAGAATCCACCAAAACCTCCGCCACAGAACAAGTAACCTCAGAGGCGGAAGACTCCGAAGCAGACAACGATGACTACGTCTCCACCGCCGCCTTCAACGCCCGTCTCCGCGGCGCCACAACACCACCAACATCCGACATCTCGAACCTGACACTCGCCACCTCCGATAATGAATCCCAGGCGGCATCATCAAAGCCTACCAAGATCGGCAAAGCGAAAGCCAAAAAAGCTAAGCGTGCAGCAGCAGCTGCTGCTGCAGGATCAGATGAGGGAAAGACGAGCACCTGCGCAATGTGTAAGCAGAGTTTCGAGTCAGGAACAAAGCTGTTTGCGCATTTGAGGGAGAACCCAACTCATGCGACACCAGTTGTTGTTGTTGGTGGTGGTGGTGGTGGTGGGGGGAAGAAGAAGGGGAAGGGGAAGAGAAAGTAGTGGTTGGTTGGTTTGTGGGAAGGGTTTGGCGTTTCTATGTTTTAAAATGGATGGTATAGATAGATCTTTTGTAGTTAAATCAAAAGTTTGTGTGCTTTTTAGTATTTGGGGGTTGGGGCTTTCTAAGGTAGCGTTGAATTTGTTGTTTTGAGGGCCCGGTACTTGGTCAGCTTGTTAGAAAGGTAATCGTAGATCTTCGCCCTTACAGTCCTCATGACTCTCTGCAGAAAGCTTGTGTTTGGATAAGTTATGTCCATGTACGTGATTTGCACAATAGGATATCGGCACGAGACTGGATCTTCACGTGTGAAGATATTACCACAATAACTGTGGGCGTGCAAGTATTGTAGGCACATGCATGTTGAGGCAAAATATTCGATTGATGGCTTTGGTTCATCATTCTAAACTGCTAAATGCCGTCTTGGTTGATAGCCATCACTAGTTCTTGGCATCGAGTGACAGCCTATGACCTCCCACACCAAGTGGTGCGTTTTGCCCCGTGGGAGCAGTGATGCGGAAGCCCTATGATTGAGCAATGCTTATGAGGGATAAACTAGTCACGTAAGTCTTTTGTTGCTCGAAGGAAGTAGTTTTTACTTTTTTTTTCTTACTTTTTCTTCCCTTTTGGCGGCATGAGATGAAGGATCTCGTGTGATGTGGTGGAATTTATTCCGAAAGAGATCGGCTTGGCCTGAAAAGGCATGAACGAACGCCTTTATAGATAGAATTGTTGACTGCTAGATTGGGAACTCTACTAGCGGCAATAGTATGTATGACTAATAGATCAATTTGGACGATGCTGGTGGAGACTTGTACTTATACCAAGAAAGATCCCACCTACTGCCAACTGCCGCCTCTACTATACCTATACTTGCCAGACACCCCATAAATTGACCGGGTAACAGGAAGGCCTATTGAACAGAATTCTCTAGCCAACCTTACATTATAGGTGTCCGCTGTTTGCTGGGTCAAGATGGCATCTGGGTGTTCGTGGAATCTGATGACTATAGAGGTGGCAGAAGTAGGTAGATGTCCTTGTGCCGGTGTCGGGTCCTAGATTCCTCTCACTCTCCTCCTTTCCTTCTTCTCAATCCCTCCTCCTTTCCTTCTTCTTCTCAATCTCTCCTCAGTCAGTCAATACAAACCACGATCTCTGCGTGCTTGCTTGTTTTGCGTGTGGCATAAAATTGGGTGCATCCCCCCCCCTTCCTCCTCATTGCAAGTTCACTTAACATGGATCGAGGGTATGAAAGGATTTCAAGATGATAATGATAGGTGACAATTCTGTAGCTAGTGCGGGGCTATGTTGGTATGTACCGGCCTATGTTTGCTTGTGAAAGAATTTTGAAGTATTGATTGTGGGATGAGGAACAGAGGTATAGACTCTTTCTTTGGAATCTCTCCTAGGCTTTTCGTATTCTAAGAAGGGCGAGGGAGCATCTATAAGGCATCTAGGGCTATTTGGGATATCGGGTCCTACTTATAAAAGTAAGAACACCTCTTTACAAAGAAAACTCTGTATCGACATGTATGTGGTCCAATACTCCCCCTCCCAACTATCCTCCCTCTCCCAACTATCATTCCTTTCCCAGGCATTTCCCCTCCTAAAGACCACGAAGACATAACGAATGAATGTATTTTTCAAAGGAAACTGAAGAGAAAAAAAAGAAAAAAGCAAAAAAGAAAAGAGGAGTCAGATCTAAGAACACGCTGTCATTTGGAATATCTATGAGCATCTACTAATCGACTATAGAAACAAGACGTTGCGAAACCATCTTCAAACGCATAAATGGCCTATAGCGTTAGGAGATATGCTATCCAAACTACCTAGGCGAAAGATCGAGCGCGAAACTGCCAGTTCCTGATGTCCTCGGAGTTAGGGTTGGACAGTTCGAGGTCATCGTAGTGGCTCTCCTCCTCCTCCTCCTCCTCCTCCTCCTCCTCCTCCTCCTCAAGCTCATCGGTATCATACTGGCTTTCCTCCAGCAACTCGTCTTCATCATATTGAATTTCCTCGTCTAATTCATCGTCATCATATTGAATTTCCTCATCCAGTTCATCATCGTACTGGCTTTCATCCTCTACTCCGCCCTGCCCCCCCTCTCCGTTTACCTCTACCCCATTCATCGGCTCTCCTATCACTAGATCCTCTGCTCCACGAACAATCTCCTCAGCCTCATCCTCAACCTCAACCTCAACCTCATACTCAAAATCCTTCTCCGTTATTATTTTTCCGCTTAGCATCTGGCCCATGTGTGTGGCTGTAAATGGCTGTCCTTTCCGTCGACAATTCATCAGGTTTCTCAAGAACGGAGTAGGACTTTTAGTGAAAAGACTCGGTTGCATCCCGAGCGCAGCGCGGGCCCCGGCGTTTCTCACAAAACCGTCGTTCTCGATGGGGCCTCCTACCACAGGGGAATTATCCAAATACAAGCCTAGAAAGCTTCCCAACCGCTGATAGGCTTCACAATCCTTTAGAAAAAGTTGCCCTGAAAAGATATTCAACTGGTCCACCAAGGCTTTGGGCGCATTCCACCCAGAGCCCAGCACTGTTGGTATAGCGCAAAACGTCAAGTCTTCAAATGTACGCATGTTTTTGGTTACCTTCGGTGCATACATATGAAGCCTCACAGCGTCATGGGTGACTATGGTAGGAAGCAATTCGTTAACTTCATATGAGCTCATTATCATTAGGCATGTGTCCTCAACGAGACTTGATACTAGCCAGTTCACTGGAGACAGAAAAGAATTCATCGGTGTAGATTGACTTCCGTTTTTGATTGTTGCTGAAAAGTCTCCGGTGATGTATAGGTGTTTATTCCAAGCGTATTGTTGAGACACTGACCGAGATTCAGGAAAGATATTGAAGGCGGGGAAAAAGGCAGGAGAACCTTCCGGGAGTTTCCCTGTTTTCACAAACCTCCTTATGTCTTGATGGACGGCATGGGGTCTTGCGGTTACAGGAGGAGGCGCTTCCCGTTGTTGCTCACGTTCGGCCTCAACCTCCAACTCTCGCTCTTGTTCTTCGTCTGCCTCAGAGCCCCTTAGGGACGTGATAAAGAATTTCTTACAGTTTTCTTCGATCAGCGAGACTTCGGTCCGTCGTTGTTCCGGAATAGGTCCCTGATGAAATTGCTCCTTGCCCAACTTTAACGGCCCAAATCGCTGTTCCAAAGATCGTGCGTCCGGCTCAACCATTGTTGTTTTCATCTGCTCGGGATTTCCATGGTTCCAGGCCACATTTCGGTTTTGATAGCTGATCCCTTGTCTTGCCCATGTTTGCACAGAATTTTTGGTGCCGATGAATGTTTCATGCATTGACCACCTCAATACGTCTGAAACGTTGATAGCGCTCGTTGGGGATTTTGGTGCAGCCACAAGAATCTTCTGATGAATCTCTGGAGGCGCGCAGAAGATCACTGACTGGCCTTGGCCGAGTTTCCTCATCCTCATACATGCTGCAGAATATTAGTGGGTATCAGAGAGCTTTAAAGAGGATTACTAACCTTGGACAAGTCTATCTTTCGTTAGATTTGGGCCTAATGTAACTGCCGCTCTCGTTTCTTTCGGCAATTTTAGATCTGTACCACGTGTGTGCACTTCATCAAGATACACAAGACACTCATCCATTTGTTTAGCATAAGCTGAGATCATCAGCGGCTCCGGGTGACCGTCACGCGTAATGACAGTAAGCTCATCTTCCTCGTTAAAATAAATCGAAGCCTTGGATTCTGGTACACGACTGAGCCAATCTCTCGCTACCTCAAAGTTTTGTTTTTCCAGTATTTGGGCCCCCACATCAAGAAGAACCCGAACATGCGGATTCTGTTGAACCACTTTATCCAGGAGACCATCATCATCCAGACGTTGCTCATTTTCACCCTTAACACACAGATAACTGTTTTCTGGTTGTAATAAATAGCTAAGGACTTTCGCATTTGTACCCAATTGCCCCTCAGATTCATGCTGTTTAATCGATAATGGAAGAAGATGTCGATTATCGTTTGTTCCGCTGAAGCCAGTTGTTGGGTGAAGCTTCGTTTCTGCGATATCCCAACCTGACGATGATAGTTTGTGCGGAAATTCCCTCACTTCTTTGGGGAAAACTACCCAAGCAAGATAAAAGTCAACCACTGCTTTATTGTGTCGAAAGCGGGGAAATATAGAGTTTGTGCGCTGCTCTTTGTCGATTAGGTTGATACCGCTCAAGTCTCGGAACGATATAGGCAAGGTACTGTCCTTTTCCACCCAACCCTCGTACTCCATTCCTGGGTTGTCGGATTTTAAAAGAGTAGCAAAGCACTGCTCCAACTGCCAGTCTTCCAGGCCGCCGTAGTAATAACTAAGGCAGGTCAGAGCAATTGCAACGTCCGGATGACTGAATTCCGCCCTCTGTGCCGGACAATCCTTCGCCCGATATGGGACAGCCAACATGGTACGGCTAAGGTCTAAACCGTACTCTACTCTCCAGCGCTTTCTCTTCAGTACGTTGCATAGGATCTCACCAGATATCAGACCTCTCAACAACAGCAGGGAGAGTTTTGATGTCTCGTTCATATCTTTGAAGAGGGGCACACTTTCAGCCTCCGTCATACCCTTATCCGTTACGAATTTCATTGCTAGTTTGCGGATGTGGTCGGAAAAATGTCTGAATGAAACTGTTTTAAGACGGCCTGCAAAAATATCTTCTGTAATTCGGGACACCAGTTTTTCTCCAGCCTCAGGCTCCAAAATGCGGGTAATCGGAAAGCTTCCCGGAAAGCTTTTAGGAATATTCTTCACCTCCAAACCTTCCACGTTCATGGTATGTATCTGCACTCGCCCAAATATTTCCTGCACAATGGCCCAGCGATTTGGTGAAAGCTCGACGGACTTACTTGTCCCAACTGTATATATGAGTTCGTGCTTTGTGTGTAAGATTTCATCGCTTTCATCGAGAATATCCCGCGAGTTCCTCTCAAGCCAACGCTGACATTGGATCAATACTGCGGCAACACTCTTATCTCCTTCAGGCGTGAAAAGGAGGTCAAGCCCCATGAGTTTAAAGGACAATAAATGCTCTGGCTGAACCATGAGAATTCCGCCAACCTCCATACACTCTTGATACAGACCTAGAATACTCGTTGCGGAATCCACATCTAGCTTCACTTTCCGGGAGAAAGGCATATAGAAAATTCGTCGGTTTGTCAATCCACTTAATCTTTGCACAAGTAGTCGAAACATTTGTCCTGATAGCGGCTTCAAAACAACCACCCGGACAAGCTTCTGGCCATCTGCTAGAGCCGCCGAGACAATTGGGACAATTACTGAGGATTTCCCTTCCCCCATATTTAACTGCAGCGTCTGGTTTCCTCCAGAAGAAGGCGCAATCATTTCTAGCGCGATTTGTGTTTGGACAGGGCGTATAAGAAAGTTGTGGTCAATTGATATAAGAAGCCAATCTGAATAAGCAGATTGACTTCGCCCTTGGCCACCAGGATTTTCCAATTCCCTTGTAAAGTCGTCGCTTCCGCTTTCGAAACAATCCAAAAGGCGCTCAGCACGCTGAAGTATAGTGACTGCTTCGCCATATGCTATGAGTGCTTCCCTCCATCCCGGGCTTAAGTTCACCAAAGAATTTCCTGCTAACCGCTGAAGTAACGATATAGGTGATATGTTTGGCCAGAGGCCTGCGATTCCGATCAGATTTTGGATTTCTGATACGGGTCCTAGTGCTTTCTCAATAGTCTCGAATATCGACCGCATACGATCTTCCGCTTGTGATCGATATTGCAATAGTGTCTCCTTTGATGGTCGTCCTGAAGACATAGTGGCGTTTTTCTTTTGGAGAGCGTCATAGCTCTTGAGCATGTTATTAGCATACTCTTTCTCGAACTGGCTGGAGTGTGTAGCCTCAAGCTCTAATAATAGTGACTTTAGCTCGTTTTCGCCTTCGGAATTGATGAGTTGTGCATCTATAGGGATTGGAATATCGGAAAGGTCTGGTGAGGTTCTCGAAAATATTCCTCCTAGGGTGACAGTTGAATACAAAGGTTCCCTGACCCTTCTATTTGGATTAAAGGTGTATTTCGGACGGGTTCCTTTAGGCTTCAAATTCATTCCGGATAATTCTTTTTGAACTTCATTTATATGCTTAAAGAGTTGTATGTTTTTGTAGCAGCTCTCAAATATCGGAGAAATAATGCTCATTGCGCTGTCAACGCTAAAGTATGCATATGTGTTGGGGGCGTTGGGTGGGCTGTTGGGCCTAAGGCAAGGCCACTGGGATCTCAAATACGAAAACAAAGATTCCGCCTGAGATTGCCACTTTTTCTCGTATTCCGCCTTTTGGCGTCGCTTCAAACTTGATGCGCTTTCTCCATGTTGTAACGGAAGACCGGCCTCTGGACTACGGTTAAATTTGAATAAAATTTTCTGCACCAATCTGGGATGCAGTATAGGCTTTTCTCCGTCACTTAAATCATAAGATGAATACGGTGGTGTATGGATGTGCGAAAACTTTGGGTTTATCGCGAATGCTAGTAACGAGTGAACGATCGGCAATTTTATTTTCCCACAATAAGCCATCGTGCATAATCTGAACATTAGCTGATATTTAATCTGGGGTTTGGCAACACGGAGAGTGTTATATAGATCAATCCAGATTGAGTTGGGTGAAGTATCCAAGGCCCTCTGACTATAGCGAATTTTCGTCTGCCCGCCCGAAATACCAGTAACATGTCCCCAGCTTACGAACAAAGGCTTCAAATCAAAAGATACGGCTAGATTCAAGGACCAATCTTCAATAGATTTTGCAATATCCCAAACCTCACCCTTCAATGTGTCGTTTGAGGTAAAGTCCCGCGAATAGTAGATCAAATCGTTGCTTTCAGTGTAGTTTGCGCCCCCGAACTCGTCCCTTCGGGTTGTAGCATTACGAATAGCTGCTCTGGCTAGTAAATGATCACTACCACTGTTGGGAAGACTCTCTAATTCCAATATTTTGTCGTTGACTCGAAACATATGGAAGCGGCGTGCATGCTTGAAAATTGAGGTTGCTAGCAGTCTAAAATCCTCGTGCTGCGCAAGGCACGATAGATCATTCCATTTTATTGTCTGCATAACCTTCAAGTGCGTCGGATAGTATACGCGAAGTGGAGTGATGGACATTATTAATCCCAGAAGTTTAACCTCCTCTTCCCCCAGTTTTTGGAAGGACCATGTGGTTGCTGATCTGAGGTTTGCCAGTGCTTCTTCAGTGCCTGTACGCCGAGTAAGTTCGTCTGGTAGACAATGTGTAGTCAAAGCATGGAGGTAGATTTTAAAGAGATGGCTTGTCAGACTGTCATTGCCCACAAGCCGCCCAAGCTTCGTATCAATTATGTAGTGTAGATAGGAAATTCTATCTAAATTGTCGTCATCTGTCTTTATCTCGACACAAGCATGATTCCCCCTGGTTGTGTATCGAACATCGCCATATGGAACTATAATACTGCGTACCGATTTCTGGCGCATGACGAGTCGATTCTCGAGGCCAGTGAATGTCCCAATATTTTGACTAGAATCAACAACCATGCCCCGAAACTGCCGGCACTCGATTTCACCATTCCCATTTATAAAAAAATTCAACTTTAGTCGAGGTAAATGGATTAAAACCGTACGAGTGTCGAGTGTAAAAGTTACGTCAATATATCGTGGCGGTTCCAGCCTACCCAGCACGGATGTTATCATCGAGAATGAGGCCTTTCGGATGTCCATCATACGCTGCTCATCACGCAGTACCATACGAGACGCCAGCCCTAAGTAACTCAAGCGCCAATTTGAAGGTGATGGTTTCCATGGAGCACATCCAGGCCTGAACTCCAGAATACCGGTCTTAATTTCCAGCCAATGAAAGTAGTTTTTGGTGAATTGAACTGGAAAGTCGCCTTCTAATTTTGTGTGTGGTACAAGCTCATATTCAGCCCCATCGATCTGGGCCCTTATAAGAAGTTCATTCTGGTGCATACCAAAGTCTACCTTTGAAACTTGTTAAAAACTTGGCCGCTGTGGTCGGGGGAATTAGAAAATACCTGATTTCCACAGATTGGATGCTTAGCTTGGAACTGCATTCCGTGGAGGTTTGACGGGAATACATCAAAAACCTTCTAAAAATCAAGAGTTCATCAGTATCAACTTCAGCACCGAAATCTAGCATACTGACCTCCAAAAACAGTCGTGTATAAGTGGGATGTAAGGTATAATTTGTCCCCATTCTGGAAAGCGGCAATCCATCCACGAGTAGTTGACCACTGAGCAAGTTGTATTGCACATTCTGCGAAACCTCCCCGGTTTTTGCAAGAGTATTTGTTTCAAGCCATCTGCTGGTGGTCTTGCCTAAAGGCACCCATCGAGCTCCTGGTCTAAACACTGTCCATACCCGCGAAATGCATCTGTTGAGTCCATCATTGTTTAAAATTATCAATCGCTGCAGGTGCCCTTCAACTGATACGGACAGCCTTCGATCTCTATCTAGAAGAAAGCGAGTTTGAAGGGATAGTTTGTCTGTTTTTGGTGGAGTGTTGTTTCGAATGATTATGGCACATTCGATCAAAGTGGAGATATCTTCCTCCGAGCTCAGAACATGCCAAAAGTCACTGTGGTCAACATCATAGGTTGCTCGACATACAGCAGCCATCTCTAATATCCGGATCTTCAAATCCTCGGATTGAGCTTCATTCTCGCATTTCTGAATGCTGGTGGTCAACTCATGAGTCCATCTTAAGGTTATAGCACGGGCTTTGTGTAATAGGCGAAACGCGCGTTTTCTAACATCTGAACCACTTGCCGCAGTCAAAAGGCGAATAGTTAACCATATTATTGATTTCGCAGAAACTCCCTCCAACCAATTAGCTTCAATACTTGAAAGCATCCTGTCAAGTTCTTGGAGGAGGTTGCACCCGAAAGCAGGGTCTTCGAGTATTGCAGAGCATCTCCGGGTTGGACCCAAACCACCATCTTCAGGAGGTCCGGTGAACCATACAGCTTGAATAAGGAGAATATTCACGGCCTCATTCCTAAAAGTCAGTGTACGAGTCCTCAATTCTCTTACAATGTTCAACCACTGAAGGCGATCCCCAGCCCGCAAAAAGCCAAATGCAATATATTCATGGAATGAGAGCTCCTTTGGGCACTCGTGCTGCTTTGAAATAACTTCGTTTGGAGTATGCGTCGTAGAATTGATCGCATACTGTAAATTTTGGTAAGGACCTTCTGGAATCTTAAAGGTGCACATATCCCGTACGTCACAAAGATCGGCACGCACACGCCCGGTAACCCATCTTGATCCACCCTCGTCCCAAAGTCCGTAATGAAGAGCATTATCAACACAAGGAGAGCTCGGGTTATTCGACATGCGTATTACCGCGTAGTGTGATGCAGCAGTTGGCTTTGTCGTTGACGAGAAACGTAGCCGCTGATTGGATGATTTAAAATACCTTTGTAAACCATCATAAACGCTAAGATCCGTAAAGGGGCGTTTATCAGGGGACTCCAGATTTAAGGGCGGGCTAAGGATTTCAACCAGTACTAGATAAGTAGCGTCTCTCCATGCAGAGAAACCACTGGGACATCCTAGCTCAAAAACCGCCATTGCACGGCAGTCTGGATCTGATGGCAGAGGCCATTCATGAACTTGCATGCTAATACTGTTTGCATAGTTTTGCCATTTACACTTATAGCAATCCGGATCATGATGGTTCTGATTCGAATGGTGATCCCGATAATACGCGCATGGCCTCTCCATCGTCCGTGAAAGTGCGTCCTTATAAAGCTGAGTCTTCTCCTGAAACTCCTTTATCTTTCTCTCTCGCTCTATAGATGCATCCGATTCTATCATCTTACAAAGCTGTTGATGTTTCGGCGAATTTTTGAAGTACTTTATAGCAAAGGCATTGGTATTGGCAGTATCAGAAAATATGTACGTCGTAGCTGGATTGGAATTTTCACGACGTCCTCTTAGATATGATTCCACTCGATACAGACGCTCTGTCTGATGGTATCTAGGGAGTAGAAGGTTATCGAATGGGTTGTTTTTAAAATCTGGGAAGAGATATTCTGATAGGAGCGAACAAGTATTCACGGCGATCCTGTCGAGGGCAACCCATAGTTCCATAGTAGTCAATATGAGTATTGACATGCTCTCTGGATCAGAGGCGTACAACGCTTTCCCGTTACGCGTATAATTATCAATGTTCAATAGAAGCCTAGGGCAGGACTCTTCATCAAGAAGATTCCTTCCAACCCAACCGTCAAGGCTCTCCCGAACCCAGAGTTCGAAGTCTGCAAGAAAAACCATAATTTCATCCTCACTCCAATCCCCAATGATCAAAAATGGAAGGTCTTCAGATTTGGGGTCCACTCGTTTCTTTTCGTTTGGGATATGTATCGTAGATTTTCTAGTATCCAGTACCCTAGATATTGCCGCGGCAAGATAGGGACCACTTGTAGTCAATGAAAACTGCGTGTCATTGTCAGAAGAAAGAGACTGGGGCATCCAGACGAAGGGTTTTGAATAAAGTAGATTAATTTTTTTCCACCTGTTCCCCAAAACCTGAGTAACTTTACTCAACTGCTCAGAAACTCTCTGGAGAAGAAATCCTGGCAATTCTCCTTTCTTTCCCATTTTGAATGTGCGGCGGCTCAGCTTCGCACTCATGATAAACAAAATATCGCTTGGTAGCTGTTTATCCAGCGCAATCTTCAAAATATCTGCCATAAAGAACACCATGAACGCTTTGTATTGTAGGTATCTCGAGCCACTCGTGGAGGCGGTATCGACTGTAGATTGCAATGCAACTCTGACAATAAGCCAAAGAGGAGATCTTCTCCATGGTAATTCTGCATCCTCCCATAAAACGTCATCTGCGATTCTTTTCTGGATACGATTGACATTTGCAGGTTCTCCAATAGCTAACAACACTCCATTGAGCAGTTCTGTTATATATTTTGGGTGGACCGTTTCTCTTGTTTCAACATGTTTCGAGCCACCTTTCCGGGATTTTGGAGTTGCGTCCTCAAGCTTATCAATGTTCATTTTCTCGAGAAAGCATGAAAGCTCGAGGCAGAATTTATCGTCCTTAGCCTTTTCAAGTGTGATACTGATAGCGGGCCCAGGAAAGGAGCATAATAGTCTTCCCCGACAATTCATGACGTCCTCAGACCTAGGAGAGGCTTCAAACGATTCGAAAATTATGTGGTTTTCCTTTTGACGTAAAATGAGCCCGGCGTTTTGCGCCTCAATATACATGGCTAAAACATCTGTTCAGGTCGTTAGAAAGATATATTAATAAATGAATTTTATGAAAATATCACCCCCTGTGCGCATGTCCACTATGGCTTTATTCAAACTTGTGCCAGACAAAAGTCCGCTGGGTTGAATTATTTCCATCATTGAAAGCATTTGTATTCCTGAATCCCACTGTGATTTGAGTGTTGTCAAGTTGTCCCGGTATACTTCTGCGGAATTTTTTATGAGCCTTAGAAGGCTGTGGAACTTTGACCCAGCTCCCTCATCTGCATTGCAGGGTAGCTTCGGTGGTAAAAACACATGGTTGATGATGTATTCCAGAGTAGTACCGTTAATTTGATCTATAATATACAGTTAGATACGGCGCGCCCAGTCATTAAACCACCTGGTTTATATCTGCCCATCAAGGCCTCGCGGTCGTCTAAACCAGAATTAGGACAGCCCACCTGTCATATTTACTTCTGGGGGAATCGCCACTGTAACACGGCTTTGGACAGCGGAATCTGTGGTGTATCTAAGGAAAGTTTCCCTATTTAGACAAGAATGGACACAATGTCCAATGTTTAAGCCTAGGATTACGGCGGCTAATATTGTTTATGGGTATATATATATGTGTGTGTGTGTGTGTGTGTGTGTGTGTGTGTGATTTTGTGTAGTATATCTGTGTTTGTGTATCTCAAAGTCTGTGTATGTCGGTGTGTTGAAAATGTAAGGTGTGATGTTTACGTGTGATGTGGTGCGGCTTCCTGAGCTCTTCCTGAGCTGTTACCTACTAATGCATGTCTGCCTTAATATTTCTGGGATTACAGGTGCACAACAAAAGTAGTGCACAAATTCTGCACTCCCCTGATTTTTTTTTTTCTCGATGGAAATGAAAGTCATAAGGAGTCCTAAAACCTATTGAATTCACATTTTCGTGTCTATCGAGTGAACGTCAGTCAGATGAACGTCAGTCACAGATCCCAAATTGTTGATTTCTGACGAGCTGACCTAGGTCAGGATAGATATCGTGCCACCATAGAAGAAATCCGCTATTAACTCTTTTAAGGCTCGTTAGCACCATTAAACATGGTCCCAAAACATTCCACTTGATATATACCCGCGCTGCAAACCTCTATGGAGACGAGTGGCTTGATAGGTAGATCGCGTTTGCCCGCGAGGCAGGACGGCCATCACTTGGCTTCAGCTACGAAATTTGCAGGAATAATACGTGAGCATTCTCTCTTATTAGACCAGGGGAACCGACAGACCGTAAACCAACATATTCCTAATATTATCCCTTAGTCTGTTAGTAAAACGCTGACCCCCCAAGAAGCAAATATTGTGTGGCTTTACTAGCAGATCCTATTATCTCCCTTATCAAATAATAGATCTCCCATACAAATTTAATTCCTCTATTATAGGGGGGCCAGCATTGACAGACTAAGAAAATATTACCCAGAACGGATTACAATGGGAAATCCCGCCAATAAAGTGTTCCAATAGATGAGTATCTACAAATGAAAAATGAAAAATAAACAATGAAGAGAGGAAATTACACAATAGCATTGAGAAAACGTCGCACAGATACGCCAACGAACGCCATACTAAACCTGAAACGAAAAAATCTGACTACATGAGTATACAAGAATCTCTTGATGACCCTCCAAACATATCATGGTGAACAGCTTTCCATTGTTCCATGGCTACCTCTTTCTCATTCTCTTGCTGCTTCAACTTCGCCTCCTTCGGGAAATATTCCTTCAAAAATGCCAGGAGACTCATATCCAGGTTTGTCGAGTCGGCTTTTAGTACCGCATCACTCCGGCACATTGGGCAGTGGCGGGTCTTTGAACGTTGGAGCTTGACGAGGCAACGGACGCAAAAGACGTGAGAGCAGGATAGTCGCACGGGCTTAACGGAGATTGAGGAACAGATGGGGCATAAGTAGTCATCGAGCTGAGGGATGAGATTTAGGAGGGAGGAAGACATGGTGTAGCAGATTGCCTTTGCAAGATGGGATGCAAGGAAGGAATCCGAGGAAATGAATTCCGGGAATGTTTCGCGAGCCCCTAGGGCGGTGCGTTTGTCGAATTCTAACCTTTGACTTAGCAAAGCTCAACTGACAAAGACAGGACTGGAAGAAGTACTTTTCAAAATTTTAGTCATGGCGACTTTGTTGATTGCCTGAAATCGCATCACCCTCAATACATCCATGTTGATATCCATAAAGCGACGCAATAGACTCGAGCTGTATGGGTTTTTAAACTTGGTTTGCAGCCCCAACCTGCAGATCTCTCTGTTGAACCACGCGAGCTGCTCTTGCGCTTTCTCTACGGTTCTCTCTTCGTGGTTTTCACACTCTAGGTTTGAGAAAAATATACCACTCTCCACATATACTCGGAAAATTTCACGCCATGGGTACAGGTCGGATTTTGAGTTTGTCGATTTGGGGGCTGCAACTCCGGTGACAGCACCACCAATATCAAGCACTTTCGCTTTGATTTCGGCCTCAGCTCGATTTTGAAGTGCTTCTAAAGATGCAAGCTCGGAGGTCAAAAGATGGAAGAACTCAGAGTCCGAATACAGCGTGATCTCGATATTTGAGACGCTACAGGCGTCAGATAATTTCGATTTAAAAGCATTGTGCATAATATACCTTCTCTTCTTAGATGTATGAACGACAGGTGACTCAGAATCCTGAAAGCATGTTTCAAGTCCCGGACTGTCGGGCCCACTGTCGGAATCCGATTGGCTCTCTTCATCGCCGTCCAACTCCAGAATCGTTATATTCCCGAGTTTCTGTTGGACTATGTTCTCCAGAGACCTTCTGGTCTCTTCCGATAGGTTCAGATCTAATGGGATTCCGTTTACGGCATCTATAGTCAGAACAAGCTTCGGTTGAAAGCTTTGAACGGTACCTATCGCCCAGAGATCAGTATCCGGGGTTCATATCAAAGAGCCTCAAAGCAGATCATTACCGTCAAACAGATACTGAAACAGAGGGCTATGCTTGGTAGTTGGATCTATAGGATCACTACTCTGCTGGACAAGACTTCTCAAGATCTCCGCAGTAAGTCCAAGCTCACACAACTCTTGTTGTACTTTCTTTATGCATTTCTTGAGTTGTTTGTATCGAATAGCAGCAGCCTGCCAATCTGCCGGAAAGTCCTCCTCGTCGAGAACCTGGGAAAAAGAGTGGGCAAACTTCATAGTGACCTTCGGGAGAAAATGATGATCTAGTTAGAATTTACTAAATATGGGTAGGGCCGTAGCAGCATATGAAGTCTCGCTTCCGGGGGTTTGGGATGGATGGTAAAGTTGGTAAATAGATCCACACCTATGCAACACTCGGTAAATGGGGGGAATCGTCTGAATTTATTCAATGGCGAAACTTTCGCGAAAACGGTCCTAATAGCGTGACGAAGTAAAAATAACAAGGCGAGGGAAAACCACGAGGCCTTCCCTGTGAGAGGGTTTTTTTCCCATCTTCCACTTCCCCCCTCTGGCAACTGAGCACGCGACAGTTTTCCTATAGTAGTCAAGTGGTGGCTTGATTCGCAGATGAAGGCTTGCAGCACCCCAATCCAATATCATTTGTGCAACACTGGTTCCAAGAAACGGGTTACGGGTGGCAAGTTCCAACCAATCAAACTAACCTTGCAGGAGAGCCTAGAAAACGTTGTATGCTGATCCAAAAGGAAACTTCGGAAGCGAAGCCCGCTGGAATTCGACCGATACACTGGAAAAAATTAAAGAACCTTAAAGGTATGAAGTTCAGAAACCTCGGTGAGATTTGTGCGAATAGGCAACTCATCGCTGGCGCTTATTCCTCGGGGAGACAAGCGGATTACGAGATGTCAATTGCCGTGCCTGCTGAACCAAGCAACGCCAAGCTTTTTGACACTGGGGATCTCCTCACGTCCATCCGTGATCTATGTCTCGCCTCAGCCTTGTAAGAAAGAAAGGCAAACCGCAAACACTCCAACAAAAAAGCGAAGGTTTATGTTATTATTACTTCTATACTCCCTCTACAAATTTGGGGATTTTGCGGGGTATCATATCAACCTTTTCCTGTACTTGCAAGGCACCGAGGGCAGTGTGCCAACTCGAAACCCAATTGAAGTTAAGTAAGATTACTCCCTCGAGGTTGAAAACCACCCCTACAAGGTGTCTAGAGCCGGGCCATGGTGGTGATGGCCTTGTATGCATCGTGATACCCCTACATTTTGTTCTCTCTGCCTTGCTAGCCTCTCAGAGCCACTTATGTATGCCAATAACTTAGTACAAAAGTGAGATGGTGGTGCAAAGAAAAAGAAAACATATACATGTACCTACAGTCGCGCCTCGTTATGTCGTTAGCGTATTCTAGGAGCCAACCCGTACGAGATAGCAAATATACGAGACAGCGAATACTTTTTAGTGGAGAAGGGCAGTATCTGTCCCTCAAATCCGTACGAGACAGCGAGGGATCCGAGATATCGAGATACGAGATAGCGAGATGCGACTGTATTTGCATTTGCTATTCTCCATAGCTAGAATTCATATGAATCAGTCCTTGATAAGTACTACGGGTGCCAGGGTACATGTAGCCAATATAATCAAAATATGACGTATTAGTTCCGCAATGATACGCAAATCGACCGCCACTAAGGCCTATCGAAATTAATCAAGGGAAAATCCTACGAGAGTGACTATGAAAACCCCCCCCCCCCCCCCCCCCAAAAAAAAAAAAAATGCGATTTTACTTCCTAGGGTCATTTCTATAGTAAACTGCCTCTTCTGAACTCTTTACCAGAGCTACAGAATCTCCAAACTGGGAGATGTTGGTTATCTCCTTGGTACTCAAGTGTGATACCTCTTTGCTTCTGCTTCGGCGGCGGTGTCTATGGTCTCAGCCTTGCCTCTTGTTCGCTCCTCTGGGCTGAGAAGCGAGGTCGGGCGCTGATGGAAGCCTGGTGTCATAGCATGTACTTCTAAGGTCAAAGTCACAAGGGGGGAACAATAAAAAGAAAGTTCGTACTGTCGTTCACAAGGTGAGCCGAGCCCAATCCACTTTCCAAAAAGCCCGTCCCCCAATATCAAGTGTCCTTCAAGACGGCCAGTGAATGATTGTAGGTATGTAAATACATACTTGGGAGTTGTGAAAAGTGAGTTGACATCTATCCAATAAAACACAATTGCTGTCGCCTATCATATCCCAAAACCTTCACGAGCCGTACGAACAACCGCAACGCAGGAACCAAACTAAACACAGAAACCCCGCGTCCCAAGAAAGACCAAGCCTGCGTAGGTCCGGGGAATCCGGCGAGAAGCGCTGACCATATCTAGTCTGAAGTCTATCTTTGAATTCTCCGATATGCAGATGCTTCCCCGGGAAGTAGCTGGCCAAAGTCATGGTACAGCCATTTCCCCCATGGATCTTGGGATCCTGCACTCCTTTACCACGAAAATGCAGTTGCTCAGGACAGGGGTACGATCTCATATAAATCATCTCTATCTCCGTCATTTGCATTTTTCTAGTTCTTTTCGTGGTAAACAAGTAGGTACATACATAATTAATTACATGGGAGAACAGAGAGATACCCGCACTTGGATCGTAAGAAGGCTGGTTGCTTTTCAAATGTACAAGGTTACTACCTGCTATGGCCTGATACGAGCGACCCAATGGTCGAAAGATTCTCATCAAATATCACCGCATTTTCCAAGGACTTTAACCCGTTCATATGTCACATCCCGTAATCATTTAAGAGATCAATCATCTGATACCCACGCCCACGCCCCCCAGCCTACATGCAAATATTGTTATGGATACAAACCTCGATAGTCTCTAGGCACTACGCAATATGAGATGATGGCGGTTAGCAAAGGACTTGACTGAAAGAGGTCCTAGACCAGTATGTAGAGAGTAGAAAGTCTAGATTCATAATAGCATTTTCAAACCAAACCTATTGGTTTATACTACCCCCTCCCCCGTGAATAACTCTCCGTGAAGCGCTCATAAATACATGTAGTTGATCCTACAAAACAAGCATAAAAAATATTCAACGCCGTAATAGCAGATGCTATTGATGTTAAAACGTCTTAATCCGGGCCTAAATTAAGCCAGTCCACCCTCTGTGAAACGCAAATGTTTAGGTCGTCGCAGGTACTCTTCCCATCATACTTAAAATTTTCAAATCGGCAACTCTATTAGAAAGGATAACATATAATCTGTTACTTCGTTCCGCTTTGCCCCCCGAAACCTGCACGTCCCTGCTGGCTTTTGCGTGGAACTCAAGATTATGCTTCAAGGCTGGGAGTGTCAATGAAGCAACCTTGGCAGGATCTTGCACATATTTTTCCGGAATATCAACCATATATCTCTCGTGGCGTGTGTTCAGATAGCTGATGCACTGTTCGGGGACCGATAATAAGCGGCAGGCCTGCGGAAGAACCCCCTGTACGAGACGGCGCAGACCGGGCATCGTAACCGATGTCCCACGCAGGTAAAGAGCAGATAGATTTGGGAATGCCGATAGAGCAACACGCACATCATCGTCAATAAATTTGTTGTGGGATAAGTTGAGTTTCTTCAATGTGTGTCGATGGCACACAATGTGATGGAGCGACTCCGTCCCAATCCCGGTTCCTGAAAGGTCCAATTCCTCAAGGCGGGAAAGTAAACGCAGGAAAGCCACATCGTCGTTTATTAACTGTGTGTTCCGAAAAGATATAACTGCCAGATTGGTAAATTTATCTTGCTGGAAAAGTGTTTTTACTATTTCACCAAAAGACTCTTGTGGAATAAATTCGCCAAAAGGCGTGGCTGGAGACGAAAGATCAAGTGATCCAAGCTCTGAAGCCCGAAAACAATTGAGTAACCCTGGACTCCAGCAATCTAACAATTTGGACACCTGTTAGCTCCGACTTTATTTTTCAATTTTTCACAAATTCATTGTCAAAGAGCTAGGCACCATTTTTAGTTATAAGATTAGCAGCATCCTGAGCAATATCTTTAGCCGCAAGTGAAATGAGTTCATCGAATGTCTTTGCGGGTAATCGTTCCTTCAATGCTTGATGCAAAGGATTTGAGATGTAGGAAATCTCCTGTAGTGGAGATCTTAATACAACTAGAACAAACCTATCAGCCGAGTGACAATCAATCAACGATCTAAGATAGAGAAGTTCCTACTAGGCTCGGGGGCTTTGATCTTGCCACCGCTTGGTGAGGTTAATTTCTTGCGGGCAGGCTGTGGTTTGCCGTGGAACGGTTCGCCTTTATCAATTGGACGAAGGGAGCTGTCGCGAGAGCTAGGGTTGGTGGCCTTCTCTTTCAGGGCGGCACGATTTGCCCGAGGAGCCGCAGCGGCGGCGACTGGAGATCCTTTTCTAACTCGGGTTTTCTTTCTCGGCGGTGGTTGACGATGGGAGTTATCGTTCTCATACTTATTATTGTTTTCGCTATTGCCTTCGTCACAACTTCCATTATTAGTAGAAGCGATCGGTGGTAGTATCGATGCTACCTCTAGTCCGTCGTTAAACACTGCCATCTCAGCGGTTCTTTTGCGAACCATGGCTCTGATGGTCTCCTCTGTTGAATAGAAGTGCTAGTATTTTGTGTTGGTAGGGATATAACTAGCTAGTACTTCTAGGTACAGTACTGGTGCTGTAGTCGTAGAGAGATAGGTAGGATGAGATGGTGGTGCTCTAGGCTACAGGGTCTAGACGCTGGACCCGATACGTCTTGGTTGACGTCATCCCGGGAGCAAGCTCGCAATTAGCGATGCCTAATAGACTATGTATTCGCGATATCGAATTTTGTAGGCTGAGGCACATGTATATTGTAATGTCTACATGTAGTGTTAATATAAGATCTTTGTATGATATCGTTTAATTCGGGGCAAGAGTCCCAGAGACCCCCCCCCCCCCGCTCGTCCTGCATACCAGAGGGATCGATTCCAGACTGTGGGATACAATAACAGTATCGAACTTAGGAGTAGGATATTTGATAGGGCTTGTTCATTGTTATACAATAACGATATCTACTATCTTGCTAAACATGTGTACATAATAGCGCTTGAGAACAAAGGTGGGGTTATTAATTGTACATGTAAGGCTCCGTTCGGTTGACGTTGAATTGGTTGCAATCCATGGATTGAATTAAAAAAAAACCTCTGGAGATGATTAATACATGTATCTATGGATTTTTGTGTCAACCGAACAGACCCTAAGTAACATCGCTGACGCCACCACCAACATACATTACATCCCTTCCATAGGCACATGTAGTCTGTGATTGCCACCACTCTCTCACTGCACATCTCGTTTTCATTCCCTTCTCATAACACACCTTTAACATGGCCTTGAAACCTTCAATCCTTTCAATACCCGACGAAATTCTCGAAGACGTCGTTACATACATTCCTGACGAAGAAATCTTCGAAGCTAGTCGTGTATGCAAAAGGTTTTACAAAATCATTAACTCGCCATTACTCTGGAAACAACGGTGTTCAAGATTTCGTTTCTGGGAACCTAAACATGAAATAAAGGGAAAGATCAGCGACCCTTTGCCTTTAGAAGTTGATTGGAAATCCCTCTTTACTTTCAGATGGAATGTCAACAAAGAGGTACCGACGATGTTAAAAAAAATTTCCTCTTCAACTACGCACCGCATTCAAGAATACGACAAGATTGGAAACTTTGGCTACGACGCATTGGAATATCTATTAGGTCAAATTAACGCTCCAGAGCATCTAGATGACGTGCTTTCACGAAGGTGAATATCTGATTGGCCTATTTCCTGGATTGGGAGCTGATTGTATCTACCTTCCTTAGGTGGTATGCTACATCGGCTATTCAGTTCATACATAGGAAACGGGCCGTCCATATTATACGGAGAATAGTTGCCGGAGAAGATGTTTCGGCTGAGGAAGGTCTCAGTATTTTTGATCTTTTCAACATCAAGGCCGACGAGAATATGCCTCAAGATACTGCTCAACTTCTTGATGATTTAGCTTTGAAATTCGTGTCGCAAACGCGGGACATAGATACGATTCCGGTCAAGGAGAGGGCGCTAGCTTTATGTCAGTTTATGAAGCAAGAAGGATTTCGTGGTGCTTCTACTGAGGATTATCGTAAACTCCAGAACTGCTATATTGGCGTGCCACTGCGTACGACTCGGGTATACATTCCATTGACATCTGCCGCTGTTTATTGCAGTTTGGCGCAACGAATCGGAATGTCAGCTTATCTGTGCGGTTTCCCATATCACGTCCTGGCCATAGTCAAGGACGAGGGTGGTAACAACCTATATGTCGACCCATTTCATAGAGAGGGGCACGGTAGAATACGCGGTACTAAGGAAGTGGAAAGTGAGCTCCGGGATTTAGGTATTAGAGAACAACAAACTTACCTTTGTCCGTCATCTACACGGGAGATGATTCTCCGCACTTCCCGGAATATTCTAGAGTCCTTACGACATGTCATCAACACCAGCCTGCCAACTCATGGGCGCCGGAGTTCTGCGCCGGTGTCTCGCTCTTCGGCCGTCTACGCCGCGCTGATGACCTCCGTACTCCTAGGGCAACAGTACATAGTCGAAGGCCTTTTCGAACATTTGGTCAACTTTATGTCTGAAGAAACGTGTATGGATGTCCAATTCCTTGAGAAGGATGTTCTTCGAGCTGCAGGAACATCCGAAATCTCCAGGAATTTGATACAGTCCAAATGTGATGAACTCCGAAAGCCTGATAGCGACCCGAGGCTCATAAGACTAAGATCTGAAGAAAAGAAAGTTATCAAGGTTAACCACCTATCTGTCTACCTATGATACCAATTGATTTATATTGGGTTTCAATAGTATACTGTTGGCACCGTCTTCACCCACAAAACCTACGGTTACAAGGCCATCATATTTGGTTGGACGCCAATATGCAAACCAGAAACTGGGGTGATCTGGATTCAACAAATGGGCGTAGATGATCTACCAGGCGGAAGACACCAGCCATTCTATAACTCATTGTTCGTCAAAATAACTTCCTATCCATGTTAGACTTTAGGGGACAATTCTAATAATTTATCAGAGTTGAGGACGCATCAGAACGTTATGTAGCAGAAGAAAATATTGTGCCAATTCGGCCCGAAGCTTCCACGATCCGAAAGCTATGTAGTGTTGCAGGGAAACGCTTCAAAAGATATTCTCAGCAAGACGGAATATTCATTCCAATTGACACGAGGGCGTATCCTGAGGGCTGATTTACTCGGTGAACGAGTTGGCATCCCCTGAAAGACTCTTCAGTGTCTTTAGGGTCTTGTTGAGTACTATGTGGAAATTCAGGGTGACTGAAGGTAATTTTGGTGTACATAACAATTAGACTCGCTTTTGGGGTATGCCGAAGTTGGAGGAATGCCGAACAAGGATTATTTGGGTGAGAGAACAAGTACTGTAGTTGGGTTGCAACGTCGAGTCCCAGTGCAGTTCGGCATTCCCCCAACTTCGGCATACCCCCAAATGCGAGTCTAGTTTGTACATTCATTTATAGTAGTTATATATCATGTTACATACATGAACTCAATGTAGTTTTCCTAATGCATATCTGGATTTTTGTCCTTGTATATTGACTCAATTGACTACAGTCTATCCCATGATCCCCGTCTTGCAAGTGCCTTAGAATCCTATAACCCCCTGGTCTAGATAATCGGGGTTGTTACCCCGAGAAAATCAGGGGATCAGGAGCCCAGGCCCGAGTGATATCTTGTGCAAGCACCTGGAGGCATACATCTCAACTAACTCTGCTTAGTCCAAATATCTCCAGGATTCATTTCACCGACGAGTCGAACTCGAAGGGTTACTGCATACCCCCTCTTCCCCCGAAATTACCTAGATATCCAAGGGCTCCCCAGCAGACCCGCAGATCACTTAGAGTAGAAGTAAGGCTAAGTGTGATTCCCACTTTATCGCCAGCCAGGTCAGGCACCCACGATCGATCGCGGTCGGTTCTCCTCTTTCAACTAGGTTTAGCTATGATTTTGTATGTACCTACTCTACCTATTCTAGCTCCTTGCGTGCAGAATAGCATCGCGGAGCAAACGGCCGGCCGCAGCCTCACTCTCCCTCGGAGTCCTTCTGCATCCAACAACGCTACACCACCCATGATGTGCATACACCACGCACTCTCAACCCTGTCTCGGCCCTCGGGGAATTTCAATAACTATGCCGCCGCCGCTTGATCGACCTACTTTACTTCGGCCTGCGAGTGTGAATCAACCCTATCCGCTCTAGCTGCTAACCTACCGAGCGAATGGATAAGCCGGGAGGGTAGGATAGGGAGGGTAGGATAGGGAGGATGGGTTGTTATTGTTCGTGGGCTAGAAAGAAGTCTTTTGAGATTCCAGGCCTACCCTGTCTAAATGCAATATCCAGCCGGCGCGGCGGAAAGGCAAATCTGGATGGCCCCCACTCACCGTGATGTGATATCTCTCGGTTCCTTGTGTGAAGCGCCTACATCTAAAGTATACCCCCGGCAAATATTTCCTCTCACTCTTCCTTCCTTTCTTTTTTTTTTTTTTTTTTTTAACACTCGTGAATGTGGATCTTACAGCTCCATAGCCAAGTTTTAAATTAGTTTGGCGATGGTGACTAGCTGCTGCTGGAGAACGTATCGGGAGATCGGGGGTTCGGAAGTTGCCTGTGATGCTTGGTGTTAGGTATGGGGGATATATACGGCTAATGTGGGGTAGTGCAGGGCACTACAGGCAAGTGTGATGTACATACCTACATATGGCCAGGTACTCTATAGTACATACACGTAAGTACCTCATACTTGAGAGAAATTGAATATAACTTATCCTCCTCGATGATGGTCAACGGGATGAGGTACTCGTTTAGTACACACGGGCAATGTATGTATGTATGCTGAAGATAGCAATAATGATCACGTCTACTAACTGCACATGAACTTTCATGCAACACACGTATATACGAAACTGCGGGACCATTACTTTCTAATGATAAACCCTTCAAGTTTGCTATAATGAGAGCACTAAAAACAATTCACCAGAACCAGTATCCAAGGGTGTCTCATCCAATAGGTGAACAGGAATAAGATAGCACGGTATCTTCCAAAGATCCTACTAATAATACAATCACGCCAGGTTATTGGAAGATATACAGAACAAGTACACATGCTGGGATGACAAGCAGCTCGACATGACAAGCGTGATAGCATAGATAGGTAGTTGAGATATAGGAAAGACTTTCAAAGAACAAAGGATTAGAAGTTAAACATAAAACATGCAAGGTAGCGAACCAGACATTAAGAAGATATGACCCAGCTAGCTAGCTAGCAATAAGCTCTGAACCAAACGCCCTCCCAAAATGATAATAGAGCAAATAATAATAATAAAATAAAAAATAAAAAATAAAAAAAACTTTTTCTTTTCACCGGAAACTTGAAGTGCATGCATTCTTCATCCGTTCGTTAAATGGCGGGCATGAACCTTCTTGCCCCTGGTATCATGCTAGGTTGACACCGGCATTGGCAAGAATTTCTTCAATGTCAACGTTGTTGAAGCCAGAAAGCTTTCCATTTTCCAGCTGATTTAAGACTGGCTTTGTCTGCTGTGAAAGGACAGCGGCGAGATATCCGTTGACTGTCTTCTCCTCAAACTTGTTCCACGGGTTCTGCTCCGCCAGCATGTCAAAATGCGCTTCCAATGAAACCCCAGAAGGTGGAAGAACCTAAAGGTAAAAAAGATTAATATTCTGCTGCAAATTGTACAAAGGGGGTAGGTATACGTACTCCTGCAAGAATCTCCTTCTTGATCTCTTCAAACTCAGCACTGACTTCTCCCGAACCTCCCGCAAACATCTCGTTGATAATAACCTCTTCAATGCCCTCTACCGAGGGGTCAATTTCTGTAAGCCCCCATGCAAAGCACTCGTTTGCAGCTTGTAAATCGCTCGCTCCATGGCACCTGTACGCCTCCAATACTGCCTGCAACATGAAGTTTGCCGCATTCTCCATCCATAGCCGACTGACCTCTGCAAAACTCGCGGAATTCCAGGTACTGAGGATCATGAACTCTTTGAGCGCATCCTTCAGCGCTGCATGACCCCACATTGAGCGGTCAGGTACGGGGAGTGAATAGTAGCCCATTTGGCGAAGCATGTCTTCCTGATTCTCGTGCAGTTTGTCTTCCGGCAGCGGGATTTTGGGTATATCGAAAGTTGACTCGGCAGTGGAGTCGATACCGGCAAATACGTGAGGAATGCGGCGGCGAGAAAGCCATGCTTGGGCTCGCGCCGCGCCGTGGGTTGCATCTGGCTTCAAGGTGGGTGAGGTTACATCGAGACGGCGCAGGAAAAGGGCTGTGAAACGGCATAATCGTAGGCGCAAGTTAATGCTATACGGAAGAGTGTTATTCGGATGAGCACGGGTAAACGTTTGATAAAATGCTTTAAAACTCGTTAGCTGATTGCAAAATGGAAACAATGACCACGAGAAAGCTACGAACAATTGACCAATTTTAAACCCATTTCTGCAGACTTGGACGCGTCTGCCCATTCTCTCTTTCCGACCTTACCCTCTTGGCGGAGTTTGCGCTCAGAGAGTACTGACTCGATGCAGAACCAGCACAGGTAGTCTAGGATCAACTCGTCTACGTGGAGCCTGGTAGTGGCATTCATATCGACGGCAGTAGGCATTTTGTGGAATAAGTCCCGATTAATTAGAGTAGAGTGTGATGCTATATATCCGTGGTGGGGTGAGTAGAGATTGTGGGGAAATTATGAGTAAATTTGTGGGGTGAGGATGAAAAGAGTGTGGGTGAGTTGGCGTGGTAAATTTTTGCCTATATTAAAGAGTGTATTTATATAATGAGTAAATGAGAGTGAGTGAGTGGGTGGGCAGGCAAATGAGTGAATGAGCGGACAACGGTGAACGTTGAATTGAAACGGAGGAGGGGAGGGGGGGGGGTTAGATATGGGGGATAAGAATGAGAGTTTTGAGGAGTGAAGATGATAGGGGATTAGATAGGGGGTTCAAGACTAATTGAAGATTAGGGGGGGGGGGGTGATTGAAGAGTGGATGGGGGGAGTATCTACATAGACGGTTAAGCAGTGGGGGTGGGCACTGTGAGGGAGGTTGAGGAGAGGGGTTGAAGAGAAGAAAGAATGCTGCAAAAAGATCACCCTTAGTGTCCTAGTATTTTTTTCTGCCCCCCCCCCTCATGCACCTCATAAACCTCATGCACCTCATGCACATAAATCGCTTAGAGAAAAAGCCGAAGATTCAGAACCACCAATCCGTTCAGGGGCAACAGTTGAGTGCACAGATGCCCTTGCTGCGTTCCACTGCCGGTACCTGCATCAAACAAATTTCCCCCTGCGCGAACCGTCACCGCCGCGGCGTGCAGAAGATCGAGTGACAGCTCGTGAATGCATAGATGTACATACATGTACATGTATACATGTATGTACCTACATATATGGAAATCCTTAGGACCTTTCTACTCCTGCATGGCTGCATGGATTTTCATAGAGTCCCTCCCCTTTATTACGTGCTTGCCGCTGCTGGGGATGCCTCGGTTAAGCAGGGGTTACTTACACTTTTTATATCATATCGCAGTTTTACATGTACAAATAATTTTCTGCGCTTCTATGTGAATAGAGTAAGAGTACATACATGGACATGTAGTTTGTGCAGCTTTTGGGAAGTGCATTATTGTCCGGGTATCGAACTTCCGAAATCCAGAGTTTCCTGGTGGTTGGATTTCTTTTAGGTGGCCGCTTGCCGATAAACCAACCGCTACCGTCTCCACACTGGCGGGTGTAAGAAGATCTATGTTGGGACTAGGCCATGCACTGGGATTCTAGGGGAGTAGGTAACATGAATGTTCTAAAAACCGATTAGAAGAAGACTCCGAGGAAACAATTAAAAAAAGGGAGAAACAACAGTTACAGACGTTACGTACAAGTGCCAGGTGCCAAAACAACGTTGAAATGACAGTCTAGATTCTCAATCTCTTTCTCTACATAACTCTACATAACTCTACATACATGTACCTACATACCTGGGGATCATGGTTGTACTTACATGTATGATCACTCACGCCCCTCGAGATGGTCCGATCGAAACCTCCACCTCGGGATCCATTATGCATGTCCCCCTTCTTTTCTTGTTCTCCTCACCCCTCTTGTTTTCTACTCCCTTTCCTCTTCTCCTGGACAATTTGCACTTTGACCATCTCCCGTCCGATTCAGTCTAACCCATACTAGAGTATCTCAAAACTTACGCAATGCACCAGTATGCCGGGCCGGTGAATCCCACCTCTTAGGGCGCATGGCCTCTCTGGCCGTCTGTGTTTCATGATGATAACCTTAACTAGTGTTGTCCACATCCATTAATCTGCCCTGATCTTCGCCACAATCTTCACGTTACATTGAGCAAGAGCAAGAGCAACAGCAACAGTAACAGCAACAGCAACAGCAACAGCAACAGCAACAGCAACAGCAACAGCAACAGCAACAGCGGCAGTGGCAGTGGCAGTGGCATAAACGTGTATAGTGATCTAGAAGATTTGGGGCCTTTTATTCTCGAAGCACGATGTTTGAAATTTGAACCAGTTCTCGGTAACTATGTCAATGCAAGCGAGCGTGCCCTTCAGCTCGATATCAGACCAGGCAAGATCCGAGGCAGCCCGGAATCGGAAGGGGTCCACTCTATGCGTGGTACCTGCATGAGAACACCTTCCAGTTATAGCCAGTCAAAAGAGAGCCTTCAAAATATTTTTCACCGCAGACGGGAAGAAAAAGCCTATTGAAATCCAACGTGTATCGTCGGGACTCCTCGAGGTAAAAATCCTCGATATGTGACATATTATACACTGTATGTGTGTGTATCATGTACGTCATGCCAAAAGGGAAAATTTGTATGTCTCGGCCACATAGTGTCTCGGTCTATTTCTGAGGTTGAGGCGTTTCAAAAACGGCCGTCCGAGAACACTCGGAGAATATGGTAGGGGTAGGTACATAATGGGGGTCGATGACACGGACATTTTTGCTTTGTACCGCTCTCTCCCGGGGCAAACAGCAACAACGGTTCGCCTAGAGCCCTAGAGTTGCAACATAACTTTGGAGTTGGCTCTGCCGCCGTCTTATCCGCGTCTAATTATTTCTACTTGGGAACATCGGTAATCTACGATGACCGACAAATCTTATTCATTTTCCCTATGTAGAGTATCTACATGTAGGTACGTACTTGGACGAAAAGCCTATTCATATTTTAACCAATACTGTCAAGTACTCATGCAGGTACATACTCTCTACATAATAATGTCTCTGCTCTACCATTCATTGCACAGCCTCGCTAGCAAAGACATTTGGAAGGGGGGAGGGGGGGGAGGCAGTCGGTGCGGCTTAACTTGGTTTGGTGAAAACATAGTAAGTTCTGCCGGATATGTAAACACCACTCTCGGGGTTTCGGAAGATTGGATCCACCTGGAGTCTGAGAGACTTCATATCTTACGCTCCGTAACGAACTAGACTCCAGGCAAGAACGTGCCTTGGGTACCTGAATCGCCTACTTACAGAGAGAATTTTAACAGTGTCAGATTTCTGTAGGGTAAAATTAACGTCGCTCGATCGCTTTAAAGGTACCAGTTCTGTTAATGACTATTTTCGGTACCAATACGTGATATCTGAGGGTATCTTGAGTTTTGTTTTCTACTCTTTGTTTCCCCGCCGCACCATACCCACGGCCGCCGGCAGATGAAAGCCACGCATGTTCCTAGGTCTGTGGTCATGTAGGCCCCCGTGATTTGGGCCCTTCAAAAGGGGGATGGATCTCTGGTAGCTTTGAGACATTATTTTCCCGGCATGCACATGTACAAATTATCAGAAAGGCTAGATTACTTAGAAAGAAAGAAAAGAAGAAGAGTTTAAAACGATTTAACAAGCTACTAGATATCACGATGTGTATTCTTGGACGGCATACAGGAGGTACACCCTGACCAAAGGAGATGAGTCTTGGTCCGACGATCATATATAAAATGATCTACACACCCTGTCTTTCCGGATCCGGATATAACTTCCCCAAACCACGTTTCATCAGGTTTTGGATACGAAGGCCCAAGTCTCGGCCATGTTAGCAATTGCTGTATAGGCATTATCTATTCAGTTAGATTTGGCACCATTGTGGTGGTTAAAATTCCGTGGACTACGTTCAATAGAGGTAGATTGTAACTGAGCGGAATAGGAGGCTCCTTGGTGGCCGAGTGATCCATCCTAAATAATCGATACCTACATGTATTCATGTCAACGGTACTTAATCTACCCGAGCACCTTAATACTACGATAGGCTGAAAAGCGATATGAATATATATATATACAGACAAAATATAGGTAATATAAGCAAAAGTAAAATGGCATGAATGTGAGAATATAATAAACGTATACATAGCGTGAAAATCCCTGAAATAGAGACTTACCTCTGGAGTACAAGACAGTGACATGTAACCCTTCACGGATTGTAATCTATGATACTAGAGCAGACGAATTGATTAAACTTCCGGAAGTTATAAATATCTAGTTAATTATATGGGTATCGCTACGTTAACCAGGATTTTATGTCTATCAAACATGGATCGATCGCGATCCAGAATTATAAGAGATTCATGTATTTGTTGTTTTGTGGGCCGATTCTCGATCTAAAGCTGCCCAAGTCTAGACCGCCTCGACCATTAAGTTAACTCTCAGTATATCTTCAGCCTCAAGTTTGACAGGTTGATGCTGATCAGCTTGAGCCAACGTTCTTGGCCCAGTAAAAAAGAAAAAGAAAAGGAGGGGTGGGCTTTGGATAGGCCTGGATCAATCCCTTACACTTGTATATAGCATGAATCAAAGTCTAGAGCCAACATATCGATATGTGACTAGAAGTGTTGGGTGACATAAACTCCACGAGTATAACCTCCACGAGGGTGGGTGGCTCTGTATGCAGGTTGGTGGTGCAAGACTCCTTGGGAGGTGTTAGGTCGGGACGACGGTGAGGTTCCATCTTTGCACTTTTAAATCCCTAACAGGGTCTCGCCCCAAGTACATGTAGTTGGTATTTACAATGTATCTCACGTTACTTATCATCATCAATTGTCACTCGACCGACCCCTTACCCAAACGCCCATCAACAATCCAACCAAACAGAAGATGTCTTTGATCCGACTTTCCCGAGGATCAGGCATCTTACCCTGTTACGCCATCTTAATGGCGCACAAAGGAGCCCATTACCTTCCTTCTAGAAGCCTAACACCTAACGCAGGCGCGCGGCTCTTGACAGCACGTGACCGCCAAGAGATAAAATATAATCAGGTCCCAGATCCATGTCTTAACCTGCTGAGTTTCTTTGCACCAACTTAGCAGCAGCAGCAGCAGGAAAAATGGGACGGTCGGCAAAAAGAAAAGACAGCAAAGAAGCCGAGAAGAAGAGGAAGAGAAGAAAGAAGGCCAGAACCGACGGTATGCTATTGCTTGATCCAATTTACGGTCTGGAGCAGGTGGCTAATGCGCGCGCGTGATGGTGGCAGTCTCGAGCGACAGCGACAGCAGCAGCAGCAGTGAGGATGAAGTGAAGGTCAGCAAAGCCGCTACCAAAATTGATGTCGAGATGGATGTAAGCATTCTAGAAGTATCGGTAGAAGTCTAATTGGCTAATTATCTATAGGATGCTCCTGCTGCGTCAGCCCTGCCAGTGCCTGAGATGATTGAGGATGATGAATTTGACCACGAAAACGCTGGCGCCGAAGGCAGTGTAACTGGAAAGCCAAACGAGAAGGTCTCTCCTCCCTGGACTCTTCATACTAGCTATAGAGACTAATAATCACAAACTTAGGGCGGCCAAATCCCAGTGGAGTTGTGCAACTTGCACGATTCACAGGCCGAAGCCAAGTTCGATGAGTACTACATGCGCCTTGTCACGGAAGAGTTCGGCGATGATCTCAATAACTTAAGAAACGCAAAGGACTTTGGCGACAAGAGTCTACCTATGCTTGTAAGGGCGCTGAGACAAGGCATCAACATCTTTTCAGCGGATGACAAAAAAACGATTGTCAAGGAGTTGGCATAACAAGATCATAATGGTAGATTTTTTTTTCTCTTTTCGTAATCAAAATTTACCCAGATTAGTAATGGCTATCGCTTTTATACCCATCATCTTTGATCCTAATACCCAATGCCCTGTGACGAAGCTAAGGAGCGCCAACGGAAAATTCGAAAATTCTGTGGAGGGCACTCTAGAGGACACAACCAAGGCCGTTTCGCAAGGCATGTATCGGATATGGAAGGAATCTTTGCTGTGTAGTAAAAGGTTGACGGAAGTACCTTTAATCCTAAACCAGTGCGTATTTACATATTCTCCATAACAAACTTTTCTCCATCTTAGGTTCGGGCCCATAACACCACTAAGAACAAGAAACAAAAAAGGCCAGAAAAAAGATTATACCGTGATAAAATTGATGAAAATGACCCCTATCTACTATCCTCATAAAGCCGCTGTCTCCCGGGGGTGTTCCTTGAGCCTCCCATTCTCCACATAGTCTTTGGCTTGAAAGATCTTGACAGGTTCATGCTCCTTCCACATTGGCGGAGGTTTCCCATCTCCCAGAGCCCGTTCCTCACGGCGTAGCGCTAGCTCTGTCCTTTCAACTTTCGACGTCATTTGTTTAATGTTCTCATTAACCCGTAATATCAGGCCCTGGGGGGCAGGGGGTTAGTAACCTCGACGAAAATTCTTGGTATGGTAGTCTGGCACATACTTCGAGCAGGTCAATCTGTTGATACACACTATTGAGCTCGGTGGCTATTGGTATGAGCTGTGCCGCCGCCGGCTCAATCACATTCGATATCTGGCTCTGGGCCTGAAACTCGCTCACGCTGATAAGTTTTCATAATTCCTGCACCACCAGTCTAGAGCACGACAGCATCACAAACATCTTGAAGTATGTCCTTTTGAGTTGACATCGAAGCATTGCATTCATCGCGAAGGCGTGTTATGTTGGACGACTGTAACGCAATCCAAGTACATGTCAGTCAATCAGTTCCTAGAATGTCTCAGGCAAGGCGACACAAGGGGAAAAAGGAAAAACGAGGCTAAAGCGGCTCTTCATACCAGGGGCGCAAAGAGAGAAGAGCGAAGATATCCAGCTATCTCCACTGCAACCTCAGGAGGGAGGTCAAAATGACGGGGCGGCGGGGGGTCCGACATCGTGAATGAGTGATTTATGAAGTTATGCGGGGGTGGGCTAAAATGGGATTAGAAGCGACGAAGTAATGGGTTAAAGCAAATGAATATATTGAGTATCTAGTTAAAGAGACATATAGTGTGTATGTAGCGAATGGGAGAGAAGGAAAAAGCTGCTATTGAGAGAGCTTTCCAATCCTTGTGGTCCAGCCAGTGTTTTCTCCGGAGAGGAGATGGTGAGGTGCATGCAGACAGGTGAGTTGCATCAATTAAGGGTTAGGGTTGTAGATCACTCTTCTCGAGTTTCCGTTGCGGGAATTTCACGGGGAATCACTCGCGGTAAACGATCCTTGCCTGTAACAACATTCGACGGGAACTCCACCACCTGAAACGGTCAAGTGCAACACTAATATTTGAACCACCCAGATTGGCACTTAGTCCTTATTACATACATGCATATCTGTGGCAGGTCTATTTAGTAGGTTGTACAAACTACCATTCCAAATCCACTCCGCAGATCTGTAACATATTTTGAACCATTTACAAAACTGAAATTGTAGATAAGCATAACATACTCCCGGGGTGAATTGATATGTGACGTCTTGTGTCCATGCATCTTATAAAAATATCACCGGATCCAATCTTCTCAAGCTTAACAACTCCTTACATACACATGATGCAAGGGGTAACCATCTATGTAGTTTGGTGATACGAATACTCTAACAAGCCAAGCACATGTAATCGCTATTCACCTACAAACTTCACTGCTGGGGTTCCATTGAGTTGACTTGCAACCGGGAAAGACTCATCAAACAATAAAAATAGAATCCCACTTCGTCAAGAGGGTAGGAGATTGAGAGGAATGTTGAGAAAAATAGACAAAAGAAAATATTACAATAGATGATCCTTAGGTTTTCCCCAATAGCTAGTTCCTAGCTCAGATCAGCTAGATCGTAGTAAACCCTGTTATGATAACTAACTCTAGAGAACCAACCATCCGGCATCTGTGTCAAGCTATAGATCTAATGAAGCATGCCTATGTCACGCATGCAATACTACTGACGCCTTCCACCCCGGCCTCCACGGCGACCACCGCCCTACTGTTCAGTGAGTATAATCCTGAGAATTTGAGACTGGACGTGAATTATACCTGGCCTTGGCCTTGGTTCTGGCCCTGGTTCTGGTTTCCACCGTTGTTGTTATTGTTATTATTATTGCCATTACCTTGACCGACGGTAAACTTTGTACAATCGTCCTGAGCACCACGCTGAGCGATTGGCATGAGGACCGGTTGGTGGTTAGATGCACTTGCCATGGTGCAGACCCGATAGAAACCTGCTGGGAGCCCGCCTGTGACAGATGCTGATAATAGGCCGTTCCCATTTCCATCATCATTGATACCTTTAAAGAACTCGAACGTTGCTGCATCAGGACTATTTTTCGTTAGTAAGTTGAAATATGACTTTTTGAGACTAGATAAGCATACGGATTATTGGGCGTCAGACTACCACCCAGACTTTGAATAGTTACATGTGTATGCCCCACAACCTTTCCACCTTGTAGTGCTTGTGGTGCTGCATAGTATGTGTTCGCAGGATTGGTAAAAGACCCTGCCTGCAGATTTGTGACTTGAACTTCTATGTCGAAAGCTGTATTGGCGGCAATATTCTGACCTGGTTGAGGGCTGGTAATGATTGAGGATACCATATTTTGAGTTGATGGAATATCGCCCATCACTAGTAACTTATTAGATTCATTTTCATTTGTAGGGACCTGGAGCAATCTTCTGCGTACCGATCCCATTACAAGAGCCGCCCTGAACCTGGAGACCGTTTGTGAGTGTTTTCCCAGTACAGAAATTGATGAAATTTGCGTTGTCCGTAGCGGAATCGGCTTGAGCCGGATCGTCACCATCTTCTTGGCCAGTCAAGGCGGAGTTTGATTGTACATTCGCCGGGTTGAGGGCAAGATTCCCTGCATTGTTGTTGCCGTTATTGTTGCCATTATTGTTGTTGCCGTTATTGTTATTACCGTTATTGTTGTTGTCGTTGTTGTTGTTGTCGTTATTGCCGTTATTGGTATTTTGATTGTTCTGGTTTTGGTTCTGGTTGTTCTGCCTGTTATTATTTTGATTGTTCTAGCCCTGGTCAGACGCTTTTATTACTACTGTCAGAAAGAGCGTTAAATCATTACCTGTCTTCTTTGAATAAGTCCTCGCACATGAACATTCGATGGTTGGTACGCATTTACGATTGATAAAAGTCCCAAAGCCACCAGGAAAATGGCGGAGATATTAGGGATAAGCATGGTTTTTTTTTTTTGAGGTAAAAAAAAATGAACGTATATAAATAGAAAGCCGTCAAAAACCAATAGAGAAATAACGATCAACGTAAATCTCGTCCGGCGAGCAAACTGCAACAAAATGACAAGAATAAGAAGGGTAAGAAGGAAGAAGTAAAAGAAAGAAACCCCCTTTCGAACAATGCAGGATAGATAACGCAGTGTTAAATGAAATGAAAAAGATGAAAGTGGGTTTTTTTAAACTCAAGTGAAGAAACCAAGGCCAGTCTTAAGCATGAAATCCAAGACCCTTGGCATGTTAGGTTTTTGGCGCTTTCCCAGATATTTTCTTCAATATATGGTACAAATATTTCATGATTGAAGTTGAAACTGTCTATCAAGACTATAGCGTATCGGGTCTGTTTCGTCCCAGTCGACCTCGTATGGAAGAACGCCTTCCATGCACGCACGATTCAAAAGGGATGAGATGTTGGCTCGGACCAGGCGGGTCTGTAAGCTTTTCCTGGGGTCTCTGGAAGGTGTCAGCTCAGAGCTTCCTCTACCAGTAAGGAACTTCTAAAGAGTTAAGTTGATGTTGCCAAGCTGCATATCTGCATATCTAGGCGCGCTCTACCAAGACGTCTACCCAGCCAGGTGGTAACAGGCTGGGTTACAGGTTGGGTTGGGGTTTCATCCTGACACTTAATCCTTGCAAGACAACCACAGCTATCTCAGGAGAACAAAGCTGAGGAGCATCACTATCTCGTGGGAAATACAAATTATAAACCTTAATTCTTCCTTGGTGGTTGGTAACCATGCTCGTCAAGCAAGCATGTTAATAGCGCTATGCGACCATCATAAGAATCTTGCAGGCTTCAGAACGGATCTCTTTATCATATCAGTGCACCTCCTTGTTACCCCTCCCCCCATAAACCCCCCACCTCCATACAAGCTCAAAGCCTGTTTACTGCCAACAGAGCGCATGGAATTTGGAAGCCTAGTAGACGAACATGTATTAGGCGCCAAAGCAGATGCAAATATGTAGCTCTAACAGCTTCCGCCACGTTCATTTGATCATAAATCCTTGGAGAAGCCTCATTACAGGACATAGAACCCATTCACGGGCAAAACCTTCTTATATAGGATGTTCAGAGCTGGTACCAGGTCCGCATTACCTATTTTTAAGGTGCTTACACATTGACCTCAGGGCCCGTTCGGTTGACACTGGATTTGATCTAAAAAAACACCTCTGGAGGTAATTATTTTATTAGGCTCAATCTACGGGTTGCGACTAATCTATAGATTCTCGTGTCAACCGAACGGACCCTGAAGTGGCCATGGGAAATGTGTGCTTCGCCTTGAGAAATTCCGTGTCTTTGACTAAGCACCCCTTTCTGCAGCAGTACTGCTCAAGGAAATGAATATGTAAAGAGATACGACACATTCGAAACGCGGCTGACAGTTTCGGAGTGCATCCATAGTAGCCGTTCTTCCGTCGATTTGTGTTCGTTCCGGAATGAACATTGACTCAATTATGGCGTGTTTGGGTCTTAGATGTAGATAAAGTACATAATGTGAAGGCTAACTTAGCCCATGCAACTTAATGTTTAAACGATAGCCTTAATTCGAACCCTAACAGGCCTCGCCCTTTGCACCAATGAAACACCCTACAATGCCCTTTTCTCTCTGAAAAACTTACCAATATTCGCCATGACATCTGAGAAAGCCTTATCCGTTCGGTCTCGAATTAGACCATTCTGTATCCACCCGGGTAGCTTCGAGGTTATTCTATCAGTTGTGTAGCGTTTATCAAACAAAGCGATAACAGCATAATCTTCACGGTGTCTGATAGCTCTCCCGATGCTTTGGTTTACAGCTCTCATACAAGCATTATCATAGAACTCACGTCCAGCAGCTTTGGAAACCGCTTCCAGTTCAGAGGCGGATGATGTAGCCTCGTTTGGTCTCGCCGCGTAAGAGTAAGAGTCACGGGCAACCTTTTCCACATGTTCAAGGCGGGCCCGCCACTCGGGGGTATTGCTATTTGGAAAGGGAAGGCCGACCATGATTATCCCCCTGCCTAGACTATGTGTTGATAGTTAATATATTTTTAAAGCTCCATCCTTAGGTGTGCTCGCCTGAACCTACTTATCATTGAAATTGATTCCCTCTGACATCTTTCCTCCAACAACTGAGAGCAACAGGCCGCCTTTCCCAGAATCGATTGCTTGTGCATAGTTCTTGAGAACGTCTTCCACACTAGTGCTATCGCTTGACTCTCTAAATACCTAGGAGAATGTCAGATAAGCTTTCAATTTTTTATTAAGAATCAAATACTATTTTCCTATCCGCAAGCCTTTCCCAAATAGATTTGCCCATAGTCCCGGTTTTCTTCATCCATTGAGATATAACATACTCCAGATATGCATAACTAGGGAAGAAGCACACAACCCCATGTGGAATGACAAGACACAGGTTGGTGATAGCTCTACCTAGGTCTTCGATCTGCAACATTTCTTAGCGCTGATGTTTGGAGCCTTACAGAAGATGTGATACCCACCATCGCAGGGAGCATCCGCTTCTCGAAAGTAAACTCGAATTGTCTTCCACTGGGTCCCTTCGAAATAGGTAATGTCATTAGATTCTCCTTTGGTATAACATGTCCACACGAAAGCGTGCGAATCCTGTCTTTTGGAAAGTATGGAAAAAGATGCATCATGTAATCGTTTATCTAGACTCGGTTCTATTAGTATACCACTCAGCAACCGAGGGACCAAGGTCAATTTATCTATTACCGGTTCCATAGTGCCCCCGGCCAATATTACTGACCTTGCTTCCTCCACAATCTCTTTAAAGTGGTGAGCAGGATCCAGCAACATATATCGAAAACATGCTTCTTTCTTATCGTCCATTTTCCCGTAAAATATCTTCCCTTCAGCTGAGGGGTTAGTTAAAGCCAACAGGAACCCCTGAATATGTGTGAGTGTTGGTATTGAAAGAGTAGATATATTGTCACCAGCAGCCTTCTTTGGTTGTGTTTCCTTCTCTTTGGCCTCAACATGAACCACATATCCCTCAACCTTTCTCGCAAGTTTACTCTCATTTAGGTATCTTTGAAGTTTGAAAAAGTTCACTTGGTCCATGCCATTTGTTGCAAGTAAGTCTCCAGCAACAACAACCCCTTCTCCACCTTTCTTATCCAAATCCTTGAGATAAGAGACAAGTGTGCCCAATATCCGAGTTACTTGCATTACATAGACCTTATTTTTGCCCTTCAATCGATTTTGGAATTTGTTGAGATAGATTTCAAGCTGTGCTTGACAACGCTCGAGTTGGTTAAGCGATACATTGATAGAATAAATTGATGAAATGGCATTTATGAGATTATGGGCCTCATCAATAACTACAATATGCCCTTTTAAAGAAAGATCGAGCGCTTCTCGGGCTGATTTCTGGAGAAGGAGGGGGTACGGTAGAGTTACGATCTGTCAAATTTTCAGCAACCAAACTTACAGTGGTAGGAATAAATACAATATACCTCACTTGGTTTGATGCTAGGTCTAGAGGCATAATAAGGGCAAACCCCCATATTTTTACCAAGGGAAGCTAGCTCTTCGATATCACGGATTTTCGCAAGGGTATGGTCTCGAAAATCTCTGATGAGTACCTTGTCGTCTTTCCCGGGGAGAAATTGACATCGTGATTCTTGAATGCCTTTTTTGGTGGAAGATTAGAAAAATGAACACACTCGCTTTCTGTCTTTTCAGATATAACGTACCAGATCTTTGTAGTTCTAGACATCTCTCATTTATTGCTGTAGGATTAGAGAGTTTTGTCACTTTTGAGTTTATACAAAGATTTTTCCTTGATCCGAGAGGAAGATGTTTTATTTCCTCCTCCTCCTTCTCCGCTGTAGTAACCTCAGAATCTTTCTGTATGAAAGAAGGCGGGAACTTGACACGACGAAGTTCATTGGTGAACTGTGTTAATTGGGAATGGGTCCTTGAGCAGTAGAAGATCTACAAAAAGTGGTTAATTCCGTTCATGACCTCCTTCGGTTGATGTACTTACTTTAATCTCGTCGGGAACCTCTAAATCTTCATCCTTAATATCCGGTCCCATGGGAATGCCAAGTCTATACTTATTAATACAGGTTCACCTTCTCATATGATCATCTCACCTTTTCATCATCTCCATTACAGCTGGGGAGAAATCTCCATTACTATCGGATTTAGGGTCTCCTCCTTCGTCATCACTGTTATAATCGTCCAGAGTAAATTTTGTATCCCCGTTATCGCTGTCCCCATCAATCTCAACCTCGACCTCTCCTTTCTGTATCCGCATTCGTAAGTAGAATTACAACTGGATGTATTTAGGATATAACAATGTACCCTTTTCTTCATTCTATTACCCTGAGCACTTGACTCTGACCTTTCTTTTTCTCTCCGCTCTTTCTCACGTATCTTCGAGAGTCGAACTTCTAGATCCGCCTTTTCTTGAAGCAGCTTCTCCTTCTGTTGTTTCTTTGCAAAAGTTCGCACCCAATCGGGTCCGCCTGCAGTACTATCTTAAGCAGAGAATCAGCATTACCTATATATCAGTCTAATAAAAGAATACCTTTATCAATCTCTGCGAGACGGGCTTCAAGTGACTTAGTTTTGTGATCTCTGAGCCAAGTAAGGGTGCCACATATCAAGCTTAATGATTTACCCTGTACGTTGACATGGTTCACCTGTTAGCGGTATGGATTTCAATTCTTCTTGTCATTGCCCACGTACAGTTCCTGTGTTAAAGACGGATTAGCATTGAAAAATGAAATAAAGATTGTGGGAAAACATGCCTGTTGGGGATTCAAAAATGCCAACACAGCCATCTTCAATCGCCGAGTATACTGCATTCATAAAATCTAACTGTATAGGATACGGTGTATATGGATGATGGAAGTCTCGCTCTAGATCTGCCATATTCGATCTGATCCCAAGTACGTAATCGATAATGTTCAATGGATGGTTAACTTGTTGCCGAACTTGGAACGGGAACGCGTTAATGCTTGAAATGTCACGTCGTACTTGTCAGTGGATGCGCGAGTTTGCAAAGAAGCGGTACCACGAGCGATCCCATCAATAGGATGACCTTCAATTATATCAGTATTTATAGAAAACTAGATATGTTATAACAATCGAATCGCATTTATCAGTGGGTAAAGCTGAATTTGAGATCTGGAAATTCGGATCAGTCACGATCTCTGTTGCCAAGAAACGATCTTATCTTATCTCTGGGTCAATGGCGGGCTTGGCTCTGTGACCTGATTCAATATACATGTAAGTAAAGCCTCTAGGTACCACCAAATACATATACCACCCAAACTAAGTAGAGCTAGGTTCTCAGCAAAGAACCATAGCACAATTAATTATAATGATGAACATAGGTAGGTCTTTTTGTTGCTCTGGGGGAAGCCTTTCATATATTTTTAAATTTGTAAAATGAGTGGTTGAGATGTAATGAAATATTGTAGTTGAGAACCCCATTGCTAGGTAGATTTTGTATGGCATTTCACTATTTTCCTTGTTCCTGGTACTTTTGGGCTTTCTATCGCCACCATATAACGACAAGAGATTATAAAATAATTTAGGGTGGCCTCAGGGAGATTAGTTGAACTGGCATGATAAATGACTTCCTTATAAACTTTAATTATCTATGACTGTGTTATGATAACCTCAAATCGGGCATTTTTGCTGGTGCTTGCACCTTTCACGAAAACTTTTGGGTAGGGGGCGGTACTACACCCGGCTCTTGTTTCAGAACCATTTTGGGGTCAAATATCGATATTACAATCTCCCATAACTTAACCGACTCCAGTAAGATGAAAAGGATTTTTAGCTATCTGGATAGTTGGGGAATAGACCTTAGCCAGCTTTTGAAATTATATCCTTTTTTTCCTTCTTCTTTTGATATGTGTACCATCTTTTGAATCAATAGAAAGGTTTGACGAGCGTATTCGACAGCCGTCAATTATGGCTTTCGACATTTTGCCGATCCCCAAGGTGTATCCCGCAAATGTCAAAAACGAGAGTAAATCGTACACACTGTAGAGTAGTGGAGGGCTATGGTGGCGGTTAACACTCATAAATTGTCACAAATGTCCTGTAAATGTCAATTCCCAATTGTCAATTGCGCATAATTGACGGTTGTCAAATACGCTCTACTGAAGACAAACAGACAGTCCGTGGTCACAGCGCAATGTGTAATGATCACCGGCTCCAACTCCAAAATTCTTGGTGTTTTGATGACAGAATACGTCCAGCGCAAAGGGGTTTAATAGAGTTTTCTGCTATGCGCTGGTCTCGAAATCCAGGAGATTTTCTTGGTAGATCAGAGCTGACGGAGGCGTTCAAGCTGCCGTCACACACGAAGCTAGTCTTCGAAAAACAGACACCAATAACGTTCACAACCACCACACCGCCCGGGGATACAGACGCAGACATGCAAGATCTAGAGTACTTACACTTTATAACATTCATACACGTCAATCAATATGAGTTTAGGCAAAAGGCTTTCACTATTGTCTTTCATTCCTTCTACCCTTCCCCTAGGCTGAGACCCCGCCGCGCCTGGGCTACTAAACGGGTCTTCAAATAGAAATTAAAGATTTATTTTACTCTATATGGTGGATGCGGGCTGCAACGGACTCCTGTTTCAATGGCTAATTCATGTCTAACTTCAAAACAATAAAAAAATCAGTGACCATAGTGAGGCAGAGCTTGAATCAGCGCACATTGCTATGGTCGGCCTTTGTAAGAAAAAACGTTCCCTACAGAGTAATTAGCGGAATTCAGTATCTGAGTGTTTCACTGTGGTGTCCGTTGTAGCCTGCATCCACCATATTTCATTTTCCTCTGAGATACACGTGGTTTATGTGCACATGAATGTGACTTTTTCGCCTATATTTCTTAGGGCCTGTTCGGTCAGCCACAAATACCATGATATTCTTATAGTGTTCAAGCTACCAAGCGGATTTGTTGGAATATTATGGTAATTTGTAAGATTCTATGGTAAAATATAAATACCTCTAGAGGTATTTATTTTTTACAGATACACCCAAAGCCGTCCACTCAACCGCACCCGGTCCGAGATCATCCATCATAGCAGAACTAGGTTGGCCAGCCAAACACCCCCATACCACGGCAATGCCCAAGATTATCTGGGAGCCCAAATACGACGCATACGGACAAACAATGGTGTAAATTATCATGACAGACTGAACAGGCCCTTAGTGCATGGTCATGGCCGCACTGTCTAAACCCCGCTCTACCAATGGGTCTGAAACACAATATTGAAAGGTAATCAAATACTCATTCAGACATCTATACTTTCCTGGAAAATGCTTCGATGAACTGCTATGGTGCACCAAGTCTTAAAGGTAACAGTGAGAAAAACACAAAATCTTTAATAACTCCACAACAACGATAGATATCAAAATTCCGTCTATACAAAGTTTCGATCCTGCTATGAACAAGGTTTGATACAGACGGATTTTTGATATCTATCGTGGTTGTGAAGTTATTAAAGACTTGGCGTTTCCCTAAGTATTACCTTTAAGATTGGGCGCGCCATATAAACGCCCTCCCGGGCCATTCGGACACCCCCCTCACTCGGACAGTTAACGTAGAAAAGAAAAGATCGTCATTTTAAGTGGCCTTAGTACCTCTTTCAACCAATCATGATTGGCTGCCCGAGTGAGGGGGGTGTCCGAGTGGCTAGGGAGGTCGTCTATGATAGGCATCCTAATTCGTGGAAGTCCTCTATCTTCACAGACTATCACTCGCTTGGCATTTGTAATCACGTGAAAACACTGCGCTACGGGAAGCTTATGCATCTCAGCTATATAAAGCATATCTAGGGTAAGAACAATTCTTAGCCTATCGGATGTACGGTGCTGCACGGTCATAAAATAAGATAACGCTCCTGCAAGGTAGAGTATATCTGAGAGTAGCCGCCAAGGGAAATCCGTATTCGTAGAAAAAAACAGTTCTAGCTTGAAAGATCAGGAGGCGTGATGACATGCGATACGCCTAATTCACAGGACCTACAATGTTAGTCATGTTCCTCGAATTCAACGTTTACCGAGTCAATATAGGGTGATAGCGAAATCTCCAACAGCGTGGCTAAGTATATTAAGTGCGCCAGGAAAGGTACATGTAGGTATGTATTGAATAAAAGAATCGTTCGAATCATGAATAGAGGTTGAGGATAGACGATAACATTTGTCTGCCAGTTGGATGCAATTTGATCATAAGAACCCGGGTTCTACGGCTGATTTATCATCATAAATAGGTGACTTGGCGAGAGCGCGTATCCGGGCTAATGAGAAGATTAGAAATTATTCGGGGATGTTGGATATGTAGGCAGGTATGGACATTTGATTGTCTTTCAAATATTATTTCATGCTATCTTTCGGGTAAAAAAAAAAAAAGGGTATGTACTCTATAAGCTTAAATGCGAAATTTTTTTCCTGGAAGGTACAGGGTCAATATTTCTCCCGCCTGGAAGATGCCCCATCATTGACCCTCTCCACCTTTATCCCCAAAGAATACCCCATATGGATCAGAGGCAGTGAATGGCGAGGTATCGAAAACGGAATTCCCGATGTGGGCAATTTTTGATTAGTATCATCCTCGTGACGCCCCACGCAATATCGGCCGCAATTTTAAAGCGCTCTCTGTTTTGAAGCGGGAGGGAGGGGGCGTTGTTTTTGATGGGGAGCTCGAGGGCTAGAAAACAGAAGCTGTTGTTACATGCAGTCAAGGTTATCGACCCGAGAAGTTGTTCAGCAAGCGGCGGTCTACAGAATAGTTATTGACTATCCTAGAGAAGATGTACTCTAGAATAGGCGGAAACAGAGACAGGAAAACCCAAGGGCAGGAAGGGATACCAGCAAAGTTGTTATCATCCATCATAAAAGATAGGCAGCACCTTAACTCGTTGAGGTAATCGCGAACTGCCGTAGTGAGATAGGAACGCCCGAATTAGGCCTGAGGAAGGTTACAGTTCGTTGAGCTACCTACTTTACTCATTGAGCTCGCCTTGGTAATATCCGCAGTGAGAGCTCGGGCACAATCTCCTCAAGCATCATACATGGTTGTTGGTTTAGGCGAGGTGACAGCCGGTGCCACGAGCACGGCTACAAACGACTCAACTGTATTGGTCGGACCCCTAGAGTATTACATTCATGTATGATGCAGATAAATAAACGCCCCAAAACTTGCTTCGGTAGGACATGCGGTGCATCGGGCTGATGGCGGGTACCGTTTACTGATTGCTGACGCTCACTGATTTACCAATCGGACCAATGTCACCAAAACAATATCTCTATCGGGGATGGTATATCTCACGCTATCAACTCCAAGATAGTTCTATTTTATGCTTACAGATGAAAGATAGCTCCTCGTATAGAATAGCCGCGGGAGATGTCACCGATTATAAAGACAATGAAGTATCTGCCAAGGATCTCAAGTTATAACAAGAGCGCTCAATGAATACCGCAAGGGATTGGGGCGTTGGGTGTGACGTAGATGAGTGGTAATGCAATTGGTTTACTCCGCAATGAGCTTCAAAAGGATTCTCATCTTCCAACTCCAAGGACAGATAGCAAATCTTCCTGTTGATATTGATTCCGGAACAACGAATTTTAGAAATCATGGTGTCCACTCGCAAATCTACACGCTCCTCTTCCAGCCCCAGTGAAGAGCCCACGGCCACCTCTGCCACGAAGGCTGGCCAAAAGAGAAAGACCGAAGGAGACACAACTGGGGTGGTTGTTGATGGATCAGAGCATCCTTCAAAACAAGCAAAAAAAGTCACGGTGGAAGATGATGCTGAGGTGGAGGAAAAGAGTAGCTCAAAGCAAAGCACACTCGATGGCGCGCTTAAGCATCAACCGCGAGAAGTTGATGATGCTCCTGGAGACGTGATTACTGAAGAACCCGAAGGCGACAAAGAGGCACAGAATCAGTCTCACGAGGACGAAGAGCAACTGCAGAGTGAATCCAAGAGCGCCATTACCGTTTCCTCTGAACGTGAGGAAAAAGTAAAAAATTCTCCGATCATGGAAAAAGGAATAATCTATTTCTTCTTCCGCCCTAAGGTTGCAGTGGATCACGCCGAAAGTATCGATGAGGTGCAGAGGAGCTATATAGTTCTTCGGCCCTTGCCATTGGGTGCTACACTGAAGGATGGGAAGGTCGGGGATAGCGATAGTGAAAGTTACCACAGGCTCATTGCAGTCCCCAAAAAGAGGCTACCGGGACGCGGGTACGAGAGATTTCTGTAAGTTCTTTTTTCGATCGTGGTCATATGTATATTGATGATGACTAATTTGGTAATAGGGCATTTGTGGAAGAATCAAAGATCTCGGCGGCCGACTTGAAAGGTCGATTTCTGAAGGGAAGCACTTATATGACGAAGACACAAGGGTAGATAGTTCTCCGCAGCTCCGAGGATGCAATGCATTGAATACTGATTATGTGCACCCTTAGGGAGCGAAAAAACTCTCCCATGGAGCCTATTGGCGAAGGCATATATGCTCTTGCGAAGACTGAGGAGGAGCGATCAACCCATCTCGCGTACATCCTCACGCTTCCATCCACTCCGGGTGAACTTCAAAAAGACTTTGGCTTAAAGCCGCGTGGATCGTTTATCGTTAATGTGCGAAATCCTCAAACACCAGCTCCACCGCAAGCAGGTATTCCGGATCCCGCTGAGTATTCGAAAGAGTGTGTATCACCCAAACCCCTGCTACATTCTATAGTCATTTCTAGGTTAGAATAGGGTGAAGCCTTTCGCGAATGGGTTATGCAGTGTGCGTACGCATCGTGACACAACTACCGGGATGGATATTTGAGACTTTATTGCTAACATCAGACTTCTAATTACCTGTAGGATATTAGAGGAATTCCGTGGCCTGAAATGGGGCGCTCTAGAACCAAAGCATCTAGATTATAAACATGCAGAAGTGCTGTTTATTGGCGAGAGTGGATTAGAGGTGCCGGGAGAGGGGAAGCACGAGGACACTAGTGAAGAGATGGAGAAGTTGGAGGGCGAGGATGATGTGAGAGTTAGACATCTTCAAGGTGATGAGGCTGTCTTTGCAGACTTGGAACTTGAAAGAAAAGAATTTGGGGGGGTGGAGAGTACATGGTAGTGGTGTGGGGTAAATTAAATGAATTCCATGATAGTAACAGTACGGCAAGTGATAGGACGATACCGCGATTACGGCGCGTGTTAACTGAGTCAATGACTGAATGGACTAATTGGGAGCCGCCGTGCGGCCTAGTGTAATACGAATTGTGGGGAGAAAAACAAAGTTGTGACCAGCATGAGCATTTCTGGGCGTCCTTTGTTTCGATACATACATGTATGCACAGTGAGGACGGATAACCACGTTTTATCTGTATATACATGTATCTCCACCTTTATTACCGGGATTTCGAAAAATATTCCGACGGTTTGGGAGTTGGCTTAATTTGAGGGAATGTATGTAGAGATTTACGTTCGAGTGACCTCTAATGATCTTATTGAAAGTAGTCGCCAACATTTTTGAAATGGGCTAAATCTGCATGGGGTCGGTAGACTAGAATTCCAAGTGATGTGCGAAGCGCTCGATTTCGGAAGGGCCTTAGTGGTACAAAGTTAGTTGAAGGGACTCCTCACTTATGAAATCCTGGGTAGCCAGAAAAGCAAAAAAAAAAAAAGCCTCTATGGAATAACTCGGCTTACCTCTTTAAAGTCCAAGCCTCAAAAGTAATCGCTAGAGCGATGCGGAGGTGTCTTTGAACTTGATGGGATCGTCCGATTATTCACTCTCTGGAGTGTGTGGTAGACTGTCCAGGTCTCGTATCCTGCTCCCTTGAGATTTATGCTACATACACTCCTCTACTCCTAAGAAAAGCTGGGATATGCGACCACAAGCTGAACGTCATTGACCGCTAGCAGCATTCGGGATAACTAAAGTATTGGATAACAGAAGTCCTTTGATCACAATTCACAAATAGTGCACTTTCTTGTCACTTCTGAAAATGCAGGTGATTGTTATCGTCGCCAATGATACCATATTTGGACAGCGTCTGGAACGTGGTCCATGAACCACCAAGCGTCTGTTTCAATGACCTCACCAATCGCTGAACTGAATGGCACTTTCCCTCGTTTGGCGGCGGCTGCTCCAGCGCGCATGAGGCGCCGGGCTGCTCTTAGGGTGAGAATATTTTTTTTTTTTTGCTGCTCGTTATGCAGCTGCTTCGGGAGTTGCCCAACAACACCAGCGGCCGAAGTGAAGGTGGAACTCAACCATACAAAACTTTCGATTTACGGATTGACTTGGAAATTGTTGTCTCTCCTCCCAGTCTCTTGATTGATTCAGGTGGAGAACAAATCGCTTAGGCTATCTATCTGCATTGCACTATCGGAATCAACTTTGACAGACACCCGCATAAACACTTTTGCTGACACCCCTCTTCCCGCATTCACCCCAGGTGTATGTATTTGTTGTGGGAGTAAAAGTACTTGTACCCGGACATATCCATATCTCTTACCCCCCCCCCAATCCTTTCACCCACCATCATTCATATCTCCCTCGCTTCTAGCACTATACTACATACCTTCTCTTATTTACATACTCCTATCACAGACCTATCAACCACTGCTCATTCAATGGCTTCCTTAAGAATTTCTCGATCAATTCTTGCCAGAACTCCCCGAAGGTTTGTCGCGGAACCTGTCCCCCGCTTGCCCCACCATGTCTCTCTTCTCGGAGTGAGACATAATTCAGCTGCCGCAGCTGCAACTGCGCACACCTTCATTGAGCAGGATCATCACCATGATAATCATCATCACCATCATCCATCCGCTACTGTCTCAATTCCACCAATTCAACCGTTGGAAACTCCTCCTATACTTCGTGGGAAGGTTAGTCCGGAAAAGATTGTGGCCCCCGAACTCTCCCATCTCAAGCAGCAAATTCAAATGCTCTGCTCAACTAATATTCCTGGACTCGACCTTACTTCAAAATACTACCTTGAGGCCAATGGGAAGCTTTTTCGCCCCATGGTTATTTTCCTCATGTCAAGGGCAACCGCTATAGCCCCCAAGAAAGATGGTTGGAAGACCGTGAGTGCCGCTCTGGAGAGAACGTTTAACAACCCAGTCGCTCCTTCCGAGATTCTTCACGATATCAATCCAGATTTTGGCTCCCTTTCGTCCAAGTTGATGCCAGTTGATATCCTCGGAGGCCCAGGTCAAGGTGTCCAAGTCCTCGGGACACAGCGCCGTTTGGCAGAGATTGTTGAGTTGATCCACACTGCGACCCTCCTTCACGACGACGTCATCGATCACGCAGAGACTAGACGTGGCAAGCCATCTGCCAATGTTTTCAGCGGCAATAAACTTTCCATCCTCGCCGGAGATTACATGTTGGGACGCGCATCAGTCTACCTTGCTCGTCTTCGCGAGCCAGAAGTCATCGAGCTTCTCGCCGAGGTCATTGCTGAGTTGGTTAAAGGAGAGTTATTCCAGCTTCAAAACACCGGTACCGACTATAATTCGCCAGATTATCTCAAGGAATCACTCGACTATTACCTCGAAAAGACCTACTTGAAGACAGCCTCGCTCCTCTCAAAGTCTTGCCGTGCCGCTGCAGTTTTGGGCGGTACCACAGACGAGATTTCAGAGGCGGCATATATTTACGGGAAGAACTTGGGGCTTGCCTTCCAACTCGTTGACGATATTCTCGATTATACGAGTTCTAGCGAAGAGATTGGGAAGCCCGCAAGTGCGGACCTCGAGTTAGGGCTGGCCACCGCTCCGGTATTTTATGCATGGGAGGAGTTCCCAGAACTTGGACCTATGATCGCCAGACAATTTTCTGAGCCTGGCGATTCTGCTAGGGTAAATATATTATTCGGATTTAGTTATCGGAAATGTTCTAACAGTGATATTGTGTGTAGGCGCGTGAATTGGTACACAAAAGCCAAGGTATTCAAAAAACCAGAGATCTCGCTCGGTCTTTCTGTGAAACCGCCCGACAGGCTATTTCCGTCTTCCCAGACACCGATGCACGAGCTGGTTTGGAAGAGATTCTCAATAAAGCTCTTGCCCGCAAGAAATAATCGAGAAAACAAAAAGCGTAACAAACCGTTTTCAAAACCAAACGCTGGATGATAAAAGCAAAGGACTTACGAAGCTTTTGTTGTTATATTCAACTGTAGATATCCTTTTTTTTTTCTTTTTTCTTTTTCCCTCCCCTTATTTCTTCCGCTCCCCCGGGAATCATGTTGTATATAAGTTTCTGTCATTTCTTCCTATTATTTCTACTATTTATGAGATCTTCTCGTGGTGTGTAAGGGTTTTCGGTCATTGCCACTGGGGTTTTCTTTTGTATTGGGGTTTTTTTTTTCCGTTAAGGTGGGTCTTGCTATTAAGTATGAATTTCTTCTATGGTCGCAATCTTGGTTTGTGTTTTTCAATAACTGGTGATTTCTTTTGGTAAGAGGTTCGCTGTTTTTCTTTATATTTCAGAGAAGGTCTGGACGCCTAGTTTGGTATTTACAGGCGGTTGAAGCTAAGGGAGGAGGGCTTGTCGCAAGTTATATTGCGCTCGCCTTTTATAGAGAGCTTACGCTGCGCCTCAAAAGATGTCGAGGCAAATATATATTTATATGAGAGAAAATAGAGTTTCCCTTTCTAAAAAAAAATAAGGTGAGAGTATTCACTTCTCAACACTTACTCTTGTAGGTATATCCATATTTGATAACTAACCATAAACATTACGCAGTTGCGTGTTGTGAGATGCATATGAGGAACTCAACATCGGGGGCCACTTTTAAGAATTTGCGCCTTTATAACCGCGACATTATAATGCCGCTCGTATGATAGATTTTTTCTCGAGTTGAATACCATCCAGATGCTGTGCTATATACTAGGGCGGACCTTATATGCATGCCATATAGTGAACATTGCCTAAAATCCAGCTTGGTGAGAACCTCAAAATTAATATGGCACTGAATTCCGCCCTGGAATATAGTGTAACCAGATGACAATCCTTTTTTCTCAAATTCTGTATCATATGAGCAGAACTATAATGTCGGCTTGTAAATGCACATATTCCTAGAAGTGTACCCCCATTGATTTTGAGTTATCCATATATTTCCCCCTACAAGCAAAACCACAATATATCGAATATATATTGATTAATTGAAGAAGGCTGGATCTACTTGAGGGCTATACATGCGTAGATACAAGTGTTCGACCTTGACTAACTGGAATCTTATAATACAGGAAACTTTATTATCCTAGGGCCGAACACTCTGCATTTTTAAGTGTGGGTAATCAAATTTTTTGCTGCGGATAATCCTTTGATACACTCATCTATGAACAGAGCCCATTAGATGGAGTTTCTAAGTAACTCAATTAATTCATTATTATGTGATTTGAAGGACCGAAGTGAGTGATCGATGATGATCCGCGGCCCAGGGCTACATAGCTGTATGTAGAGGCGGAACAACGACAGCTGCCAAGCCGCAATTGTAAGATTGACATGACCAGAATTAAAGTTTTTATGCCCTCTGTATACGTACATGAACCTTTGTAGTTGAGTTACACAGCCTAAGGTATTGGCTCCCTTTGCTGCTCACACATAATCCAGGGAGCTAGTTTTCAGAAGGACGTACCTTTTCTTCTATCACCTAGCTCCATCTAGTATCGCACTCCCTCATCCGTAATTCATCTAGAAAATATCGCGGAGAATACCCCCGGTCAGACATGCCTCCTAAGAAGGAAAAGAAGGAGCACCTCGCTGGTGACCAAGGTAAGGGAGAGGCTCTCAGATTATATTTACTTTTTACGGACAGGACCGATATTGATCTATGTTCCTGCATCACACAGCCAACGAACTGATCATCGACTACCTCCGCAAACAGAATCGCCCATATTCTGCCACAGGCAAGCACCACTACACTCTGCATCTCGAGTGATTTCTATCACCGGGAAGTTGCTCTTAGTTAACGATAGTTCAGACGTCAGTGCAAACCTTCATAATGCAGTTACTAAAAGTTAGTATCAATTCTGGAGAAACCCAGGCACCGGTTTCCAAGTGGATGCTTCACTTTTGCTCTTTTACAGGCGTTGATGAAAGAGAGAGCAGCTGCCGCGGCAAAGATCTTGAAAGACCTCCATGAGAAGGGGGAAATTGAGGGGAGAGCTTCTGGAAAGCAAGTCGTATATCACGCTATCCAGGTCTGATTCCCTTAATTTCCACATTTGCTATAGGGGAAGATTTTGTGTTTGACTCATGATTCGAGTGTGTAGGACCCTAAAGACTTCGCAAGCACGGAGGATCTGAAGGTTATGGATGAGAAGATTGCGGGTAACTATATAGTTTTCTCCCTCGACCGTTTCTTGCTTTCGGCAGCTTTCAAAGGCACTGATAGCTGAAGCTTTACAGTTGGCGACGGATGTGGCTAAATAAAACGTCTAGGTACCAAGCTCAAAATAGGCAAGGCGAAAGCTGAGCTTAAGTCGCTCCAGGGCACCTTGAATACATTCAAATCGGCGCCTAGCGTTTCGTCACTCTGCGAGACAGTTAGTGCTCTTGAAGTCGAGATCCAGGAGCTTGAATCTTCCCTGAAGCCCATCAGAGCAGGTCCCATCAAGTCCATGTCTGCTACTGAAAAGGCTGCCATGGATATCGAGTATGTGAGGCTCGAGGGTTTGCTGAGGCAGAGAAAGAAAATGTTCAAGGAATTCTGGGGGACCATCTGCGATGGATGCGGGGACTCAAATCCCAGTGACCTTTGGGTAAGTCTGATCGTGATCACGCTTCACGAATCTCTCATACTCGTATGATCCCCTTCTATACTAGCGCCAACCCCATTTCTTGATATTTTTTTATGGATCTCTACTCCGGGACCTATCAGCTCCTGGCTCTTTCTTTGAAATAGCTCGTTCTACCACTCAGCCCCTCTATATCTATAACCTTTATTTTTATTTTTTTTAGTGGTCGGGCCATGTTGGGTACGTGAAGGGAGAGACAGTGTCGATCTAAGCAGAGGCTACGTGCCTACAGAGTTGCGAAAACCATTGGTCACGGACACTGTCTCTTGCTCGAGAAATGTGGGGAAACGGGTGATGGCGCGCCGTTTACTTTTTCCTTAGCTCGTGTTTTCTTTTTGCGGCTTTGATCGCCCGGTTCTGATAGGGAGCAACTTCTTCTTTAATAAACACCCTCGTGTTTCGGTGTTGGATCGGGGATGTTCCATGTTCTGTTTCGCTCGGCCCGAAAGGGCTTACTTTGAGATTTGTACTGCAGTTTCTGATATTCTTGCACACCTACACCACGCACGCGCACATGCACACGTATTTGCTAACCCTTGAGAAGGAACGTCTAGGCTTAGAAGAGGATCCTTGAAGGAGGCTTGGAGAAACGTTACCCAAGGCTGATGTTGACAGGACAAACTCGGGGGAATTTAATCTAAAAAGACAGGTCTGTTTGGTCTGGATAAAAACATGATCTGTAATATTGTAATTTTCTAGGTACCGTACGATAATCTTTGAAATCAACGATTTTAGAAAACTACAAACAGACATGGACGATAGATAACTCGATAATAATACTCTTTGCTGCTTTCGGTCGTGGGTACCAGCATGGGACATGGGAATGTGGGGGGAGAACGTGGGGGGTTAAAACTGACCGAACAGAATCTCAAACTCTACTTGTTCACATGGGAAAGAATTCGTAATGTCAGCTGAACAGAGGCTTGAATTGGTATGTCCTCAATATGGACATTACTGGCAGCTAAGGCTTTTGCACTTTAAAGAGGAGGTGAAAGTTCGGACGGCAGGGGGCTCATCCAAGATATCTAGATGAGAGGTTGATCCGGGTTATTGCTTGCGTGACGAATTTTGATAGTACGTTCCCTATCAGCATTGCAGCGGCTCTGTATTGCGTTTCATCCTGTCGGTACATTCAGGATATCCGAACAAGTCCCCCGAAACGCTTCGATAATATGCTCCATGAAACCATAATCTGGTAAACGCGGTAAAGCCGTGCTTGCAGTATTATTGCTTAGGCGAATTTCTTGTAGTACCTGGCCTTGATGGTCCCTGCAGGCTACTGGATACACAATTTAAATCCCCAACGCAATTATCGATACCGCTAGTGAAGCCCAAATGGAGATTTATTATCTCATGTACCTACATTTGGAATTTTAGTGAGGCTGGAGTCACAAAAGCCCCCTCTATTGTGTAACTACTGGTACCCCAAGACTTGAAGACGCCAAATAGTTTAGATGACGTGTAGAGAACCCGTATGAATCACGAAATACTACTGTTTCGATGCTGTAGGCCCTACATCTTCTGGAAATCATCTGCTTGTTTGTAGATAAAGGAAGGTGCCGGAATGGAAGAGGGTGGTGGTCATCCTGAACTTCTGGCTGCAACATTATGGTCACCCGCGGTCGTCCCGCATATTGGAGGGTTTAAGGTATAAATAAATAAATTAATAAAGTACGGGAAAAAAACAAAAATAATTGAAAAGTAAGACGCCGAAAAGTTCAGACGAAAGAAGCACCTCTATAGAATTCCGTTCTAGTTTCTTGCCGGATCTTCAACAGGCTTTGGCCCATCTAGAGATCGATCATGTGCCCGCCTGGTGATGAGAACTTGAGAATAACCCCCTCTTCTTCACCGTACATACCCCACTACATATCTCCGTACTGACGTATTTGGGCTGTGTATATGTAACTACCCGGATTAATTAATCTTTTTTGAACTGTACTCGTGTGTCCCTGAGGTGAGGTACAAGGCTATTTGTCTGTCTTATGATGATGCCAAGCCTTCAGAGAGAAGCAGTGAACATTCCTGTGGTTCATCTTCCTGGACCAAGTCGATTTCGATTTCCACTCAAATAACTATCTCCCCAGGACAGTAATGGTGTCAGCAGACAAACGAGATCCCCGGAATTTCCTCGGCAGTTTTTTCAGCTTCCTCCAATTCTTTCCAGGGCGGCCTGATCGTCTCCAGAATAGGTACAAGGCTTCCATCAGGAGGAACGCGGGGGACATTGCACTTGCAACAGTTTGTAGGAATTTGCCTTCTGACTACCTACGTAAAAACACCAAAAATCCTTCACCCCATGAAAGCCACATTTTGCGCCTTGCATTGACTGTCTGGCTGATGCACTGGGCTACCCGGTGATTATTGGTGGTGTGCCTGTCCTGTTCGTGGTCCTGATCTCCTGTCTGTCTCCCGTACTGCGTGCCTTGGTCATTCGTTATAACTTGTCTTGCGGCCTCCATCATCCTTTTAGTAGAACATAGGGCAGAGATTCCTGTATCTACTCCCACGTTTCCAACTCTGTGTTTATTTTGACTTTCCCATTCTATCGGCAATCGTCTATCAGTCAATCCGCCCCCAACCAGGTACTCGCTTTACATTGGCGCATTTTTTTTTGTCTTTTGTACTTCCATCGCTTATCCTGTTTCTGTGTGTGGGTGGTTCTTATTTCCTGATCTTGTGCGTTCGAAACATCTGCTGGATGGTAAGCTAACAAGAAACAAGCAGTTGCTGTTGTTTAGTTTTGTGAGAGAGTTTAAAAGAGGTAGAGAGGAAAAGAGTAGGGTGGCAGAGAGAGAGAGAGAAAGAAACACTGTTGTGACTCGAGCCTTGCTGCCCCTGACCTCTGATTGGTTGCTACATTCGGCGGCCCTTGCTAGCGCGGCTGCCCTTTCCTCCTTCTCACCCCTCATCGGAATCCCCTCACGGAGTCCTAAAAGCTGTGTGTGGACAAAAGTCCCTGACCCCGCCAACCAGCTTCTCCTTGGGCCCTGATTTCTTAGTTACAGTCCTGTCATTGGTCTACTTTGCTGCCTCTGCAAGTTGACTGGCACGCTGCTGACTGACTGGTGGGTAGATTATTGATCCATTAATTGATCGATCTGTTCCTGAGAAGATAGACACATCGCTTGCCAGAGATTTCATTTTTCATTTTTCATTTTTTTTTTTTTTCGTTCATCATTCTTTACATTCGTCTCTTCGTCTGTCTTGAAGTCTTCGTTGTCTTTGCTTCTGCTTCCTGCTTCAGTGTCAGTGCCACTAGTACTGCCACTACTGTAAACGCTACTGCTGCCATTGTCGCTTTTAATTCTCCCAGTTTCCCGTTCACCATCCCATCTCCGCTACCAGTATCTTTCCGTCTGTCTGTCCGTCGTCCAGAAACAGAAGAGAGAGACCCGAGAGGACAGCCACGGTAACTACCACTGCTGCTGCCACATACCTGTCAACACAACATCAATAGCTACACAGCACTACCACAGCAGACCGAGGGAACAGCAAAAGAGAGAAAGAGAAGAAGAAAGAAAGAAAAAATAAGACGTAAGGAGAGTACTAAAGGGGAAAATAGATAGGGTTGCCGTTGCAAGAGGGCTCGACTCCTCGGGATAGCGAAAATTCTCCCCCCCCCCCCCCCCCCCCCCATTCCCCACACAGTAAAGTCGACTGTGACGTTAAAAGTCAACGAAAGTTCCTCTACCTCTCTCTCCTCCACCTTGCGCACCCGACACCACACGGCCAGTTAACCTCTAAAATTGCAATGACTGCCACCACTCCCTTCCCCTCACACGACCAGCCACCACTCCAGCAAAAGGATCTGATCCATCCTCCTCCTCCTGCTCTTCCACCCATGAACCTTCCTACAAGTCAACCCCAAGCCGTGAGCACACCACCGGAGCAGCCCATGTACCCCAGCAACAATAGAGAAGGTAACAGAGATAACAACCCCTCTGCTGGTTCCAATTCACAACAGCAGTTCCGTCCTGGTAGTGGGAGGAGAAGCATGTCTGTTTCTCAACCACTTTCCGGCCAGCTCCCAACCTCCAATGGAAACTCTGCTGCTCCTGCAGGTCCAACGCCTGTTCCACATCAGCAACAACAGCAGCCGCCTCACGGGCAGCCGCCTGGTATCCCAATAGGACCTAACATGCCACCATTTGATGCTTCTAGGAGTCCTCCTAGTAACAAGAGTAAGTTTTGAAATTATGTATTAGTGGAATGTTTACTGATTGCCGAGCCGCAGATCTAAACCACGTCCCGTGTAAGTTCTTTAGACAGGGCGCTTGCCAGGCTGGTAAAGCATGTCCTTTCTCGCATAATCTTGATCCATCTACAGATCAAGCCCCCTGCAAGTACTTTTCGAAGGTAGGCGGCGCACAGATACAGAAACTCTCTTTCCATTGGAGGAGTTGATTAGTGCTAACTGTTACCCGCACGAAACAGGGAAATTGTAAGTTTGGCATCAAGTGTGCTCTTGCTCATATCCTCCCCGATGGACGCAAAATCAACCGACCTAGCTATAGCAATGGCGGTGGCCACGGTCAGATCCAGTTTAGTCGTATGGACACTAGCCATACCAACCACAGATCGGCTCTTCACAATTCATTGCTTCAGGCAAACATGATACCACACCATACTCCTAACCACACATTCAACGGGCAGGACGACTTTAATGGACTCTCTAGTAATCAGTCTATTAACGGCGATAATATGTCAAGCTCGCTTCCTGGGGACTCTCCGCTTGACAACATTTCAACCTCTCAGAGAACTTTGGGGCCTCTTGATGCAACTCTCCCAGCCTCGTTTGAAAGACACGATTTCTCGTTATTTGCGAGGACTGGGCCGTATGCTTCCTCGGTTCCTAGTAAATTCGGAATGGAGTCTCCACCACCTTCTTTATCCAACGGACGCAATGGTGTCCTAGCTTCTCTATATATCTCGGCTTTCGGAGACGAGGAAAGCAGCATTGGGGGAGGATTGTCTCGCTCACCCCGAGTGAACGGCGAGGATTCTTTGGGTCAAAGAATCATGCATTCTTCCATGTCTTCAAGACGTCCGAAGCTCCTTCCAGCCAGTTACGCTAGGGCTGAAAATATGGAAAGAATGCTTGGCGAAAGATTTCGCAAGGATAACGGCTCTGATGCGGATTTTGCCTTTGAGGAAGATTTCGTTCCTAGTAGCCTTAATGAGCTTCTCACACCAGCCGAGCGGAACAGGAGATTATCTAGGACAGATGAGGAGGGAGTATCTAGTTTCCGCCACAGTTTGACTGCGCCCGGAACACCTGCTGACCCCGGTGTTATTGGATCACCCCCTGTTGGCTCTCCAAGCGGTGGTGGTGGCTGGGGGCCAATCGTCATGAGAACAAAACGCGATGACCACGAAGTTCCGGCTCTCAGCATTGGCCATGTTGGATCCCCGCTCAGGAACTCATACCACCACGGTGATTCTAGCCCGACCTTCCGCTCCCTCACTCTTGGTCGTGAAACTTCGCCTTATCCTGGATCACCAACCCGTGGAAGTTTCGGCGGTGTCTCCGCACTTACTCAGACCATGCAACGTGCTAGGCTCTCGTCTACTAGGAGCGACCCATACGATCTACCTACCGTTTCGAAGTCATTTGGCCCTGCCGGAAAGCAGATGGAGAGAGCCATGTCCTCTTCGCACTCAAGTAACAAGGGTGTTGCGTCAATTGATGAGGAGCCAGAAACCCAATTCTTGATGGAGGACGAGGATGAAACATCAAGCAGCCGTCCGATTATGATTGGCGGTAGTGGCCGTAGCTCTGGGTTGGGGCTCGAGGCTAGCCAACAACAATGGGAAGGATTCGGATCTCGTCATTAAAGTTCTGAATTTAAGACGACTTTGCGACCTTCATTTTTCCGTCATAAATTATACAGATTTCAATATTAGGTCATTGTTTATGGCTTGGTGCGATTTCTTTCTTTCTTTTTCTTACGGTATATGGAGCGGAATCAAAAAAAGAAGAGAGAAAAATCTTTCTAAGGGGTAAGGGAAAATGGGGGAATCTAAAATTATCGGTTGGTGGAGTTATTTGATTGTTTTGTACGAGTTTCAAATTCTTTTTCTGCCTGTTAATTCCCACTTGTTTTCTATTTAAATTTACTTATTCATCTTGATTCCATTCTTTTGGCAGTCGAGACTATATCTTTCCTCGCCTTCACTCAAGTAGTCGCCCAAGTATTTCACTATTCTTCATGACGTCTATCTAAAGCATTTATAAGCATGATATTTTTCAGTTTTGCATTTTTGTGTGTGCACCATTCCTGGTTCCGCTAATGAGAAATGGTTAGAGATTTGTCTCTTATAGCCGATATGTAGTTATTCCCTTTTGTATTTTCCATTCTTTTGGAAGCCGCCATAGCCTGCGAGAGGCGCTCATGGGTATATCCAAGGGTACCATGATCAATTGCCTTTACAGTTATGATTTGTATATGCTGTATCATTTTCTGTTTGCGTTTTCTTTTTCTTCTTTCACCTACCTATCATAGATTTCATTTCTCCCGTGCCTCCTGTTTCCCTGGCGTGTGTATTCAGGGAAGGAAAAGAAACTTACCTCCCACGACTCTAGGAAAAAAACACATACATATCCTCCTGTCTCTGCTATTCATGTATTTTTGTTCTTCTGTCCCCCATATACGCATATTCTCCGCATCTACAAGTCTTGTAGAAGCATGTATCAATACCAATCTCGATTTTTTTGTTTTTCTAAACATGACGTTACGCCAAATAGCAAAGCTGGGGTAACCAAGTAACACATGGAAGCGGGGTCCTGCACCTTTGGGGGAAAGGTGGGGGGTTGGGCGTACGGTGAATCTTGTACGCCACCTGGTACGGCGAATCGTTACATGTCAGCGCCGTGTAAAAAGGCAGGATATAGATCTATCCCTCGAGCCCTGGAGACTTTTAAACGATGCAACTCTGTGGCGAGGTTCGGGTGTTCCCCATAAATACCAAGAATCTGATAAGATAAACACCCGCCCTGTTTTTCAGCAAGATTCTTTTACCCGGCCGCTGGAACCGATGTTTGGTTGACCAATTGGCATTAGTGGGGTGCAGTGCGTTTTGCTCAATGGAATGTAGTTCCGGAGTTAGCAGGCAGGTGTGTTCCTGATCAGTAAGCCGTTTGAAAATCCCATACCACCAACCTTTCCGGGGGATGGGAGCCAGAATAAAATTCTCGTCACCCACAATCACTCGATCGAGTGCGATATCATGACGCAAGATTTTTTGGGCCAGGAGTCCCCTTTCTCTGGGCTTGGTATGGGGCGGAGGACTGCATACATTAGTATCATACATCTCAAGGATATTGTATACTCTTTAACGTTAGATTTGGTGCCATGGAATATAGATGGAGACTTGGAGGTATAACCTTTATAGTTTACGCAATATGCAAGTTGAAAACAGAAAGAAAAATTATATTTCTAGAACCATTTCAATGTAGCTCTATGGACGGAAAGAATGCATAGTTTGCTTTTATCCCTTTACTATCCTTCTCTTGACCCCTTCATGCCCAAAAGATTCCCATTTATACCTCAATCTAAATACTGGGTTTGCCATGCTTTGAAAGGTACTCTTCTTCAACTAAGACTTGAAGGGCTTTCTTGTCTTCCTTGGTCTCATTGGGATAGACTTTGAGTAGCTTTTTTTTAATAGCATACTTCTTATTGGCCTTTGAGTGCCGTTTCTTGGCCTCTGTAGTGGCGCGAAACCTCGCAGTGATTTCCGCCTTTTCCTCAAGGGTAATTGCTATATATTTACAGGTTAGTCACAAGATCAGATTGCGACGCGGGTTCAAGAATATTTTACAGTAGTTGGTTTCATATTCACGTGCATTTCTATGTGCCATGTCGAACTCATCTTTCAACTTCCTGCGATGCGGGTCCTTCATAATGGAGACCTTGCTTTCGTTGGAATTCTCAACGACCGCAAGCAAATGGCGGAGATAATACTTTCGCAGGAGATGCTTTTTCTTGTTGTACCAGTGCTGAGTGCAGCCGGCGAGATTGCACCGGAAGTAGTATTCACCGTCTTTATCCGGCTCGCCTAGCTTTCCGTACCAGGTCTTCCATGTTTGGACTCGGATTGTGCTTTTGGCATTGGAAGCTGTTTGGTTGTTAGATTTATTGCCGAGAGTGGGGTCGATGATGTAGTCAGCGTTACTGGTGACGGTGTTAGTGGTGTTAGTGGTGTTAGTGGTGTTAGTGGTGGTGGTAGTGGTGGAGGTGGCGGTGGTGGTGGTGCTTGTGGTGCTTGTGGTGGAGATGGTGGCTTTGAAGTTCGCGGTGGTCAACTGATTGTCGATGTTGATTTCAGGAGTTTTATAGTTACGGTTGATTTTAGCTCCAGGGGAAGTATGGGTGATTTGTGGATTAGACATAGTTAAAGAAGGGATGGAAGAATTCAAAGGTAGGGAGTATATGGTGAATGTAGCGACAGGTGGACGATGTTGTGAGGAAAGAACTTTGAGTGTGGTTATAGATATACCATAACCTAATCTGATCCCTAGCCCTACTGTCTCACATGCACGTACATGTATGTAAGTAGAAAGTGGGAGATTAGCACGGCACTAGTACATAGAAGAAATGCACTGTGTGATGTATTTGCATGTATTAGACTTGGTTACACATTCAACCCTCTCCTGCTCTCTCTTTGCTCTGCTCGTCCTTCCACCTCCCCTCCTCCAATTGCCTGTTTGTACTTTGTAGACACCCCCCCCCCCCCTTTCCCCGCCATCCTCCTTCGCATAGAGGGGGGAGGGAATAGTACCCTAACTTCAGTCTGAACTTAGTCTGAACTTGCCCTCTAAAGCCTTGGCCAATTCACAAAATTTACACGGAGAATCGAGTGATGGTCTGTGTAGGAATTATGGGGCGGTGTGCCATAGCATAGGTAAGTAGTATATTAGCAAAAGATCTACCGGGGAAGAAGAAAAAATGGTCGTTTCAAATCATTCAAGGTACTATCAAGTTCCCCATTCTTAAGTAGAAGCATTGGTTTGCGCCTCCTTCACAAAGACCCGGTACGTGCACCGTTTACCACAGTACGGGATGGAATTGCTTGCTACCTGGCGGCCTTTTGGCAATCCCCTCCACCACAAGCACCCCCCTCGCATGAACGCTTAAGCGATTAGAACGAGACTACATATACAGCCCGACATGACCGAGCCGAACCTGCCCCCAAGCAGCTGAATTCCTTCTAGCCTCGTTCACCGCCCTTTTGTCATTACCACTCTTTGGCCCTCTCTTTCTTCCAATTCCCTCCATTCTTTGCATAATCTCCTGCCCCCACCTCTTTTTACCATCTTTCTCCTATCTTAAACCAGCTACCAGCCCTTATCCACCCCTCTTTTCATCCTTTATCTATTCCTGCGGCTTCCCTTACATTGTCCACTCCACTCACGGTGAGCAACGTACTGCACTACCCTAATAGAAATTGTCTCCCTTCATCTCCGAGGCAGCAATTGTTCCGTAATAGGGCCGAACACACTGTATGCGTTGATATGCTCTGAATTCCTTCCTGATGAGCTTGAAGAATGTTGAAAAAGATATATGGAAATGATAACGAAGGGGAGAATAGCCGCAATGACCTCCTCCAAGATCCTTCCACAAATATGCATGTGTTGACTGTATGGGTTATCCATGTATTGGCTGTATGGGTTATCCAAGTTTGCATGGATATTGTGAAAGATCCGCATCACCACACATTAGGCGCACTTGCCATTCTGCCTTGTCCATTATTTTTTGGGAAGCAGATATCGATGGTGAGGCCGCACGGTACGGGACATTTGATGCCTCGAGGGTTGTGATGGTCAGTCAGCTAGCTCTGGTATATAATTTGTGGGTGTGAGGTGATACGGGCCATATTATATAGCGCCATCTTTCTCTGAGGCTCCGTCTGCAAAAGTCTTTTTACAATCCCAGATATCATAAGACAGTGTCAGATGATATTCCTCGCCAATCTCTCCTTTGTACGACTCGACTCCCATCGTCCCCAGTTGCATCAACTATAATATCATAATAGGATCATCCTATTAATTACGAGGTTTCTCTTTCTACCCTTAATTACCACCACCGATCGACATCAACGGCACCAAAATTACTGCTCTAGATTCCAATTAGCACCACAGAACGGTCTGGACCATCCTTCGGCATTGCCTGTCAACCCAATTACACTGCAAGCCTCGTTCCACGTGTTAAGATTTTCATAACGATTTTCGATCCACGATAAAAGCCGAGTGATATCCCGTGAGTTCACCATCCCACCACCCCACCACCACCACCACCACCACCACCACCGTAGCCCTCGCGATAAGATAAGGCCCACCGACCTCTCGCCATGCAGGTGAGGTGGGTGTGGTGGGGGACGCCGGTCAATCAATCAATCAAGCTTTCTTTCCTACATTTCCACAGCGTCGTTATCTATCTATCTATCTATCTCTCTATCAAGGCATGGCAGCATAGCAGGACGAACGCGCGCGCACACCGCCTGCTCGTGCTACATACCCCAACGCAAACATGTAGGGTCCGCTGTCACAGTTTCATACATACATAGAGCAGGGTACCTACCTACCACAACTTAGGAATTGTTGTGCGCAGAGCTGGCGCGATACTCTTTATATCTGTTGTCGTTTATCTGAAACCGCCCCTCCTCCTGCCACGACGGATGGACGCCGCCATCTCCCTACTAGCTAGTTACAGTGTCAATGTCCAGATATAGCAGCTCCATCCTCACTCACTCACTCACCCACCCACCCACCACCGCTCGCCGCCTCCGCCGCCGCTGCCACACGCAGATCCGGTATATAAGGTATAAAAAGGCCTAACGCCCCCACCCCACCCCCCCGGCAGCACGTTTCTCCGATCCCTACCGGGTAACGGCGGGCTAAATTTAGATGCATTGCAAACGGGCAGACAAGACAAACGCGACGGGTTGATTAGGCAGATGAATATGTGGAATGGGTATGTGTGGATTGGGCTACGGCTGTAGAGGTAATTTTGCAATGTGACGATGGAGGATGTGAGGTGTGAGGTATGGTATGTGGGTGTGTATGAGGTGGGTAGCTTTCCCTAGACCAGCTAACAAACCTCCAGCCATGTAAAAGAGAAAGAAAGGATTGGGGATCCAAGCCAAGGTATGCAGCAGATAACACATGTTGTGTGTGTGCATGCGTGGAGAGATAGAGCAGAAGCAAAAAGTATCTTTGACAGGACAGACAGATAGACATCTAGAGGAAGCAAGAAAGCGAGATCCTACAGCGCACTTGTCTACATCTACTACTTGAAGAATCGCGATCCTTAGCGTTCAGTCGTTGACTGTTACAAGGTCACAGATTCAAGCTACTTGTTTGCTTACCAGTCAAGAAGGAGTGAGTGAGCCCCGTCAATGGCTCGCTGAAGGATCTCAGAGTTCCTACTCTGGGGAATAAGCGTGCGCTCCGACTGGCTCCGTATGAGAAGTATGAGAAGATCCATCAACCCACATACATTCCCACCCGGCCGGGTAGTCAATGCGCTAGTGAACACCAACACCCCATTTCATCACTTATCCATCCCATATGCATCGATATCGCGCCCAAAAACCGGTGTTGTATCGGTTGCATTCGGGGGAAATTTTTTTTTTTTTAATTATTTTTTTCTTTCTTTTCATATGTGTTGTGTGCAGATGATAACTTTGCCTGCTGCTGCAGCCCCAACCACGCAACCCGATTACTTTTCCCGGGGGGTGGAGTTGCACGGCAGATCAGATCACCGAGATGGCGTTGGCAGGGGGGAAAGGGGGGGCTCTACGATACTTTACCGATGCTCTATTGTTGAACCGATGAGGATGGGAGGTTAGGACATGACAGCACGCACGGGATTGAGGTGTTGTTTTTTGCTGGCTAGCTGGCGTGTTTGATTGTAGTGCTTGTGAATGCTTGCTGCCGGACATGATACAGGTGGTAAGCAGGCAGGCGAGTGAGTGAGAGTGAAGTCTGTAGGTACGCAGTGATGGTAGGAGGAGGAGTGAATGAGTGAGAGTGAAGGAGGTGTGTGGCAAGGAGTGAATGAGTGGAGGTGAGGTGAGGTGAGTGAGTTGGTAAGTGGTGGTGGTGGTGGTGGTGGTGGTGGTGGTGGTGGCTGCCAGCTCCCCTCCCTTACATGTTGGTTGCTCTCGCTGCTCTCGCTGCTCTATCGTGGCCTCTTCTTTGAAAGTTGACACCCCCAAATCCCTCCCCGCTCCGCTCCTTAACCCACACCCGCACCAGTTCGCATGTAGCCTTTCTCGCCCCCAACAAATGGATGAGTTGTGATATCTGTCTGCACTCTGATGCAATCGTCACTCACCTTACACGAATCATAATGCCTAGAATGACTCAAGGAAATGATATTGCACCCCCCCCCCCCGGGCATCTTATTGCTCTTCGCACAATTGGGCACAAAGAGGGAAAAAAAATGGGCAGCAAAGAATGAAAAGAAAAAAAATTTACAGGCTGAACACACCCGTTGGAACGTTCGTTCTGCTTGGGCTTGCATCATTGCCAATTCCAAACTCACATTCTCTCCCTCACTTTTCCTTTTCCTCGGGTCTGGGGAGGGGTTCAGGGTCTAAGTAAATACATAGCTAGAACGTTACGTGGAAGGGAGGGGGCTTGCCCGTACGTATGTAGCGGAGGGGAAGGGGAAGGGAAAAAAAAAAAAAAAAAAAAGAAACCGCCTGACAAACTCCGTCATAGGGCTTGAACTTTTTTCCTTTCCCTTTTTTCTTTGCTTCTTTCTTTGCCTTGTGGGAAATTAGAGTTGAAGAGTCAGTCAAATCAGACTCTACATACAGTTCTGCATCCCTAGTTCCAGTTCTAGTTCCAGTTCTAGTTCCAGTTCTAGTTCCGTCCGGAATGGAGGAGGAGGAGGTTTTTTTTTTTTTTTCTTTTTTTTTTTCTTTCTCTCTCTTTCTGCTTGTGGTGGTTTGGGTTGTTGTGCCGCCCACTCACTCGCGCAGGAATTAATGGGAACCACACCACACGTTAGAATACATATGCGCGAAATTGATGAGCACATACAAAATAATAAATAAATAGTTTTTGGTTACCAAGGTTATGTATGTATGTATGTATGTATGTATGTATGTAGTATGTATGTGTGTATGTATGTACCTCTTAGTCCCACCTCCGCTCCGGTTTTCTTTTTATACCACACGCCTGCCCCGCCGCCAATCCAGCACCGGTGATCGACCTGCTCTCCACAATACGCTGCATTTCTTGAACTGTCGTGGATACTCACTCTACAACTATAAAGAGCGACAGACCCTGCGCTCATTTCATTGTCGTGTGCTTGCTTGCTGGAACGCAGAAGACGACGACGGAACGACAAGGATAAGGACAAGAACAAGAACAAGGCCTTACACAAAAGACATTATAATATTGGACTGCGCTGGCAATTCTACAAATTCTACAGACAGACGGATATTCATCATACAACAAGAGACACTCTCCGTCATTGTTAAATAATACTTTGACGTATTGCCCTAGAGTACAGATCTACTACTACCTAGTACGCTACAATTGCCTTATCGGTCACAACCTGATCGAGTGTCGCTACAAGTTATAAAACCACGGAAATCCCCACAACCAAAAACTATTCACAACTACCACGAGATTACGAGTGCTATTCGCAGCTTAAATAAAGACACAATGACCAATTACTTTCACCCCCAGCCATGGCGTACCTTCACCACGCCCCTCACAATCCCACGGGCACCTGACGCTTCCAACAAGCCCTACTCACCCCAAACCCACTCCTACAACTATTTCGCCCACAACCAATTTCCCTGGCGCTCTGCCACGCCCCCCTCCCTCTCGCCTTCCCCCTCCCCATCCACAGTCTCCTCCACCTCCACATCCAACTCTATCGAGATCGAAGAGCTCGAGTTGACCGAAGACGCCGACTCTGGCGTCGAGCTGCTCATCGGCGAGTACGAAGAGGCACCTGAAGACTACCGGCGCCTCGTGTATGACTCTGACCTCGACTCTGACGACGAGGAGCAACTTGCAGCCAGCCACAAGAGCATCCTCTATGGCCTTGAGAGGCTCACGGCCCGCGGACGGAGCCCGGCGTTCGGGATAAAGGATGGCATGGCCATGAGGGGGTATCCGATCCCGAAGAAGGGAAAGAGGAGCTATGCGGAGAGTGAGGGCTCATCCGTCGGTGGTAGGAGCAGCTGGGGCGATAGTGGGATGGAGAGTGAGCTGGAAGGAGAGAGGAGGAGAGTAAGGAGACGGGTGGTGAGGAGGGTTGAGATGGAAGAGGAGGACTGTGTGTCGGTAAAAAGCTGGAGTGAGGGCGGAATATCGGATAATGAGATTGATATGGAGCTGTAGTGTCTCTGTGGATTTCTTGATATCCGGCTTTTTCCCCCTTCCTCCTTCTAATTACCGATTCTTGTATATTCTTGGCAGTATTTTTTTAATGGCTTTCTTTGGTTTTTTTTCTTTTTCCTTTTTCCTTTTTGTTCTTTTGGCATTCTCAATTGTTCTTTCAACTGTTCGGTCTGCGGCATTTTGGGCTCGGGGATATAAAGCGCCTCTTGGGTTTTTGTGTGTTTTTCCATTCATCTGTTTTCACGGGCATTCTGCATGTACTAGGGTTTCTTTCTTTCTCTTATCTCACGACTCATTGGGAACGGAACGGACGGACTGCAAAAACAAAAGCTTGGAATTTGTTTGTTTGGGTTGGCAAAGGCGAAAGAAAGAAAAATACGGGTTTCTTTTTTTTTTTTTTTTTTTTTTTTCGTCATCATATATGTAGAGAGGCATTTCTTGGGTTCAAAAGTTGTTTTTTTGTATATAGTATTTTGTGTTGGCGAATGCATGGTATATACTCCTGGTTACTTCTTTTTATTCTACGCGTACGTAGGTACTTGACTTGACTTGACGTTGCGGTTTATTGTACTGGCTGATACAAGCCATGGTGATTTCGGGGGCTCCGTGTTGCTTGCCTTATGCACGCACGCTGAATTCAATTTACTTTTTCTGTTGGGGCATTCGTGAGTTGGTGGGGAGCTGCGGGGTGAGAAGCATAGTGTGCTGATGTGGGTGAGCGGGGTTAATCTACTCTACTCTACGCTGCTCACCCTACATACATACATGCCCATACATACATACATATGTAAATACAATATACATACTTTCTTCTTGCTCGCCCGTATCATACATACAATGTTGGTCGGTACTCTACAGGTGAGAAGGTCAAGATTGAAATCCGCCAATTCGTCGCCCCAAATTCACAAGACGACCGGAAACTAAAAGTCAATGCGGAGTGCCTACATGACGTACAGACAGACAGACATACATACATACATACATACAACGTCCACACACCCCACCCCGCTTTCGTTCCTTTTCTTCTGCAGAGTAGAGTGCTTAGGTGGTGCGGCCGCAGCTCGCCCGCCCGTGCATGATGGCTTGGCTGGGCCGCAGCTAGATGCGGAGGAATCGAGATGGAGCACACACACACATACACATATGGCGTGGTCAAGTGATCTGGATGGGCGTGCGTGCGTTGCGTACAGAGGATAGGGTTTTGTCGATGAGATCTGGAGGGAGTTGAGATGGTGTGGGGCTGGCTGGCTCATCCCATCTTTTTTTTTTTTTTTTTTTTTTTTTTTTTTACTTTCTGTTTTTCCTTTCTTTTCTTTTTTTTCTGTTGTGGGTTAGTTTAGGGGGTTGGCTGGAAGGGAGGAAGGAAGGATCGATCTGGTGTGTGTGTGTGTGGGGATCGTGATGTGATTTGGTCGCGAGGGGGACGAGTAGGTGGTGGTGGTGAGGCGAGTGAGATGCTGTGAGTGGTGGGTTGTGGTTGTGGTTGTGGTTGTGGTTGTGGTTGTGGTTGTGGAGATGGGCTTTTGTGCTTGGTAGGCTGTATACCTTCAACCTCGAGTTTAGAGTCGAGTCAAGCCGAAGGCAATGGTGCCCATCTATCCATCCATCATCCATCCATTCCTGACCGACATTGATTGCAAGATGCACGTATTTAGCAAGATATTACAGAGCCAACACTGGTCAACTACATGTATGTATCATCAACACGGACGTCGGTTCAGAACTAGGCCGGATATGGCTTGACTTTACTTCGTCTGTTCCCGCGGTTCACAACCTTTTGCCGCCGAAGAAACGGCGTGGTGATAGACACAATCCTAGCGATAAGTAGTACATACAATGGAGCCTCGATAGTAGCATATGGGTCGGGAACGGATTTTCGTGTGTGCCATTATCGGGGGATATGCTTGTATCGAGAACAACTTTGCCCGCACTGGGATTGCCAAACTATATGCTGCTATCGGGACTCCACTCACTGTTTTGTATTTACAATTTTGCGTGACAAGTGGGCCTCTCTTGCACCGCCGACAGCCGTTCTTGGCTGGTCTGGCCTTTATGGAGAGCTACATAATTGCCACAAGTCCTGAAGGAATGAATGTGCGGCCATCACGTCACGTCACGTAGACCGCCCCGTCACGCATTTGGTTGACATGATATGACGCTGTTTCGTAGAGCTTGGTTCCCGGGAAGTAAGGGGCTGTGATGGATAGGATATAGGTAGCATGGGCTAACCATACATGGATAGAGGTTTGTTAACGCTTGTTTGTGCGTTTTGGCGGGATAGTTAGGAGTAGACGGGATATGGTTTAATCTCTATCTAGGTTTTTTGATGGTCCGTGACTACATACAGCCACCCCTCCAGAAGTGTTTGTGATTTACACCCAACTTTGTCAATGCGCAAGGTGGCTTTGAGGAGCTGAAAATGTATCCAAACAATTTTATAAAGATCTGTGGGCGAAAAACATTAATACCATAGAAGTCTAAATATTCAGTTTTGGGCACCATTTGACTGATACATGGTTGGTGTTTTGAACGTCTCGGTGCCGGACATGCCGCACTAATTCCGAATCACGAACGCTTTTGAAGAGTGGTTGTACATATGTATCCATCCATTCAGGCAAAAGTCTCGTGCACGCAAAGTAATGGTATACCGGCTGTGCATCCTCTAGGCATTGAAGCAGAAGATGCATTCCAGCGTCACTATCAGTCAGTGAGTAGGAGGAACGTCTTTTGATGCCCCCCCCCCCCCGGATATGCTTCGGGGCGGCCAAAGCTATAGAGGTGGTTTGGTTTCCCAATCAATCAATCAATAAAATCGAAAAAAGAACAGCTTTTTTTTTATATATATACCAGATACATAGCCATCAACCAGATACTTATTTCCCTTTTATTTCTGATTATACTCAAGCCTTGGTATATAGTTTCTTGGGGGTCAACCGTTGGGTTATGTGTTGGTAGGAAATAAGCAATTATATATCTAGAGCAAAACGGGAGGGAGAGAACGATCTACGTAGGAATCCGAAAAACATCTCTTCTCAAAAAAATGAATCGTAAAATATATAACTACAACTTAAGTAGGTACACGCAGTCATTGCGGACGAGACGAGACATCACTTGCATCGACGGCGGCGAGTGGGGCCGCCATCATGGTGGTCAGGGCGAAAAACTTAATGAGTAGGACACCCTTCCCCCCCCTCCCCCAATTAGCTCGACGAGTAGAACGCATCCTTCATCATTGAAACACTCTAGAACATCAATCCACCGGACAGACACCGGCAGGCAGAAAGTTGTCCTCGATTCCACTCCGCACAGGACGGACTGGTATACCGAAGACAACATGCAGCCTCCCACCCCCCACCCCTCACCCACTTGACAAAAAATCTCACCCTTACAGTCGGACTCTGTCTACAACAGACCTGACAGAGGCCGGGTGAACAAAGCCCTTTAATACCCACAATACTTGGCGCCAAGAGGTGAAATTTTTTCCGTGGTGGATTGTGTGGAGGTTCAGGCGTCCAATTGTGTCATTGGTAATTGTAGTGACAGATTAGTTCCTGGGTTTCTTGGTGGCCTGAAAGGACCCCCCCCCCTTTGCTATCGTGATGGTCGCAGGGTTAGGGTTAGTGGCGTTTTTAGTGTAGGTTTCTTGGAGGTAATGTGTGGTTGAGGAGCCGGGTGGAAGGAAGCGTCAAGTATTCGGCCAAGGACACATGTGTGCGCCCCCATCGTACTCACTATGTAATTTCCATAGATGACCATTCATGTGTGGCTGAACTCCGAGTGATATCTCATGACCAGACTGGCTAAGGGGCCGGGAAAGTGTATCCGCCTGAAAAGGTCGGGTTATGACCGCTTCGAGGTCGGTGATTTTATATAAACAACTTATCAAAATTCAAGCAGCGCATATATGGTCGACCCAAAACTCACCAAAGAATATGATGGGGGAAGGGAAGGGAAGATGGCGCCTAGGCTGGGATTCGAGCTCAAGTCTCCCTCACACCCAGCATTATCTCCTACGTGCTGAATTTCAAGACGTGATTTTCAGCTATGACATGACCTAATAGACTGAGGGGTTTATATTATACGGACAAGTACTGGGGGACATATCGTGGCAATCGACGCACCAGCCTTTTAACCATTGATGGAGATCGTGCAGCTTTGATTCTGTGCAAGTGCTGGGAAAGTATGGGACAGATAGAGACACCCCAGACGCGTTTCAGAGGGCCATAACATCAACCCATTGGCTACGAGATGAGTCTGATCCGGCCGGTTCGTCAGCGTAATCCATTCGGGACGCTGGGTAGAGTGCTCAGCTGCAGGAATACACCCGGCGCACACCCCAGCAGCCCTGCCACAACAGGAAACGCTACAGAAAGGAGCAACAGAGCCTTGGAGTTTGGTGGGCTTCAACCGCCGATGCTGAGGTCTTTGCTTGGAATTTGAGGGTGGTAGGCGGGCGCTGCTGCAGCGGCGAGAAGTGAGACCCATATCACAAAGACAAAGAGCACCAAAGGATAGGAACAAAAGCTTCTAGCAGACCCCTCGGCACAGCCCAAGAGTCAACAGACACAATCATCCCTCCCCAAAGTGACCAAGAAAGCTCACCAATGGCTACAGAGACCCCACACAAAAAAGGCCCCTCCAGCTCCATACTAGGGAGCAGGCAAGTGCCTCAGCTATGCCCCCCAATTTCCTTGTGAGGACAGGACAGTTCCAAAGTCCCTCCCTCTTCCCTCTAAGACAAAGCTGCCAAAGTGAGTTGAGTAGAAGACGAAGGAGGCTCTGCTGTCCTGTTTTTATTTTTTGTCGACGTTCAAGGTTTGGGAGGGAGGGGAGAGAGTTCACTTCTTATATAGCGAGTGTTTGGCGGTGCCAAGGAAAGATTTGGCCGACTGTTAGTTAGGGCTAGGTATGGTAGGGCTGTGTTGTGATATCTTATCAGATCCTGTGATATGACCATCTGAGGTGTGGACTGCGTTGGGAGATAGTGGAGCGTGGGCGGTTTGGAATGACTGCAAGTGAAAGTATCTTTATATCAGCCCAATCCACCAATTACAAACAATTATGCCTACAGATCATCTATCAACCTGGATAACTCAGAATTGATCGATGGGTGGTGCTTGCTCTTTATACATGTATCCTTATGCCTGATTCCTTCGGGAACAATCTTTTGTCTTTTGATACATCCGCATCGACCAATACAGGTAGATATGCCTCTAGCCACGATGGACCATCCACAGATGCACATGAAACCATCTCCAGCTTCACACAATCCCCCCCCCCCCCCTATGGTATCCAAAGACCAACCGTACACAGCCGAGCCTCACGCCGATGACGAGCTACCACCGCCCTATCAGAGAACTGACTCATTGCCATTTACTCCAAGGCCTAACATGGGGAGCGAGGCGTTGAATGCACAAATGAACCACAATTCCTCAATCGAAGTGGAAAGAATCCCCAGACGCCCCGCCCATTTCCAATGCCGCGAAATAACTACCTTCAAGACACAGAGGCTTTGATAGATTGACCTCCATGCATGAAGTCTAAACACTCCTTTTGGAGCCTTGGACGGCTGTATCGTGATAGTTACACACCCGTCACCGGACGGCTCATCTCGAATTATCAGGTCTTGTGTGGGGAATAATTGGTAGATTGCTTGGATTCTAGACAGCAGACAAATTCTGTGGATACTGACGCCCACAAACTCCGTGTGGGGTAATAATAATAATGATAATAATAATCGTGGCGAGCTAGCTAAGGCAGTTTGTATCTTGTTATCCCTGTTGGTGGTTTCTTCCACTTTAGCTACATTTATGTAGTATGTACGGTTTGTCAAGATACATAGGTCTAAAGTAGAGTTTTAGACTATGTACGTTGTGGAGGACACACTGCATCTAACTATATGTAGGTAAATACATGTATGGCCCTCCTAGATTTGATTACTTATAGCTAAACGTAGCAATATTCAGGGCAGAATGATATCATGCTCGATTGCGTCTATTCTCAGCGATGAAGCGCGCACAACTCAAGCACATCATATCACTCGAAAGCTGCCTGATCAGATAAGATCTGATCTGCTTATCTAACTACATACATGTAATCCCAATCCATGTCGTGCAAAATTCGGCTGCTGCCGTCATATACAGGACTTATGCCGTCAGAAAGCTCGGATGGTACTGTGAACCCAAACTGATGCCGTCAGACAGGTATGAAGATGGCACATTGGGTAATTGGCATATATCCATATCAACTGACTACAAGTACCAAGACTACAAGTTAAACCGTTCTTCGTATTCAGGTGTAGTTCTGCCAAATCTTCAACGCGCCGGTGACCCAATCCTAGACGTTCATTATGCCGCATACTCCACTCAATAGACCTGAACGAGCCCTCCTGTGATCTTACTCGCATCTCCGGATAATTCCTTAGTTGTTAGTACATACATACCTTTCCTTCGCAGCCGAGCGGTCACAAAACTCTATTTCTCCAGGCTTTTAGATTTTACAGTCATGTCATGGCGACCGGCCGGCCCGATAAACAGGTATCTACAGGCATAATTACCGTATCTGTTGATTCAGCTTCAAACTGGCGGCATGTGCGTCCTGAAACAGCTTTACATAGAAGGTAGAACCCTCCTTTATGCAACCGGGTTCCTCATTTGGGGCCCCCTTGTGCAGTATCCGTGTGTCGTTCGTCTAACTCCTGATTACTTATTTCTTCCGATGTCCCGGTGTTCTGGCGCTAGCATTCCGTTCTTGTACCTTCGTGTTAGAGCTCAGCCCTTTCCGTTGAGAATTGATACATAAGCCAAAGTTAAATTTTATAGGAACCACGGCCCGTAGTCACCGGTTGATTAAGGATATATCTATTTTCCTCATGGGCTACTAGTGAAAGTCTTCATAACAGACAATGAATTATTGAGCTTATGTAGAGGTTTAAAAATCGGCTAGCTTAGGCGTTTTTGACCAATGACGTGAGCAGGGCATCCTTTTCTAACTACGCTCGGATCAGCTAGCGACACTCCCCGACAAACGCTAAAAGCATTTAGCCTGACCTGTCGAGCTTAATTACCCGACACTCCGCGAAAAGTCACCCATATCTCACCTTCTCGTGACCCCGGATTTCACACAGCCGAGCCATGCAGTTAATCCATGGTTATGTGGGGGGACTTTGTTGAAAATAGAGTGTTTCTCGGCAAGAACCGAGAGATCATTGCCTGGGACAGTTGGAGCTAAGGGCAATTATTGATATCTACATGTAGCTAGTAAAGTAGCTAGTGATGTTCGGAGAGATGCGTTCCTGTCCCCGATAGATGGCTTGCGATGTCTTCTCGACGTAAGAGGAGCTGCATCATCTAAAATAAAATAAAAGGGAGAGAAAAAAAGGTCGGATAGGTTACCGGACGTTTTGCGGCTAACTGTAGATAGCTGTTAATAGAACAGTCTATATAATCCCCAGAGCCCTACTCAATCGAACACATAGTCAACCTATCAATCAAAGTCACCCAATTCTTCTTCCTTTTTCTTCCTTTAAGTAAAATGACGGTATCACCGCTCCCAAAAGACCTACAGGCAAAGGTCAATGACACCCTCGATTCATTGACACTGCTCGAGCAAGTCTCGCTCCTCGCTGGTAAGGACTTCTGGCGCACCGTCGAGATCCCCGGAAAGGTGCCTAGCATAAAGGTGACCGACGGACCGAGCGGTGCTAGAGGGCAGTTCTTCTCCAGCGGTACAAAGGTAATTTAAATTCAATTCGTTGCCATTTGCTGGTGGAGGAAGTATTTATGGCGGTGATAATCCTAACCATCTTTTTGAAATCCAGGCCGCATTCTTCCCCTCCGCCGTATCCCTCGCCGCAACTTTCGATGCCCCCCTCATTACGCAGATTGGCCACGCACTCGGCCAAGAGACCAAGACCAAATCCGCACAGGTCCTTCTCGCGCCAACAGCATGTAACCACCGCAGCCCGCTCGGCGGCCGCAACTTTGAGTCATTCTCCGAAGACCCACATCTCAGCGGTAAACTGGCGGCATCTTACATTAGCGGTGTACAGGCCGAAGGGGTGGCAGTAACCATGAAGCACTTTGTAGCTAACGAGCAAGAGACGAAAAGGTTCAGTGTCGACGAGAAGATTAGTGAACGGGCGTTGCGCGAGATCTACTTGAAGCCATTTGAGATTGCCGTGAGAGAGGCGGGACCATGGGGAATCATGAGCAGTTATAACCAGGTCAATGGGGTATGTTATACACCCCCCCCCCCCCCCAATCGATGATTGGGCAAGTACTGATTCTGGTTTTTGATAGCACCATGCCGACCTCCATCCATTCTCGATGAAGAAGGTTCTTAGAGGTGAATGGGGCTGGGACGGCCTCGTGCTCTCTGACTGGGGTGGTACAAATAGTACGGCCGAGTCACTCATCGCCGGTCTCGACCTCGAGATGCCCGGCCCAACTCGCCGCCGTGGGGACCTCTTACTCAAGGCCGTTAAGGACTCTAACAACGGCCCAGAGCTCCTGGCCGCCATAAAGACAGGGGCCCGCCATGTGCTTGAGCTCGTTGCCAGAACGGGCAAGTGGGATCAGTTCGATGAGCCCGACGAGCAGGCCATCGACAAGCCTGAGCACAGAGATTTGATCCGGAAGACTGGCGCCCACGGAATTGTACTCCTCAAGAACGAGAGTGAGACCCTCCCACTGAAGCAGGAGCAGCTCAAGTCCGTTGCCTGGATCGGCCCCAATGCCAATGAGACCATCGCCGGTGGTGGTGGATCGGCCAACTTGAACCCCCACTACCTCACTAACCCGCTCGAGTCCTTCACCGCCGCCGTCGCCGCCAACAACATCAAAGTCTCCTACGAAATTGGCTGCCAGACCGAGAAATGGGTTCGCGTATTCCCCGTCGACGAAGGTCGTGCACGCACTGCCCCCTCGTCCACACAGGGAGCTGTAGGCCTCAGAGTCGACTTCTTCGGTGGACGGAACTGCTCCGGCCCTGTCGTTGCCTCGAACGTCATGGCCACATCCAACATTTTCCTTCTGGATGGGAAGCCGCCGGCCCTCGGTGACCAGGACTATTCCGTGCGTATCACTACATATATCCGCGCTGAGGTCACAGGCGAGCACGTAGTCGGCGTAGGCTCCATTGGGCCCACCAAGGTGTATGTTGAAGAGAAGCTCCTGATCGACCACACAAAGTGGACGGAGCCCGGTGAGCTCTTCTTCACCAGTGGGTCTGAGGAGGTCACGGCAAAGGTATATCTCCAGGCTGGCAAGTGGTATAAGCTCGTCGCCGAGACCACCTCAAAGAGCCCCGACCAGAAACTGCCCGACATGGGCAACGACAACCTCGACTTTGCATCGGCAATCGGTATCAGACTCGGCATTGATGTCGTACGCGACGTTCAGGAGTACATTGACCGTGCCGCTGCCCTTGCAGCAGCCTCTGACGTCGCTGTGGTCGTTGCCGGCATGAACAACGAGTGGGAGTCCGAGGGCTATGACCGCCACACCATGGCGCTGCCAGGAAAGCAGAACGAGCTCATTGAGGCCGTAGTGAAGGCCAATTCTAAGACTATCGTCGTCAACCAGTCGGGTTGCCCCATCAGCATGCCATGGCTCGAGCGTGTTCCGGCCGTCCTGCAGGCGTGGTACCAGGGGCAGGAGGCAGGTAATGCTCTTGCAGATGTGCTTTTGGGCAAGGTGAACCCGAGTGGGCGCTTGCCAATCACTTTTCCGAAGCGCCTGGAGGACAACCCATCGTGGGGAAACTTTGGCGATGGCGGCGAGAAGAACCAGGTCCACTACACGGAAGGCGTGTATGTGGGGTACCGCCACTACAACTCGCGGGGCATCCCTGTGCTCTTTCCCTTCGGGTTCGGGCTCTCCTACACTTCGTTCGAGGTTGGCGCTCCCGTGGTTAAGGGCGAGTTTAGCCTCGGCCAGAAGGTCATCATCGAGGTACCAGTTAAGAACGTCGGTGCTTTGGCAGGCAGTGAGACGGTACAGGTGTATGTCTCCCCGAGGAAGTCGAGTGTTGGTCGCCCATGCCGCGAGCTGAAGGGATTCACCAAGATTGAGCTTGCAGCTGGCGAGAGCGGTGTAGCGAACATCACGCTGGACCACTACGCGCCTGGACTGTACTGTGAGGAGAAGAAGTGCTGGAGGGCACTTGAGGGGACCTATGTAGTCGAGGTTGGCAGGAACGTGGAGAGCATTGACGGGTGTGCGGAGGTGCCGGTGAAGGAGGAGTATAGCTGGGTATTTTAAAGGGGACGGGTTGTATATACATACATGTAACTAGCGTTTGATGATGGGTTTGGGTGTTTGGTTATTTCTTTTGGATTTTTATTTCTGTAGTATATACTTGTTTGGTTGATTGGTTAGTTAGGGATTGAATATAAATGCTTTGATAAGAGTTTGTTGTGGTGTGTGAAGGAGGTGTAATGTGAGTCGTGTGTAGAGTAGTACCGAAGTCGCCGGTGCTGAGACATCTAGAAAACTCGGTACTCAGATAGGTGATATAGACCACTCTCGAATGTCATGCTGAAGAAAAGCAATACCCTTGACCGACGAGTAAACCGCAAGTGATGAAAAGCAGTTCTTGGGAGTGATTACTAAGTTGTAAACGAAGCAAAAGTACTAGTGCGAGTGATGACATATGATTAACGTTAGTCATGGATCTATTCTTAATCTTGAAGTTAGTGATACAGCCACTCCATTATTCCCAGCTTGGTGCAATTCATCCTAGTGTCTGGCCAGGAACGCACCAGTGACCGATTATATACCCCGCGCCTGCGCGCTGATACATAGTCGTCCACAAGGAAAACGCTGGTGTGAAGATTGAGGGGAAATGAGCAAGAGTCATATATCCTTCCCCGGTGCGAATCCCGTCTTCGCCGGTTGATGATGAGATTAAGACTGGGTTCTAGATTGACGTGCTGAGATGTGTGCGGCTTCAATTGCATGTGGGGAGTGATCTTGCGGCCCCAACCTTTGTCTGGGGTGGTTACTCGTTAAAAAAAAGAGGTTGATGCATGATGGCCAGGTCATACCTGTACGTAGTTCGTTCTAAAGTCTAAGAAGGGCTATCGATTTATAAGGGCACCGCTGAAATCATGGGATCAGTGCAAGAACTAACGGCCAGTGCGCAGTATAGCTCTCTAGATAGCTCATACCAATTTTCCACGACGGGGGCTGAGAAAAGCAGACGCAGCATTGGCAGCGGTCTCTTATGGTATTGTAAAGTGTTCTGTTTGCCGAGGAGGTCTTCCCGTTCGTGAACTGGAAGGAAGGAGGCCCTGCCGGAGCTAACTACATGAGCGAGATGAGCAAAAAGATATAGACTAGGACATTATTCGTCACGGATTGCAACATATTAGAGCCCAAGAAGAGAGAGAGAGAGCTAGAGGGAAGCCCGTGGATCGTGCAGTTATCTGTCCAGCTCTGACCAAAGAAGGGTTTGAAACCAAAGAGGCATGATCTTCATGAGTGGCCAGATCAGAAGGCTCCATTTCTAGTCGGCATCACTTCACCTGTAGTCATTCCAAACCCCAAGGCTCCTCATCTTCTCATTTAAATTCGTGTCTGTCTCATAAATTTTGCGCTGTACACTTTAGATGATCTGATAAGATACAACAATATTTAGCCAGCACTACCATAACCAGCCCTAACTGTCGGCCAAATTTTCTCCTTGGCACCGCCAAACACTGCATATAAGAAGTGCACTCTCCCCCCCTTCCTTCCAAACCTTGAACGTCGACAAACAAGAAAACAGGACAGCAAAGTCTTCTTTCTCTTCTACTCGCTTTGACAACTTTGTCTTAGAGGGAAGAGGGGGGGACTTTGGAACTGTCCTGTCCTCCCAAGAAATTGGGAGGCGTAGCTGAGGCTCTTGCCCGCTCCCTAATACGGAGCCGGGAGGACCTTTTTTGCGTTAGGTCTCTGTGGCCGCTGGTGGTCTATCTTGGTCACTTACAGGGAAGGATAACTGTATCTACTGACTCTTGGGCTGTGCCGAGGGGTCAGCTAGAAGCTTTAATTCCTCGTCTTTGAAGCTTCCATCCTATGTGTCTTTGTATAATAGGGACGAGGCTTGCTACCAGCCTTCTGGGCCCTTACTAGACCAGACCTCTGCAAGCGTTTCTAGTTTTCTAAGGCCAATCGGTAGTTATGAAGGTAACGATCTTTGGGGGCTGTGGTCTATATACCTCTAACCTCTTAGTTATTGATATCAAGGGGTCGGACAACAAAACATTTCGCTCAAAAGGGCCCTTCGTTCATGATGTAGTCGGTCTTCACGATGGCTATTGCTGTTCCCATTCTCACTATCTTTGCGAACCACAATGTCATTCACTCTCCGTAAAGCCCCTCCTCTTACATAATGAATAAAAAAAAAGCCTCTCCTCTTCATATCTGCGATATCACCCCTCACCGAATACTGGCCCTGATTGTGCCCTCAGATTGAGTGTGGTAGTGGCATTGGTCTTGTATTGAAATATATGGCGGCAGAGTGTGCAAGTTACCACTGTTGGCTAGGAGGTCCAGGGAGAGAGGTGTTGTGGCTATTTAATCATCAACGATCACTCGTAATCTCAACCTGACTGGCGGGCAGAAGTCAAGTCCGTGGATACCCGAATGCAGCATAATTGAACCACCACCTCAAATCGAGGTAAAACACGTTCAGAACCGAATCCGGATGGTGCTCACAGAGGTCTTGGGTACAGTATCGTAAATACACACAATCCCCTGTAAAAACAGTGTTTACCTGTTCATATATTTGTTCGTGGGAGGCTGCACTTGGGAATACTTGTCGCGGGTGGAACTGTTTGGTGCGGTATATCAACCTAACGTCATCCTGTAGTGAGCCCCATCAGTTTTCATCACTAGCAGCGAGCCCAGCATCAATCACCAACGGGCCCAGCAGCAGCAACCTGATCGGCAATCCCGGCAGGTATTCACTTCCTACTCCTTCCTGATAATGATCCTCAAGTGGCTCCTTGCCGTTACGAGTCCTATAGGTTTCCTCACTGGTAATGAGTTGTGAGAACTGGGAACGTTCCCAAGTTACCTAATTCAGAAGCTTGGGCTCGAACCCATATAAGGAGGCGTCGCCCACCACAAGTAGTGGTTTCCTCTTAGTCTTGTATTTATTCATGGCGTCAAATCGTTCTCACTTTCGAAACGTACACATTTACGATGCTACTAAACTGACGATACTCTCGGTGGGATCATTCTTGTTACGGAGACTCCGATACGTGTTTAGGAAAGAATTTCTGGCGATATCGTGTCGATGAGTGACAGCTCTTTGAAGCCCGGAGCATATGATATATATTGCGATGGTATGTGCTCATTTGTTGAGATGGGTTAGCTACTAATGCGATGGACAGGTCTGATTAGCATCAGTGATGAGCTGTGGGTTCACCGAATGGAGTGTCGGGCCGAGAAGATGTGTTTCGTGAGGGAACACGTGCCCGTGACGGAACACGTGCTCGTGACGGAAAGTGCGTTATCTCTGTGATTGTGAACAGAGCGACTCCATATAGATGGACATATCTCGAAGCGGCTCATATCTTTCCATTGCAGAATGAGATCGAGTGGGGTTACGATAGGTGTTTTACGGATATGGACGATACTACCGGAGTTTCGAAGATTAATTCCTGTCAAAATGGCTGCTTCTTCGCCGGGATATCCACGATGCCTTTGATCAGTACTTGGTTTCAGTCAATCCAGATGTGAGTGTGCTTTATCTATTTAAAATATTATTAATATTGAATAATCATTATAGGATAACTATTAAATCACGGTATTTGATAAAGATATATTAGGCCTTGATGGGCGAGTGCTTGATCCGGTGTGTTGAGGTGCAGAGGATCCTCATCGTGTTTGTGATGCGCTCTTACGTTGGCATTTTAGTCAGTTTGTATTTGTGAACATGAGAGGTGTTGGAGAGCCGGTATTTGAGCATGATTTCCCGTTAGTGACGGATATGATGGGAGAGGTTCGGGAAGGACCATGTGCCAAAGAGTGGTTCGAGTTGAAGTTGGCAGCTAGATTCAAAGCAGCTGTTTGAGATGCCTGTCGGTAGCTTTTAATCTTTAATAATAATAATTCATTTTTAGGGCATTCGGGAACCTTGCAAAGCGAGAACTCTGTTTTAACCCTTGAAAACGGAGTTTTCAAGGTAGAAGCCTTCATTATGAATATTGGCTTGGCATCAAAGTATGTATGGGTCATGAGCTGTCACTCGAAATCTGGTCGCGGGCATATTATCAAGTGATGGATTCCATGTTTTTCTGACGCGCACATTATCTTTGGAAGCGGCGAGAATCCGAAATTTACCAGCATCGTGATGATCTCAATCTCACTGTGAGTCCTTTCATAGGCATCTTGAACACACCTAGCTGCCTAGCCACCAATAAAGTAGTGATAAATCCCGCATGTGCTGGTAATACTGTTTCAGCAGCCCGTTCAATCACGATGCTTTAATAGAGACGTTGCGCAAATTGGAGCCGGCTCTATTATGATCTGATTGGCAGGTAGATGGTGGGTGGGAACGACGTCAATCAGGTTACCGGAAACCCGAGCCGGTTCCAAGAAGGTCTATGTATGTAAATAATAGAATAGGTATTACCTTCACATGGTCATAATCCTCAACGTTGATCACTCGACCGATATAGTCACTTGCGAGGTTGCGAGTTGCGGGGAGAAGATGGGATGTGATGATCCCTGTTCTGGCTAGCGCCGCGAGGTTGGACACTTTATCCAGGTCGCTCCAGATCGATATCGATGCGAGCTTAATTTAATGTTCTCATGGGTCAGTCAGGTACAGCACAGCCGGTCGGGGAGAAGGCTCCATGTGGAAAGACGTCCATACGTCCATCTTGATGTGGTATGACAGGAGAGAGTATGGTCCGGGGAAAACTTTGCTTCCTGCGTATGTATGTACGTGGCAAGCGGTCTCAGGGGCTCGATTACAGTGTTCTCGTGAGAAGATTTTAGTATTGAAGTAGAAAAGACTTTCTCTGGTTGGTCTGTATACACCTGAACTCCAATAGGTAGTGTAAAACATTCTCAGATTCTCCAGTAGTGGTTGATACGGGATCCTACGTTAGGCCTCATAACGATGGGTGTTTGGGTATGGCAATCTGCCGCGTAGACATCATATCCAGTGGATATAGTAGTTGTATGTACTACTAGAATATCAAGTATCTATACAGTGCTAAACACACACAGACTAGGCCATAGCGATAATTAATTGACCACCAGGTCGCCAAGTATTGTACCGCCCTGGAACCCATGCCCTTCAACATTTGTAGATCAAGACATGCGCTATTATTTAAATACCAGAGCGAGTACTATTCATATCTACCTACGCCTTTAACTCTCCACTCACCAAGGCGCTTTCCCTTCTTCCCACTCAAGATGAAGCAGCACCTCCTCCCCATCCTCTGCCTGTCCACTCTCGTCCTCTGCGGCGACCATGATGACATCTCAAACGCTCTTGGAACACCCCGCTCCCAGAGAACATGGGACGAGTCGTACGAGCTTGCCCGCGCATTTGTGGGGAAACTGAATACACTCGAGAAGGTATCGCTTTCCTCGGGATCCGGTATCTCGCTTGGGCCATGCAGTGGTAATACGCAGGATATTGATCGTTTGGGGTTTGTATTACTCTGTGGATATGGCTGTGGGTGTGTGGTCTGGTCTTGTGCGTAGTGCTAATTGCAATTGGGGGGGGGGGGAAAGGTTCCGTGAGATGTGTTTTCAAGATGGGCCCGTGGGTGTTCGCGGCGCTGACCTGGTGAGCGTTTTCCCGGCGGGGATCACGACGGGAAGTACTTGGGATAGTGAGTATTGATTGTCTTTACTTTTTACTTTTGGGATTAGAGAGGGTTTTAGACAGAAACTTCTGTATTTTCTATTTGGTTGCGACGTGCATGAGTTTCTTCTGTCCAAACTACGCTTTTTGATTGAATCAAAAGCTATTTTTGGTTTTGCTGCTAATTAATTCCTGCATAAATAAGGGGAATTGATGTATCTGCGATCCCGCGCCATGGGTGTTGAGAACCGCATCAAGGGTGTCAACGTCGCCCTAGCCCCTGTCGCCGGAGCCCTCGGAAGGTTTGGACCGACCCCGGCTAGCTACCCATCTGCATTACTTTTCCCAGAGGCCTAATTAACTGACTCGCTAGGGCACCGGCTGCTGGCCGAAACTGGGAAGCGTTTGGGGCTGACCCGTACTTGACTGGAGTGGCCAATGCAGAGAGTGTCAAGGGACTCCAGGACGAGGGCGTGATAGCTTGCGCAAAACATTTCATTGGAAACGAACGTGAGTTTACTATTGCATTGAGTCAGGTCTTTGGCTAAGTTTGAGTTTTATAGAGGAACGATATCGGCTGGTCATCGAGAACATACCGAATATAGACAGAGAGATACTGGCGAGCTTGAGCAGCCAGATCGATGAAAGGACGCTCAGAGAGCTGTATGAATGGCCGTTCATAGACGCGGTCGAGGCAGGTGCGGGCAGTGTAATGTGCTCCTATCAGCGGGTATAATTCCCTCTCCTCTCCTAAATTCCACCTTAGTATCTCTAATCCAATAACTATTAGGTTAATAACGAATACTCCTGTGAATCCGCAACCCTGATTCGAGACCACCTAAAGTCCAATGCCTCTGGCGGCCTCAACTTCAAGGGCTTTGTCATGACAGACTGGTTTGCCTCCGCAATACCGTCTCTCGCTGCCCGGGCAGGCGTGGACATAATCATGCCGGGTGATCTCGGACTCACTGGTGGGGTGGCCGCTCTCCTCCCAGCCTCTGACGGAGCAAGCACGAATGGCACAAGGCTCGATGAAATGGTGATCAGGCTGGTAGCCAGTTGGTATAAAATGCGGCAGGAGGTGAACTGGCCGGATGTCTCGTTCTCGACTTGGAGCTCGGACGATATTGGTTTGTACTTGACATATTTTAAATATTATCAAGAAATTGACTCTCCTCTAATGCTGTTTGGGCCATCCAGGTTTATTCCTCGACCGTGGCTATTTTGGCACCATCAACTACCATGTGCAGGCCTCGCAGCCCATCCACGCGACGCTTATTCGTCGTATCGCCGCTGAAGGCACCACCCTCCTCAAAAATAAAAACGGAGCCCTCCCACTCGCTGCCGCCCCTCTCTCAATTGGAGTCTTTGGCAATGATGCCGGCCCTATCCCATCAGACAGTTGTGGGAGCTTCGGTGCATGCTCCAACGGGACGCTTGCTGTCGGTTGGGGCAGTGGCAGCGGAACCTTCGAGACCCTCGTTGACCCCTTACAAGCAATCACCGTAAAGGCTTCGGAAATCGGGGGCACAGTCGAGAGTGTGCTGGACGACTATGCATACGCCGAGATGACCCAGAAGGCCGCAGGAAAGGACGTCTGCCTGGCATTCATTAACTCGCGGTCTGGTGAGAACACAAACAGCGTTGAAGGCAACTACGGTGACCGGAATAACCTCACGGCCTGGCGCGACGGTGACACGCTCGTAAAAACCGTTACCTCCGTCTGCAGTAACACTGTAGTGGTCATCCACTCTGTCGGCCCAATCCTGCTCGAGGAGTGGATAGATAATCCTAATGTCACCGCGGTGTTACTCGCACACCTTCCCGGGGAGGAGAGTGGGAACAGTTTGGTGGATGTGCTCTGGGGCGCTGTCAACCCGAGCGGAAAGCTGCCGTACACGATGGCAAAGACGGAGCCAGACTACTGCTGTAGAGTACAGTATGACTGGGCCGGCTTTCAGCCCGAGCAGGAGTTTAGTGAGGGTCTATTTATTGACTACCGCTGGTTCGATAAGCAGAATATCGAGCCACGGTTCGAGTTTGGGTTTGGGCTTTGTGAGTCTCCCTTCCTCTGAATATTTGAAAAAAAAAAAAAAAAAAAAAAAAAGCCGTACTGATATATGTATACTATAAAGCATACACAAATTTTACATACAACACCAACACGCTTTCCATCACTGTACCCTCCGATACCGACAACACCGGATTCCTCGCGCCGCTTTTCAGCGTCAGTATCGACATCACCAACAGCGGCACCGTCTCTGGAAAGGAAGTCGCGCAGCTATATCTCAAGTTCCCTGCGTCGACAAACTCGCCGGTAAGGCAGCTAAGGGGCTTCGAGAAGCTCTCGCTGGCACCCGGAGAGACCAAGACAGCGACGTTTGTGGTCACCAAGCGGGACGTCAGTTACTGGGATGTTGGTAGCAGCCAGTGGACGGTTGCACTGGGAGAAGAGTATGGCGTTGAGGTGAGTGCTAGCTCGAGGGATGTGAAGGTGGAGGGCACGGTTAGGTTTTAGTGCGGTGTAGTCATGAGGTGTCACTCGGGGTTACTTACCTCAATATTATGTAATATTTGCTCGAGATTTCGTATTATACAATATACATACCGGTGTGAATGAGGGAAGCGAAGTGAATCGGAGTGGGCTTGTATATCGTTCCATTCTTGATAAATAATATATTTCGCTTTCTGATTTACCCATATGAAATCCGCACACGAAGCGATGTGGATAATAATAACACCCCTCAATTCCTTCCGACGTCATGTCCGTCGTCGGCTAAACTCTAATCTAACCTGCCCTTCCCCTGTCCTTACTCCAGCTCGCTCTTCATCCCTCCGGCCCCATACCCCTCATCCCCACAACAATCCACTCCACAGAAAACAATTTTTATTTTCTCCAGGCTCAATGTCTCGGTCTCAGGGTGTGTCCAAGCCCTAATGTTACACTACACCTTTGTCACCTAGAACACCACGCTTCGTAGCAAGTGCCCTCTTGCAATCACACATAATCCTATATAATCCTATAGGGCGCCCTGAAACTCCCTTCTAACCACCATGATAGCGTGACAGGATCACCCAAATATCTCGAGAGTGGGTCAATTAGTCGCAGATTTCTCGTCTGATCTCATGTCCCAAGGAATATCCGAGATGGCGTCTCAAAATCTCTCGTCTCGTCTGTGGTAGTTGCTATAGCAATAACTCCATAGACTATAGCGATCTGCACGGCTAGCTTTAGGCACATTCCCCCTGACGCCGTACCGTGGTTCAGTGAATAGGCTAAACGAAAAAGCTTAAAACCTTCGGTGCCTGCCGGCCGGGCTTCGGAGGAGCAGTCAATCATGCCCGCGTCGGTGGTCCGATCGGTGGTCTCTGCTGCGAAAAGGCGAATGCTGAGGGCATAAAAGGCCATTCGTGATATCTCTGCTTGACCACTTCTACTCGGTAACGAAGCAAAGATGCGTCTCCAATTCCTCGTCGTTTCACTGCTCGCGGCGCTGCAGCTCGTAGCCGCAGCGACCTACACGAATCCGCTCAAGAACCCCAATGGTAGCGATCCCCATATTGTCTATACCGGAGGGTACTACTACCTGACAACCACGACATGGACGAATATTCAGCTTACGCGGGCAACGACGTTGGGGGGGCTGAGGACGGCGACGCCGAAGGTTGTTTGGACAGATACCGTCGCGGCGAGGTTGGGGAACTTTTGGGCTCCTGGTAGGTGATAATGTGTAAGTGAAGTATAAAGTGGTGGATGTGTGCTGACTGCTTGTTTAGAGTTGCATTATATTGATAGCATGTTTGTACCCCACTTGTGAACTATGTGACATTGGTCTGTGGGGTGAAGACTGATATATGATGATGCAGCTGGTATCTTTACTACACCGCTGGCACCTCCGCCTGCTGCGACAACCAGCGCCTGCATGTCCTCGTCGGTGGATCCAGTCCTTGGGACACCTACACATACAAGGGCCAGCTTTCTGCCGAGTGGGGTATCGACAGCACCATCCTCCGCTTCCCCTCGCAGATGTATCTCGTCTGGTCTCGATTCTCCCCCAACGGCCTGCAGAGCCTGTACATCGCGACCATGTCGAACCCATGGACCATTGGCACGCCCTACCTCCTCTCGGAGCCCCTTGAGGCGTTTGAGAGAATCAACAATCCCACCAATGAGGGCCCTGCAGCCATGTACTGGGGTGGAAAGACGTACCTCACGTATGCGGCGAGTGATTGCTGGACCACGGGATACCAGATGGGAATGCTTACGTATAACGGGGCTGGCGACCCATTGCTACAATCCTCGTGGACCAAGACGGGCCCGGTGTTCTCTGGCGCCAATGGAAACGTTGGAACGGCCCACAATGGGTGAGTGGTCCCCTGTATGGCTGTATATATGTGATTGTGCTAATGAAGGTGTATGTAGGTTCTTCATGAGCCCCGACGGAACCCAGGTCTGGAACGTGTACCATGCCACCGCAATCGCCACTGGGGCTTGCGACGGAAACAGATATACCATGGCCCAGGTTGTGAACTGGAACTCGGACAACACACCCAATTTTGGGGTGCCACCGGCATTGTCGACTGTGCTCCAGGGGCCATCGGGCGAATAGTCTGGTGGGGGGGTGTAACTTGAATTTGTATTAAACGAGAATACCAAATCAAATTTTCTTGCCCGTGTGGTCGCGTGATATGTGGTGACGGGGCAGCGGCTATAGGAAGAATGTTTTCACGATGGTGCTATCCGGGCAGTTGTAAAACGATTACCATGTAACTACATAATGTTCATATACTCATACTAATCCTTATCCGGTGCATAAACTAAATGTGCTGGAGTCATTCTCGCACATTCAGTATATCATGGTTTCTTTAAAAGGGCTACATGTAGTACAGCCTTGTCTCGGATTTCAACCCACATTCAGGGTTTGGACTTTGCAATCCACCAATAACGTTTTGGACCCAGTACTGTGTCAGACCTAGAAGTGCGTCGCATGGCAACGTACGGTACTAAAGCTAGACATACTAGACATACATGTAATTATATATAAAGCCTCCGAAAAACAAATTAAAGACTCTGCAGTCACCATATATAATAGAGGATATATAGTTGATTCAAATGCATGGGGTTTTTCTCTCTCTCGTTTCTTAAGTGTGGTGGAGATGGCTCTGACCGTGTGGGATTGGCAACTCTTTTAGGTCTGACTGACCTGTTTTGTAGGGGTTTGGAATAGGGTAAATAGACTATATACACTTTTTAGATAAATACTCTACTGGTGGGTGGTTGGGTTGGCTACGGTATGGTTATGGGGTAAACAGCTGCAGGGCGAGCACTAAATAAAAGGTATTTCGGTGTAGTAGTGGTCTTCGGCATATATTTGACTAGTAGGCCCATTCTCTCTTGGTTTAAGGCCTGCTCTTGGCGTTGGGAGGTATGGCTGTACCTACATGTATGTACATGTAGGTAGTGGTTATTACAGTACTGAAGTAATCGTAGCAACCGGCAGGAACGGTTTGGCTCCTAAAGTCTATTCTAGCTAAAGGTAAATATTCAGGGGATGGGTTTATAGCATTCTCACTATACAACTATCTATCGTAGGCGTGGTCTTATACCTCAATTATACTCGCATGAAGGGCCGTTCTCATATATACATACATACGAGATTTAGTTGCGGCGCGAACATCACGGTTACTTTTAATTTTGGTACCTGCAATACAACGTAATATGTACCTACAATCAGGGCTGTCGGGGGATATTGCCGGTCACGTACGGCAATTTCGTCCTCCACAAAAAACATATATCCACAACACGACACCCCAACCGACAAAACGATAGAACGCTGGTGGTTGTGTGTGACGTCTCCGCGTACCTGACTACCCTAGAACTTAATTTTTGAGATGAGATATATAGCCAGCCTTTTAAAACCGGTATAGCGCATAGTCCCGGGGTGGGGTAGTATCAAGAATACCGCCGGTGTTCGGTCATGCTTTTACCACGATTTGTTGGGTTAGATCCACATAGCTAGAGGGGGGGGGGGGGGGCTAGGGAAAAACATACACTAGATTCGGGTTTGTGGGTTGGTTTTGGATGGCTGTAAGTGATGTAAAGGTACATGTAGGGTAACGGTGACTATGGGTGGTCTGGTGTACCTAACTCTACTTACCTAGTCAGTCCTGTACTGTACGGCCTCTTGGGTATGGCATATGTCGTGCTTACTGGTGGATGTAACGTAATGTACCTGCTGGTTATTCTGATGGAGGACAATGGGCATGATGTGTAGCTAAGCACATGTATTTAGTCTATGTACTGAGTGACAATTTATGTAGTAACTCTAAGACCCAGTATATGTAGTCCCTTAACCTTCGCTGTTTTTATTGATCATAATAGATGCTTTATAGTACTAGTGAGTACATAAACCTAGATGTAAAGAAAGTAAGAAAAGTAACGTCTCTAGTCTCTACAATATGGTCATAGATGTGTCAAATATTAACTAACACGTAGATCTCAGCTCGACATTCCTGCGCGGATCTAGCTGGGCTTCGGTTTGTGGGGGTATGGTTTATAACTGTGTAGGATTGGATGCACTTCTCATGTGTAGTCGGTCGTGAGCACCCATTTAAGCCAAAGATTCTGGGTGGTATATCGTTGTCTGGGTACGCATATCTACCTGATATTTGCTGGGAATGTAGTAGGTATTTTCCCTCACGGGATATTGACGGGCACTGGGTGTTGACGGACAAGCCAAAGGAGACACAGCCAAGCATGGCTTTACCTGCAATTATTGGTCAAAAGGCCCATGTCCGTCAACACCCAGTGTCTGTCAATACCTCGTGAATGACAGTACCTAGACAGGAGTATTTCATAACGGGGTAGGGAGCACCACCACCACCACTACGTGAGTAAAGTACATATCTGTAGTAACTAGTAGAAACACCAAAAGGGAAGAAGTAAGCAGTAAACCGCTGACATCCAAAATATACCACTAACTTCCTAGTTCTCGCCGAAGGGTAGGTAGGGCTCTAGGGATAGTTAGAAGTCGGGAAAGAAGTTGCACAAGCATATGTACCCCGATTCCGGTTAAGGAGCTGATATTTAGTAGAATCAGTTAGCAGTGCGAGATGAGATAAGATGAGATAAGATAAGATAAGATAAGATAAGATAGTAAGGACTATGCCGTGTCTACTACGGCATCAGAGTAAGCCAGATAAATCCAGCTAGTAATATCATTGACCTAACCAAAATGTTCGCAGAGGGTATTAGACCCGGCCATGCCTTTGGTATGTACATATTTACGTCCATAAATGTAATGTGCGTGAGGTTCCCTCTAACATACCCCAGGCGCTCAACAGGATATATAGTGTTGGCCCACCGCCTCGGCCGATTGGACCTTCGATGGCCTCGGCTCGTCCAGTTAATTAATTATGCTTAAGAGGTACTTTGGTACTTCGGGATAATATAGAGTATGGGCTTTGTATCAACTTCATCGTAGATCCTACCTGGGGTTTGCAATATGTGGGGACACACCACGGCGCAACAAATCCCCCCCATTCCATATGGCCACAACCCACCAACTCTCTAGAACTGCTATACAACAGCAACATTCACATGCACCTACTCACTCACCTCCCACACTCCCAAGACTCCCCTGTAATCTCCGTAACCAAATCCTCAAACCGAGTTCCTCGGCCCAAGAGCGGGGATCTCAGTCGCTCCCTAGGAATAAATATAATATACTATGCCCTACTCCCTCCCTCTTGTGCAACATGATGCCGGCGAAGCTGGACGTAGATCCCGGCGGGGGGGAAAGTGTGGGGTTGATCCCTGTGCTGGTTGCAGGGATTTGGTTTTGGATGCAAACTAGCCCCTTGGTAGCGTAATAGCTGGGGGGAAAAGGGTCTTGCATAAGTTTAAGGTTTGCGGAATACATGTCAGTGGGTTTCTAGATATACGGAATATGAGACGGGGTTTAGCGGTCGTTAAGGACGGGACGACTTTTCGACCGCAAGTACGGAGTTGCGCCGCGTCGGCAGGTGTTATTACCAATAGAGAGCGGAAGGAATGTTACTCGAGATGTTTCCTTGGGGCCGAAATGGGACTCTGACTGTACTTATTTTACCTGCCTACTGGTAAACATGTAGGAATAGACCCTGATTATCCTTATCATCTAGTAAATACTTTGACACAAGCTACTCCACCGTGGGAACCCCCGAGCCAACTCAGCCCATATACCTAAAATCAAGCAGAAATGACTACCTGCATGCATTCCACCACCCTGCAGCAATCGCAGTAATAAAGAGGAGGCTCAGGTAGCACTAAAGAGTACTAGAGCCGAGGCATCCTGTAGTCAATTAATTAAGAATGCTTGGTAGTCAGCTAGATGGAGTAGCAGTAGACCCCGCCAAGCCCGCCAAGCCCTTCGTAACGTTGGTTTTAAGTTGCAACCTGCTGATCACCGGTAATGATTAATACGAAACATTCTGGGGCCAAATATGACTCTACTAACCATCTTAACCCAGTTTAGTAGCAGAATAGCATTAGAGTCTAGTTGCTCTCAGTAACGATATTGGTACTAGTTATATAGCCTTACTACTATGGAAAACAATCGGAGTCAAGGCCGATATTGATATTGTGCGGGTGGGGTAGGTGTACGTTTATTGATCAACGCCATAGCTCTGGAGTTGTGCTTCATGCTATCAATATCCTCAGAATGCCTTATTGCCCAGGGCCAGAACGAAATCATTCCTGCTTATTCCCAAGACCGAGGCTTCGGAGATAATCCAGCAGTTTGTTCGCACCTCCCTCGGCAGTCCTGACGGGTCACGATCCGAAACACCGTGGGCATCAATCTGACAAGGAGACCCATCAATACACACCCAAGAAAGATGAACCGACAGGCTTGGAGTACGAGAGAAGTAATGAACTGACAGGCCTGGAGTACGAGAGAAGCAACTGTATAAAAGGGACTTCAATCCCCTCCGATTCACACCTCATCATCCCAACCCCAGCTTCCACAGCTTCCACAGCTTCCACAGCTTCCACAGCTTCCACAGCTTCCACAGCTCCCACAAGTCCAACAGTCACTCTACAGCTCCAAATTCAACATGGTCTCCGCATCTGTCTTCCTCCTCGCTCTGGCCGCCTCCCTTGTGAGGGCCTCCCCCATTGCGCCCCGCCAGTCCTTGAGCACAACCCGGGACGACATCCTCGATGGTGCCTGCAGAAAGGTCACAGTCATCTTCGCCAGAGGCACCACCGAGGCCGGAAACGTTGGGTCGATCGCCGGTCCCCCATTCTTCAACGCCCTTGTTGGTGAACTTTCAAGCTCCGAGGTTGCAGTCCAGGGTGTTGAATACCCCGCTGATGTTGCGGGCTACCTTCTTGGTGGGAGTACCGAGGGTGCAAGGACTATGGCTGCACTTGTTACGACCACCATAAGCAAATGCCCAAGCACTAAGATTGTTCTTTCCGGTTACAGGTAGATAACCACCCCCCATTGAGCCAAATCGACAGTGTAGCTAATAAGTTGAATAGCCAAGGAGCCCAGGTTACCCACAAGGCCGCGGCTCTCCTCTCGTCCTCGACTTACGCCTCCATCTCGTCAATTGTGCTTTTCGGAGACCCAAACAACGGCGATGACTTCCCAGGCACCTTGAACAACCACGTCAAGACATTCTGCAACATCGGAGACTTAATCTGCTTGGGACAGGCCATCATTTTGGCACCGCACTTGACTTACGGCCTGGATGCGGATGAGGCTGCGGAATTTGTGGTTTCCAACCTCTAAGGGGTTGTGAGCTATCTATCAAGGGATAACTTAGCTGGGGAATGAAAAGGGACGACACGGTTAGGGGATGAAGTGGGAGGTGGAGAGAGAGAGTGCGGTGGGAAAAAATGAAAAGAATGGTTTATGTATGTGTGTGGTCAGGTACCCACGGTGAAATGTTGGTTATGAAAAATATACTTACCGGTATTCAATCATTTTGTGTTTGTGCTATTTCTTGTGAAGATGCCTTTTCTTGGCGCTCTCGGGAGTTGCAAATAACCAAGTAGATGGTGATATGATATGCTGCCCTTTCCCAATGCTAGTATCTTGGGAAATGACGAGAATGTTATCTGTGACCATTACTAGATGCTAGGAATTGAGAGGTAGCGAATTACATCAAAGTGAGCTCCATTGATGTAAAGTTAATGTGATAGAGTATATCCAAAGTCCTATATATCCTTTAGTAAATTCCCTTATACAGAGCTGGTAACATTCCTCATACCTTTTTTTTTATATCCCAATTTAATATAGAAACCAAACGTAATGAATAGAAGAAATAAAATAAAAAATAAAGAAACCAATCTGGAAAGCTGCATTCCAACCTTGTTGGGACTACCTCTTCCACCAAGGAAGTAAAAACAAAGACACATGGCCCCACACCCTGCCCTCTGCTCTCTTCCACTATTTGCGAAGCTTCTGGCTTTTTGTCGAGTTGGAGACATGACCTGTCAACCTTGACAAAGCAACCCTAGTGGGGTTAGTTCATTAAGCCCGTATATTGGTAGCCACAAATGGAGTATCTTCCTCTTCATCGTGCAATGGCATATTTTGTCCCTCGAATTATGCCCTAACGTCTAATCCGTAGTGCTATAAGTAGCAGAGTTGTAGTTGCTGTCGCTGCCGCTCACGAACCCTAGTCCCTACTTGAAACGCAAGTTCAGGATATCGGCTCTATCTCGAATATAGTTAAACTCCTAGATACATACTCCAATTGTTAGCTGCGACCCTTTGTAAAATAGTTTGATCCCAGGAATGAACAGGCCCAGCGCACGTCTAACAGAAAGAAACAATTAGGTCATCGCCAGGGCAGGATCCTGAATGCGCCGTCGCGTTGTAAACCATAAAACCTTGGAACACAGCCAAGCTTTCCAGCCAAGCCAATCGTCAGGAACAGGAACTATCAGCACAAAACCCTAACCTTGCGTATGACCGCCAGTGACGTAGTTCCCCGGAGTCATTGTTAATAAATAGAGCGCTCTTCCATCTGCGATCCCCCCGCGGCAGAAGCCATTAAATATCGATACCCAAAGAAAATCTCTCCAAAGAACAGACAGAAAATGCCAATCCAAGACACAGTCCGCGAGACCGTCCGCGATGAGATCGCCGGCGTCACGGCACTCGGGAAGGAGGCGGCGGCGTCGGGCGCATACTTGTACCCCATCAAGGGGATATACTACTTTGTAGGCCACCGGTCGCTGTGGAAGCCGCTGACATCGCGGCTGGGCCCGCTCTTAGGACTGAGTACGGGTGTTATCACGTCTATGTTTGTCTTTACGTATGATTGTCTGGTTCCCTAGCTCCCTTCCGGCGGTTGGCTAATATGTCGTCTGTGATAGTTATATACCACAGTCTTTCCTGCTCACATTCGTCAACGGCCCCATCGCCTGGCTGACGACTATCGTATTGGTACTCTCCGAGTCCGCCGCCATCATCACGGCGCTTGCCCGCACATTCCTGATCGATGAGGCACTCACCGACATCTTTGACGCCGTACTTCTGGAGGAGGGGCTTCCGACACTCGTTCAGAATGGCCGCGAGCTCAATCCTTCGGGAAGTACAATCGAGAGACTCGGGAAGACCATCAAAAAGCCGTTCCAGAAGTTTACGATAAAGAGCCTTGTAAGCTATTTAATGTGGCTGCCGCTCAACTTCATCCCCGTGGTGGGCACGGTAGTGTTTGTATTTGTGCAGGCACGCAAGTTGGGGCCTGGGTTCCATGAGCGCTGGTTCCAGCTGAAGGGGTATAGTGAGCGCCAGAAGGAAGTGTTTGTGGAGAGGAACAAGCCGGCGTATCTTGGGTATGTTGGTATCTGTGATGGTTTTTGTGTTTGTGCGATTGAGTTGGGTTGAGGTGGTGCTGACGTGTGTGGTGCGTGTGACAGGTTCGGGACCGTGGCGATGCTGCTGCAGTTGGTGCCGATTGTGTCGATTCTGTTCTCGTACACAAATACGGTTGGCGCAGCGCTGTGGGCCGTCGATATGGAGAAGAAGCAGAGGCCCGCTGATGGCAAGCAGGTGGGGGGCGTAAATGTAGGTGAGGAGGCGGTCGATAAGAAGGAGCTGTAGAGGGATCTCTTTTGTAATGGTAACGAGTGTTTAGTCAGTAATATATCCTTTTTTTTTTTGCGTTGAAAAATTTCCATGCGCTATTATATAAAGTGAAGTGAAGTGTGGATTGAAGTTGATTACCAAGAGGGTAGAAGTCCATGTAATGTAGAAGGGCAGCCTGCGTCACTCTGTATCACTCGTGTTATGGACCACCACACGACCAATGCACTAGCGCACTTACGGGCAAAGCTGTACTTATCGTACTTATATGCAAGCTTCTTTCAACTTCAACTACTCGGTTTATCCGGACTTCCTACTCACAAATAGCGCCCCTAGTGAGATTTGTCGCCTTGACAGATCAGAGCACCATTACGTGAAGCCCCCCGCCGCCCTGTAATGTAGATGTAGGTTATATAGAAGCCTTCCTTTGCATGTTACATTACATGTCTGAATTTAGGCCTATCTTGAAGTACTTTGTATACCGTGAATTCCCATGGACACTCAGCCGCTTTAGACCCAAGCGATCTAGGCCAGGAGCAAGGAAACCCCCCGAGATAGTCTTCTACTATCTTATCTTATCTTATCTTATCTTATCTAGCCAACTGATTTTCCTAGCCCATACTCTACTACCTAGGGTACGGCAGCACGAAAAAAGGGTCGGCAATACACATAACCATATTTCTAGGAATGAACTGACCCCCAGTCTCGTGTGGTTCTGCTTATGTACATAGATACGGATCAAAACAGTTACGGGTATAATTACTCCACCACAGCTCCGTAAGTATCTCAATGAGTAGAGTACAGTCACCCTCCAGAAGTGTTCGTGATTTACTCCTCCTGGCTTCAATGGTCAATGCGACGTTGTGTGGCTTTGCATGAGGTCGATTTCAGGAACTGAAATGTATTAAAATAATTTTATAAAATTGATGGGCAAAAACATTAGTATTAGAAGCCTAATATCAATTTTGGGCCCCCATTGACTGATTCATGGTTGATATCTTGAACATCTCAGTGTGCACCTTCTTTCTTAGTTTGAGCGGGACAAGCTACACAAGATTCAAATTACGAACACCTTTGCAGATTGGCTGTAGATATCGCGCAGATAAATTAGGGCACAAATAATTACATGTATGTATATGGATATAGTCCGATATTGTTTATATAAGGAGCTGGTGTACCGTACGGACTCTCAGCGTAATATTCAGTTAAAACATTGTGAGTCCGGGAGTCCAGCTTCTCTGTAGGCATGATCTTTATATTTCTGCTGTCTCTCTCTGATATTTTCAATTTGGACTTTTACTATTATCCTCTGACATTACAACACAGAGTCCAGCAAACCAAAATTCTGTGCTTTAGGGCGCTGTAGCCGGCATTTACCCTCCTGTTTTCTGTTTATTCATCTCCCCCATAAGCCTCTGTAGTTCCCTCACCCACTTGGCATCACGGGGCGGGTATTCCGGATGTGCTGCTTGATAAGCGGCCACACGCAAATCCCGTGCTGCGATACGGATATTCTCCGCCGCTATCAAGGCCGCCTCTGCCGCGCCGCCTGCTCCCGTCTAATCGAGTATTAGCACCCTTTACGTTAAGAGGAGAAAGGCTAGGATTATTATATACGTACCCAACCAGATATTACAACTCTTGTATATTTAAAATCGCCTCTCTTCAGAGATGCCACTAATTCCGTTAACACCAGTCCCCAGTTTAACGCTGTGTACGCATACGCCTTTTCAGGAGGCATTGCCATCGTCCGGTCGCAAATAACATGACCTAATGGAGCTGCAAAGTTTGCATAGCCAGTAAAGAATGCGACTAGTTTGGCTTGGGGGATATTCATGATATCCGTGGCCATGATATTGATTGCAGGCGGTACCATTTGCTCAAGGATTGGAGGGGCTGGAGGCCCTGCTAGATTGGCACTCTTCGTTACAAAGTAGAATTCTATAGCACGAAGTTCAGGCATATAGCGGGGGGATTGAGGTACCTATGAGAGCGTGAGTAGACAATTAGAGTAAAAAGGAGTATACCAGACAGACTATTGCGATAATTGGTCTCCTAAAAGCCATTGTAATGGCGTCTCCGTCTCCAACACCTCCTATAAATGTCGTCCATGCAGCCTCAGTAGCCAAGGGGACCCAGTTGGGATTGGCTACGGTACCACCACCTGCGTCATGAAAAAGTTGAGGATTCGCATACTCCAATAGGCGATTTTTAGTGACACAGAGCTGTATGAACTTCGCTAAAGTAGTGTAATGTGTATTTAAATAAACGTCGAGGACTGCAAATTGGGTTTCTCTAATAGGCCCATTAGGATCATCGGTCACAATGTCGTGGAGTGTTATAGTGTTAAGTGCTCTGATGGTGATTGTGATGTGCACTGTTGATCGAGCATCTTGAGCCGGGACTTCAGTCCTGTTCACTAAGGGTTCATGAAGGCCCCAGTAAGTCACCGGGGCCGCGGGTACACCGCCAACAACCGGAGCATAACTAAGCGTAAACTCGAACTGAGTACCAATATGATGGGATACATAGGCATGAATTCCACATTCAACGCCTCCTAAGGAATCAAGCACATTCGGAGGGATAGGTATGCTAGCGCCACCGTGAACGAGTACGAAATCAATATGTCCCATGCAAAACATTGGCCATTTTGATACTTGGATAGCGGCGACAGCATCATTATCCAACGCCCACGCGATGTCTAAACTTTGGCAAAAGTCCTGAAAGGTCAGATCGGACTCCAGAGGCCCCATTCTATTCGGTGTGATATAGTCCAACTCATCTGTTTCGCCCATCCGGGGGGCCACGTTTGGGTTCTCATCCGGCCTGGTCAAGTCATGGGGGGACGCCTTGAGATACTTGACAAGGCCCTGGAAACCTCCCAGTAGGATATTATTCGGAAGTATCGTAGTACGAAAAAGGGGTTGGGCACCTGGGACGCCGGTTGTATGTTCGACCAGAATTTTGATTTGCAAGAAACCTCGGGGCAATTGTTGCTCAGCTGGAAGATGACCGATTCTTATCTTTGTCGAACGAGTATTTTTATACCAGTCGAGGGCCTCTTGACAGGGTGCTACCGGAAGTGATCGTCCAGCCTTCTTTGGATCTATACTCAAATAATCCAATGCATTTTCTGATAGTGTAGATTGTCTTATTCGTTTCCGAGCCCGACTTTGGCCGGTGGGGTCAAAGTTCCCGTCGGTATCGTTCTCAGATTCCGAGTATTCATAAAGATTCCGTTTATATCGTTCAATATTACGAGTTCGTCGCACTTTCCGCGGTAATATTCCATATTTGATGGGTAAGAGCTCATCGAAGGAATCATAATTCACATCGTAGGGAGTATGATAGGCATAAGGCGCCTCTGTCGCCTCTCGAGCAGCATTGCGTGCCAGGGCATGGGCTTCATCTTTTGCCGTATCAATAGCCGCTTGCTCCGAGTGTATGTTCCTAGAAATAACAGGAATTTGGTGGTGATCTAGAGGTTCATCGACCCTGTTTGCTTCTCTGGGCACCACGACGTCACCCAAAGTTCCACGGCGTCTCCTTACTCTTTGCCTTTGGGATGTCTTAAACCTTGGGAATCTTGATGACGGCCCTATCCGCGGCACATTTCCCTTGGATACCCAGGCCCAAAGACTCTCATTAACACTCAATGGGTAAGGTGCCCCGGTTGGAATAGGTCCCATAACATTCGTTCCATTCGGATTTACTAATATATATCCGCATGCTCTGAGATCTTTGTTTGGATCGAGAATTGCTGGTTCTGGATCTAGATTTGTACATCCATCGTTGCTCATCACAAAGGCGCCTTTGCAACCAAGAAGAGTTCCCCGGTCATTTCGTCCTACTAGAATCCGAGGTAGAGGTGGGGTACGTTCTGAGGCGTTTGATTCCACCCATAACCCTCCAGGACCTAGCACGCGGGTACTATCATTTTCAGATCGCAATCAGAAGATGCTTTATATCCACAAGCCCCCCACCTCCCCAGCTTCCCCTTCCCGCCCAAGAAGAAAGAATTATTGCAGTAATAGTTTGGGAGATGACTTACCTGTGGAGAATAACCTTGTGATTTATCGGGACAGGTAAAACGATGAACCCACAACCACACGTTTCCTTTCCATCTATTCCTTGTATAGGCACGCAGGCTGGCAATTGGTAAGCAACTTCGCCCGCCTTGGGATTATTCCGTACTCTACGGTCAGTATTTGTGTAGGTAATTAGAACAGCACCAGCATTTTCTAGGTGCCACATTGCCTCCTGGACATGGTGCGGATGCCTAGCTAATTGCTGTCCGATAGAATCAAGGCTCTCAGTAGGGACTTCCACAGGTGGCCGTTCCCTCTATTTATATTGTTAATAGAACGAAGAACACTATTGGGAAAGTTTATTATACTTACGGGAGCAACAAGACTGTCATCTACAATCTTGTTATCGGCTACGGGATCAAATCCCGGCAGAGTAAGAGAGGCCTTCTCATGACCATAGCGGCCCTCCCCAAGAGCCTGAACAAATCGCGATGCCCAATGCTTCACATAATATCCACATGCAAACGTGCCAGTTTGGTTGGTTGTTCGGACGTCAATTATACCTGGGAAGTGTTGTAAATGATAAGCTCTAAATCCTGGGTTGGTCTTTTGCTGAAATGTTTCCCACGCCAACACCTCTGCATCATCTGTATGGGGTCTTACGGCCCTTCGTCGCACCAGCTCTCTCACCTCATTATCTGGAAGTTTTCTAAAAAACTTGTTGAGATTGCGGACAAAGTTATCGGTATTATTCCTAACACTCGAGTATGTACGTCCCGCAGAGTCATGACGATAGATTCTCGCCAGATATGAGTCGATAATCATCAACCACCAATGTCGATTTACCCTGAACGCGGTTAGAGTCAATGGTGGTCCGAGTGTTGGTAAATGCTCCTTCCCCGGATTAAATACATCTCGAGGCCTCAGGTGCGCAGGGAAGCGCCCAAAATATACATTTAGTCTTATAACATCAGATTTCGGAGGAACCACAATGTCTGCGCTCGCCCCCCAACCAAGCCTTTCATATAATCTATGATGCATTTTCTGATACGCTCGATAGCCCCAGTTAACATCCCCGTGGAGCGGGAACATCAAACGGACGTTAGGGTTCGGTACGAATGAAAACCAGATATAGTGAATGGTGCCTGGGGGGTCAGTGGCACTAGGCAACAAATTTGCAAGAGGTCCACCAGGTCCAGTGAGCGCTAAGTGCGATACCGCATCCGGACCAAGGTTCAGAGGCACAGCCGGCGCGATAATACCCCCATCATTATCAGGCACTTGAACGTTTATCAGGATAGGGATTATAGGGCCGATCCCAGGGGGAATGGTCAGTGGCGGATATGGCCTACTGGCAGGCTGCGTGTCGCCAGCATAAAAAACCCAAAAGCGTTTCGAAAACCTATTCATCCAATCGATACCCGTGAAATGGCCGTGTATCAACATGTGGTCTCTAGTTTCCTTTCTGCTATCAAATAAAGGCCCAGTGTAGTGAAAACACGCAGCTGGGAGATTTTGAGTTTCGCACTCTTGATTCAAATCATCAAAAGCATTATTAAGGAAATCGTCAGATAGCTGCTTCGCCAGATCATCGGGATTATCGAACGGAACCCAAGTTATCGGCCGATTGTCCATCCCTTTTACACAAAAATCAAGCTCGATAACCCTAGGGTGATCACCGGCTTCACATCCGCTCGTATTGTCTATATGTGCGTTCAAATCCCACTCCCCAAACATTCGGACCCTACTGTTTTCATGTTCATTGGTATAGTTTGCTGGGTCCTGAAAATCATCGAATATTGGAGCCGATTCTGCATATCTGAATGGGTCTTCTGCAATTAAATCATTCGGCGGATCCAATCTCTGATTCAACTTCGACGTTATCTCTGAAGCAGTCCATTCCATAGGGCCCCAGTGATTGGCTGACATTTTGTTTTGGTATTCCTCTGGCCCTCTCAACTATGGTGAATTTGTTCTTGAGACGTCGCAGAGGTATATTAACGGTAGGATATGTATGGTCATACCTTGTACCTAGCTAGCTACACTACTTAAGAAACAATTTTTTAACAACCGAGTTCAGCGCCTAATTTGGCTTCTTTGTTGACCTAATACACCATCTCTTTGTTTCTGTCCACATCAAACCCACCAGTCGAGGCCATTGTTGTTTTACCAATCAGGACTAGGGCGATTTTAAAGTTACACATTAGTACCGCGGAAGGGGATTTGAGGGATTAGTGTGTATGGAAACCATAACTTATTGTCCAAGGCCGATCTTTAAAGTAATTAAAGTAATTGTTGTCCGATTACCTATTCTGAATTCATGGGGCCGCTGGATATTTTTAGCTAGCCAAACTATGGCTGAGATTGAGATTGTGGATATAGGAGTGAATACTCTCGGGTCACTGTTTTTGAAGCCGAATTTGAAGGGATTATTTCCACGTCGGCATCGGGGGAGGTATATGGATGTAGTACAGCGGTGGGTAATAAGTCATCAGACGGAACACCACCAAAATACGCGTTTGCAGGCAAAAATTGTGGGTGGGTCGTCCGATGACTTATTACCCACCGCTGCACCATGCCAGCGGCCATTAATCTTGTGGGGTGGTTTGGGTGAAAAACCTAGAGGTCCTTACGGCGACCTGCAAACCCCTGGAATTAACGGAAAGATGTCTGCAGTGTCTTTGTTGAGAGTGATGTGGAACGCGTGCCAAGCATCGAGTGATAAATAAGCAGCCAAGTTCCATATCCTGCGCCAAGGATTTTCCGTTTACTGATATAATACCACAAGCCTACCAGAGTAGAATATATGTACTCGCAACTATTTTAAAGCAGCGGGTTCTTGGATATATATCTATATGCCACCCTCATAAATCCCGTTGGTGCTACTTAAAATCCCTATACTTTATAATGGGTTATCTATCTACTTATGATGCCAAAGCTAGAATATTCGGGATCTTAATGCTTTGCCCCATTGCTGCTCTACCTAAATAGAGTACTGATCATACAGTTTATGTCGTAAAACCCATGACATCTTTCCCAACATATCCCCAGTTACCCCACATACTATCCTGTGAATTCTTCCATTGAGCGGAGCAGTTCAGGCTAATGTGGAGCGGTGCCTGTAAACTCGCAGGAAGTTCACCCCTGGTTAAAACAACCTTGCCTTCCCCAGGATTTCCTTCCCGAATCCCCCGCCTTTCGCCAAAATTCGTCTACCAGCTGTGTGAATCGGGCATGATGATAGGCTCATTCTGAATAGCCTGATGGTGATCCAGACCATCAATCCAGGTTCTCATGGGAAATTTCGCTTCTTTAGCCTGGTAACGAAGGTAAAACTCGGCGAATTACATAACATGGCCCAACAGTAACTACATGCCCTCATCCCATAAAGTTCCTGGTATTTTAAGGGTTTAAATAGCTGGAAGTGGGGAACATATTTCCTCCTCAGCTTGTTAGGTCTCCATTCCTCTCGAGGCATATTCTCTAAACGTGCTCTTCTTAATACTCACTCTTTTGCCTTGCTGGAGAACAGGAAGAACATGTTGCGAGACCAATTACTCAGGGTCGTGCCTTTTTTGGCCGTCCTGACGATTTTTCTGAATCCGCTGCTTGCCAATGCGCTTGGACAGAAGCAAACTGTTTCTTTTGAAAAGGTCAATGGGGGTATAGACCTCGTCTCTCAAGGAAAGACTGCCGCATTGCTCCTAGACGGAAATGGTACGCCATCCAACTAAATAACCACACCCATTAGCCATGTCGTGCTAATATTTACAACTTATCTGTAGATTGGCCTGGGGTAATCCGCGCAGCCAAAGATCTCGCCGAAGACTTCAATCGTGTAACCGGCCATGGCCTCACCCTAACCCTCAGCAACACGACCGCCGCTGCCACCTCCAAGTCCAAGACCGCCATCATAGTCGGCACTATCGGTAAATCCACACTGATTAAAACTCTCGTCGCCGCTGGTAAGCTCGACGTGACAAACACTACCGGTAAATGGGAGTCGTTCCAGACACAGATCGTTCAAAACCCATTACCGGGCTACAGTTCGGCGCTCGTAATCTCGGGGAGCGACAAGCGCGGCTCCATCTTTGGAATCTACGACCTCTCCGAGCAGATTGGCGTGTCGCCATGGTACTTTTGGGCTGACGTGCCGGCCACTAGACGCTCGAGCGTTTATGCGCTCGATGTCCTACGCGTGCAGGGCCCGCCGTCGGTAAAGTATCGTGGTATCTTCTTGAACGATGAGCAGCCGGCGTTAACAAACTGGGTCAATGAGAACTACCCTCCGGGAAAATATGGGCCGGGGTATAACCACGAGTTCTATGGTCTTGTATTTGAACTGCTGCTGCGGCTTAGGGCAAACTTCTTGTGGCCCACTATGTGGGATGGCATGTTTGGCGTTGATGATCTTCAGAACCAGGCAACTGCTGATATGTATGGGATTGTGATGTCGACGTCCCATACTGAGCCGTTGATGAGAAGCACAAAGGAGTGGAACACGTTTGGTAATGGCACATGGAGCTATGCAACCAATGAAGAGAATATCAAAGAGTTTTGGAGAGAAGGAGCAGAGCGAGGAAAAGACTTTGAGAACTACTGGACAGTGGGGATGAGAGGAAACGGTGATAACATCCTAAGCGAAAATGTTGTAACAGATTTACTGGAAAAGGTGGTAGCAGATCAAAGAGAGATTTTGCAAGATATCCTGGATGTAGAGATCGAGAAGATTCCCCAAGTATGGTGTTTGTACAAAGACGTAGGTACCTTAACTCTTGGCGCGCCTGTGACCCCCAAATCTCTAACATTTACCACAGATCCAATCCTACTATGAACAAGGAATGAGAGTCCCGGACGATGTTACTCTTCTCTGGGCTGATGACAACTGGGGAAACCTCAGAAGAGCCCCAGTCAGTAACGAAACTCACAGAGTTGGCGGTGCCGGTGTCTACTACCATTTTGACTGTAAGAGTCTTCCAAGTATAATCAATACTAACTAGGCTAACTTTCTGGAATAAAGATGTTGGTGATCCAAGAGATTACAAATGGATCAACACAATGCAGCTCCAAAAGGTCTGGGAGCAGATGAACATTGCTTACCAAAAGAACGCCCGCCAAATCTGGGTAGTGAACGTCGGAGACCTTAAGCCACTTGTAAGCAAGCTTCAAACCCAACTCAAACCCCACAAGTTTAACCCCGAATACAGGAACTCCCAATTGACTACTTTATGAGTCTTGCCTATGACTTTGATACTTGGGGCCCCGCCGACAAAGTTTACACCTGGGAACAAGCTTGGGCCTCGCGCGAATTTGGCTCCGAGCTTGGTCCCGAAATCGCCTCAATCATTGACATCTATGGTAAATTTGCCGGACGCCGCAAGTTCGAGCTTGTTGACCCTACAACCTACAGTATCATCAACTACCACGAAGCCGACATAGTGCTTGCGGCGTGGAAAGACCTTTCTGCTAGAGCCGAAGCGGTCTATAACAAGTTGTCTCATGATGCGAAACCGGCCTTCTTCCAGCTTGTGTCGTACCCGGTGAAGGCTGCGTATATCGTTCATGACATCTACATTGCGACCGCTAAGAACAATCTCTATGCAAACCAGAGGCGAAGCAGTGCCAATGTTTTTGCAGACTACGTCCTGGATAGATTCAAGGATGACCACAAACTCACAGAGCAGTACCACAAACTACTCAATGGGAAGTGGAACCACATGGCATCACAAACCCACCTTGGATATCAGTACTGGTACGTAAATCCCTTCCAAACCTACTAAATCATTTTTTTGCAAAGCCCTATATTAACCATAACCGCAGGCAGCAGCCCATGCGCAACACCCTACCACCCTTAGCATGGACTCAGCTCCTTGAAAACTCACTTGCCGGCTCTCTCGGTGTCAGCATCGAATCCAGCAACGGCTCTGTTCCCGGTGATGACCGCTACAACACAATCTCCTACGGCAACAACACCCTCGTTCTACCCGCCCTTGACCCATATAGTAGCACCCAAAGCCGCTGGATTGAGGTCTTTAGCAAGGGTACCGACTCCTTCAACTTTACCATCACACCTCACAATCCCTGGGTAAAAGTCAGCCCGTCATCTGGTTACATCAACTCGCAGTCCAAAGACGTCACTGATGTCCGCGTCGAAGTCTCTGTTGACTGGGACGCCGCCCCTGAGGGATATAACATCGCCTTTATCGATATTACCTCCTCTGCCTCATACAGCAACTTTGGCGCCCCCTCCGTCAATCTCCCTATCAACAAGACCTCTGTCCCCTCCTCTTTCACAAACGGCTTCATCGAGTCAAACAAATACATTTCCATCGAAGCCGAGCACACCTCTCGCAACACCTCCACCGCCGACGCATCCTATCAAATCATCCCCCAGCTCGGCCGCACTCTCTCCGGCGTCTCCCTAGCCCAAATCCTTGCCCCCAGTCAGACACCACCCGACTCTCCCCGCCTCGAATACGACCTCTACCTCTTTACCACGCCCGCCTACAACGCAAATATCACACTGTACCTTGGCGTGGCGCTCAACATGGACCCAAACCGCCCACTCAAGTATGCCATTGCGCTTGACGACGCTACACCGCAGATCGTCCGGTTCGTCCCGGACGCGAAACCGCTGGATATGCCGGCGGGGTGGGAGAGGGCTGTCTCCGATGCCGTGTGGATGTCGACTACGAAGCATACGGTGGCAACGGTCGGGAATCATACGTTGAAGATTTGGGCTGTGGAGCCCGGTGTCGTATTCCAGAAGGTGGTGGTAGACCTCGGCGGCGTGAAGCCGTCATATTTAGGGCCACCTGAGTCGGTGAGGGTTTAGATAACGGCTTAACGCGCGGGTAGTTACGTGTAGTTAATGTCTACATCTAGTTGATAGATAAATATATTTAATTAGAACCGGCAATTTCCTAATTCTAAATAATTGTCTCCTTCTCCCTATTTTATTTCATTAAATTGATAAACGAACCAGAACAAAATGCAAGTTGTGAATGGGCCAATGACCAAAATGCAACATTACAACCAATGTCTAAAAAACCTAACCCTGTAACGCCAAGACCTGAATACTACATGTACATGTAACTAACATACGAGGTCTAAGTGCCCGTCGTATTTCTTTGATAATCTTTACACACGTGACTAGGTGGTAAGTATTAAACCTTTCTTTATTCAACGATTTAAGTTTGGAACAATCTAGCTCAACAATGGGCTTTATCTCCAGAGTTCCTTTGTTTCATGGCAGCCAGCTAGAAAAACCGGTCACCGCATGCATTGTTTTGTCGAAGGCACACACTCACGGTATCATAGGATATCACTCGTTTTGAGGGTTCTTTGTGACGATTTTCTTTTGGTGTTATTATGTGTATGTATGTATGGGTTACCACTAAATCTACGACTACAACTACATCTAGATTGTTGGCCATCCACTGCTCCAGCCGATGATGTTCCATCCGAACCGCTTTTGGCCGTCGCCGTATCCGATGGTGGTATCGACTGATGCACACAGGGGTTATTAGTATAAGGTTCAGTGAGAGGTCGGGCGGGAATTTACCGTAGTGGTAGTAGAGAACTGCACCGCCGGCTTTGGAATCAGCAAAGACGCCTTGTCCGCCGGGTCCGTAGACGTTGTCGTGGGATGTAAGGACTGGAGTTCCGCCGCTTGCAGTGCAGGAGACTCCGTTACGGTCGTACTGTATATACTGTCAGTGGAAGCTCAGAGTTACTGGGGAGAAGTATGGAGACTTACGTAGCCACCGTTGATGGATGTTGAGACACAGACGTTGATACGGTACTCGTTACCTTGTGAAGGACGGCTTGCATCGTAACCGCAGCAAGTGCCAGACGAGAAGAAAAGGTAGTAGTACGGTGCGCGGTAGTAGATGTTTGCTCCCTCGACGGCATGGGCGCCACTGGCATTGTACGCAAGCTGAACTGAAGTTCCGGCGGTAGAGAGGGGTGGGTTTGCCATGGGCACCTACGTTCCTATCATCAGCGCCGTGCAATATATTTTAGCATCACACGAACAAGTCGGTTCCTACCTGGTAGATATCACCCCAGAAACTTCCAAAGCTCATGTAGTATGATCCAGAGGCCGACAAAACCAAGTTTCCATCAATCGCGTTGTAGGCGCTTCCAGTGTAACTCCTGATTCCTGCGCTTCCGTGGTCGGTCCATGATCCTACGTCCATGGTGGTTGAGGTGGCAACTCCGATTGCAGACTCCTGGGATCCAAAGGTCGAGACCGAGTAGTAGAGGTAGTAGGTACTGCCGACCTTTGAGATATCTGGTGCCCACAGGTCCGTGTTCCCTGCAAGGTTGATTGAGGAGCCACTAGGGAGTGCACTTCCCTGAATGGTCCATGGGCCAGAGATATCGGAGGCAGTGGCAATCTGGATTCTGTTACCGGTCGAGAAACGGAAGTAAGTGCCATCAGAGGTACGTCGGATCACAGCAGGATCGTGGACATTGCAGGCACCACTACAGGCTCCTGGGTTGGCAACCGCGAAGACGGTAGAGATGAGGGAGCTGAGAAGGGCAAAGAGGAACAACATTGCGATGGTGCTTAGAGTTCTGGAGTTTGGAGGTAGGGAGATGGAGTCATTTTAAAGTTGGGAGATTGAGTGTAATCGGGATATCGTGATTTTCGGATGGGGAAAAGTCCAAATTTTTTCCCGAATGTGTCTAACAAATTCTTCGTGACAAGGGTCGTGAGATATAATTTGGGGGGCTATCTTCGGCGGAGCTAAGCCCGAGACGTTTTTTTTTATATATTCAGCCTTTCCCTTCAATAACTTGGCATCGTGATACCATCTCGAGGTTGAATTGGTAGAGTAACGTCCGAAAATGCGCTTGGGATTAGTACTGCATCGAACTGGCAAAGGCGCTAGATGCAGTGTGCCGCTGCATAACTCTGGTAAGTAAGTACATGTACCTACCTACCTACCTACCTACCTACCTTATCATCCTGAATGAATTCGGCACTTTTTACACGCCGACGTATTACAAGAGTATCGCTACTACTTTCCCTTTTTCCCCCCCTCTTTTTTTTTTTTTCCCGATATTATATTACTCTCTATACCGGGCCCTGACTAATGTTTATCTGAAGAACCCCCCATCCCGTTGTTAGCTCGACTTCAGCCGGAATACGAAACAGCATCCAAGACTTCTGCACCCCACACAGCATCTATCATCACTCACTTCACACCCCAGCCAACGAGTACAGTATGCTTAAATTCAATTTCAAAGCCAGGCCTGAAATATACAGCAGGTAGGTACTCCGCAATTTCACTCTTTTTTCCCATGCCGGACTAGCTCCACTAACCCACGGCTAAATAGGCTAAATATGCCAACACTGTAGGTACCTTCTTAGTCAAAGGCCGTTTCGAGGAACGCTTCGAGTCTGTAATAATAATGATAATGATGATGATAATAATAATAATAATAATAATACCGAGGCCCGGAGAATTTGAGCCATGTTCCGGAGATCGGTTGCGGAGGTGCGGCAGGGCTTTCCGTGGTTTCGGGCTTCGGTGTGATCCCCGAGACGTTGGCCATGGTTCTAAGCATATAATTTCAACCGCTGAGTTGGGGCTTGTTGCTTGTTGTACCAGCAGCTGAATTGTGGGACGATGTCTAATCGTGGCCATATATATCCTTGCGGCTGAGTTCATTTTTATTATTCATAGATTGTCACTCGGTTCAGGAGACTCTGCCAGGATCAGTAAAGGTCTGACACCCCTCCCCAGTAAGGATTACGGAACATTTCGCCACGTTATGCGCCGGAGCTAGTGTTATAAGCTTAAACGCAAACATGCCGGTGAACGTTGAAATACTTAGATTGGAGTGTAGTGTATTGCTCAAAAATACTGCGACACGGATATATGTCACTGGTAGAGTGTCGGTTTAAACCTTCGATGGGCCAGTGCGTACATACATACATACATACATACATACATACATACATACATACATACATACATACATACATAAAAGAGGGCACAACAGCTGCACTTTCAAGCTGATGGAACGCTGTCGAGCTCCGTCGGGGGTATATAACCAATGCTACTACACGGTTAGTAAAACCAAAGTTCCACACCACCGGCAAATCTCTCCTCTTTCTCCATTCGAGTGCCGGGACGATACCATCCGGGCGCTGACAATATTATGCGAGCTCGATGTTTCTCCACAGAAGAAAGGCCTCCTCGGATATATAACTTCCCACAGCTTCCCCATCTTCAAATTGATAATCTTCTTCGTGTACCACTGCCCATTACCCAATTTCTGTCTTGCTTCTAGTTGTCTCTATTACATACATGCTTGCTCGTGCGATTACTTGCCTTTTTCCACTCATCTGAGGGAGTGATCGTAACCAGCTCATCCTCCTTGAAGCGATGCCATGCCTATTATTGAGTTGGCATTTCTGTGCCGTCGTTTTGATTAAGTCAAGCCGTGCATATTTCTGTTATATACATTGAATACGTAGTCATGACGACCAGTAGTGACTTAACCAAACCACCCACTACGACCATTAATTTACCAACCCTAAGCTAGTAACAAAATAGTCACAGCGGCTTAAAAATCCCAGATAATGCATACGAGTCTTTTAATGAAACATATGAATTAGCTTCGAAATATAAACCATAAATCATGACAAATAGAAAATTGTTCTTGTTTTAGCTGCGGGGATCCGGCGATGAATCGATTCAACTCTTCATGTAATTGCCAAGAATGGCGTCCCGCACCCAAATACCGCACCCAAAGCTATCAATGTTTGGTGCCGCAGCATCCATCTACCAACACGCCATTCCTTCCAATAACACCTGCACCTCCCGACTGTTTATGTGTAACCGCATCTCTCAGGTCGGTCTTCAATAATACACTGTGGTTGAAAGCTTGCCTGTATAGTTCAAGAGAATTAATAGACGATCCCAGGGCTGGGTAGGTATGTATGTATAGCTCACGTAGATGGCGGAACATCCAGAGCCGGATTTCTCTCAAAAAAGTTAACTGGCTTAAATGATACCCTAATAGTTTCACATGGCATGATCTATTACAGCGGTTAGAAGTTTAATATGAATAGATGTTTGAAAATATAACTCACAGGAAAGTCTTCAACCCGAGGGATATGATTGATCCCTAACCAGTCGTCAGTAACAATTTTTCAAACTCTACTTGGAGTCCGTTTGATTGTTCGCCTCGACTGAGGTGTGGTGGGTAGCATCCGAAGCGGGATTAGCTGCAAATACAAAAAACCTACCAAACTGGACCCAAACAACCAAATCCTTATCCAAAACTTCATCATTTCTAGCGGCCCACGTCCTGACACCCTCGCCACCTCTTGACTGGTTTGTCCATTTTCCAGCAGCCCACAGCTCATCTTCTTGGTATTTGGTAACATATATCGCTTTATCCGCAAACTCGGCTCGTTTGTAGTGCCAACTCTCTTTGTCGGCGAGCATTTTCTGGAACGGTGGAACCGAGATCTTGTAGCCAACAGGTTTGCCGTTGATGCTGTTCCTAACCGCTGCATTCTGAATTTTGAAAACCCTATTCCTTTCAGTATCTGTATTGTGGCCAGATGAGCGTTCGATAGGCATTTCACGGGTGATATATCCAACACCGTGGGGATTCGTTTTCGGGTCTCGAGGCAAAGCATGTGCCTCCTCATAAACAACTCTATTATCATGACCGTCAATTGCAGGGTCCAGACGTAGGGAAAAGATATGTTGATGGTAAGACGCAAGTACACCTGGGTGAACAACAGTACCCCATGGGACTTCAGCTCCTTCTTCGATCGGGGCGGTACTAAGGATACCCGTGGCACGGACCTCGTAACTCATTTCTCCAGCCTGGTTGAAGATGAACGCTAAGATGTACTCGTAGTTTGAGACTGTAATGATAGACTGGACGACCAGCTCCCGATTCCGAACAATTACAGCCCTACCAGTTCGATAATTTGTGTGCTTAAATCCAATCCCAGAATCTTGCTCGTGAACGCAAATGACATTTGGCATGTCTTGGGGGTCCCCATTATCGTTACACAAAGTAGCCGAGAGGTAGTGAATTGATCCCAAGCAGTCGCATCCGAGACTCAAGTTGTTTGTCATAATCCCAGCTCCCTATTGAGTTTTTATATTAGATTAGAGTCGAGTGAGATTTCATGATTCGGGTCAATAAAATCCTTACCACGTCTCCCAGGTCAAATGCCGCTTTTTTGTGATATGGGGGCCTTGGATCCCCGTAAGGGATATTCATATCACTAAGAGCAACCCTCCAAAAAAGACTTCTCCCGTCGTACGTTACGTTATACAAAACCATCCCCTCTCGATGATTAAACCCTACTCGGAATGTCCATTTCTGCCATTCAATAACACCCCCTCCAACGCTTTCATCTAAGACCCTGAACGAAGCGCCCTCAGGTTGAATAACCTGTAGGGGTTTCAGGTCTGTCCGAAGTGTTGGTTGGTTTTCGGGAGTATATTCAGATGGGGGTGGAATTTTGTATGGCTTGGGTGGGGTGGGTGTAAAATCGGGTCCGGTGGGAAGATGCTCGATCCTTATGACCTTGCTAGTCTGTACATCAAAAACTGGTGATATAGATAAAGGAAAGGCATAATGGTTTGAGTCAGGGTTCTTGCTATTTGGATCCTGGATATAAAGAAAACACTGGTATTGGCGACGAAGATCCTCAACTCCGTCAGAGCCTAAATATATATCGTAAGCTCAGAATCCTTGGAATTTCAGAGAGATGGCCCCATATATCCAGTTGAAGGCTTTTGGGCAATTATGAAAAGAGAAATATACCAAAAACCCATGGATCCGAGATCACTACAGTTCCTTCCGGAAGCTCCAACTTCGCAATTTCTGCTTTAACATTTTCGTCCTGTAACAAAATCCCTTCAACTTGCACAATTTCCTGGCCATCAGCATGTGCATGGTAGCCTTCCTGCACCCTAAAGTTGCTCTCTAGCACCGCCGATCCCTCCCCCCCAAGTACCACATATGCCTCAAAGAGTTTGTCGGTATTGCGGACATAATAAGAGATATAACCCCGGCGTAGAGGTCTCTTGCCATCATTCTCCATCCATGAAATGAGTGATGTCTTTGTGGGCTCACTCAGTGTGATGGTCTTAAATTGAAGGTCCGCTGTTGGAGGATATGCTGATTTTAAAGCGACAGAACATGATCGAATCTCGTCTGGGGTAAGGGGGGCAAGAGGATGGAGATGGCGGAGATGGTCGGAGATAGAAGGCGTCATTGTTGATGGCGTGGATGAACTATGAAAAGTAATTCAGTTGAATGATACTTCAGATACACATAAAGCTGGTAGGTAATTGCGGATTCCAAGAGGAGTGTACGGCGATAGTAATACGTGAGGACTAGGTGCTGATGGGACACAAATAAGTAAAATAGGTGAAATGACCTCTAACTACAAGTCAAGGAATAGAATGGGCTAATAACTTACCGAGTGGATGCAAGAATCTTTGGAAGAGAGAGAAAAGAAAAAAACGCTAGCAGACGAGAGGGAGATGCCATGATTGCTGAGTGGACACGAAAGACTAGCTATCTGGCAGCTCAGCTAGTGGGGCCTTCAGTTCGCTGCAGGCACAACAGGCACAACTGAGACTAACCAATGACAGCTAAGATGAAGTTGATAAAATTGGGGTAGGATATGGAAAAACTCCTGTGATTGGAAAAGTCGATTTTGGAGAGGAAAAAAAAAGATTCCAATGTCAACATTCGCTGTAGACGACCAGCAGCGTTGTGGCGAATCGAGATTTCGTTCGGTTTTATCTAGATGTCGGATATCGGGGTTCACCGTCCTTTACTTTGAAGATTGCCAGGTTGGGAAGCTTGAGACAGCCAATAGAGCAGGGGTTGGATGGAAGTGGAGTTTTGAACGGTACCCTCGTTCCCCACCAAGCGAGTTCACCACTCACCGAGCGCAGCAACCAATTCCCATACAAATTTCTCTTGGCTGCAGCTTTAGCAGCGTGAGAGAAGACCTCAAACTCGGTGGGTGGTGAACTCGCTTGGTGGAGAACGAGGGTACTCACCACCTACATGTACCTAGGTACGCTCATGATCAATGCATGACGACTGATTCGGGGTGCTTGTTGATGAACAACGCCGGTCGCGACGAGTTAAGGTTACTACATGTATGTCCAATTTGCTGATGGGACCGTTAGGTAAGCGGATGAAATTCAAGTTAGAGGTCAATCATTGGTGCTGCCCTGAGGTATGGCTCCCCACTAAGGGTATGAGCTGCATTGTCTGGCTCCCAGATACTTATGTACATGAACGGTTATTCTTTGCATACATGTACCCAGTCGTTCAGTAAAAGGTCGTGAAAACAAGAAAGCAACGGAGCGAATACGAAAGTTGACGTGGCGTGATCTAACTACAATAATTAGTTAAAGAAAAGGGAGGAAATCTATTTCATTGTTAATTTATCATCCATTTATTTGCTATTTAATTAAAGGTTCTTGTTGTCGTTGCTACCATCAATTTGGATGGGTTCGTGAGTTCGTGGTGATGGTTGCTTTCACGAACGACTGAGTAACTTAGTAATTATATATAATGTGCCTTGGCCAAGCAATACATGTAGCAAACTAGCAGCATTCTTTCCTCCCCTGGAAGTTTAATATCCCGAATAAAAGTCTTTCTAATGAGTATATTTTAACTTATCAGGTGATCGGAGTCTATCTGATTACTGGCAATCTATATTATATTCAAGAGCAAAAGGGATTTCTAACAAGTTATGGCTTCCGGAGTGTGAACCTAGCTAATCAAGAGACGGGCTAGGTCTCTAGTTTGCCAGCACAGATACTATGCTGGCATTGGTTCTTTTATTATTCCGGACTTCATATTCGCGGTGTCGCTCAGTGTCTAATAAAGCCTTGTCCAACAAAAGAAGGCTCTGGCCGAGCTCAAGAACGAGGTCAAGTACAAGTTCGACGAGCTCAAGGGCAAGTTCAGCAGTGTCAATTCAACAAAGTAAGTCAGAGATCCAGCTTTATCGCACAGAGACTGGACAAAACGAACGGAGTAATATCCGGTTATACACACAATAGCCTCCTAGGAATTGGGCAAGCAATCTGAAGGTCCAAGCTGGCGATATACAGAAGTTGCACAATGTTTTGCAGAAGATGAGGAAGTTGGAGAAACCTGTAAGAAGTTAGGAGATTATCAAACAAAAGAGAGTACTAGGTAAGTGGCTATTAACAAGAGCATGTAACTAGTTAGACAGGGCATAGGTTTGGGAAAGTTGATTTTATAAAGGCTAGCTGCGTAGAGAATGGTATTACGGTCTACATCGACTTTGATTTTACTCTAGGTTAAAAAACAATGATCCTCGTATCGGGGTTGGCTTGGTTTGATTGGTATCGCGACAGCAGCAGCAGATACTTTTTTGCAGAGGTCGTCGTTATTGTTGGTGAAAAACCGTGTGCTTTTAGGCATTTGATTCTCTCCTTCTGTTAATCACATACATATATGTATATTTAGGTAAGTTGAAGAGGGACGTATACATATACTTTGCCCACATGTACTACGATTGTACTTGCAGCGAAATTACATGTAAGTATTGTCTCGCACGTTAACAACCATCAACCTCACGATTTCCTTAAGCATATTAACCCTACCATAAGCATGGACAAAGCTAGAGAGAGTTTTCTTCGAGCATAAAAGCACCAGCTATGACTTTCATTCAATTTGTTTTATCAAATGGTTGTGGTTTTATAGGGTTTCATGTTTTGTGGGGTTGAATGGTTGCCAGCGAGACGGTGAGAATAATTAATTTCACCACAAATAAGAGTAAGTCTGTAGACAATAACTACATGTAAGTACCATGCCACTGTCTTCAGACTTCAACCTGCACGGATCTCCGAGTTCGTAACTAGTACGTTCAGGAAGCGTCAATATCATACTCGATCATTTCACCGCCTCGGGCCAATTGTAAGCAAGTACATCCCCTCATGCTACCATGAGTATGTACCCCGCACATATCGTCGACTGTTTCGCATGGACTTTCCGGATATGTACTGTGGGGGCGGATTAATGGAGACCCCGAATATCCGACATAAACTCCAGCAGAACGGCTTTTCGCGAAAGATTGCCGTTGGATGAAAGGGTTCCTGGATTTCTGACTCCTCGCAGAACTCACCGAAAATAACACTCTGATTAGGCGCATCTTTCAGGGAATGGAAATTTTGGGGGCTGTGTGGTGTCTTGTTGGATCTGCACCAGGAGTCCTTATCGATAAGGGTCTCAGCCCCACAACTACATCCTGGTTATCGGAAAAAAGAAACTTCCCCGCCCGTTCTTCCTCCGGGCGGCACATGGGAATGGAAATCACGGTAGTCAATTACCGATACTCATAAATTCTGACGATCGAATAAATCCGATATCTACCGCCGTATTAGTTCTATTTTTCTAGATGTCTTCATCAACTAAGAGCTCCGGGGCTGTCCCTGACCAATTCACTGGCTATGCTGCTTTTTCTGGTAATTACTACTTCAATCCTTTCGTCCGAAGACTCGCAATAAGGTTTGCAAACTAAGGTTCCCAACAGCCCAAACTTGGTCGGAGCTGAAAATTCATAAGTTCAACCCCAAACCGTTCGGCGATTACGATATTGATATCAAAGTGCGATACTGTGGTGTCTGTGGTAGCGACCTGTATGTCTCATCACCTGACGTTACCATTTGACTACATCTACATATACTAATAACACATTGTAGACATGTACTCCGCTCCGGCTGGTCTCCCTCAATATATCCTTGCGTTGCTGGGCATGAGATCACTGGTGAAGTAATCAGAGTCGGACCCCTTGTTACATCACACTCGATCAAGCCCGGTGCTATCGTCGGCGTTGGATCACAAGCCTGGTCTTGTGGCGGTTGCGATTCTTGTGCAGGCGAAGACATTGGTACAAAACCAGGAGCTGGCAAGGATTGGGGCGCTGCCGGTGAACATGGCCATGGCGGTGAGAAAGGCCTGACGGGAGGAAAGGAGAATTACTGTAAAGAGGTAGTGGAGACCTACAACTGGAGATACAAAGACGGAAGTGCTGCATATGGGGGATACGCAAATTACGTCCGGATCCACGAAAAGTAGATATAGACCATCTACCTCTTCTCATATCTATTAGACTAATGAGCCAATAGTTTTGTATACCCCATTCCTGAGGGAATTCCCGAGGAAATTGTAGCCCCCATGTTCTGTGGCGGCGTTACAATGTATTCCCCTCTCAAACGTGCCAACGTAGGACCTGGATCCAAAGTTGGTATTGTCGGCATCGGTGGCCTTGGTCACTTTGGGATCCTTTTCGCAAAGGCCCTTGGCGCCACAGTCACAGCCATCTCGCACTCTCCTCGAAAGGCTGAAGACGCAGTTGCTCTTGGTGCCTCGCAGTTTATCTCGACCGCTACATCTGGATGGAATGCTCCCCATCTTCGAACGCTAGACCTAATCATCAGCACCAACTTCTCAACAGATATGCCACTGGGTGAATATCTCTCTTTGCTGAAAGTAGGGGGTACATTGGTGATCTGTGGTATCCCTGAAGGTGATCTACCGAGATTGTCGTGGGCTGATATTGCAACGGCAAATTTGGCAATCAGAGGGAGCAATGTTGGCTCGAAGAGAGAAGTTGCGGAAATGCTAGAATTGGTGAAAGAGAAAGGGGTCAGGAGTTGGGTGGAAGTTATAGCAATGAAGAATGTTGAGGATGCGATAAAGAGGTTGGACAGAGGAGAGTGTAGGTACCGTTATGTCTTAAAGGCGGACTTTGACGAGTAGATTAGCAGACCCTTACATGTACATGTAGATATACATGGGGGTTCATGAATTACCATATAAACCGAATGACCCAACAAATTCCAGTAGAAATCTATTCACCGGATTTCACTAATATAGCCCGGAGTGAATTCACAGAATACCGATGCAAGACATCATTGTCCGATAGTAGTCATAAGGCATCACTCGGCCGCATCAAGTACTGTATCCCCTTATTTATGGAAACAGTTGAAAGAAATGAAATCGAATACACATAGCAGAATAATACTGTCAATTTGAGACCTCTTGAATCGTTCCAGGCGCATATATTACATGTAGTAGGTGTGTTACTGGTATGTATAAAGTGTTATTGTGTTACTTGTTCCGACAATTCCCCACATGTATGGCCCCCGGCTTCTAGAATTAGTCGTCATCATTGATTAATAGATCCTTTATGTGTTCGAACTACATTTGGGTCAAGCGCAATTAAAGAATCACGGTCTCTAGGGACTGATACTCATACTTGTGCTTTCATCCCGGTTGTTGATTTGTTTATCAGTGGTGTTAAAATGTTCAAGCCCGACGTCATATGTATTTCCCAGCTGATCAGTGTCTCTATGTACATGTATGTACATGTATGTACAATATGTAGCACTAAATATAAGATGCACATGTGCACGAGAACGGCATGGGACATGGGTTCCTGTGTTTAGATTGAGGTTGAAGGTTTATTAGTGCAGTTATATAAAGTAGTAGGCTTTCTGATTTGTTCTGGGGTGTACAAGGTAGAATAGCTAGAGGGTAGCGTTAAGGCCGGAAAGACCGCTGCACGAGCCGTGCACGTAGGTGCAATACTCTATACCTACAACCCTTGTTTCTACTATAACCCTATCTCTTGATGTACTCGGGTGTAGCAGATAGAACCAGAAAATGCAAAGGGTGATTTTGTATGGTAGATCAGCGCCACTCCATACAAATAATCCCTGCTCTGTCACTCGCATTTTCTGGTTCGTTCTGCTACACACGAGTAGTAAAGCGCTATAATACACATCAATATATTCATGTAGGTAATTTGCGACACTATAATATGATCATCATTATACCCCACCCTATGGCGTCACTCCCCGATCTACGGCCCTCATCTTAAGCCTGAAACGAGGGGTCCTAATATGCTCTGCAAAAAATGGACCCTCTCACAAACATTCACGATATGAATGTATCCCCCCCCAAATAACCCGATGTCCAACGCACAAAGTACCAACCTCACACAGCAATTACCTCACACAGCAGCTGCCTACATGGCCTAATCTTGTCTTCTTACCGCCAGCCAACCAATCTTACGATGTCGAGATCTCCCTAGTATTTGCAAACTTTGGGTAGCGATTCTGGCCCTCTGAATCGATGAATCGACCCGAAACATCTCTTTCTCTTGCAAAGGCACGGCAAACTCCGCAAAACAGGTGCACGTGAGGCTCCTCTGGTACGTCGTCCGCACCCTATTCCAGCGGGATATTAGGCGCGAGCGGAATGATGAAATTATCACTCCTCCCGCAACTGCCGGGCCGATCTTCGTCGAAATGCAGCTGGGATCTCAAACGCCTCCGAAGTTGGGAGGCGAAGCTCAATCCGAGCTGGTGCGTCTCACGGCTCCAAGATGTCCAAAGAAACGGCCAATACAGTGGTCCCTACATTCGCTTCCCAACAAAAGTGGATAAAGTGGTCTCGTGCCCATCCCATATATGCAATTTCCTGCATGCCGTAGGGAAATGTGGAGGATGTATTGACCGCTCCCGCTGCAGGTATATTGCGAACTAACCCCGAGATATTCATAATGATAAGTGTCCGCTACTTGAGAGAGGGGTCCCCTTGACGGCTCATGCAAAATCACTCGGCGCTAACGACATAGCAAAATACATGTACGCTGTAAGTACATCTATCTCGCTAAGTCAAGACACCATCGAGATCAGAAACCTTCCCCAAAGTAACGTCGATTCACAGGTCGGAGCGGGGAAAAATCAGATTTAAAGGCCACAACAATCATCGATAAAAGAAGTAACAATCGCGAGAGGGGTACCGATTCGGGGATTCTAGTTTCGCTTCTCCTAAAAACTATGAATCAGGATACCCTAGTTCTACTACTTCTGTTCGTGTGCAGAGGGTGTGACACCAGATGCATCGTAGGTTTGAGGGATTGGATCTAGGTATGAAGGGTTTCCTGCAGAAATTATACATTAAATATGCACCACATGCCCTCCTGCTTAGATCTGGAGATCTACTATATTAAACGGCTTATATCCAATTCGGCAAGAGGGAGGGGCGGAATAGCGCAGTACCTTACAATTACAAACCATGGAGCCGTTAGGGTAGGTAGGAGGCACCTACCTACATATCACTTTTTTTTTTAAAAAAAAAAAAAAAAAAAAAAAAAAAAGATCAAACCGAACGAATTTTTAGCTGGCCCCTTGAAGCAAAGTTCTGGTGTGTAGAAAGCTCTCGACTCATATCCTTTGCTGGAAGATTTAGGCCCAAAGCCCTTCCATCGGAAGCAAGTTTATAAGGACAGGTAGATGTTACCAAATCGCAAAAAAAACCATCACTGAAGAGTCGAAAAAATATTGGGGCCATCAATTGAACGCCGGTGCCGACCGGAAGACAGTCACCTTCTACTTATTAGATATCGTTTATCCCCTCGGCAGATCATGATGAATGGCGCGTGCGGTCTTCCAATACAACATGCCGACACGTGCCCGTCGATTTCAGTTCATAATATGTCTGCATGATAGCACCAGGCAATGAATTAGCTTTTGTCTGCAGGGCTGTAACCAGGAGTGCTTGTCCCATGTATGTCCGTTATTCGGAAGATACACCACAAATTCAGCTAGTGACAACAACCCCATTTAATACCCGACGGAATCCGAGAGTTATGCATGCAGGTGCATAAAGTGGACGAAATAGTGAAAAATTTATGCTTGATGACGCTTATCTTCCTTTCTTTTTATCGGATTCATTGGCCGGAATATATGACCCGAGAGATTTAGAGTGAGTCTCAGTTGTCAGACGAGGCTGAAAACACGAGGCGAACACTTCTTAATTTCTGGTGACGGTCAATTCATCCATGGGAAGCTCAGAGCCTCCACCATGTTGCCGCCAGAGGCTTGAGCATTAGGAATAGTAAACAGAGACCACGTCCACGCCGCCCTAGTGTCGAACTTTCTTGTCAGTATGTACGGTCTTTTGAGGGTACAAGCCGGCCAACTACCTAGGGTAGACTTCGAAGCTAGGGATATGCAAAACGCAGCGCATCAAGGGGCTTCTCCTCCTCCTCCTCCTCCTCCTCCTCCTACCCCTAGATATAGAGCAGGCTTACTCGCTAGAATATCATGAGGCCAACACTCGGTTGACTGACAACTACCTACTACATGTAATCCTTGACATGTGTGTGTTTTATCGGCCCGGTCAGAGCAAGCAGTCTTATTCAACAGTTACTCAATTAGTGTTCTTGCAGTATTGAAGAATAGCTAACTACCTATGTCATACAGAAGATTTAAAATTAAATGGGTATAGAATGGTCCGAAAGATCCTTCGATAAGGTGGATTGCTCGCCTGCACCTGAGATCACTTATGCATGTAGTTCAATCCCGCTGTAAATAGATCCAGATGGTTAGTTATCTAAAGAAAACCGTGGCGCGGAAGGCGCCGTCGCAAACCCAATCCGTGTCAGCATTCCTCCTTGCTGTCAAAAATTGTGGTAACTGTAAGAAAACCTCATACTCTCACATTGTCAGTGGATATAAATGTATGTAAGTAAGTAATGCCCTATTAATCCTGCATATGTACCATTCAAAGATCGCTTCCCCTCTATAGATCACACCAAACTATACATAAGCATCGCATACGGGGCTGCATACCAGCGTCATAACTGCGGGGTTGCGGCCGTGATACGTGCGTAGTGCGTGACAGTAAAAGTCCTGAACGGGAGGGCCAGGGTTGAGAAGAAGAAAAAAAAAGAGATACACTGTTTTCCTAGGGTTTGATCCTTTAACACTTCGACAATAACAATCCTGCCCGTGAGGACCTGAATACTAGAATCAAAAACCGGACAGAGTGAAGGGCCTTTGTTCCTCGCAGAAAGGGTGTACTTACTGCTACTAAAACCCAACAACCCGGTCACAACTTATTCTAGAAATTCGGGGAATAAGCCAAGTGGCTCGCGTGTCAGTGTCAGGGTAAGCTTGAGGGACGCGTCAATCCAATTCCTCATTGAATTGAAGGCTTACTGGCTATATGATAGCCTAGGTTAATCTATTTGGCGAATTAAAGGACGTCAGGGGCAGTCGAGAAGGACCTGGTCAAAAGGAAATAGTAACCAATTGCGTTTTGCTGTTGTCCAAGATACTGGGACACCGTTCAAGAACCTCTTCCCTTTTTTTCTCAAGCGTCAAACTTTTACTCATCACAATTTCAGAACGGACAAGGGAGTAAGTTAACAATTGATCATTGGGAGGATATACTCTTTTTTTTTTTAGCCCCTCTCCTCACTCCCCCCCGCCTGCATTACATGTCTCTCGTCAAGGGCACCGTCATTGAAAAATAGGCATCTAGGTCTATCAACATGCTGAAATTACCTCCCCCCCCCCCTTTCCACATTCATTTCGTGGGAAATGTTTATTTATATATACCCTTCCCTTCACTTCCTACCTCGATTTCTCTGACATCCCACCGCGCACCTTCCCTGGACCTCGAGATATACCTTCTTAATTGAGGACTGTGTACATACATTGAGAAATCTCGCTCACTCGTCATGTCATCCTCAGATACACCAAAGGAAAGCACACTTTCCCCCTCAATAACGCGAGTCGAGACCGAAAAGAAAGGCCTTAGCTCCCAGGAAGCTAGAGCGATGGCCACAATCCAAGATGATGATGAACGTCTACTTACTCGGATTGGGTACAGACAGGTATGGTGAAACTTCAATTACTTATTGGTGTAAAATATACTCATAAAACTTTAGGAATTGAGAAGAGAATTCACAAAATGGTCAACAGTCTCATACGCAATCTCAATCTTGGGCGTATTGGGCTCTGTTCCCGCTACCTTTGCAGTCCCAATTACTTCCGGAGGGCCAGCAACAGCGGTATGGTGCTGGTTCTTTGGATCGTTGATGGCAACATGTATAGCGAGCTCAGGTAATTACACCTGACTCTAGCCAAACTTCTAGTAAGACACGAAAGCTTATTTGATTGTCTATAGTCTCGGAGCTGGTATCGGCGTATCCCACAGCCGGAGGGATGTATTTTGTCACTAAGCATGTGGTCCCGGAAAAACATGTGCCTATTTGGTCATGGATTGTTGGCTGGTGTAATTTCATTGGACAGACGGCCGGGGCTTCAAGTGTGGCGTACACGGTCTCCCAAATGATATTGGCTTGTGCCAGTATGAATTCCAGATATGATGGCGAATCATACGCCTTCTCTCCGTAAGCAGCCCCAAAGCCAACCTGGATTTCCAGTATTGACGCCCTACAGTACCGCTGTACAGACAGTCCTCCTTTCAATCGCACTACTTTGCGTGATGGGTGTAATTTGCTCGATGACCACGAAGTGGCTTCATAAGATTATCATATGGTTTGCGCCGATAAATGGTAACCCATTCTTCTATCTGCAACTTATGGAATATGTTACTGATCGGACTTGAAGTTCTTGCATCGTTCTCTATCTGCGTTGCCTTGCTTGTTTTAACACCAAATAAGCATAGCGCAGAATATGTATTTACACACTTCACCGATGGCTCTGGATGGGGTAGTAAAGCCTTTTCTTTTCTCCTTGGGTGAGTGTAAATCTTTCATTTTGATTGATTGGGTTAACTGACAGAATTTCAGGTTCCTTTCCGTGGCGTGGACTATGACCGACTATGATGGAACAACTCACATGTCCGAAGAAACCCATGATGCTGCCGTCCGGGGCCCAATCGCAATTAATAGTGCTGTCCTTGTTTCTGGTGCAATAGGATGGATGTTGACGGTCACTTTTTGTTTTTGCCTTGGTGACCTAGACGCCACTATTGCATCGCCTACTGGTATGCCAGCAGCCCAGATTTTCTTAAACGCAGGCGGAAGAGTAGGCGGAACAATCATGTGGTTTTTTGTGGTTCTTATACAATTCTTTACTGGAATTTCCGCGTTATTGGCCGATACGAGAATGGCGTACGCGTTCGCTAGGGATGGAGCTTTCCCATTTTCTAGGTATGTATCTGTCCCCTTTATGGAATGAATTGGCAGCAATTTAACATTGCCCGCGTTTTAGTTTCTGGAGTAAGGTGAACCCATACACACATACGCCCATCAACTCTGTCTGGCTCGTTGTGTTCTGTTGCATATGTCTCAACCTCATCGGAATCGGTTCACAACAGACAATTATTGCTATCTTTAGTATTACTGCCCCGGCCCTGGATCTTTCCTACATCGCCGTGATTTTTGCTCGAATGCTCTACTCTAAGGAGATCAAGTTTATCGAGGGGCCATTCACCCTTGGGAGATGGGGAAGACCGTTGAATTGCATCGCGATTACCTGGGTGCTATTCATCAGTGTGGTACTGTTCTTCCCCCCGGTCAGGCCAATTACACTTGTGAATATGAATTATGCGATTTGCGTTGCGGCATTTGTGGCTGTGTTTGCTTTGAGCTGGTGGTGGGCGGGTGCGAGACAGTAAGTCCTTGTTATATCCAGATATATTCTCATCATTGTGGAAATTTCGCTGACCTTTGCTTTAGCACATACACTGGTCCGCGAACGAAAGATATCATCCATATCATTCCTGACTCTGCAGATTCCCAAGACGGAAGTATTGATGATAATGACATAGAAAACCTTCTAGCCTAAATGGCTTTTTTTTATTTGAACATTGGGGGGTGTTAGGTGAGATAGACGGATATATATTAGACTTATATACGGGTAAATGTTTAGATCTTGGGTTTATAGGTTTTTAAGTTTGTGGATGCTGGTCATCCGCATTAATATTGGACTTTCGTTTCACCTTCGTTTTTTATTGTTAGTCCCTGTAGGAGTGATGATGATACTGAGCCATGGGAATTCTATAAGACTAACGGTCGTTGTAAATTTGTTTCCTTTATTTTTTGTTTTTATTTTTTTATTTTTTATATGGGTGCTTAAACAACAATTGTAAGGAGCTAGCAGTCCTTGGGGGTTAAACATTCGATATTCAAGTCTATAATAGTGGTGCCATTAGATCCATGCAATCTGACAAAACAGGGCTATATAAAGTATGTCGAAAATCCCCGGTTGCTGTCTGGCTTACCTTAGGACCCATACTTTGTTTTTCAGCAAGTATCTATAAGTGGATATGCGTATCGGATTCCCGTCAGCTACCTTTAGGGCACAGGTAAATCACAGACCAACCTAAGAGGGCCAGGGCTCAGCCTCAAGTGCCCAGACTCTCATGATACGAGAGAATTCGTGACAAACCGGCTTATCTCTAACAGACTCTTGGCGAAAATTGTTAAAAACAAACATAACAGCTGCATTATCAAAAGCTAGTAACAACTACATATTAGTCAGCCCAAAACCAGACGACACCTAGTATGGGTTACTAGATGCGTGGTATAAATACTGGAGTCTCCTTCCTCTTTGCCTTCAGTAAACCACCACCACAGTGCGAGGTAGCACCTTACGAGATTTTTTGACAGCAGACCGCCAGATCAACGCTCTCCACCGTTATTCTCTGCGCATTTGGGAGAAAGTAAGTAAGTAAATCTCAACATCCACATAGCTACCTATATCTTATTCGCCACTAAAAATGTCGGTGTAGAGTAATGTAGTCGCTGTATCTAGGTCCGTTATATGCAACCTCATATACCTCGCAGGCAAATGTACTACTATTTTCTATACGCTATCTAGCCATATGAAGATATCGTACGGCCTGGCATAGACACCTGAATTAGCAACTATCTAAATCTCCCTACCCTATCTATTCAACCCTTCCCTACCCCAGAAACCTGGGTTAGTGGCGTTAGCGTTATCGAGTGACATCCTATGATTACAACGTGGGTAAAGTATGTATGTATTTGTTCCATGTTGAGAGTTTGTTTCACACACCCAATGTACTGCACTTTGTATAAAAGCGTGACGATCTAACCACCGCCGCACTGCACATGCAAGCACCCGATACCTACTCTACTAAGCCATCGCTCGTAGGTACCGTCGATCAATAAAGTTCTCTGCGCATTATGAAGATCTGCTGATCAAGCCTGCCAAGCCTAATAAGGTTGACAGACACACGGCTGGGGAAATATTCAAATGATTCGCCACAGCACACCACTTATGATAGGGCTGACCGCGTATCACTCCGGTTGGTTGCATCAGATACGTATATGGTTACGTGTGCATGAGGATTTACTCTGCTACTCGTTATGTATTTGAGTTAATCTCAACCTTAAACTCTCCACTTGACTCGACTAACACAGCACAACCGGCTCGTATGGATGGATGATATATGCAGTGTACATTCCTGCTCTCATTGGCATCCATCATCTACCCTGCAATGATGACGCTGTCCTATACGCTCCTTTCCTTCTCAAACGTCTCGGGGGAGTATCCCAACTAGGCTGGAACACGGAATAGATACAACTACCTACCTGTCGATCGGGCCCGACGCTGCCCCCCCCCCCCCAAAATAGGGTTATACGGGAGTGCCTATCTATGTAGGTGGTTCAACTTGTTGCTCACGAGTGGGCTGGGCTATGAGCTCATTCATTAATTTACTCTGCCTACCGTACCACGAACCAGAACCAGAAAAAATGCAGTATGGAGTGTTGCTGATCTCTCATACAATAAATACAAATAATCCCTGTTTCAGCTCACTTGCATTTTTCTGATGGTAAGCAAGTATATAGGGTGCATGGGATGTGGCCGGTCTACTGCCTATTAGGGAATCCGAATAATTGGCGAGGCATATCGCTACTGGAGGAGGAGGAGGAGGAGGTTAAAAGCTGGGTGTTTGTGGATCAGAGGTTTGGTATATATATGAGGGCGCTGACATTTGGTGAGATTAGGTTTTCGAGAAATCGAAAAGATACCCTCTATACATCCTACTGGCACCGACTAATTCGATGGTTCCTTCCACCGCCCTGTGAAGTTTATATACAGACTAATTCAAATCCATAATCTTTTTCAATTTCAATTTTTTATTTGGCTCCTACATTACTTCTATATACTCACTTTGCTCGCCAAATTCTTACCAAAAAAAAAAAAAAAAAAAAAACCACAATCTAACTACCTACTACTATCCACAACCACCATGGCCATAACCGCCACGACCAACACAACTCCCATGCCGACCAATCCCCCCACCTACACAGCTCAGGCGTCTCAGTCCTCCTCCGACGCCATCCCCGACCCCACACCAATGCCCTTCTCACCCTGTACCATCACACCTGTATCCGAGGACGCCCCAACGACGCCAGCCCCAGTCTTTACCCGCGGTCCATTTCCAAGTCGTACGCCGTCCACCTTAGCCCCCGAAACAGTTCCCTACCGTACCGCCTCACATGGCAGCAGCAAATACCTCTACGCCGTACCCCTACACACACTCACACGTGGGCCTGCGCCAGTAGACTGTCCTATTTGTAATAAAAGGGGTGCAACAGTGTGTACGACTGAGAGTGGTAACTTTACGCAGTAAGTTCTCTCTGGTGGCAGCGGGGATTTATCAGGATAATGGCTAATGAAGAACAGTTTATGGGCGGCACTAACATGCGCGGGGTGTTGCTTGGGGTGTATACCGTATCTAATTAAAAGCTTAAAGGATGTGAAGCATAGCTGCTCCCATTGTGGGTCGCTGCTAGCTGTGTGGCATCGCAGTGGGAATGGAGTGGATGTGGTGGCTTATGCGATGAAGTAGATCTATAGCACGGTATTTGGGAATTTTTAGGGCTTTGGGCTTTGGGCTTTGGGGGTCTGGATTTCTATGGGTTTTGGGTGTTTGGGCTATTGAGGTTTGGTTTTTTTTTTTACATGTGGATTATTCACCGCGGGTCCTGCTGGAATTGCAGGTTCTTTTGCTTCTTGCCCTTTCTTTCATTTGTATGTTTTATTTATTCTGCTATGGCGTTACGGTTATATTAGTGCTAATAAACTCACACATTGATGCGGTTGGAGCGGTTGGGTCTTGGTTAATAGATTAGTAGATATCAATGCTAGAGCTATTAGCAAAACATGTCGTTGCGATCATTGATGTTTCTGATGACAACAGCACTCACAACCACCTATGCCGTCTTCTAGAATTAATAACAGCACAACATGCACTAGAGTAATTGAAAATTATACTCAGGAGAAGAGACACATTTTATATGCGAGTTTTCGGGGGTGCCTATCGGAGGCGCCAGCCCCCACGCCACCGTCAATGATCGGAACGCAGGTTTGCGCTCAACGCTAATTTTCTAATATCCAAATCTAGCAAGCTGTAATGATGAGTTTGTTAATAAAAACAGACTGGCGCATCTAAAAACTAGATGCAGACCTAGAATGCTTATAGTCCTTGTACCAGTCGAGGATATACAAATTGAAAAGGATCTAACCTACAGTACATTCCACTACTTCACCCTCCACACCGCCTTTTTTCTCAGGCTTCCCAGCCCTCCATTCCGGCCCTCCCTCCAGCTCTCCCACAGCCCAAACCTGGCTCGGCATTCTCTTCACCAAAAGGTTTCCTAAATCCCCGGGGATCCTATCCCACCACAACCTCACCGCCTCCTTCATACCCTCCCCATCCGTCGGGGACGGCCTCATCATCCCAATCTCCACCACGATATAATTCCATATCGGAGTCAACAAATTGACGTCTGGAGAATCCGGTGCCCACGGCAGCACATGCCTTCGTAGAACTGGGTCCGCGCTGTCCAGGGGGTGGCTACTATGGGTCTGGATGTAGATGTACCCGCCCTGCTCTGCAGTGATCCCCGCCCAGAAGGGCAGGTAGAAGGGGATGACGATGTGTGAGTGGTAGCTCTGAGTGGTGAAAGGGCCCCAAGAGGTGAAGTCCCAAAAGACGAGGGGTCCTTTACGGCCGGCGATGAGGCAGGCACAGGCAATGACTTGGGGAAGGGGTTCAAGGGGGGTTGGTGGAGGGGAGAGAAAGGAGAGAAAGTAAGAGAAGTCGGTGTTTGTAAGAGATGAAGGGGAGGCGGGGCGGTCACTCTGGGTTAGTGAAGAGGAGCAGGTGAAAAGACATGTGTCAGTGAAGATGACGGAGGACCAGTCGTGGGGGGTCCAGTCTTGGTAGTGGCGTGCGAATTGGAGACGGGAGAGGGAAGTTGGGGTGAAGGTAAAGGGCGCAGTCATGTCGGCAGTCCTTTCCGTTTGTTGTATATACTTTTATTTTGTATAAATACTATAATAATTATTAGGATATCAGTAATTTGAACATAATGAATTAATATTCCACCCATGAAGCAATTGAATCAGCAGGGATATCTCGCCGCACGCACGCACGCAAATCTACCACTTCCACCCTGCAGCAAGGTGACACAATCCCGCCGGAAATCTCCGCACACGGGAACTCCCGTGAGATGCGGTGGGAAATGCCGGGAAACAAACGGCAAGGGAAGATTTAGTGTGTAGGAATGTAGGGATAGAGGATAGAGGAACGAGTGATGGCGTGTGATGGGGTGAATAGGTGGGGAAATAGTTGTGGAGTGGATGGGAAGGAGAGCTGGGAATTTACTCCACAAAGACATCAGGCTGGGAGTTGGAACACTTTGTTTTAATGCTTGGGTAGAACACGTAGCTGGAAGGAGAATACAAGGGTTGTGGCTTCCTCTAGCAGTGTGTAAAGATCTCGAGTGGCCAACTGTACTCACTGTGGGCTAGAAAATCACGATGCTACATGTATTTCTCAGAATAGATTGCTACTCTGTATATATACCGGTACCCATTTTATAACTACATGTACTTATTGTATCTACGCACTGAATGTTTAGTTAGCCCATTAACCATTCTTACGGGTTGACATCAATCCGTGAATGTCAATTGATTGAGTCCTGCAGACAGCCGCCGGAAACGTACTGTGTTTTATGCGCCTACAGCGAAATTCCCAAGATCCCATCCCATCCCATGCTCACCAGATCTGACACTCCCACATACCGGGAAAATAACCACTGACCTCAGATAAATTCTTTGCTTTAACCCCTTTCCATCACACATTAGCCCTTCCCCATCTCCAAATCCCTCTTTCAACTATCGATTTTATTCCAGCATTGAAAAGCTACACCCTTACTAGAGGAGTAAAGCTAACGAAACGAACCGAAACCCACCAAACCACAACCCTACAAACCCCACGAAAGAAAAGAAAGTAAAGAATAATCCCTCCATTCCCGAGCGAGGGCCACACGTATTCGCCTAATGCTTCCCCATCGCCCATATCCCGGCTAACTTGATTTCCCCGGGATCAGAGATCTCCACCCGGCAAGTTCCGCCTCCCATTCCCAAGGGCATGGTTAGGCGTAACGGAGAATCCCAGAGCGTGTGCGCGCGCATCGAGCTATTTATTTAGTTTGACTCCTCCTCCTTTACCTTTCTTCCGCTCTTTTATCTATTTAATGGAGGTTCCGCTCCCACTTTGTTGGGGAAGTGAGAGGAATATATACTTGCTCACATCAAAGGTGGGGGATATTTTTTATTTTTTTTATTTTTTTATTTTTTCAGACTTGGTTGTATGGGCAACCACACAAACGACAGCGCGACGCAGGCCTGCAAGACATATTGTGGCTCCTTTGGGAAGGGGAATGGAAGGAAAGGGAAGAGAGAATATGATGGATGGATGGAGGGAAGGAACGAGGCACTTACCGACTTGGTTACGGTTACAGTTACCATGGAAATAGAAGACAGGGCAGGAAGGGCAGGCAGGCAGGCAGGCAGGCAGGCAGGCAGGCAGAACGGCAGAACAGACAGAGAGCAACCGGCCTCTTACTCATGCTACCTGCCTAGGTACTCCCAGAACCCATCAATCAAATCAGTCAGCCACCTATTCATATCCATCCAAACTAACCGGTTTTCCACCAGCTCCAGTTAGCACCGGCCAGGGCACCGACACCTCCACAACTAGCCTCAGCTCAGCCATTATTACATACACACTATATCCAGCCCAGCCCAGCCAGTCCGGATATGGCACGGGGTGATTATTGCACCGATCCAGCTCCACTGTGATGTTCTCCCAACGATCGGTCTACGCAAAATTTGCATGACATTGTTATCTGGCCGCGGAAAAGACCTGTGCTGGAATACTCAGAGACAGTCCCAGGCGAAAATGGATGGGTTTATGCAGTTGTGCTTTTTGCAACTACAGCCCGACAAGGGATATAGTCAGGGTGGGTTGGGGGTAACGTTTTTGACCTAGTACTGTGTCAGACTGAGAATTGGGTCATTACCATACAAAGTTGGTTGTGGTTATTGCCGAGCCTTTTCGCCCCCAAACTTTGTATGGAGATTTTAGTGCTGTTGCCATACGACCCGATTCTAGGTCTGACACGGTACTCGGTCAAAAACGTTACCCCTCAAAACGCTCATGGAGGCGTCGCCCAATATGGGGAATCAGGCTCAATAGGGCAAGCCGAGGAAATGAGAGGAGGGAGATGTGTGCGTGCGTATTAACAGGTGGGGAATGGCAGCGGTAGTGGCAGCGGTAGTGGCAGGGGGGAAGGGGGTTATGAAAGATGGGAAGGGAAAAGGCAACGCAAAATGGCAGGAGAACGGAGAAACATAGAGGGAGGGGAGGATTAATACATACATAAACCTTTTTCCCCCCCACTCTGCATGATATCTGTCTGGTTGTCCGTGTATGTGTGCGTGTGTGTGTGTTTGTCTTCTCTGTCGGGGATTGGGCATGTGTTACGTCCTTTTGAGTATTTGCTAGCATTAAAGGCACAGTAGCTTTTCGGAGAGGTCACCTTGTCCTATCGTCTTAACGTCCTGCCATCCGTCCTTCCATCTTCCCTGCTCTGTCCGGGGTTCTTTCTGCTCTGGGTGTCCCATCTTTTGCTGCAAGCAGATAATAATAATAAACGCCAGGACATAACAATCTTTTGGCTATTGACCCTTTCACTCCTTCGAATTCGCTTCCCCTCGCCGTGTTGAATATTTTGGCTCGGAACCTAAACGACTCAAATCCAATCTTTCTATCTCATTCATCATGGAAGAATCCAGCGAGAAGGGACTCGAGATCACTAATACATCTGCTCCTCATGAGGATCATATCCATATTTACGCAGAAAAACCAGAGATTCTAGACGATATCACAACAATTGGCCTCGGAGTCAATAATGAGCTTGGCTCCACATCATCATCATCATCATCACAACAGCAGGAATACATCTCCTTTCGTCCTGTTGAGCGTGTTGACGTTTCTGTCCGTGACCTTACCATTAAGGTCTCTACCCATTCGACACTAGGCAAAAAGAAGAAAAAGAAGTCCCCGCAGAATGGGGACGAAGAACAACCAGAAGAGAAGAAAAGGATCCTCGATGCAGTGTCTGCTAACTTCTCCGCCGGAGAGCTCACTGCAATTATTGGTGGTAGTGGTAGCGGGAAAGTATGTTTTCTGCCTCTCCTTGCCGTCCCCTTGCTGGTAAACTTCCAATTCAAGGAATCAATGCTGACCAGGTTGCTGGAAAGACTTCAATGCTCAATGTCATGTCATCTCGTATGACAGGCGCCAGTTTACATACCATGGGCTGTACTGTTTTTGGTGGTGGCCGTCCGCTTTCAGAAATTAGTTACGCCTATGTCATGCAGCAAGATGTTTTGCTCCCGACCCTGACTGTCCGGGAGACACTGCAGTACTCTGCCGAGCTGCGTTTACCCGCCTCCACAACCGCTGGCGAGCGTACTAAGGTTGTCGAGGAGGTAATCCTGCAGCTGGGGCTCAAGGAATGTGCGGATACACGCATCGGCGATGGGTCTCACAAGGGGTGCTCTGGCGGCGAGAAACGCCGCACCTCTATTGGTGTCCAGTTGCTTGCGAACCCTAGTGTGCTATTTCTCGACGAGCCGACAACAGGGCTAGACGCCACGAGTGCCTTCCAGGTTATGAAGACGCTCAAGAACTTGGCGGACAGGGGCCGCACAATCATCACGACGGTACATCAGCCACGATCAGAGATTTGGGGATTATTTGATAGGATTGTTCTTCTGAGTAGAGGGAGCCCGTTATATGCGGGAAGAGTAGATGGAGTTTTGGAACATTTTGCGACCCTGGGGTGGCCCTTGCCGGAGCACGTAAATCCGGCGGACTTTTTAGTAGATTTGGCGGCGGTAGATTATCGTAGCTCAGAAGCAGAGAAGGTATCGAGGGGGAGGATCGCAAGCCTATTGGATAGTTGGCGGCAGGTTGAGAAAGAAGTGCTGGCCGCGGAGAGTGAAAGGGCGGGTGATGGAGCTAACGGTGAAGCCTACCTAGCGGGGTCTGCTAGTTTGGGGAAGAAGCAGAACTCTGGACCGGGGCTTACTGGGGAGATTGTAGTATTGACGAGAAGGGGAATCAAGATCACTTTCAGAGACCCTATGGGTATTGCTGGTGCACTATTTGAGGCGATCATAATGGGCGTAATTGCTGGCTGGATTTTTTTTGGTGTTAATAGATCTCTTTCTGGCATCAGAACTCGACAGGCAGCCCTCTATATTTCTGCCTCGCTCCAGGGCTATCTCATCCTTCTCTTTGAGACGTATCGCATCTGTGAGATTGATATCAAGCTTTTTGACCGTGAGCGCGGCGAGGGTGTTGTCAGTGTTGTTGGTTTCCTCCTCAGCAGGCGGATTTCTAGACTCTGTGAGGATATTATAGTACCGCTTCTTTTTTCAACCATTTTCTATTTCATGGTGGGTTTTGATGCGAACGCACCACAGTTTTTTGTGTTTTTTGCAATAGTCCTCGTGGGCCAGTTCCTAGCAGTCACATTTGCTACGTTATGTGTCGGTGTGAGCAGGAACTTTGCAGAGGCCGTTTTGGTGGGCAATCTATCATATACCATACAGAGTATGGCGTGTGGATATTTTATCCAAGCCGGAACTATACCGGTCTATGTGAGGTGGTGCAAATACATCTCGTACAATGCAAGTGTTACTATTCCGCGATTTGTGTTGTAAGAGTGCTAATGGGTCTGAATGATAGTGGTACGCTTTTGGAGCCCTAGTCTCAAACGAATTTTCCAATTCTTTTTATGCTTGCCCGGCTACAAACGCGTCTCCAACAAACCCAGAGTGCCTCGAGTATACCGGAAAATTTATCTTAGACTCGCTTGACTTTCCGGAGCACTGGCGCACTATCCCAGTCATCATTAATGTCTCTTGGGTCATCTTCTTTTATATTGCTGCCGGCTTGCTACTCAAATTTAAACCCACTGATATCAACGTCTCCTCTGCGCGTCCAAAGTCTGATGAGAAGGACAACAGTGCTGGGAAGGAAAGCATAAGTCGCACTAGCACGGCACAGACCAAAACAATTGAGGTTGTCCTTGATAACTATAGTCTCACGATTGAGAAACCGGGTATGTCGCTCGGAATATTTGGCAAGACCAAGGGCGCCGTAGAACTAGAGATTTTGAAGGGCGTAAGCTCTCGTTTTGAGCCAGGAAAACTCAACGTTATCATGGGCCCCTCGGGCAGCGGAAAGAGCACACTTCTGAACCTGATGTCGAGGCGGCTTCACAGCTCTGTTTCTACGCGCTATCATGCAGCGGGGAAGATGCTCTTTAATGGCGCACTCCCATCTGATTCCGTTATTCGTTCTCTTTGCTCGTATGTGACGCAAGATGACGATGCGTTGCTACCATCACTGACGGTGCGAGAGACGCTGCAGTTTGCCGCAGCTCTGAGGCTACCACGTTGGATGTCGAACACGGAGAAGCACAAGCGGGCTGAGGAGGTCATCATGAAGATGGGCCTGAAAGAATGCGCAGACAACCTCATTGGGAGCGAGTTTTCGAAAGGAATCTCGGGTGGAGAAAAGCGACGTGTGACAATTGGGGTGCAGATCTTGACTCAACCCCGTATTTTATTGCTTGACGAGCCGACCTCGGGGCTTGATGCCTTCACAGCCGCGTCTATTCTTGGTGTGCTTCGCGGTCTCGCAGAGGAGGGCCGAACTATCATTTCGACAATTCACCAGAGTCGCTCGGACCTATTTCAGGAGTTTGGAAATATTTTGCTCCTGGCTAGGGGCGGACATGCGGTGTATTCTGGTAAAGGCGATCAGATGCTGCCGTACTTTGAATCCTTGGGATATCCATGTCCCACTACTACTAATCCTGCCGATTTTGCACTTGACCTTGTGACAGTGGACCTTCAGCAGGCGGACCGCGAGGCAGCGTCGAGGGAGAAGGTGCAGAGGCTAATCAACAGGTTCTCGCACACCGAGGCGTTAGCCCTTGAAGAAGGAGCGGCGCCGAAGGAGGTTAGCTTGCCGGCGGAACTGGGCCACATGAAGAGGGCAAAGGCAACCTTTTTGACGGCATATCCGGTACTTCTTCGCAGAGGGTTTATTAACATGAAAAGACAGCCTCAGCAGGTCATAGCTAGGATCATGCAGGTGGTGGGGTTGGGAGTCGTTTTGGCTCTGTTCTACTCGCCGCTTAAGAACGACTATTATTCTGTCCAAAACCGCGTTGGTTTTGTTCAGCAGGTGTTGCCACGTAAGTTTTGTTGTCTTTCCGCGAAGTAAGGGGGTGGAGGGGTGAGTGATAGTCTGTGACGCTAATACACACTGGCAGTGATCTTTGTCGGCATGCTACAAAATGTCTCAATCTATCCATTTGAGCGTGATGTCTTTTACAAGGAGCATGACGACCGCGCTTATGGTGTTACGGCATTCTTTATGTCTTATCTTACCATTGAGATCCCCTTTGAGATTATTACCTCCTTCATCTTTGCAGTCCTCGCTGTTTTTGCTGTCGGCCTGTCATATACCGTTAAACTCTTCTTCATCATTACCTTCAATGCATTCTGCATCACTTCATGCGGCGAGAGCGTTGGTATCTTTTTCAATACCCTCTTTGCGCACACGGGCTTCTCTGTCAACGTCACAAGCACTGTCCTCTCCATAGGCGTCTTTATGGGTGGAATTATGAGCATCGACATGCCATCGTTCCTTGAGGCATTCAACTACCTCAGCCCCAGCAAGTATGCAACACAGAACCTGGCACCATATTCGCTCATGGGCGTCAAGTTTACGTGTACAGATGCCCAGAGGCTGCCCGGGGGCGAGTGCCCATTGAGCACTGGTGAGCAGGCGTTGAAGCTGTTTGGCATGTCAACAGACGGCGCCGAGTTGAGTTTACTTGGGCTCGCCGTGACGACGGTAGTCTATCGGCTGATTGCTTATGCTGTGCTGAGGGTGAAGAGGATGCACCTGGGTGTGCGTGGTAAGAGATAGATGATGTTATGCAGCTTTTATGGTGGCGGTTTTTTTTTCTTTTTTATTAAAACTGTATTTATTATCTTAGTTTATTGAAAGTAATGCGATATGGAAATTACGACTGAGAAGGTGCAAACGCATGGAATATGACCCTCCGAATGTAGCCAAAAGGGATTGTCAGTACGATTATCGCCAGTGTTTTTCAGACGCATATCACATGATGGACCAGCCCATGCCGCAATTCCATCAGTAAAGTTTAAGCTACATGTAGTTAATCGATATTTATCTGTTAGCATCTGGCATCTATCATGGTAAGGGCCTAGCCACAAACATTACCTTCCATTCATTCCGTTACCAGCCCTACCAGGAAGCGGTGGAGGTAGCACAGTTGGCTGGGGGGGGGGGGTCCTCACTGGTTCTGTATCTGTGCTGCTGATGAATGATGTTTTAGATTGTATACAGACAGCTATGTACCCTATAGAGGCGCCCTGGTCTGGTGGGAGTGCGCAATTAATGAGGCAGACGAATGGATGTATCGAGATGAGGGAGGGCGGCAGTATAGTGGATGTGGGGGTTTGGAGTTTTGGGATTTCGGTTGGGATGTTGCGGTGGATGTAGGGAGGATGTTGACATTGGGGGTGGGTGTGTACATACATGTATGTATGTATGTATGTATGTATGTATGTATGTATGTATGTATGTATGTAAAATCACCGATTCGAGGCGGAAAATGGCGAAATTAATGACGCCTGCTGTGTGGCCCATGGTTTTGGGGTGCGCTTCTCGGGGGCCTGGTGGGAATATAAAAATCGGCTGTTGCTGCTAAATCTATCCAGATGTCTTGAGGTCCGGGAATAGTCGTTGAGGCAGATAGAGGATGGTGACCGAAGCGATATTTTGATTTACTTACTTGAAGAATGTGCCAAGACCTCGATCGGATTTGTGTGGGGTCTTGGCAGGGTTCGTAAAGTCGGTCTTGGATTTTAAAGTGGTATGTAGGTACATGTAGGTACAGCCCACCGAAGTATTTTGTTGGTAGGTGAAGGGGGGGTATAGGCTTGTTTATGGTATTGGTTGTGTGGCTTTGGTAGAGAGATGGGGGCTCTCCTTCCTTTTGGTTGGTTTTGGTGGGTTATGTTTGAGCTATACGTACATGTACTGACCCCCCTCCCTTCTCCCCCACGGCTTAGTTAGCTGGCTGGTCCCCTGATCGCGGCCACTGCAGCACAGCACCGTTTAGAGTTGGGGTTCTTGAAGATGTTTTATTTTTAGCACTGCTACATACATGTACATACGGCTTAACCAGCGCGTTAGCTACATGTATGTTAATTGCCAAGGATTCGATATATGGAGCGAGTGATGGGCTGTGATGACATTTCGTGCGGGGGTGCCGAGGGGTTTGTAGGGTGGTATGGAATGTTTGTGAGGTGGGTGGTGGGGGGAAGGGGGTAGGTTGCTCCTTGGGTTTCTGCTAGTGGTGAGCTTTGGCGTGTCGGTGGGGACCGGCATTAGTCGCAGTACGTACCAAGAAAGGGTATACGTATGGACTCGCTATGAAGTATTCTAGGAGCACGGTAGGGGTTGGTGTTAGGACCGGGGTTGGTCTGGTTTTATGTAGTGGTAGTGGGGTTGGATGGGGTGTTGGTTGTGGTAGGTGGTTGTTGATTGTAGTCTTTTTTTTTGGTGATGTGAGTGCTTCTACTTACTTACTTACATAGTTATAGCACTTACTAACTACGCTCCGTATTTCTGCTAGCTGGCACTTCTATTACATGTATGCGTAAGTATATCCACCAAACCAAGCATATAACTTAACTTGACAATTGGTACATGGTACTCGGAGGACATAATTCATAGACGACTTAGCTATGCCAGACCAGATAGGCTAAGATAAGTAAGCTAAGATAAGCTAAGTATCGGTCATATGGCAGCACTCGCGCTTGCACGAGCTGTTTCAGCAAGACTCACCTTATGCTCGCCGTAGAGCACGGGGCCCCTGGGACTGCGGCCAGATGGGATAACCAGGTCAGTAGCTACATTCTACATCACACACATGGTATTCACAGCACACAGACCTGACGCTCGACGGTGCTTTTGGGGGCGGTATATGGGCGTGATGTGGGTATCTGGATGCATGTAGTTGGTTGGTGATCCCGTTTCTTGGCGTGTGTAGTGTGCATGTACCTCCGCTGGTCTGGTACATTGCGAGTTTAGAGTAGAGAGGGGTAGCACTGTATGTACTGTGCAGTATGACGCAAGATTGGTGCCGGGCAGGATGGTGCTTTATATATGTAATTATTACCTCGAGATCGCAGGTTCTGTTGTATATACCTACAGCCGCCACACGGATAGCTCCCTAGCTAGGTAGATGAAAGATCACGGTATACGTACTACTTCCTTACCGACTCGATATGTGTAGAGATCATATATACCTATCTATATATACACGCCGTATTACCGGTACGTATGTCTGCCCACTACAGCTGACAGTGCAGCACCGCCTCATCCTGGCTAACATGTAACTACAATCCACCTAGCTGTGTTTACCAGTCCTTGGAATACTTAGAGGTGCTATAAAATTCGCAATCAAGTTGCTGCTCTACATATTTCTGCCAGTCAATTCCTGGGTATGGTAGGGGCACGCTAATGCTCCAGTGCCTCATACATCTAGATCTTGTTATCTAGATATCAATCTCCCTTATCAAACAATTGATCCCTCATATATACCCCCCACCCCGGTCCAGATCTCTATTATAGATAGGGTGGTCATGTCAGCATCGACAGCTTAAGGGATAGCTACTAGTACATGTAGCTCCCTCACCGCTTCCTGGGGTAGAGGGGGGTATGCGTGCTGGGCTAATTATAATAGGGAGAAGCTATCGGGGATGTGGCTTCCGTGCAATACTTCTGAGCACTACCTACAGTTCTTCTATCGCCGCTGACACTTGGTAGGGGGTAGAGTATGTATGTAGGTAGAGACCCATTGATATGATATATTATGGTCGCGGGGTATGTATGCAAGTAAGTACAACATGCAGTGAAGTACTCACATAGTACCCGGGGGTAGCTACATGCATGCAGCTGGGGAAAGCACCAAATGTCGATGGCAGAATGGCGCCTGCACTCCATACAAACAAGCCCTTCCATTTCCTGGTTCTTTTGCCCTAACTCCATACACCCGAGTAGGTACATCTTCCTACACCACGATGGCGACCCGACACCAAATCTTTTTCTTTCCCCCACAGTTGAACTGAATTGGGCCCAACCCAACCCAACCCAACCCAACAGACGGCCGCCATGATTATATGCTGCTACATGTACAGTCGCGCTCAACAAGTTCCCCGCCGTTTTACCTAAAGACCCCAACTCCAATACTCGCCCCCTCAACCATAAGCAAACATATTTGATAGGGAACACACAGTGAAGTTAGTTAGACTATATGGAAAATAAATATAAGACTACTATTCAGTGTATCCTCCATTGGCTTTCAGAAATGCCTCAACTCTTAAGGGCCAACTCACCTAACTTTAACCAAGGCAATGTCACCCATTCCTCATGTGCAGTAATGAAAGGTATATCTTCATGATGAGGTGTTCCCTACCAATAACTTTGTTGACTTCTCAGTGCACTCTTAAGGGTTTTCCGTGTATTCTCTATGGCATTGAAATCCGATGATCCAGCAAGCCAATCATCCCCTGGCTGGATAGCCTGTATCTTTATTTATCTGGATAGCACTTACGATCATTCTATGGGGAATAACAACAGCCTGCTGCCCGCCAAACCTTGAAGCTATTATAAAGCCCATGGTGGTGGAGTGGTTGTGGTTCGACTCACTGTCAAAAAAAAAAACGGCGAGAACTTGTTGAGCGCGCGGCTGTACTTAAGCTCTCTATGTACATACGGTCGGTACATGCAATCGCATGAAGAACCTAAACATCGTTTTTCTGGTAGCAACCACTTTGACCCCCTGCTAGCGCGTTTTTATGTTCAGGTACCGTCTGGAAGAGACCACTCGCTTCACGGCGCAAGCCACAGGATCTAGCGTTCATTTGAGTGGCTCACGCCGTAGCCTTCTCTGCATCATCCATAAGAAGAGACCGGTCTCTTCCAGTGGAATAAGACGGTACATATATATCCGCACACCCCGCTGCACGGCATAACATGCACATGCACTAGGTATGCAGCAGTGAACTCGACTCCCTGTTACCCAAGGCTTGGCTGGGACAAGGTGGCTAGTATTACTATGTACTTACTTATCGTAGCTCAGCTTGGTTACCTCTTAATACATCATCATCATACCATACGCATATCACAGTCCCGCCCGTCACCGTGTAACATAACAACTCCACCTCCATCCTCAATTGCCGGCCATCCCTTCCAAAATACCCGGTGGGCTTACTCCACCACCCTACCCATAACGTCGTCAACAATACATACACTCCGCACTCCCCACTCCCCACTCCCCACCAGCCAGCCACTAACGCGTGCTGTGTGTCAATCAGTTCAGTCAAGCTCTTGACAAAGAGCCTACCTACCACGGCCTTCAGAGAAACACACCAAACAATGTCCAAGGCGTGTAGACACACACCTACTTTACATATGGGTGATGGCACTACATGTAGCTACATGTATGTGCATATTACTTACATACCATACAATACCATACAATACCATACAATACCATACAATACCATACAATACCATACCATAACACATGTATGCACCAAGCAAGATCATCCCAGAGCCTCTGTAGGTACATAGGTACTCGGCCCAATAGGGTTATTTGTCTGGCAGTGCGGCGCCACCCCATACAAACAATCCCCGTATTCTCACTTGCTATGGCCAAGTACTCTACTCTACATAACCCTTCCTTCCAACCTCGTCCCAAGTATCCCCCCCCCCCCATCGTTCCAAAGTGCACTTTTCGTCTCGGCCGTCCGGCCCCCAACACATGTCACTGCTAATCAGGGTCCCATTGCGGGGTTTCTGCATGTCCTGCTGTTGCACAAAACCCAATCCCCGCGAGGTCGCACACATACTTTATCTTCACCTTCACTCCATATGTAGGTATGTAAATTTCTACAAGTGATACCAACAATACTTGTCGTAATCATCATCCATTTCCGCTACTTGAACTCGTCTCCCGACGTGACATTGTTCTCCCTCATGACAAAAAAAAAAGGAAATTCATACACACATACATGCTCACATCCCACAAAAGACAAAGAATCCGCGCTCTCGATTTATTAAATCTAGAGTCACCCATGAAGGAAAAGAAAGATGGAAAAAAAAGGCTGCCCAAAACCGAAACAAGAAAACCGCCCGTCCCTGGCCGGGAAACCCCCCCCCCCCTATATAAAAAAAAAGGAAACGGCAGAATAATTAAACAAATGATGCATGGGGTGCGGGCTATCTATAAACAAGTGGAATGTAGGCTCTATTTCTCAGCTGCTGCTGCTGATGGGATTGGGGCCGCGGCCGCGAGCGCCTTCTCCTCGTTGGCGATACCCTCGCCGTAGAGCTCTTCGCAGAGCTGTTCGAGTGTCTTGCGTTTCTGTAACCATCGTTAGTCATCGTGTCATAGTAGCAAGATACTTGCGGGGAACATACTGTCTCTGGAATCAACAACGTAGTAAAGATACCCGCAAACATGAAGGCGGCAAAAATCTGCATGACATGGTTCAACCATGGGGAGGCGTTCGTTGCAGTCGCGCCACGAGTCCTCAACGGTCCGATGAGCACCTGCGCAATGATGGCACCAACCTTTCCACTTGCAGCGGATATACCGTGGGATGTTGATCTATAGCGGGTGGGAAAGACCTCTCCGGGCACCAAGAAGGTGGTCGCGTTTGGTCCAAAGTTGAAGAAGAACTGGCAGAGCACGTAGAGCGCCAACAGACCTGATGAGGAGATGCTGTGGAAGGCGAATCCGAGCACGCAAAAGAGGACGGTGAGGATGATGAAGCCACCAAGCTGTATGGGCTTTCGGCCAATAGTGTCGACGGTAAAGACGGTGACCCAGTATCCTGGAATTGCGCCTGCGCACACTAGAATCAAGTTTCCAACAGCATTGTTGTAGAGCTTCTGGTACACATTGTCCTTGGCCGAGTATCCAATCTCCGCGAGAATGATTGAGGTGTTGAGACCCAAACCGTAGAAGGCAACGTCGAGTAGGAACCAGGAGCCCGCAGTACCGAGAAGAATCTTTCCAAAGCGCCATTGGCCGTAGTGGTTGCAAAAGTCTGCCCATGAAGCCTTAGGAACGTCGAGCTGTGCGCGGGACTGCCTGGTCTCGATACGACGGATCTCGTCAACATCACCAGAGGGTTTGCCGTTGAGATAGGCAGCAGCGTCAGAGTCGCCTTGCTCAACATCGCGCGCAACATCAAAGGTGTAGCGAGGAGTCTCGGGGATGGTCAAACGGTAGTAGAGGGCAATGCATCCAGGGACAGCGCCAAATCCGATGATGATACGCCACATACGGTCAACGGCGGTCTTGCAGGCGACATCGCACTCGTTGGCGTGGTTGGCGCCGATGGTCTGTGACTTGAAGGCAACGGTCACAATCAAGGCCATGAGAGCCGCACCAAGCTGGCCGATACCCTGCATGGCAAAGACAGCGCCCATCATGGCACCACGCCATTTTGTTGTTGCGAATCTGAAATATTTGTTAGTTATGAGAAGGGGAGGGGGGGGGTTTCGGGGGGTTGGTTGTGGTAGGTGTGTAGTGGGATAAGTGATGGTAACTTACTCAGCAGTGATAATTGAGGACAGGGGATAATCTCCTCCAATACCAATTCCCATGATTACACGCCAAAAGACGAGGATACCGACAATGTGCATAGAGTAGGACTCCGATGACAAGGCTTGTGCCATTGTAGTCGCAATAATAATTATGAGCTCGAGTCCGTACATCTTCTTTCGTCCCACCACATCGGCCAGCCATCCAAAGAGCAGCTGTCCGATGACCGTACCACCAGAGGTAGAGACCTTGATTGCCGTATCGGCGTGCTCGGGAATCTTTCCATCCTTCCAGTAAACCAATCCCAACATACCAGTGACCAAGTTGATGGCAAAAATCTACCAAAAAATCGTAAGCATTGGTTCCCTTTTGTGGAGTCTTCCGTAGCTTTGGGTGTGCTTTTCGGGATAAGCAATCAAGAACATACATCGTAGGCATCAGTGAAGAACCCAATACCAGCAACAATCACGGCGCGCACATGGTACCACCCAAACGGGGCCTTATCAATCTCGGCGAGAGCCAAGCGTCGCCTCTCATTCGGGTCCTTTAATTAATTACCGCATCAGCAAGCCCGCCATTTCACCCCAACTCTTTATATATATGCAAACCGTAGACTCACAGAAATATGCGCAAAGTCGTTGTGGAAGTTGTGGAACGCCGCATTTCCACCCACAGTCTTGTGGACTGGGGCAGTAGGTATAGGAGCGCTAGCCATTGTGGACCTTTTCAGCTATATGCTATGGAATATTCTGTGTAGCCATGAATTGCATGTTAGCCGCCCGTTTTCTCTCTCTCTCTCTCTTTCGTTTCCCACCCCCACGTTTTTGTGGAGATGTGCTATTGCTATGCAGCTCCCTGACACGAGCAAGCGCCACAATCTAAAACTCTTGTCGTTTCTTGTCGTTTTTTCCTCTTTCCATATGGATATTGCCATTCTTGTGATATGCACCAGCGGGAGGAGTGTGACGAGCACGGGGGGGGCCTCACAAACCTCGTTTCTTGGTATTCTGGGCAAAAGCTTGTCCGCTAAAAACAACACTCTAAAAACACAATCACAGTTAGACAATCGATCCCAAGAAAATTGGCACTGTTGGCAGCGTGCTGCCTTCCCACAGAGCCAAGCGGTCAGAGATTAAAGATGGAGAAAAGCTTACGGGAGAGCCTATCAACCAGAGCACGTTTTCTCTCAATGAAGGGGAAAAAGAAAGCCAAGTACTCTTGGAAGTCTTGAAGAGGAGGGGTGTGCAGGTAAAGTGGGACTCGTGGGGAGGGTGCAGTCTACTATTTATCCATCCGCACCGCGCCTTCGATTTGCAGTAGGAGACATGCTTCGAAAAGAGAAGACCCCCGAGGGTTGGGAACGACGTTGTAGCGGGCTGTAGTTAGGTGCTTAATTAGGACAAGGACGGTTTCCGCACCCAACCTCCCCCACCTCACCTCCGAAACCCTCAACTGCTCTAGCTAACCTTTTTTTTTTTTTTTTTTTTTAACTTTTATTCTCTTGGGCGGGTGGCACTAGGACGGGATCTACAAGAGACAACCTTCCCTACCGCCTCCTACCTTCTACGGCTTGAAGCTGACGGCCGGACGTCTACGGAGGTTTCGCCCCACCACAAGGTGGTAATCAATCAGTAACCAATCGAGACAAAGCAGTGACCCTCCACCCAGGAATTTATAAACGCTCATCATATCATTGATTGATCTGAAGTATCCAGCGTTTGTTTGGTTGTCGAGATTTTTTTTTGGTGGACCAAAAAAAAGAAGCTAGCTAGCTCAAGTTGCACTAGACGGGTTTAGACAGGGGAGAGGGTTGGGGGAAGAGACCAATCAGAAACGCTGGATCATCCACGAGGTTCGGGGGTACTCCGCACTCAATTCTGTCCTCATTCCTTGGCGTGGCTCCTCGATCTGGAAGGGGGGGCGTTTGTGGCGTTGGCTGTAATTGTTATTGAAAAAAGGTATTTTCATGTCTGCAGTCTCTAGAGAGTCTTGGTAGCTAAGGCTTCATAGGTCTTGAGCGTTTCTGGGCAGTAGATTATAGGTATATATACATGTCCGCGAGGGCACTTGATCTTGAGGTTGTCGGAGAAAAATCTCCAAAAAGAATTGACACGGCGAACTATCACTGACACGGCGAACTATCACTGACAGGCAATAGCATCACTTTGATGGCGGGTATCCCCGAGGCACCCACCCCACCACTCTTGAGATCAATCCAGGCCTTTTTTTTTTTCTTCTCGTGTGCCGGTCCCAAAGCCGTGGCTCCGGAGACTCTTTCAACACTTTTGCTCGATTAAACCGGTTCTTGCAATTGGACGAACGTTGCAAATGCTAGACATGCTAGACGTACATACATAGGGTCCAAATCTACTGACTCCATACAATCTGGGAGATCCTTCTATGAAACTAATCAGACATATACATAATTGTCGCAACTGTTACTCGGAATGGTCAACGGGATTTTAAATTTCGGCAACTGCGGAAGTGCCAGGACCTTATTTTCGCATTTGCAGGTTTAACCTGCGGTCTACTGTTGCATAGATCGCATATGTACTCTACAGCCGTACTTGCATTCCCAAGATCTTCTGACTGAGCCTCAACCCTTCAATGCAACCACAATCGATTATCAATTATCGTCTGATCGAGCGCATATCTTCCCGAGTTCACTCTCTTCCTAGGCTTACGTTTTGTGGTGGACAGTTGATTAAGGATTTTACCTGCCTCCTGCCTGCCTCGGTGGAGCTGGAGCTCGCCTACGCCTCTCCTCTTGCTCATTACGATTGATGAAAACGACGGAATCCCAGTCAACACCATACCCAAAAGGAAACACTTGAGGTCCACGTCGACCAGTTGAATCCACTAGATCCTACACGTGCTGTCGCGTCGCACACAAATGGTGCGGTGAGTTTAAAAAGAACTCGCCTGCTAAAAGGGAAAAAGAGTAGCTCATTTCATGACATAACCCCTCCCTCCACACCATCACCACCGCCACCACAAGCGAAAACCCCCCCCAAAAAAGAAAAGAGAAAAAAGAAAAAGAAAAAAACCCATGCGTCTCTAACCCCAGAATGTAGGCATGCGCGTCAAGATGGATCGCGGAAGACACAAAAAGGAACTGCAGAATTGCTAGCTGCCCTATCCCGGGCGATTAACGACATGCTCATGGGAAATAAAAGGAAAGAGAGAACTTTTGGGGATCGCGAGATCCAATTTCAGCCATACGGTATTCGCCGTTTTGTCACTCCTTCCCCGTCGCACGTGAGCGGGTAGAGAGAAGTGCACGATCATGGGTGTTGCGTTCTTACTCGACACTGCCAAAAACTAGGCCTATGAAGTAGATCGACCCGAACACCTCCGCTCAATAGTTTTCCCGGTGCGCTCCGCTGGTGGAGTTGCTTCCATGCTCTTGACCGTTTCTAAACCGCCATAGAACAACGCTAGAAAGTTCTTATGATCAAGGTTGATAGATAGAGCATGGATCGATCTTGTCGACCTCCGTTGTCCGCGTAATGGAGACCCACCGACGGCTTTGGCAAAAATAATTAATCCGGATATCCCGGATCACATCTTGTCACTCGTGCCAATTCGCACATAAACGGGCCGGGAACGCGCTTTCAATGTCCCAACAATTACCTCCGCACTGTATTATCTGTTCGAATACGCTACGACGCCGATATCAGACTCCACAAACTCATGTTTCCCGTGGCGAATTCTGCAGTGGGTTAGGGTTCTTGTTGCGGTGAATCCGGATAATTGTGCGGCAGAACCATCACCGCGGCCAATTCAGAGGAAACTGCTACATGGTTTATTTATTGCGTTACCTATCATATCGTTTGTACCTTCTAGTAATCCTGAGCTCTCTTTTCTTTGCATTTACTTTCCTGGTCCCATCTACTCTAGTGAGCCATCAATCACCAAAGGTCACTCGGCCCCACAACGCCCAGACGGTTGCCAGGAAGCCGGGTAGTAGAGCACATCACTGATGCCAAGCAAGGTTAAATAACATTGTTGCGAAACCAAATGACATACATCCAACAGTAGAATCCAGAGTGGTGGCAAACTAAACAATGTTTCCGTCACTGCGTGTAGATGCCTAGCTTAATTCAAGGGGACAGGCACACAGCCATACGTAATGATCAACAACGGGTCCGAAGGTTAAAAAAAAAAAAGAAATAGAGTTTTAGGTTTTTGCAGCAAGGAGATCGTGTTACTGCCGCTGCCGGCCGCGAAAATGGTCAGTCAGGTCAGGAGTGTGGCGGCGGCGGCTATCTATCTTTCTTCTTGCTAGATAGATAACTTGGATGCCCTACAGATTGTACTCTGATTGGATCGGAGAAGCTTTGCTGCTGACGACGCTGTTGGGTTTTTATTTACCTATCCGTCTATGCCTATACCCACCCCCTTTTGCTTGCGCGGCCGTTTGATATCGTCGTGCGTTGAGCGAAAAGAGTGGGACGTAACCCCGGTTCCAAAGAACCAACATGCAAAAAGCCAAAACAGCATTTTCGGGGCAATTCCAGGGAAGGTTCTTTCACCCCAGAAACATTACTGGCCGATCTGCTGCACGGCCGGTCACTCGGGCACGAAAACGGTTACTGTGACCGCGACTTGGCGGAGATCATGCTTGGCGTATCAACGCAGCCCCCCCGAGCTCGATGTTTCGGAAGTAAGCTCAGACTGTTGATGGATGGACACCCACGCTCGCCTTCTGGGAGGTAGAGGCAGAGAGAGGGTATATAATAAACCGTTACATACATTGAGTACGCCTGAAGATGCAGAGGTTGCAGATGCTGCTTGATCATGATGGCGATACCATCCATCCACATGCACACATTTGCCGCCATCGACAGCCCATCGCCATCACAGCCTGAGTAAAACATAAGGTCCGACATTCCCTTTCGAGCCCTCCCCTCCTGCGAGTCGTGGAAGCACCCGGGTCAGCGTGCAGCACACTCCGGTTGGACAAGCCTGCCTGCGCGGTAAGGGGCACGTTTGGGGAAACTTAAAGGCTCCGACTGGCCTGCGCGGGTAGATGCAGGGGCGGAGATCTGAGGGTGGGGAGATGCCCAATCGGATTATGCAGATCGTGGCTTGGGCTTGGGGGTATGCGCGCAGGCGATCGCGGGGGTATCATGTACGAGCAAGGTAATAACGGTGGAAAGTATAAAGGTATAAGCAGGATTATGCGGAGCTCTGGGGAGTTTGAGATGAGGTTGATGTTGCGCTGCTAAGCGGGGCATTGAGCGATACGATGTCTGCAGTTAGTGGCAGAGGGGGGGGGGGGGGCTCCGATGGGGGACGGTACCGGTGAGGTAATGGTGTACGGCACGAGAAGACGTGCAATGCCTGATATTGGGCGAATTACATCATTTACAGCCAAAATAGCCATATTTAGAAACCCCACTTGACTGCTCAGGTCGTCTAGCAAAAGGCCCTTTGACCAGAAGACAACATTTACATGTAATTACCCTCAGGGAGTTCAGGGATGTGGGTTTTGCCTATGTAGTGTCTCTAATAGCCCGATAAATGTGTATTTTGTGCCTTCTCCTATACAAAAGAAATCAGTAAATGAACTAAGTGATGCATTTACTGTAATGGCTGATGTAAATGTATCGGCAGATGGGTTTACATACATACACTTTTACCAGTGAGCCTTTCAGTCCACAACGTTACATCCAACTTTACCTACACTTTTACTTCAGTGTACAACTTTACATGCACTTCAACCCCTGGTTCGAATGATATTTTCTCCTGGCAGGGTTAGCTGGGTTTCTTTTTGTAAAATTGAGCAATGTGTATGTAAAGCCGTCCAATTTCTTTAATTACATATTTACTTGTTCGTTTACATATCTACATGTATATGGGATAAGTGGCTTTGGCCGCTGGAGGTTGCACATTTGCGTGATTCATTTACTGGGCTATTACTAGCAATGCCGACTGGAATTTCTATCACGTGGGCCGGGGATACATATAGAGAGTGGCAATAGGCATACTCTCACCTAGCTACATTACATATTACTTAACCTAGACGTGACCGAAATTCCAGTCGGCATCACTAGTAGAGTGAAGTCGAGCCCCGTTACCCCACTGCAATGCACAGATTGATATGAGAATATAAAGGGCCTGCTTAATTGGGAACCCGAGAAAAACATTGCCGCCGGCGGGGTCAGTATATACTCCCTCCCCCCCCCCCCTGCCGTGGAATATACGACAGTCCTAGTATAGTATCTCAAAGGACAATACCTTATGAAGTTAGACTTACATGTATATTAAGGATACCCCCAGATCGGGGGTGATGAGTGGAGGGTCGATAGAGGTTATACACATTGGGAGTGATGATAATTCTTTTTCTCTTTCTTTTTGGGGTAATAAATATCCACACCCTAACGCTGAAATAACGGTATTCTCGGGCTTTTTTCTCGGCCGATATGGAATGCATGGCCGGTCCTTGATGTATTATGGGGCGCCGGAATATACTTGCGTGGCCGGGCGGTTCATGAATACAACACTATCATCAATCACTCACTGGTACGGAACTTGAGCCTAATCGAAAAAAAAAAAAAAAAAAACTCTGATGACGGGTAAAGCACTTGAGCTCTAACTCCGTAATTCCCAATTGCTTTGCTCTTCCAAAACAATATCAAAAGTATATAGCAAAAAAAGAAGAAAGAAAGAAAGAAAGAAAACGCCCTGTTCATCTGGGCACCGCCCCCGGTTTACTGATGTCTGGTGCTTTGTATATAATCTTTATTGCCCTATCCCTTAGCCTGTCAGTAAAATGCTGACCCCCCAAGCAAATTTTGTGTGGCTTTAATTTGCCAACAGATCCTGTTATCTCTCTTATCAAATAGTAGATCTCCCATACACATTTAATTCCTTTATTATAGGGGGGTCAGCAGTGACAGCTTAAGGGATACACGTACACACCAGTATAAAATATTTGGTTTTGTATTCTTATTCTTATTCTTATCCATCTATCTATCTATCGGCTTTCCTTACTTCCCGGCTCCCCTCTGCAGGAATCCTGCCCCTTTTTGCATCAATAGGTGTATTTTCTGGTTCTTGTGGTGGATAAGTGTTACAAGATGTTTCCTGCTGGTTTCTTAGATGTCAGGCTGAGTGGTGGCCTTGGGAGTGTTTACACTGAATTTTAGATTGGCTTTCAAAACAGTCGATGAGGTTTGGATTGTGAAGTGTATCCCCTAGCTATAGGCCCTATCCCTTAGTTTGTCAATGCTGACCCTCCTAAGGGTTTATTAGATATGATTTCATTCATTCCCGATGCAATAGATCACGTGCGTATTACCCCACATCTTGGCGCTTTGAGCCGCAAACCTAATTTCTTGTCCCCCTCACCCGCCCGCCGATCATTGACACCAAAGCTCCAGCTTCACGACAGCTCACTCACACTCGCTCAACGTCTCTGCAATTCTACATCTCTACAATTCTAGAGCTCTACAACCCTACAGCTCTGGTTTCACGGCCCCACTAACATCAACACCTCAATTACCTCAGTCAGCACCGTTCACCATGGCTACTGCCGTTGACCCCACCGCCGCATCCGAAATATCCTACATCGACTACGAGACCTTCCTTTCCCCTACCTTCTCCCCCCACGCCTTCGCGGCCACCCTAATAAGCAATACCAACACCCCCTCAGACCCCACCCTCGACCTCACCACCCCTCTTTCCCGAGTCCTCTTCGACCTCCAGGAAATAGACACACACATCCACACGCTCACCACAACGTCGTCCCATGAGCTACTCTCATACACTTCTACCTCACACAAAGCTTCAACAAACATTCTCACCTCCATTGAAGCCCAAACCGCGGCACTAAATGCGGCATATACACGCCTCGAACAGTCGATCCTCTCCCGCTCCGAGCCAGCCACCAAGCTGGTGAATGCAGTGACAAACCTCCATGACACCACAGCACTACTAAGAGAGCTGACACGCGCCCTTGGGCTAGCCCGTCAGCTCGAAGTTCAGCTCTCCGAGACCCCTATACCGATGCTCCGATCCTCCCACAGCGTCGTTGAGCTCCGCAAGCTCCTCGCCATCAATGCCACAGCACTGGATGGCGTTGAGCTCGCCGCCGACCTCCAGCGCCTCATCGTCACACCTGCAGAGACTGCCCTACTGTCACGCTCCCGCGAGGCCCTGGCATCATTCAGTCTTCTCCCTCCCGTGAACGCCGCCGGCAGCGCGTTCAGCCTTGATCCAGCAGTTGCGGCCGCCGCCCATCGCCCCGCAGTCACCGCCGCACTGCAGAGCCTTCATCTGCTCGGTGATCTGCCGGCAACGATTAGGGCACTGCTGGACGGCCATGTGGGCGCTGCTGTATCGGCGCTCACACGGGCACTGACGGCGTTAACAACACTAGAGAGGGCGCTGGGGGAGGTGGCCGGACGGTGTAGGACTGTTGTGGCGGTGGAGGAGATGATGAGGGGGGTGGGACTGGATGAGGAGGTGCTGGCTGGGTTGGATACAGGGGGGTTGGGCACGAGCTTTTTTAGGGAGGTGGCAGCGGGATGGGAGCCGAGGGTGAGGGAGGTGGTTGCGAGAGGGGGAGCGAGCGCGAGGATCTTGAAGGGTGGAAGGGAGAGGGTGAGGGAGGGGCTGAGGGGATGTGTCAAGATGGGATTGAGCGGGGAGGGGGAGTTGGAGGGGGAGTTTGAGGTGGCGGTGATGGTGGGGGCAGTGGGAAGCTTGGGGAGGTAGGATGCCTATCCTTATGGTAATGGCCCCCCTCCCCCTCTTCTCTCATGCACGTCCCTCCGCCTTTCTCCTTCCTCCCCTTCTCTACCTCCCTTCCCCTGCCCTCCTCTTTCTCCCCATTATCCCTCTTGCCCCTCTTTCATTTGCTCCTTCTGCTCCTTCTCCCTCACTTGGCCCTGTCCTCCACCGCCCCTCATCTTCTTCCTCTCCTTCTTTCCTTTTATTCTTCTTCCAGGACTTCTTTTTTTCTTTTTTCTTTTTTTTTTCTTTTTTTCTTTTTCTACTTTTTTTTAAAGCTTTTCTTTCTTTCTTTTTTAGAGGCACATAGTATAGAACGCATAACGGAACTGCGGTCCCCTCTCTTCTTTCTTCTTTAGTTCCTCTAAGTGATATTCTTTCTTTTTACTTTTTCATTACGCTCTAAGCGGTATTCAGTGCTTAATTCAAACCGCCCACAGGGCAACTCTCAATTATATTACTCTCCGCCGGCAGCCACAAACGCACGGATCGAGACCAATTTCCTATTCGTGTGGATTACCCCGACTCGATCATGTAACTAGGTTCCCGAGAGATCTAGAGGCTATAGCTATAGCGCGAGAGGCCTTGAGGGGCGACCTTGTAATCCCTGTTCACGCCAGTTCAGTATTGTAGCCCTTATAGCCATAGAGTCGAGCTCAAAGGTGAAGCTCCTCAATGTTTGCTTCCCAGAGCCAATGAAAGGATCGACTGAAGCGGTGTGTACAGGGTTGACAACGTCGCCCTCTACTCCCTCTTGCGCTATATATATCTATATCCATAGACCGGGCCTCACCGTGTTGGTCATCTGGCTGCATAGTGATTAGGGGTTATCCAAATGCCCGCTCGCAGGGGAGGGGCGTTTGGCCACAAGTGATTTAGATACCGCCAGGAAAACTGTGGCTGGTGCTGTTGGATACACTCCGGGTTAATTAACTATATATACGCATTGTATGGTGCTGTACCTATATACGACACTTCCTGATGGCCGGTTATGCACCCTTCCTAATATGATCTTCCCAGCTAGCTGCGCTCCTGCGTCCTGGAGAGAATACCTAGGGTCTTTCTCTGATAGCAGTAAGAATACAATATCGTCTCAAAAAAGAAAAAGAAAACTTCATTATTCCCTATCATTCGTTTCTGCGCAAGGTGGTGGGGGATAAATAATAGTACAAACACAGTAGAAAGATAAGGAGGAATGTCTAGTTTCTCGTTGTCCAGAAAGACATGATGGAGAAATATATTATGATTGGCACCAAGTGTATGGAAGCCAGCCGTTAGCTAGCTGCTAGGGGTAAGCAGGAAGATTTTGTTATTGGCCACGTGATCTTCTTAATTTATGGAATATGGCTGTGAAGTCAATGAGGTGAATGGGCCGGGTCATGTGACCAGTAAAAGTGTCAGTACCACGATAAGCCTCAGCTCAAGTGGAACAGAACTTCGGAACTGGGCCAATCCATACGCGGGCAGAAAATTGAGGTTGATGCTTATCTGATTGTAGATATATAGTATCCCTTCGTCTGTCGATGAAATGCTGCGTGCCCAAGAAAAAGGGTATCCGGCGTGGCTTTACTAGTTATCTCTACCATGAATAACAGATTCTCCATACAAATTTAATTTCTCTATTATAGGGGGGCACCAATTGGATACAAATACAAGATCCTACAGGGGCGAGGTGCTGTTGTAATATGTGCGCGATCTGGCCAAGCTGGCCAAGACCTGGCTGGCCTAGGGTGGTTTACATCATTGTTTATCACTCGTTCATGGCCTCGTGAGATCGGGAGATGACTTGTTGTCTTTTTTTCTTTTTCTTTTATTCATAAGGGGACGACTTGTCTCTACACTGGCACCGCTTTGCATGCACACAATAAATGAAAAAAAAGAAAAAAAAAAAAAAAAAAAAAAACACACTGGCACCACTATCGTCAATAAGGCTCTGGAGACATGACTTCGGACATTCTGTCCGGACATGCAGTGTTACACTCAATTCTGGTTTATGGTCGAGTTGGTAACAGTATATGTCCCCTCCATTGGCTCGTTATTGAGATCGTACGAGCGCCCTATGTTAATACTTCTGGGGCTATAGAGACGACAGCGGCAGTGGGGCTGAGTCATGGCTACATGTCACAGGGCCGGAAATATCGAGCTGGTAATCACCTCAAAAGAAAAGTGGTGTTTTTGTCTCGTGACAAACACCTTGGTAATGAAACAACTTTGGTATTCAGACTTGCGAATCGTGGAATTAATTCTAGCACTAGCGCATCTTCCCAGCTCGAGTATGTGTTGCTGGGGCCGGCCATGGGTCACTTGGACTTTCAGTAGGATCGGATCCTGTTGGGCCCCTAGGACTCAGGGCTGTGAGAAGTCGGCTGATTTCTTATATCAAATGTAACCAGGGTGTCGGAAAGTGATGCACATTTTGACCTGACAACGCCTAGATACACCCAAATTCATCAACACAAAATACCTGCTGGCGGACTTTTCAAGTACATATTCTCTGTACTACCTAGTACGTGTTTAGAGGTGTTTGGATTAAAAATCTTTGCTTCATATGGATGAAGTCACTTCAAGGTGGGGAAAATGAGTTGTAAAGGCCCCAGAAAAGAGTTGGTATATACCAGGCTCTATTCTTTTTAGTTGCTGGTCATAAAAAGAATCTAAATGCCCATATTAATCTGGAAATAATTTTGTATCACAGATAACCTTATGATGGTTGAGATATCATCGAATGTGCATCACTTTCCGGCGCCCTAGGGTACACCATCGATCACGTCCCGTGAAGCCTCTCGCCCACACACTTTCCTTCATGAGTTATCACTCTACATTGATGACGGGTCCGCACAGTTGGGGGATCGGTGTCACGGCCCCGAGCTAGTTAAAATTGGACTGGGCCTCATGGCAATCCTGTTATAGGCCCTAAAGAGTCCGAAAGTGCGGAAATGGCAAATCTGGGGTATCGAGTGAGTCATGCCGACTCACTCGGAATTTGCTCTCGGCGGGGAATTGTTGGGAGATCGTTCTGGCGGTCTGATAAATGTAGAATTTAGACTTATTAGGTTTCTAGGTAGAGTGTGTAGATCTGGTATCTGGCTCATGTTGTGGAGAGTCCGGGTAGAGATGGGTTCACTACATGTAGTGCTGTGACGTTTCAGGGAGGTTTATTTATAGTTTGATTAATATGGGAGGGGTGTATTTATAGTTTAATCAATTTGGAAGGGATCACTTTGAACAATAATACGAGAAGGAGTACATATAGTTTGTTTGAACTAGCTGCCATTATAAATACACGTATATAACGATGTCGTAGGTGTGCCATCAACGGGATACTACGCATGCACCTGTCGACCGCCGTCCGGGAACGTTCCTGGGACTTGGCTAAAGCCAATTAACTTTTCTTTGAATTGATACCATGCCACTTAGATATTTTATAATTTACTCAATTCACGGGACGAGGGCGGCGTTATATATATATATAGCTATACTCTAAGATGTGCAACACGTATATATACCTCACAGACCCACGCCCTAAAGCTAGGCGTGAAAAGATTATATAGTGATACTAATTATGCCACGCAAGCCCGGTTTCGATTGTATCTATATAGCTAGACTATATGTACAGTACTAGGACATATGCATAAGTTTTAGCGATTACACCTTTTACAGCCAAAATAGCGATGTTCGACTACCCAAATGAACCCCTGATCGACACTAGTCAAAATACTTGAAAAATTGGAGAAAAGTACAGAGGTAATCTCAAGATTATCATAGTTAGATTATAGAATTTTAATCTCACTACTCGAATGTTGACAATATGTTTTTTTGCGAAATTAGGAACCCATTGCCATGTGGAAATTTGTATATGTGAGCACATACAAATTCCGGAATATTTCGATTTTGATTTTTGGAAAAAGCTTTTGTCAAGCCTACCAATATTCAATTTAAAAATCCTATAACTCAAGTACGGCAATTTTGAAGGAATTTCTGGGGCTTCTGTTCAAAGGTTGAATCCTTTGAACAATGTTGAGCGGTTCATTGAGGTCGTTAAACATGGTTATTTTGGCTGTAAATAGTGTAATTTGCCAAAAAACTTTTGTCACCCGAGTGTATGTACGGGGGTTCACGGCTAGTCTGAAGAAGCTGATAAGATAAATACCCCTGTTTTACAGCAAAATCGGCCGATCGAGCTCCCCAGATTCCCCGTGAACCCCCAGTACATGTATAGTACCAAAAAGGGCATATATTCGGTACAGTATTCCCTGAAATACGCTGTAGATGTGGCAGGAATACGATATCAATACGATATTCAACATATAGTAGTGCTGATTTAGTTTCGTGTTCTAGACTTCGCCTACTGGGGTAAGTCTGTAGACACTTGGCTGTGACGGCGTAGGTTTTGATGGGGAAATAGCCAAGAACTTCTCATGAGAACTGGTCCACCACTGCCACTGTCTACAGACTTACCCTACACCCGTAGTACTATGGTAGTGATCATGATTGCAGTCCGTCCTCTTGTACTATAGTTATCACAATTAGTAAGTTGCCAATAAGTTTATATATCGAAACGTTACTACATGTAGTATATAACAACAGTAGTACTGTACTTTCACAGCCGGCTGTGGCCGGCATAAATACACGCACCCACGTAGAAATATATTATTCCCTTAAATATATGTATAGTGCATTTAACGCATTTGAAACCTAACTGTCAAACAATCAAAAAAAAAAAACCCTAATCTGGGAATGTAAAGTATGGCCATGGTGGAGTGTTTAGTTACTAGCGCTGACTAAAACCAGAAGCTGCACCCCCCCCCCCCTCACTCGGACAGTTAACATAGAAACATAGAAAAGAAAAGATCATCACTTTAAGTGGCTTAATTCAGCACCTCTTTTCAATCAATCATGGTTGACTGTCCGAGTGAGGGGGTGCCCAAGTACAGTGGCTAGGGAGGTCGTCTAAGGTGCCGCTTACCTAACGCTTTACTAACACTTTCGAGGCACCCCCCCCCCCCCCCCCCCCAAATTATGGTGGTCAGCGGTAATTTAATTCTGGTACCATGAGTAATGCTTTTATATACTATATTACGTACGTTACCGATATATACATTATTGAGAGAAGATCGAGCTTTATTGATAATACCTTATTTATATGGCCTTATAGTTTAGACATACAAGAACGTAATATTAGCAATATTAGCTATCTATCTAGTTATTATCACATGCACATCATAGTTTTCAAATATTAAGCCATATATAGTTTCAACTGCATGCAAAAATCTGTACCTAACAAAATTGACATGATTGAACAACAAAAAAAAAAGGTTATCTTGGATATTTTTGTAAGGAAAAAATCGAAAACGACTCACATCAACCAGACAGCAAAAGACTCAGGGCACCGAATTCCGTCATATAATTGAGTTGTGAATTATAGATTTAATTTGTGTTATTATTATATGTAACATATCCTTTCGATCATGGAAACCATCATAGTCATGATGGCAATGTTGATGGCAATGTTTTGGGGCCTGGTTTTGATAGGTTCTCTGAAAGCGCCACCTGAGACATAGCTCTATATCGTGCAATATTTCGGCCGTAAGCTGCATGGAAGATATGAGACGGCTGTCCGCAGCTCGCTAGCTGGGCATGGGGTCAATTCTAGTACTCATTTCTGTTTGTACTCACCGGTATCAGCCGAGAATATTCTCACATTGCGATATTGATTCTGTTGATTCTGCACCCGATTTGACAGGGGATTGCAAAGTGTAATTGCAAAACTTGCTTAGGAGGACACACTATTAACGTTATTGGGTAGACAAATATCTGCTAGGAAATTTGCTGGGTTGGACGCCTTATTGAACACAGTGTCACGTGCCCGGCCGGGGGGACCCGAGGAAATCTCCAAACTATCGATTGCACGATCATAACAGCTGTTCTTCTCTAACGCCGATACCGACTCAGAAAAAAAGTCTATACCGGAAGCCTCTAGCTAATGACGATAAATTATGTTTTGTATCCATAATGCCCGCACGACGCTGGCACCCAGACCAATATTATGTACTGAGATATTACTCTGTGATGGTGCGTTGTCCCATGAGATACCGGACTATGGAATCGATATATTGATGATTGGAGTGTGTGGGGGCGTTTCAATAACTCCTGTGCATGAATTCCTTCTGCTACTTTCTGCTAGCATCTGATCCATGGCAATTGTCTGCATCATAGGAGTCTGGGTAACAACTTCTCCTCTTTTTTTTTTTTTTTTTTTTTTTATTCGTTATGTGCATTCCGAGTAACAGTTGAGGCTAGGCCTCAGGGATAAGGTGCAAGCTTAGCGCAATTGGTATCGAGAGCGTAGGTTCATGTATACCTTACTGACCTCAGTTGACATAATAACGCAATAATTAACTATTGTATCTCATGTCTTTATCCATTGGAATACGGGGTCTCCGAGCACATAAATTACCATTTCTTTGACGTGATAGTTGGCCGGCTTGGGCTTGTGTGTTCCCTATACGTATGCAAAATATCAGTTCGTTTCAGCAGGCTAGAGATGCCTCGAAGACGATAGGGACAAATAGTTACATAGGTCATGAAGATCATTAGATCTTCAGTCAATCGACACCATTTGTAAAGTTTGACATCTGAGATTCAGACTTTATGACTCGAATCTAAAAGGTCAGCGCATGTGTACTGATAGAAATCGTCAGGTGATAGTGAACTGGAAGGGCATTTCTGCTGGTCTTAGCTGTTTCTTGATATCCCATACACCGCCTACTAGATGATTTTCGTAGCAGACTTAGTTTTCGTTAGGCACTCCCTGCGGGCAGCGCCAAGACTGATAGATTTGCCGGCAAAATTTTTAATAGGGATTCCGATAGATATGTACTAGGGTCTGGCATTAAGTGAGTGGACGGATCCTCACTTGTCAACAGCCTAAGTTGTTCACTCACTTAATGAAAGACTATTGTGCAGCGAAGGATAAGATTAGAATGATGGGAGGAGTCCTATTGGCTTAACCAGTCATACAAACCCTGTTTTTAGACCCCTATTTCTTAGTGCCATAATCGTAAGGTTGCATGCACGTAATGAATAAAAGAAAAAAAAGAAAGAAAAAAAAAGAAAAAAGACCCCTATTTCTAAAATAATCTTACCTCTTGCTGTACATATCTACGAGTTCTGCACTATTCGTTTATGTTGCACGTGGCGGAGCGATTTTTGCGGCACGGGCCGCAGTATAAGTGATCTCCTAATATGGCTTGTTTCGACTGCGTTCGAGTACAAATTTCATATCTTCATATATTTACGTTCTAGGGGGTCCTCGGAATGCAAATTGATTACAATTAGCTACTAACCTTCTGTCAGCTTTAGCATGTCTACTACATGTATGTACATACTACAGTGCACCACTAGCTCGGAGTTGCCGTAGTTCATCATGTGGCTGGAAATCATATCGATAAAAGATTGAGGATGTTCCACAATATATAAGCATTAATTACATGCAAGGCCACCGAAACCCCAAGCTACTATCCAACTAGATTCAGCACTCAAACCCCGACCACTATAGCCGCTTATGAGAAGTAATCGGTATATAAATGGTATATTTACTTGAGTATAATCACGCATATATATATGTATATATATATATACGGTGCTCAGATATATAGCTATAGACTATTTATAATCATAGTTATTATAGTATGACAGACAACTATGCATGCGCGTTTCACAGTTGGAGATCATATAAAATTCGTGTTTATAGGTTCTGCGCGTGTAATTGTGAACGGCTGTGGAAAAGGAGGGATGGTTGCGGGGTTGTGCACTGTTGATTGCAATTGATGGGGCACTGGCTGGTAGATATGCCTTCTTTCCGAAATACAATAATGTTCAGAATTGGTAAGATGTGTTGTGGGTTTCTCTTATTGCTGCTGCCATTGACGTCTCGGAATAGACGACTTCACCACTCACCAGGACACCCCCCTCACCCGGACAGTTAACCTTGATTGGTTGAAAAGGGGCATGGAAGTCGGTTACAACGTAGGTCTTCTTGTTATTATGTCAACTGGGCTGGTGAGGGGGTGTCCTAGTGAGTGCTGGAGTCGTCTATGCATCACCCCAAGGTTATAATGAACAGGATATCAAGAGAACGATCTTGATCCTCTTATTGTTGATGCATACATGAGTTACCGGGAACTGGATTTGGAATACATGCATCATGTGTACAGCCGCGTTCGAAAAGACTTGACACCCCTAGGCCAAACTATGAGGAAAATTATTCCTCATCCTAATTCTCTTATCATGGTGACCATAAGTAGAGAGAGCTGAAATATCTTCATTAAAGTCATACCTATCAATTGTTGGGTATGTGCGGGAGCGGTGGTTTTTAGTGGGCTACAATTCATGAACGGACCCAATATAGCAGGGTGCCAGGGCCTTCCGGGCTGTACGCACACAGCGGGGGTGTATTAGAGAACCTAGGACTTGATATCAACAAGAGGTTTGAGTGATGTGACATGCAATAAAAAACCACCTACCCTCTCTGTGGAGATGATAGAGATCCTATTTTATATGACTTTTTTGCTAGGTTAATTGTAGCATGGCCATATTGCAGGTCATATGAGGCCATTACCAAATATCTACTGGATACTCTTAGGGCCCGTTTGGCAATAGGTCAAAACGGAGTTTTCACCCCCTGTAAACTCCGTTTTGTCTTGTTGCCAAACGGGCCCTTAGACTGATGAAATTTGTTAAATTCGCGACCTGGTCCGTACTCCTACTGAAGTTGGTAACTTTTCATAAATTACGAGTAATAAGCGCTTTACCACCAGTCATCAGCCACCAGTTATTTCCTGAAGCGGCTATGAAATGACAACTTAGGTAGGTCGCGAATCTCATCCGTCTGAGTGTACAGTTTCCATGATCATTATTTGGGAAACCAGGGTAGGCGAGCGCCACAAATGTTTTCCAAATAATAATCACGAAAACTGTATATAACTCATATAATCCCAATTTAAACCCAAGAAACCAACTTTTTCCATATGTAGGTACTTGAGTTAAAAATAAGTAATTGCCTTTATCACTTACTAACATATCCGACTATAATTAAAATTTACCATTGGGCATGGCAAATGCCATATATCTATATACATTTGGATTGAGAAGTAAACACTTTTCTCAGAATTCACGCTCTCATATTGTGTTATAAACAGTATCTTGTAGAAAGGGTCGAGTGATCAATTATGCATGCATATTCCTAGCAAACTAATAAGGGCCCGTTTGGCAACAAGACAAAACGGAGTTTCCAAGGATCGTTGAAACGGAGTTTTCACCCCTGTAAACTCCGTTTCAACGATCTTTTTGCTATGCCTTGATGCTTGGAAACTCCGTTTTGTCTTGTTGCCAAACGGGCCCTAATACATATGCTGTTGATCGAAGCCAAGGTTAAGTGACTTTTTATCACAGGCCGAATCGAAATTACATGTAGTTTGGCTTAACACGAGAATGGTTATAACTAACGGGGTAAACAAAAATCTCACAATGTGAGTCGGCTAGATTTTATGATACAACATTGGTTTAGACCTTGATTCCATTACATTCTATGCTTCTCTCTCGCCACGATGAATTTGGGCCTTGAGTGGTATGTTACACTGATTGGTATTGAGTTTATAGCAAGGGTTAGCCCATGGGATATCTACATAGTTACCTATGACATCAACTAGGGATGGAAATTCCTTTGCAAGAATACCAAGGGGATAATGGATATATACAAAGCTTGAAGTCAGCTACTAGGCTGTTTCCAAGGGAGTTTCGGTAAAACAGACAGCCCGATAGGTCCTACATACTTTGCACACGGGTGGGCCGAGGAACACAGAACAAGAAGCCTCAAGCTGTGCCTTGAATATCCAGCATATTTTACTGGCAGGGTAGAACTTTTCGGATGAAAGGATGTTGCTGCTCTAAACGTAACTCGATGCCCGCAGGAGTGGACCTGATTCCGGTAACAATTGTATGTATAACGTATGTACCTATGCATGGCGTGAATTCCTTGCTGCCATTTTTTTATGTAGGAGATTGGTAAATTGGTTTGGTTCTCTCCCGAGTATTGGGCATTGATTCTTGAGATTCTCACCAGTGACTGGGAGGGCCTAGCACAATGATATGGTCATATGAGCCTTGGACGAGATCATGGCAAGTCAATCATCCGATCCAAAGGACAGGGCCACGGGAGAGACATATACGTACCCAAACATACATGGAACTACTATAGAGTAGTCGGTTGGTCTGCAATCTGCCGAGTCGTAGTTTATTGATGTCTTGATATAGGACTAGAATTGTTACACGCGTATTTAGTCACTTACATGCATATCTTTCCGATGTGACGTGGGATAGATTAGCGCCAATAAATCGAGGGAAAAAAAAAAAAAAAGAACACAAGCCTTATGGCGTTTATCTGGATATGATTGAAACGGAAAACCCCTATACAAGCCTACAACGAGTTGGCTATAATTGTGGTTTCTCTTGAAATAGTACGCTCTCACGTGAGTCATAATACTATTGTGGCGGAATGTTTTATTTGTATTTGTCATACATTTCCTATGAGTCATCAGCAAAAAATCAGGTCTCGCCCTGTGGCACCCAATTGGTTTGCTTATGCTAAGACCCACGTCCTCACACTATAAGATCGCCCCTGACGTATAGGACGAGGATATTATGTTCTGAACTCGTCTGAGGCTCGTCTGGGGCTCGTCTGGTGCTCGTCTGGGCTCGTCTGGGGCTTATTTGGGGTGTCCTAAACTTCTCCATTTCTCGTTTGAACTCATCCTGCCTCACTTGAGGTACCTTTTGCCCAGCAAGCGCCCTTTTAGCATCCTACAGTCTGGCAAAATGAAGTCAAATCAGCAAAAACTACTTTATTCTAAGCATGGTCTACCCCGCTATATAATTCTATATATAATAATCCCTACCTGCACCCTCTATTTGCCCACCACCCGGCCATATCTGTTTACCTACCAACCTGCAGCCAGTAATCATCACTGAGTTAGAGCCAATTTGGAGTTAGGTTTGGAGTCAAGTGCGGTGTCTGGGGAGAGGCCAATTCAGTACCTGAAGTGGTACCTGGTGAGGTGTCAATTCGGGACCTGAAGAGGTGCTTGAAGAAGTGTTGATTCGGTGCCTAAAGAGGTGCCTGATTTGATACTTGATTTGGGCATCGTGTTGAAAGTCTATATAGATGCCAGTATAGGACTCGGAATCTCGAAGTAGGGAAATACGTCAATTAGAGGAGGTAAAGACAGAGATTGAGGTAGAGGTGGAGATGGAGGTAAGGGTAGAGATAGAGGTAGAGTCAGAGATCGTGATGGAGTTGAAGGTAGATATAGAGGTAGTGGTAGATGTAGAGGTGGAAGCGATTGCGGGAAGGCTGTTAAGACCTAGAAATCATATCATGGTTGACATCAAGTAGGTTAGTGATACCACTCAAGTACACTTTGGGATGTCAAAGATGAGCCAAATATAACCTATCGTATTTTGGACATTCCAAACGAACTAAAATATAATTTATCACTTCTGGAACATCCTAAATTAACTATAATATGACCTATCATATTTGGGATATCCCAAAATGACCCAAAACGAACAAGTTACTCTCCAGACGGTCCAAATGCTCTAAGTGCAACAAGACGAACAAATCTTGTTGAACGAGACTCGGCTTGTATGGGCGCCAACCCTTTCTTACTGATAGTTCTGTGTAATGACTTTCAAGTATAAATAAGCGGTGGTTTCCCCCTTCTCATGTATCAATATGTTCAATCAACATCTCTATTTACTTTTTATATCTTTAAGTTCTGAGTCCGACTGCAGTCTGAACAATATCCTTAATGCTTTCACCTTGTAAACTACTTCCACAATCAGTACATTTTATTATTATCACCTACAAATATGTTTCAAGAATCTTTCAAGATTCCAACCCTCCTATAGAAGTTTAGTAAGCAGCCCCATTACACAATTTGTCGGGACCTGGCAATGGGAATGTTAAAGCTATATGATTTCTGAAACATTGTCAGTGGATCAAGCGAGCATCTAGTCTATGAGGAAACCACAGTTATAGACTCCACAAAAGGTAAAGAAATACACACCATTGGAGAACCCAAAACTTCTGACAACGCAGATGAAATCTCTATCTGTAATAGAAAAGATAATATCACTATCGTTTTCTTGCAAAGCAACATCGAATTCGATTTCATCCTCCCTCTTATTTTAACAAATTCTGTACACTACTTTTAGACTCAGCCTGAAGACACATTCGATCGAAAGACTGACACTTCGCTATACGCACTATTAGTGCATATTATTACAAATCAATTCACTCTTAATAGGAGTATGAAGGACCATGTTAAAGATGTAGAGAGTAGATAGAAATGATGATTGAACTTAATGATACAGGAGAAGGGGGAAACCGCCCCTTATTTATACATAAATGTCGTTACACAGAACCCATAAGATAACATAGTAAGATGACTCATAGGAAAGTATGACAAATACAAATGAAACATTCCGCCACAATAGTATTATGACTCACGGGAGGCGATTATTTCAAGACTTCTCGCGGTCCACAGTGAACCATAGACGAAAAAAGATTGTGTTTTCCCTTATCCAAACCCTTTGTAAACAGATCCGCGATGTTGTCGTTTGAAGAAACATACTCCAAAGAAAAAACATTTTCATTAAACCTTTCCCTAACATAATGGTAGTGCACCTCGATGTGTTTAGATTTTTTGTGAAAAACAGGATTGCGAACCAATGAAAGAGAGCCATTGTTATCCCCACGAAGAATAAAAGAAATATTTGAAATTCGTTCCAACTCAGAAAGTGCGTTCCTTAACCAAACTAATTGCCGACAGGTTTCCGAGAGTGCTATATATTCCGACTCAGTTGTGGAGGTGGCGACAGACTTTTGTTTGCAGGAGCGCCAGGAGATAAGAGCTTCCCCTAGCATGAAACAGTAGCCAGTGAATGATCAGCGGTCATTGATGTCTGATGCATAGCTTGCGTCGCTGTAACCGATGAGTGCGGTGTGTGCCGTTTTGTTATAGTGTAGGCACCAGTGGATGGTTCCTTTGAGGTAACGGAGTACGCGTTTGACGGCGGTGAGGTGGATTTCTGTTGAGGCAGGAGGAAAACTGTAAAAGCATGGTGATGGTGTAGGCAAGGTCGGATCGGGTGCCCATGACTGCGTACATTAAGGATCCGATGATCGACTGATAAAGTGTTGGATCGTCGATTTGCTCTTCAGAGGTACCTTTTTGGAAGGTAACATTGTGATCTAGTGGTGTTGCGACAGGTCTTGAATCATTGAATCCGTACTTAATGAGTACACGTTTGAGGTAGGCTTCCTGTAATAGGATGATGTCAGTCTTGGTGTGGATCAGGTGGATTCCGAGTGCCCAACTGATAGTTCCAACCTCGGTCATTTCAAATTCGGCGTGGAGGGACAAGCTGATACGGTTTTTGAGTTCAGTTGACCAGTAAAAGACGAGTATGTCGTCAACATAGATTGCGATAATAACTTCCCCTGTTGAGTGGATAAAGACACAAGAGTCGAATTCTGCCCTATGAAATCCCATTGAGAGTAGCGCTTTGGAGAGATGGACATACTATTCCCTAAATGATTGCTTCAAGCCGTAAATACACTTGATTAGTTTGCATGCTTGTCCGGGTCGGCGGTAGCCAGGAGGAGGTTTCACATAGATGTTCTCCTGGAGTTCTCTGTATAGAAATGCGCTAGTGACGTCCATTTGGTCGCATTTGCCACCTGTTTGCAGGCAGCGAGCGAGGAGGAGTCGGATGGTCTCATAGCGGGTGACAGGGGCAAAGGTTTGGTCGAAGTCTTGGCCTGGTATCTGTGAGAATCCTTTGGCGATGAGTTGGGCTTTATACCGAGTTGGTTTGCCATCTGGTCCGAGTTTGATTTTGTATACCCATTTGGAGTCAACCAGTTTGCGATTGTCGGAGATGTCGACCAGTTTCCATGTGTTGTTGCGAGTCAAGGAGTCAAGTTCAATTTCCATAGCCGTCTGCCATTGTGCAGAGTTTGGGCCGTCCATTGCTTCCTTGAAGGTGGTTGGTTCGTTCAGGATTTCTGTGGCGCTGACATGGTATCCGTATTTGGCAGGTGGTTTTCGGTTCTGTGCGGGGTTGCGTCTCGGAGTTGGTTCATTAGCTTCTGATTCTTCTTCTTCTTCTATCGGGGGACGTTCAGTGTCGGGCCTCGAATAGCCGGCCCCCACTATACTTGTATGAGTTTCATCTTCCGATGCATCTCCAGATCGGGGTTCTATCATTTCTCGTAGAAGTTGTTGTTGTAGTTCATCGTCGTCATCATGTTCATTATCGTTAGCATTAGGATCAAAATTATTAACCGGGGTACGTTCAGGAGTGGGCCTCGCTAAGCCGGCCCCCACTATACTTGCTTCATTCCTTTTTGAACTACTTAGTAGTGGGTCCTGTAGTTCGGTTTTGATTTTGATTTGCTTTGAGGGTGTTTCGGGTATGACTGGCAAGGGTGTGTCTTCCCCTACTGATGAACCTTTGAAGCGAAAGTGACGAGATAAAACAACTTTCTTTTGTGAAGGTATGTAAACCCGGCAGATTTTGGTCGTATCTTCGTATCCGCAGAACTGTCCAGTGAGAGCTCTTGCGTCCAATTTGGTTCCAGGAGGGCGTGCCTCGACTGGGATGTGGACGAACATTGTTTCACCGAAGGTGCGGAGATGACCGATGCCTGGTTTGTAACCTGTGATGGCCTCGTATGGTGTTTTGTCCGGGAGCGCTTTATGTGGGAGACGATTTTTGATGTGGACCATGGTGTTGATTGCTTCACCCCAGAGGTTTTTTGGAAGGTTGTATTCCAGGAGGGTAGTGCGGGCCATGGTAGTGATCATTCTGTTAAAGTGCTCGACTATGCTGTTGGACTCATGTGAGTAGGGGACAGTGAACTCATGTTTGATACCTTTTGAGGTGAAGAATTGTCTGAGTTCCTGGGCAATGTATTCGCCACCATTGTCGCTCCTAAACCGTTTTACCTTTCGTTCCAGCTGGTTCTCGACTAGTGTGATGTATGTTTTGGTTGCTGCTGCTGTGTCGGACTTCTTTTTCAAAAAGTAAACGTGCACATACCTAGAGTAGTCATCGATGAACGTCATGTAGTAACTGTAACCACCCAGAGAAGGAGTGGAGAATTTTCAGCTCAGATCTGAATGGATAAGTTCTAGGGGCTTGGTGGAATGTGGTTCGGTGAGAGAGGGAGGGTTGGTTTTGGTGGATTTTGCCAACTCACATGTGTTGCAAGTGGACATTTGACCGGAGGTTGGGAGAGATTTGGGGTCGGCGACCATTTTCCGAAGTTTGTTTAAGGAGGAGGTAGGCATGTGTCCAAGGCGCTGATGCCAATCGAAGAATGTAGTTGCGATGGAGACGTGTGCAGTTGTTTCTTTGAGTTTGAAGATGTACAGGCCTGCAGAGTTCGCATTAGCAATACCGACGATGTTCTTGTTGTTCGGTTTGTAGATGGTGAAGCCAGTTTTATTCCCAGTGACGGTGAATCTCTTTTTGGCGATGCATGACCATGACATCAGGTTAACATTGCTTAGTTCGGGAATTACAAACACGTCTTGCAGGGTGATAACGCCATGTGATCCGTTGATGGTTACATTACCTATTCCGGTTACCTTCAGCTTGTATCCCCCACCAACTGTGACTATGCCACTGTATGGTCTGGGTTCCAAAACTTGGGTTCCGGTCATATGGTTGGTTGCACCAAGGTCGAAGATCCATGCCTTTGAGTCAGATTGAGGGGTACCAGAAACGAATGCGAATGCGTCGGTCATGTCAACATCAGGAGGGTTGGTGTACTCAACTAGGTCGAGGGCAATCACTTCGGAGGGTATTGGTTTGGAAAATAAGTGTGCCAGGAATGCTGTACCGGATCCTGATGCGACGTTAAGGTTGCCTTTTGCAGCGGACTTCTCTTTATCCTTGTAAGCTTTGAGTTTGCGGCAATCCTTGTGAGTGTGTCCCTTCGCGTATTCGCCGTTCTTGGTGCGCCACGTGCAGGTCAAGTCTGACTGTTTCTTGGCAGTTGGGTGTTTCCTTCTGCTGTTGTTGTTGTTGGGTGCTCCATGTCCTCGCCTGATGCTGTAGGCGGCTCCTGCCTCGAAAGAATCCTGATTGCGTCTGGCGTCAAGGTCCAAGAGCTTGTCATGTATATTTTCGAAAGTGACATTTGGCTTGGATTGGAGGTTGTCGACTACCGACTCAAGTGATTCATGTCTGAGTGAGAGGAGGAGGAAGGAGGCTTTTACTCCTGATACGGACGCGAGTTGATGGAGGTGATACCCGAGTGGGTCCTTTCCCTTGTCGGTGCAGTTGCTTGTTCTGGTAAGCAGTGATGACCAGAGGGTGGTGAACTCAGTAACGTGGTCCTTCATACTCTTATTAGGAGTGTATTGGTGTGTGGTGATGTTCGCTAATAGTGAGTGTAGCGAGGCCACAGTCTTCCGATCGAATTTGTCCTCAAGTTGAGTCTAAAGGTGGTACGCAGAGTCCAGTGGGGTGAGAGTGAGGATGATGTCGAACTCAATGTTGCTTTGCAGGAAAACAATGGCGATGTTATCCTTTCTGTCCCAGGTGGAGATTTCGTCTGCGTTGTCAGAAGTTTCGTGTTCATCTTCTTCTTGATTATCGGTGGAGGGTTATCCAGTGGTGTTAATCCCTTTACCCTTTGAGGAGGCCGTGACGGTGATTTCCTCATAGACGGGACGCTTGCTTGATCCGCTGACAATGTTCCAGAGATCATAGACCTTTAACATTCTCATTGACAGATCCCGCCAAACTGTGTAATGGGCCTGCCCACCAAGTTTGCACAGGAGGGCTGGAATCTTGAAGGACTCTTGAGACATGTTTTCAGGTGGTAATGATAAAATGTACTGATTGTGGGAGTGGATGTGAAGCTGGAAGCGTTTGAGAGATTGTTTTAGGCTTAAGCCGAGCTCATAACCTAAAGATGTAGAGAGTAGATAGAGATGATGATTGAACTTAATGATACAGGAGAAGGGGGAAACCGCCCCTTATTTATACATAAATGTCGTTATACAGAACCCATAAGAAAACATAGTAAGATGACTCATAGGAAAGTATGACAAATACAAATGAAACATTCCGCCACAATAGTATTATGACTCACGGGAGAGCGTACTATTTCAAGACATGTAACCGAGTTCATCACTCTCTGGTCATCACTGCTTACTAGAATAAGCAACTGTACTGATAAGGAAAAGGACCCATTTTAGTATCACCTTCATCAACTTGCGTCCATATCAGAAGTCAAAACCCCCTTCCTCCTCCTATAATTCAGACATGAATCACTTGAATCGGTAATCGATAACCTCCAATCGAAGTCAAAAGTCACTTTCGAAAAATTACATAACAAGCTCTTAGACTCAAATGCATGATGCAATCAGTACTCTTCCGAATCAGAAACAGCTTACAGTATTAGACAAGAATATGGAGTACATAACAACAACAACAGAAAGAAACGCCAAGCTACGAAGAAGCAGTTAGATTTAATTAGCACAAGATATACCAAAAATGACGAATATGCAAAAGGTAATACATACAAGGATTGCCGCAAACTCAAAGCTTACAAGAACAAAGAGAAGGCCACTGCAAGAGGCAACCTGTCCATCACATCTGGATCTGACTCAGCATTCCTGACAGATTTGTTCTGAAACCCAATACCCTCCGAAGTGCTTATCTTCGACCTAGTTGGATACACCAACTCTCCTAATGTTCTCACGATTAGTACATTCATATTCGTTTCTGGTACCCCTCAATCTTACTCAAAGTTATGGATCTTCAACTCTGATACAAGCAACCATATGATTGGAAGTCAAGTTTTGAACCCCAGACCATACAATGGCATAGTTACAGTTGGTAGGGAACACAAATTTAATGTAACCAAAATAAGTAATGTAGTTATCAACAGATCATATGGCATTATCATTCTGTAAGACATGTAAATAATTCTTGAACTAGATAATGTCAATTTACTGTAAATGTCATGCATCGCTAAAAAGTGATTCACTATCGCGGGGAGTGAAACTGACTTTACCATCTACAAATCGAATAACAAAGACATCGTCGGTATTACTATATCAGCAAAAAAGGGTTGGTGCCTAAACAAGCTAGGTCTCGTTCAACGAAATTTGTTTGTGTTGCTGCATTTGTATTATTTGGAATGTTTGAAATGTGAGCGATTCGTATTGTCGCGTCTTGGGATATTCAAAAAGTGATAGGTTATATTTTAGCTTGTTTTGAATGGCCAAAACGCAATAAACCATATTTCACTCGTCTTTGACGTATCAAAGTGTACCAGAGTGGCGATACAGACCTACTTGACATCAGTCTTGGCATGATTTCCAGGTTTTAACGGCCCCTCGGAGTCGCCTCCACTTCCACCTCCACCTCTACCACTACATCTACCATTGCATCTCTCACAACCTCTATCTCTATCTCCACCTCTACCTCTACTTCCACCTCTACCTCTACCTCCACCTTTACCTCTACCTCCATCTCTATCTCCGTGTTTACCTCCTTCAATTAGCGTATCTCCCTACTTTGACATTCTGACTTCTATACTGACATCTATGTAGACTCTCAACTCAACGCCTAAATCAAGCACTGAATCAAGCACCTCTCTAGGTACCAAATCGATATCTCTCTAGGCACCAAATTGGCATCTCTCCAAATAGCTTTTCAGGCATCAAATTGACACCTCTTCAGATACCTCCTCAGGTGTCGAATCAGACGCCGAATCTGGTTCCAAATTTGGCTTCCAATTGGTTCAGAATCAGCGACAATTACCTGTAGCAGGTTGGTAGGTAAGCAGGGGTGGGGTGGGTAGTGGACAAGTGGAGGGTGCGAGAGTGATTATTATATACATAAAATTATATAGCAGGGGCAGACTATGCTCAGAATAAAGTGGCTTTTGCTGATTTGACCTAATTGTGTCAGACTGTAGAGTACTAAAAGGGCTTCTATGTGGCAAATTATACCTCAAGCGAGGCAGGACGAGTCCAGATGAGAAATGGAGAAGTTCAGGATGCTTCAAATGAACCCCAGACGATCTCCAGACGAATTCCAGATGAGCTCCAAACGAGTTCAGGCCGTAATATCCTCATCCCAAACATTAGGGGTGATATTCTTGCGTCGGGGTGTGGGTTTTAGTATAAGCCAACCAATTAAACGTTCAGGTCGTCCAGAGCGTATAGGACACCGAGGTGTTACAGGATGAGACTTGATTTTTTGCTGATGTAATGCGAACTCTACAGGCCTGTACATCTTCAAATGTAAAGATACATTTGCTTACGTCCACATTGTAACTACCTTCCTCGATTGGTATCAGTGCCTTGGATACCTGCCTGCCTCCTCCCTGAACAAACTTCCAAAAATGGTCGCCGACCCGCAATCTCTCCCAACCTCTAGTCAAATATCCACTTGCAACTCATGTGAGCTGGCAAAATCCGTCAAAACCAATCTTACTCCCTTCATCGAATCATGTTCCACCAAGCCTCTAGAATTTATTCACTCAAATCTGAGCGGAAAATTCTCCACTGCTTCTCTGAGCAGCTATAGTTACTAATTGATGTTCATAGATGACTAATCTAGGTTTGCACAACCTCACTTTTTGAAAAAGCAGGTCGATACAGCAGCAGCAATCAGAACTATATTACACTAGTCAAGAACCAATTGGAATGTATGGTTAAATGGTTTAGGAACGGCAACAGTGGCGAATATATTGCCCAGGAACTCAAACAATTCTTTACCACAAAAGATATCAAACATGACTTCACTGTCCTTACTCACATGAGTCTAATGATTTAGCCGAATGCTTTAATAGAAGAATCAGCACCATGGTTCGTACTGTCCTCCTGGAATATAACCTTCCTAAAAATCCCTAAGATGAGGCAATCAACACTATGATTCATATCAAAAATTGTCTCTCACACAAAGTTCTCTCAGACAAAACACCATACGAAACAATCACGAGCCACAAATCAAGTATCAGTCACCACCGCACCTTTGATGAAACAATGTTCATCTACATCCCGATCTAGGCATGCCCTCTTCGAACCAAATTGGATGCAAGAGTTCTCACTGGACAGTCTTCCGAATATGAATACACAACAAAAATCAGCCAGGTTTACATTCCCTAACAAAAGAAAGTTGCTTTATCTTGTCATTTGCGTTTCAAAGGTCCATCAGTAGGAGAAGATACATTCTTGCCAATCATATTTGAAGCATCCTCAAAGCAAATCAGAATAAGAACCGAATTTCAAAACCAACTAAATAGTTCAAAAAGGAATAAAGTAAGTATAGTAGAGGCTGGCTTAATGGAGCCCACTCCTGAACATACCCCGGTAAATGACTTTGATACAAATACTAATGATAACGACCGTGATAATGACGGTGAATTACAACAACAACTTCTACAACAAATGATGGAACCTCGATCTGATGATGTAACAGATAATGAATTTCACGCAAGTATACTGGAGATTGACTATTCGAGGCCCGGTACAGAAAATTTCCTGATTGAAGAAGAAGAATCAAATGCTAATGAATCAACTCTGAAACACAACCACGTACAGAACTGAAAACCACCTGTCAAATATGGATAGCATGTCAACACCACAAAAACCCTAGACTAATCAACTACCTTCAAGGAAGCAATAAAGAGCCCAAACTCTGTACAATAGCAAATTGATATGGAAATTGAACTTGACTCCTTGGTTCAAAACAACATATGGAAACTGGTAGACATTCCCAATAATCGTAAACTGATTGACTCCACATGGGGATACAAAATCAAACTCGAACCAGATGGCCACCCAATTCTATATAAAGTCTGACTAGTCACTAAAGGATTCTCAAAGTACTAGGCCAAGACTTTGACCAAACTTTTGCTCTAGTCACCCGCTATGAAACTATCCGACTCTTCCTCGCTCGCCGCGTACAGACAGGTGGCAAATGTCACTAGCCCATTCCTTTACGAACAACTTCAGGAGAATATCTAGATGAAACTTCCTTTAGGCTACCGCAAATCCAGACAAGCATGCAAACTAATCAAGTGTATTTATGGTTTGAAGCAATCTTACAGGAAATGGTATACCTGCCTCTCCAAAGCGCTACTTTCAATGAGATTTTACAGAGCAGAATTCAACTCTTGAATCTTTATTCACCCAATAGGGGAAGTAATCATTGCGATCTATATTGACGACATATTCATCTTTTACTGGTCAGCTGAATTCAAAAACCATATCAGCTTGTCCCTCTATGCTGAATTCGAAATAACCAAAGCTGGAACTACCAGTTGAGCACTCGAAATCCCCTTGATTTACATAAAGACCGGTATTATCCTAGCACAGAAAGCCTATTTCAAACGTGTACTCATCAAGTACGGATTCGACGAGTCAAGACCTATCGCAACACTGTTAGACTATAACATCACCTTCAAGAAAGGTACCCTTGAAGAGGAAATCGACGATTCAACACTCTATCAGTCGATTATTGGATTCTTAATGTACGTAGTCATGGGTATATGACCCTATCTAGTCTATACTATCACTATACTCTAACAGTTTTCCTCCTGCTTGATAGAAGCCCACCTTACTGCCGTCAAGCGCATGCTCTATTACTTCAAAGAAACTCTCAATTGGTGTCACCGCTACAATAAAACAGTGCCATCGCACCCATTGGTTACAGCGACGCAAGCTATGCCTCAAATATCATCGACCACCGATCATTCACTTGCTATTGTTTCTTGCTAGGAGAAGCTCTTATCTCCTAGCGCTCCTGCAAGCAAAAGTCCATCACCACCTCTACAACTGAGTCAAAATATATTGCACTCTCAGAAACATTTCAGCAATTAGTTTGGTTAAAGAACCCTCTATCAGAACTGGAACGGATTTCAAATATTTCTTTTGTTCTTTGTGAGACAACAACGACTTTCTTTTACTTGTTCGCAATCCTGTTTTTCATAAAAAATCTTAACCCATCAAAGTGCATTACCATTATGTTCAGGAAAGATTTAATAAAAATGTTTTTTCTTTGGAGTGTGTTTCTACAAACATCAATATCGTGGATTTATTTATAAAGGGTTTGGATAAGAAAAAACATAATTTTTTTCGTCTAATGTTCATTATGGACCACGAGGGGAAGTCTTGAAATAGTACGCTCTCCCATGAGTCATAATGCTATTGTGCCGGAATGTTTCATTTGTATTTGTCATACATTTCCTATGAGTCACTTTACTATGTCTTTCTATTGGGTTCTGTGTAACGACTTTCAAGTATGAATACGGGGCGGTCTCTTTCTTCTCATATATCAATAAGTTCAATCAACATCTCTATCTACTCTTTATATCTTTAGTTTCCATAGGCCTTTAGTGACGATTGAGACACGGGTGTAGTTATAAAAGGCTTTGTAGTTCTACCTCCGAATTGGATAATGATTTAGTAGAGCTTAAGCTTCGTGTCTTTAATTTATCGGCTCGATCATAAGAAAATTCGAGCCACAATCTATCACAAACAGTAACCAATCTATATCAACTGACTTGGAAGGGGTAAATCCTGGCCTGCATAGATTGCGTTCCTGAAATGTCGATATGTAAACGGGATAGGGTATTTCCTTCTCCAAACCAAGTCTTTAAAATGTCTAGTCCTTTTTATGATATTTGAGTGTGCGGGGGCCTTATGGAGTGATTGAAATGGGTATCAGTAAGGTTATAAAATCGTTTAGAGATTCACAAGAACCGCGTCCAGGCGGCTCAGGACCTGCATGTGGTGGCCTAAGACGGACGGAACTCCTCAAATAAAAGTTCTGACCATAGCCCGACGTCCCAAGCCATTTAGAAGATGCTTGAAAGTAGATTCTTTTTTTTTGAATATGTAGGAAGACCGGGCCTGCATATCCTTACACTATACAGCATATTTTTAATTCCCCGTTTTTTTTTCTCTTCTTTTATTCATTACGTACATGCAACCTCACGGTTATGGCACTATTTAATTCCCCGTTAATAACGAATCTTTTAGCATAAGCCCACTCTCACATTAATTGCAAAGTGGCCTTTAAACCTTTGATAGAATCAATAGACTTTGCAGATAAACAAAGCTCGCCGTATCATGCACCATAAGGTGCGGAGCCTGGACTTATAGTTACGTTGTCGCGTGGCTAGGAGGCCGCTTTGGTCAAACTTTCATTCTGCTTCTAAAGTTACTGTATGCAGACGTTCACGGGTTTTGCGTTGAATTCCTTTATGATGGGTGTCCTAGTATAGTTAAGACAGGACCGTGACCCGATTTCAGCATAGAATATGGCTCCGCAATAATATATAAGACCCTTACTGTTTTCATCGGCGAATACCTAAGCAGAAGATTTTCCTTGCAGTTCTCTCCATTCTTCACTTGTATGCAATTGAGTGTGGCGGGCTGATGTGAAACCGGCTTAACCATAGGTGTCCGACCGGCGAAGAGGAATGATCTCTCGCCGGTCTATATAAAGGTATAGTTTACCGAGCCGGCAATTTGCTTTGGGGTTGAAAGGGGTAGAACGACTCGAGCTAGCTCTAGCCTGTTATATATATATATATGGTGGTTATTTGTAGCTGGAGGGGTTCCATTGATACAATATCAGAGTGCAAACACCATGCCATAAGCTACAATTAAGTAAAGTTAGAGGAAAGACCTTAGTCCAAAAGCTACTGCGGATGGAGTAGGTGGGGAATGTTGTGTAAGGGCGGGGAAGTGGTACGGTAATGTTGATGATCTAACGGGTACGCGTGTTGGGTTATCGACATACTGCTCTTGTTTCTGCCCATCGAAGCTCGTTCCTAACAATGGCCGAATCAGTCTGCCGGCATGACGAGGCTCCAGTACAGTCTCGTTATAAGGATCTGAAAATGACGTTTTCGCCTTGAAATAAATCTTTATAGGGCATTTATCTTTATAAGAAGTGCTCACCTCACCCAAAGTAATCCCTGTCGGGACCGGAGATACATACATACATGTATTCTTAGAGACGATATCCATATAGCGTAGCTTTAATTCCGTTGTCTTGTCAACAACCTCGACCGGTGACCAAATAGGAAATACTGGCCTTTAAATCTCTGGCAATCACAAAAACTCTTTCACCCGATAGGAAAGATAAGACAAATGGATATTTATGATCGTTCCGAATCCCCAGATGAACCTCCCCCGTTGGTTAGCGAACAGGGCGACGGCGCCTGGGTGCGTTTATCTGATGACAGGAATCCCATCAGCTGGCCAGCAGATCTTGTGCGGCCGTCAAACAACTATTCATACGTATACCACCGGTACCGGGACAATCCTGCCGAACCTTCAATGCCTCTTGCTGCCCCTGCTACGAGAACCTGGTAAGGGCAGGAAAATTACGTTCTTATGCCATTATCTCTTTGCCACAAGCCCACAGTCTAAAGCCCATGCATAGCCTACCTAAACTAACGTCGAGAGTTTTAGGAACGGTTCACCATCAAACACACTAGATCCATTACGTTGTGGTTATTACCCCCCCTTACTCGCTCTAGCTCACCCGGAAGAAGCTTTGGAGCAAAAGTAATACTATTTCTACTAATATTAGGTCTCCTTTCTGTACTAAATTACCATCCCCTGCTGTGCAGATTTTCTGATTATTTCCAGTTGGGCAAGAGCCATACAGTTGCACGAGCGGGATACCGTTTCTGAATTGACAGAGGATATGGCTACCCCTCAATTCAATTTTCGCCCATATAATACTTCGGGCCCTAATGAGTTGTCCGCGGAATCGCCCATGAAGGTTCCTGAGGATGGCTATCCTGGATACCTCTCGCCAAGTCACGGAAACGAACAAAATCAATATTTTGATTCGGTTTTACATGACTCATCGAGGGGAACATATGAAATACCTGGGGCGAACGAGATTAGTTCACACAATATGCGTATGGAAGCGCACCAGGGTCCATTGTCTCCACAACCATATGGCCCATTTGAAGAACATCCTCTCCAGGTTCATTACTCAGTCAATGTCGGGTGATAAATGTTCTCCCACTAGCTAATTCAGTGTTTCATTTCAGTCTGCGATCAAGCCAATCTCCACTCGAGGAACTTCGACCTCGCCCGTAACAGCCAGCCATCGCCGCCGGCCGTTACGTCTAAATCCGGCAAATATTGCCCAGCTTCTGCATGGAGAGACAGATCGCGGATCTATAGCGCCGGCGCCGCTGATGCCAGCCTACTATTCTACGTCACTTGTTGATTCACCACCAAGCCCATCATCACTTTGTACAGTAAATTCCACCTATGGTCACCAAATCGAATTGGACAGCCCTACTGTAGGGGATTACAGACGAAGTCAGACCAGCCCAGAAAGTCCCCCGAGAATGACCCACGGGACTACCGAGTCCCTTCGCACCTCTGGTTTACCCTCAGGTCACCTACAAAGAGCTACATCTACAGGTGGTTTACGCTATGGCGCAGCTCAATCACCCCGAGGGCATGGTCAAAGATACTGGGGGCATTTGGGACTTTCTAGTACACGTTGGTCGCATAACGAGCCTTCATCACCGGCAGAGATTGATGCTGCTACATTGAACCCTCACGGAAGAAGGGAGTCCCTGAAGACCTGTGACCTACAGGAGGAGGGGTTTCCCGGCTGCTTTGTACTAGTTCCCACGACAGGAAGTTCTACGGCCTCTCCTGAGACCTCGATTATAGAAGGGCCCGAGACAGGACTAATTACTACAAAAAAGAATTTTAGGAGGCCAATGCCAGAGTCGGAAAGGCAGGCTATCAAATTAAACAGAAAATATGGGGTGTGTCTTCGTTGCAAGATGTTCAAAGAAAGGGTATACACTCTCATTCTAATGCCTTGAAGACGTAAAGATCTTACAATTCCAAGTGTAGGGGTACTTTCCCTTGTGAGCGATGTCGGTCTTTGAAGTTTTGGAAGAACATTTGCGTCACTGCGCAATTCACGGATAAATCAATTTTCAATAGAGGTGATTAACTGATCCTCCTGAAACTTCTTTGCTGACTTCAAGAAGGACTCTACAAATCACGCGTATCGTTTATGTTGGAAAACGTTAAGGAATGGCTTCCTGCTGCTCCCCATAATCAGGAGGCTATTGAGATCGGGAATGGCTATTCAACCAAGCTTCCCATAGCCTTACAAAAGTTTGACCCCATAGATGCGTCTCTCCTAGACCATATTCTATGGAGAGAACTTAGGAAAACCGATTTTACCCGGATACCTTCATCGGCATATGGAATTATTGCGACTGAAGATCTCACGTTACAGCTTGAGGCCTACTTTGATAACAATCACATCAATGGTCTTATTGCCGAGGTCCAGAACAATAGAGGTACCAGTCCCTTTTCTCATATATACGCCGATACCTTACTCGCCGCAAATAAGTACTCCATCGATAATTCAGAAAATGTAAGTAGTCCACAAGTATGTGGATAGCCGTTGTGATGGGTCACTAAGTTATTTGAGAAGGGCTTACTTGTGCAAAAAGCTCTACGTATCTGGGCTGCACAAATTGTTTTCTTCAAAGGTGTCTGGAGGATTTCCGGGTCAAATACTGCTAACATGTCGACGATCAATGATCGGAAATCTAAATTATTCGGGATTACCCCTCTACCCCGTTTAGCTAATTTACAGCTTGACGCCAAAGTAGAAAGCTGGATTGCGGATCTAGAGCAAGATTTGCTATCGGAGCTACAGCACAAGATATTTCGTCGTAACCCCGCGGATTGGTTTGGAATATACCTTGCATTATTTGTAATTTTGAGCAGCCTCGAGAGGGACACCTGGGGTCTTGAAACATGGGCTTTCGATGCTGATAATCTACTTCAACGTGTAAACAGCCTAGTAAGTATTATGGTCTGTTCTGTTGTGTTATCTGTCGTACTATCACGGACTCGTACTAAACTATGCCAGAATCTGAGTAGGCCAGATGAAGTACGCAGAGCCTGGACATGGCCGCTTCAAGAAACACCGAAAGTGTTGATAGAAAAAAATCTCCATCTCGTAGAAACCCTTACAGCGCATTTCCGATCTATTACTAAAGGCTGGGTTCCTTTTACTCTTGACTGGTACAGCGATCCTATTATCGCCTTATCTGGAGGGGAAGAGGTAGCTGTGAGATATATGAGAAGTGTTGGTCAATGCATTAAAGAATCAGGTAAAGTTATATACCCTGGTACTCAAACGGATCGCGCCAGTTTGCTGACTAGTGGTTTAGAATCACTATTACGCACTAGGCCTTCTGCTGAATATAGTAAGGACTACTTCGATAGTCTCAATCTCATGTATTGCTCGAGGCTTATGGTTCCTGATCGCGAGGATGCCTAAATTGTTTAAGTCAAGATAGTTTTTTTATTACATGATATGGTTTATTTTTCTCGCTTTTGGGACATATATAGATTATCCAACTTTAAAACATTTAGGGGTATTTTATTGAACATCTAGTCTTTTCAAGTTGATCTTCTGATGTTTATATTGTTATATTAGTTAACAGGGTGGTGAAGAGTTAGTACATAATGAATAAAAGAAGAAGAAAAAAAAAAGTTACAATCCTAGCGGCGTAGTTGAGACGGCAAGGTTTAGTAAATTCCTGACTCAGCTTTGACAAGTGTACCGTGAGACCGTACGAACAATGCCGTACCGTCAGATTGGACGAGATCAAAATGGTGAAAATGACAACTATCAGCCACGCATAGTAGTCATAATGCCACAGTTAATTTGGCACCGAGGTCGTCAAAGTTGCCTTACCCAGAAGACATTAGGACCCGTTTGGCAACAGGCCAAAACGGAGTTTTCACCCCTGTAAACTCCATTTCAATGATCTTTTTGTTAGGTCTTGTTGCCAAACGGGCCCTTACTAGGAAACCAGTACTGCAAGTTAGGGACCGATATCGTGCCAAGGCGTTTGCCAAAAGACTAAATTGTTATTTCTAGCCTTCTAGTCCTATTTGTGACTTTGATAAAGCAATCTCAGTAGTATTTTTTTTGGGGGGAATTTTTTTTGGGAATTTTTCTGGTAGGATTCTGGTGATTCAGTCACATGTTCCCAACAACCGGATGCTGCAGAATCCCTCTATTATCTAATACCTAGACTAACTGCCGCAACTTAGCTAAAAGCCAATTTGGGGGCAACGACGAACCTGGGGCA